>JAWNOE010000247.1:135000-735000 GCA_035046095.1 Drosophila pseudotakahashii | reverse complement strand
AACATTAATATTTCATTTGTTACATTTAAGAATAGTTTGTTTAACAAACACTTGTTTATTTTAGGGAAACCTTTTTAGCGGAAAACCAAACATTAATAGTTTATTTGCTAAGGGATTGAGAAATTCTTGGAATATTCCTGTTGGCGACTTTTCAAATATTCCGGGGGCTGTGAGTCCTGGTGCTTAGTCTTCCCTGTTTTTCCTGCAATATGCAAAATGGTTTCTGGCCAGAAAATCGTGGGGAGGCCCTATGAATGTCCCCCTGTGCAATTGCTAATGAATTCTCTAAGCGATAGCGGTGCAAAAAGAATTTAATGCGCCAGCAGCAACAAAGCAAAACAGCCAAAGCAAACATAATGAAAGCGGGAGGAGCGGAAACGGAAGCGGGAAAAACAAAAGGAAAACGTAAAGCCGAAGCCAGGGCGTCAAAGTTGTTTGCCCTTTGTTGGATGTTGTTTTTGTTGTTGCTGTTGTTGTTAATTGCTGACTTAATGGCGCTTTAATTAAATCGCAACACTGCAGGCGGCCCAACTTGGAATTTGGAGTGGGAAAGTGGGAAAGGATAGGAGGAGGGGGAGGGGGAGGGATTTGGAGGAGGGGCTGCTGGAATTCTTGCACATGGCGACTTCCGGTTAGTCACGAGCCAACCCTCCGACCAACTTGATTTGTGACCCTTTGTTAGTTGTAAACGGTCGAAAGTTGTAAACTGCTTTTGCCATTTTATTTTATCAATAGTCGAAGCGCCAGCCATGCAAACATGGCTTTTTTCTAGCTAGTTCGGAGTTTTAGAAGTATTTTGCCGAAACTCAAACTTAGAAACCTTTAATAATATCTTACTTAAATATTTGTCAAGTTTTCAATTTAAAATTATTTAAGTTAGTTATTTTAGCCAATTTAATTTATTAAAAACAAATGTCATAAGGAGGAGATATTTTTAAAATGTATATAAAAAATAGCCATTGACTTTCAAATTTTAAAAATTCAGTTTTTAAAACGATGAATAATGAGGAAAATTTATAATTTTACGTGTAAGTGGTGTAACACACAAACTGAATAGAAAAATCATTTTAAGAACCATCCGTAAAAATTACAAAAAATATTTAAATAATTTATGTACACGAAAATTTAATAAATGCAACTTAAATATATATCAAATTAACATTAAAATCACTACGATTGCAAATTTTAATTTAAATTTTTAAAAGAAGAAATCTTCCTAAAATAAGTAATTTTTATATATTTTAACTTTTAGTTATTAATGCAATTTAACTGACAAACAATTTTTTAAGTTAATGTGTTTTTTAAATGGCGTAGAAATGTGTTATTAGCTCTTCAGCAATGTCAAATAAAATGCAAACATTTTGTATACCTTGTGAAACGTTTTGTTTTGGCTATATTTTGTAATCCATCGTTGTCAGCACTTGACCCCACCCCCGAATTATTCAGCCAAATGGCCAAAAGCTGCAGCTGGCGATAAGTTGGCCGTTGCCGTTGCTGTTGTGGCAGACACAACTCTAGATTCGATCTTGGGCGCACCGAATGTTTAATTGCCGGTTTGGCTGTCTATCAAGTTGAATTATTCCCGTGGTTTATTGTTGCTCGCCGTGCAGCCGGGTGTGAAATTTTAATTAATGCAACTGCAGCATTCTAGCTCGACTAACAAACAGCGATGGAGTTCCATTTCGCCCTGCCAATTGAGTTTCGCTGTCAAATTGATGAACTTTCGCAAACAATTGGCAGTTGCAAGTCCTTAGCACAGCTAGTAGTTCTTTGGCCATTGTTTTTGCTACAATATTTACGTTTAATCAAATGGAAAATCCACTGCGATAACTGGAAGCTGTAATAACAATCCAGTGAGCCTGGCCCACCAGCTCGTAAACATAATCGCAGTTGCGGGCTTTCAGCTCGTTCGAACGGGGAATCTATTTATTTTGTGGCTTGCAGTTCTGTGGCTTCGTCGTATGTGCACACAGATATGTAAGTTTATACATCATTTTAATTAAAAGCGGTAAAAAACACAGCTGCTGCAGCGAGAGCCCATAATGTACGGCGGATAAAAATGCAATGTGCCCGCAATACCGCAATTTGTTTAACATTCCAGGCAAACGCGGACTGCATAAACAATTAAACCGATTGAGTCGAAAATGGAGCGTAAAAAATGCACTGCGAAAACCGCAGGATAAAAACACGCATTATATTGTAATCTAACATTTCGATCATTGCCGCCGAGGACCGCCTGATATGTTTACTCATATTTAATTGGTTTAGTGCCTGGCGGTATCGATTTCCGTCGCATTCCGGGCATAGTGCCACAAATCATCAGAATTCATAAATAATATAGCCTTTAAATGATTTAAAAAGCGTTTTGCATATTCCAATGGCTGCCAATTAAATGCTAAATGGATTAAAATAGCAAAATGCTGCGATAAACTCAATCAGGAATTCTGATTTATGCCTGCCAAATGGGCCTGTTCGACCCAAGTGAAAGCAACCCCCCTCATTTATCAATCAACCAACACTATCGAACAAACAATTCGGAACGTTACAGTTGAGAAATTATGGTTTCCATTAAAGCATATAGTTATTTAATAATTTATATAGAGGATTTAATCATTATTTGATAAATATTTTATTACATTTTTATATTATTAACCCTATATCACAATTTAACAATGCCTTCTAAGTGCTCAGTATTAGAAAAGGACTGTTTTAGAACCACACACAAAAAAAAGATGTCGCCGTAAAATCGATATGCGCATGTAAATTTCTGGTTATGCAATACGCATATCGTTTTAACATGAAATACTCATATATTTGTATTTTATTTTGTATTTTATCGAATTTACGGTTTCGGATAGTAAGCTAAAATTGATATTACATAATTTAAAATCGATCTACGTTTCATATCCATTTGTGAACGGAAATCTATTTGGTTGAACCTTAATATATATTGTTCCATCTAGAAAAATATATATAGTTTTATAAGTTCTATAGTTCTTTTCCTAACTCAAGTTGTGTTCTAGGGTGTATAACATATGTATAATTCATGAGCCCCATCTAATCCCGCGATCTTATCAGTACAACCAGCCACACAACGGGTGGACAGACACTCATAATGCGTCAACTAATTGCTCATTAATTCCCAAACATGATTTCCAATTCAATCAGACTCGGCTAATTACAAAACTTAATCCCGTGGAATGGCCGCCCAAACACCTGTTGGTATATCCGCGCTGGAGACTTCCGGTTCTCGCACTTCGGATTTTCCATTTCCCACACGCAGGGCCAACAATGTTGTTCCACGGCAAACTTGGTCCCGGATTTTCCCATTTAGCTTGTTTTGTTTTCCGATTCCATTTTTTGCCGGCTCAGAGGCAAACACATAACGCGGCTTGGCCGCCCCCTCTTGTGGGGCTGCCACTCAAAGTTTTGTCGCTATGAGGACGGGCGGAACAGCGAATGTCCAGTGACAGCTCAGAGGGCGAGAGCAAAAAAGATTGAGTGTACCCGAGGTACAGATGGCACAGTGGGTATGTACGTCCTTTAGATACTTTGGGGGTGGAGGGAAGTCATCTCTTGGTCAAAAATAACCCATTTCTAACTAAGAAGTTCTATCAAATTAAATAATGTTTTGGGTTCGTAAGTGTGTTATTTATTTTTTCATTTGTGTGTTTTACTTCATCTTCATGTCTTTTCTGGTAAAATTTTAAAATGATCTTGTAAAATTAACTATTGAATATGCTTTAATTCTAATTCTTAAGTTATCCCTAGTCATTTTAATGTCTAGGGTACTTAACTTTTTACTTTAGGGTACTTTAAAGTCGAGATCCTTGAGCTAACATTCATTGTAATTAGAGCGGCGCAAACGAATCCCGTGAAGAAAGGGTAACGTGGGGTCAGCAAATGCGCATCGCTCAGTTTTTGACACGCACGGCAAATATGTTCGTCTGAGTTAAAGGACGGCGGACCCTGTACAGGACCGGTTTAAAAACCTTAAGGTACCTTCATAAATCCTTTCTGCTTAGCTGATAATAATGGCAATATTCAATTTTGTAATTCGTTTTCTTTTAGAAATCCTTGTGTAATAGCTCTTGAAATAAAAGCAATAGTTTGAAACTGGAACCAGGTTTTCATTTATATTTTCATTATGAAACGTAGATCGATTTAACACTATGTAATATCAATTTTAACTTGATATGCGGCCAGGTAACTTTTATATGCTCGAAAAGAGTATTTTATGAGAAAACGATATGCTTATTGCATAACCAAAAATGTACATGCGCATATCAATTTTACAGCGACATGCTTTTTTTTGTGTGTATGATCTTGTTGGGTAAAAAAAATATTCTTTACAAAATAATGGATTTGTTATACCAAAATCTCAAAACGAACTTTATTGTAAAAAAATTAAACTTTATTAGTTTAAAGATTGCTAGCCCATTGATTAAAATAAAGTGAATACAACGAATTTGTTCACTAAGCCATTCCGTCTGTTTATCAAGGCCTTATTTAAGGAAAGTAAAGATATAGGCCATTAGCGAATCATAAAACACCATCAGCGGAGGGTCATTTTATTTTCACAGCCCCATTTAAGAGTCGCCCAACCCTTAAAGTCCTTGGAACCGCTCCTGTTGTGTGCGAACGTGCCCTCGCATGGATCTGTTCTGCCCATCGAGTCGGTCCAAATCCCCGGGACCCTCTCCACAGACCTTTGATGCATTCCGTTTTTTTTCCCCAACTGCCACCTTCTGTTGATTAATAAAGCACTCGGATTGCGCAGATTGCAATTTTTGTTTATGATTCAAAAGGAACATTTAATTTATTTGCTTTGTTTCTTTTTTTGTATTTCTGTTTTTCGTTTTCGCCTGCCGCTTTTCACAAAAATTGAATTTCTGCTTTCAGTTGTCGTTCTGGTTCTTAGCTTTGTCTTAGTGCCACGCCCACTTCCATCGTTATAATAGCGTTCGGATAGATAGAGAGGTGGGGTGGTGAGGGGTGGGGCTTTGGGTGTCTTAAAGGTGTGAGGGCGTTTCGAGTGTTTGTGTGTCTTAGCAGAGATATTCCTTCATTCATTTTGTTTTTTAGACGAAAACGCATTAGTTTCGAGTTTCTGTTTACACATACAATCATACGCTAGAGTATATCTAAAAGTAGGATACAGAGATACATCTATATAGAGTTAAAGAGTGAGACATATGTAGAGTGAATGACAATTTGTTTTGCTTTGTGGTTTCTCAGTTTTTGGGGTAGTGTGTGTGTGTGTTTGCTTTAGCCTCTTCCTTCCGGGCTTTCAACGTCTGCTGGTATTGGTTTTGTTTTCCACTTAATAGCCTTTACAGTTAGTTTTCAATTTGACGACAAAATATACGTTTAGTCATAGACATACACTCACGTACACACATATATAAACATGAAACACATTCAGTTAGTTATAGTAGTGGGCTGCTCCTTTGATTCAAGAGCTCCGTCTCCTTAGCTTTATAATCTATTTGGAAATTTGTTTCTCTCCACAGGATAATTGTAGGTGTCTGTGTGGGTGAGTTTGTTTGTTTCTGTGTGTGTTCGTTTTTTGGGGAATATTTATTAAATGCAGAGAGCTTTGATAGTTTTGCAGTTCAGTATTTGCTTTAGTAACGTTTCCATAGTCGAGTGCGAAGCTTAAGAATAAACAATACTGGAGTCAGCTTACGTAGGCTAGACGAATAAGCAGCTGCTGGTTCGGAACTATTTTCTATTTCATCCTTAGTTATTTCGGTGCTTGACTGTTTCTTGTATTTTATTGCGGGTATTTCCTTTTTATTTTTTGCAGATTCATTTGTGTTTGATTATTACAGAGAACATTTAAACTACGTTTAAGTGGTAGCTTTAACTATTTACTAGCTGGAAAATATATTGGGATGGCTGAAGACGGCATAAGGTCATTGAATAAATCATCTCGCAAGTCTCCGCCCATCCCAGTATATTTTCCAAGTGATTTCTTTTGGGAGTGGGTCCTTTCGGGGCTTGACAACTTTAAGTTGTCGCCTTGCTTGGCTAACGGAAATGCAAATTAATACATAACTCTGGGGAAATGGAAACAGAGACTGCAACAGAAACAGAAACAATTCTTGGCTAATTCAACTAAAAGGCATAAACAAACAACAAGGATGTCTTAAGCTGGGGATTTTGGCTCGGAGACAATCGCACACGCACCTACAAATGCACTGAGCGAAATGCACAGCAGCCTATTGCATATTTCATGGCGTGTCCTGTCAGGAGCAGAGATTACTCCCCATGTCCTTTGACATCGGGATAATTGAGCAACGAAACGATTGCGACAGGGTTCTCCAAAACTGAATTAGAGCTAGGAGCAAGCCAAGGGTTAAGGATTTAGGGGTGTTAAGGGCGCTCTACGCATGCAAGTGTATTCGTGTTTCTGTGCTGGTGGTGGTGGTGGTGGTAGTGGTAGTGGGTGTGAGGTGTGAATTATGTTCATCGGTTGTTTGCCATCGGTTTAACATTTGCCGCCTTTCCTTTTCACCTGATTCAGATTCTGTTTTGAACTTCTCCCTTATGACATACGCAATAGTAATAATAATAATAATCAAGGTAAATAAATATATCGCTTTCGTAACAATCTCGAGGACAACAATCGTGAACAAAAGATTCCGCATCCTGTTGTCGCATCTCTCTCCCCCCTTCGATCCTTCGTCCTTTTGCTTACACTACACACATTCAATAAAATATGCACATCAATAATTCACATTCATTTATCATGTTAGGTTTGTGTCCGTGTGTGTGTGTCCGTGTGTTTCGCTGCCTGTGAGTGTTTGTTATTCAATTGCTAACTACTTAAATGTCAGTTTTATCTAACGTTTAACCCGTGTGCCGCCTGGGAGCCACTTGGTTTGAAAATTGATAGCTGCTCTATGGCAGGGTGAACCTCGTTTGCCATTTGACTTTTGATGTGCTTCGGTTTCAAGGGCAGTGAGTTAGTCTGGAATATCACTCATACGCAGTGTGGCCTTAGTTTGCAATATATTTAGAGTGAGTTGCTAATTGTTTTTATGCAGGCCTAAAGGGCAGTGAGTTGGTTCTGATTTGTATCACACATACGCAGTGTGGCCCTGCAATATTCGATGTTTTCAGGCTTAGAGGCAGTGACAGTGTGACCATTGTTTATACTGATTGCTTTATTATTTGAGGTCCACCCCAGTATACTGTGTGTGTGTGTGGGTGTTAGTGTGTGCCGGCGTGTTGCTTACGTATCTGAAGTTAGCTGGCTTTCATTGTAATTGGTTTTGCGCCAAACTCTAACAGGTAAATTCACATTTAATCTCACATTTAAAATGCAAAAGTTTCAATTAATTTATATGTATATATTGGGCTTCGCTCCGCTTGACTCCGCTTGGTTACCACTTGGATCCCCCCGTCAGTCCTTCGTCTCGCTTAGATGTACATGCCCAGATCCGCATGGAAGTCCTGCAGATACGAGAGCAGCTGTGAGGGCGTGGGTCGCTGTTTGGCCTCACTGTGCCAGCAGCAGTTCATAACGGTAAAGCTAGGGGTTGATTGGGGGTTGTTAGGGTGGAGAGAGTGAAAGATGTAATATTTTTTAATTTCAGCAATACTTCTTCGCCTTCAACGGGTGCACAACTCACAATTCATCTGGGCAGTTGACGGGCTGCTCCAGCCGGAAGCCGGCAGCCAAGTAATTGGTAAGCTCGAATATGTCCACCTCCTCGTGCGGCATCTGGGCCAGAGTGACCAGCTCCCAGTAGGTCACGCCCAAGGCCCACACATCTCCCTGGGTGGCGTACACCCGTTTCTGGAGCGACTCCAGCGATAGCCACTTCAGCGGGCGGTTCTCGTTGTCGCCCAAACAGTCGTAGTCGTCTGGGAAGAGATCGCGGGACAGGGCGCTATCGCAGATCTTCACATACGACTCTTCGTCAAGGCTGCGTTTAGGGTAAACCGAACAGTAACAATGGGTTTTTGAAAGATTTTAGAATAAATAGAGTAAATACTCACTAGCAATTGCGTGTGGCAATATCCTTGTGCACGATGCCCAGGGAGTGCAGATAGGCCAATCCCTTGGTGATGTGCAGCCCAAACTCAACCAGCTGCCGGGTACTCAATGCCGTGCTCGATTCCCGCGACTTTTGCAAGTACCTAATTGGAGGAAGAAATTTGCACATGGTTTTAAAAACGATTTAGAAATTTTAACCCTTTGAAAAAAATATATTTCTTTTATTTGTACGAAAGAAATCCATATTGTTGATGAACCTCAACAGTGTTGACTAAATTTCTATAGGCCTTTAGAGAATAGGGACTAAACTAAAGATTTATTTAAAAAATCGTATTGTCACTTACAAATTTATGGAGTTCTTTAAAGTTCTTTAATTTAATTTAAAGTTAAAGTTCTTTAATTTTTAACATTTATAAAATCTTTTGAAATCTACATCATTTATAAATTCAAAATGAACAGCCAAATTATGGAGAATATGAGAATAAAGATTTAACTTTACGTTTATTTCAAAAATCTTTTGTACTTAAAAGTTAAGTACTTAAACAATTTTAAGTTTTGAATCAATAAAATCAAAGCTAAAGATTATGAAATGTTCTTCAGCACATATTTTATAAAATGAATAAAACTATCTAAAATCTATGAAAATGTGAAAAAAAGAATGAAATTTTTTAAAACCAAGAATTTTAATGGTATCCAAAGAAAAGTATGCTTACTTTTTTGCAGATTTCTTAAAAGCATTGCAAGTTACACCAAAGTATATGATAAACAGACTTTCCACTGACACCATTTATATAAATATTACTTTAAAGATGACTTCTATATCTGTGCCTTTTTATGATAGGCAACTAATTAAGTAGCAATACATATTTTCCTAACAATATATCTGAGATTCATTCAAATGACTTATTATTCGTTACTCACATTTTGAGATTGCCCTTGGACGGATAGGGATAGGCGATCTCCGGCGGACCGGGCAGCTCCGTGTTGGCCAGCAGCGGGGCCAGGATGTGTTGGTGGCTGACGCCGATCAGCAGCGAGGCGTCCTGCAGCAGGCAGGCCACCTGGGTGAGCGAGGCGCCGTCGATGACGGTCTTCACGAGCGCCTCGCAGGACTCGCCCAGCTTGCCGGCGTAGATCCGGCCGAAGGTGCCCTCCCTGACCAGCTCCTCGTAGCTGAGGGCCCCGGGCTGGACACTGGGGATCCGCCGCAGACGCTGGTTTCCCTTGTCCCCGTGACTGGCCATCGTGATGGTGCTGCCGGTGGGCAGTCCCCCGAACAGACTCAAACTGCCACTGCCGCTGGTGCAATGACCGTTGCCATTGCTACGAATGCTCTTTGGCGTCGACAGACTGCAGGCCTGAAAGTCAAGAGTTGGGAATTAATTAGGTTTAAAGTCGGTACTCTAATACTTCGTACTAATTTGCTTTAAATACAAGCTGCTGGCAATAAACTTATTCATTTGCATATTTGTAAAACAAGAAACGTACATTTAGTAATAATACAAGCTCTAATTTAATATTTGTTTTGCTTTGGTTGTTAATTACCTGTCGTATTTCATTTCAAACCTGGCCAACCTATCATTCATTCTTGCCCAAAACTGCCTAGATATTTAAGTGCACTTTCTCTATTCGCTTAAGGTTTAATATTTCTAAAATTCATATTGATTATAATTAACACACAAACCAATTAATAATAAATTCGACCATAAATTTATTAGCAGGGATTGTGCATGCGGAAAATCGAATATACATAAAGGGGGTTTCGACGATTTTGAGGCAATATTGCAATCAAGATGGCCACCCTTCAAAGGGGTTTCCGCTCAAGCAAACTGCTCGGTGGCAGGACACTTGAGTGGAGGAAACTGTATAAATTTCCATATTTCCGTACCCCATCTAATTTGGGCCAACTAAGGACCCGCCGCCCCAAAAAAGGCCAACTGGCGACGACTTTGGCAACAGAAACAGCAATTTCAGCTGCCGGATTTGCATCTTTCGGCTTGCATCCGTTTACCGTTAGTCATGCACTCGGCTGCGCTCCTCCGTTCTCCATTCTCCGTTCATTCATTTTAATGAATTGAGTTCCGTTTCCGCTCGAAGGCACTCCCACATCTTCCACATCTTCGCCATCTTCAGCTATAATTTAGCCCCTCAGCTCAGCTCAGTTGTCTTACAGCATGAATAATTTATTGGCTGGCAAAAAAGCTTTAATTCGCCGAGCATTATGTTTGCACAGCCGCTTTCTTGGGGGAAATGGGGGAATTTTCTGTTGCCGGAGCTCAGCTGTAGGAAAATGGCGAACTCGTCTTGGGCAAACAAAGTCTGCTGTCTGATAACCAGCACTCCGTTCACCCAAACCGCTTGAATTCCAGCCTACGCAGCACATTTATACCCATAAAACATGAAACAGTTTGGCCAAAAAATAGAACGAAAGGAAACTCGGTCTAATAAACACGAGAGAAATCCGCACAATTCCCCCAGAAATCTGCATAACTGCGGCCGAGTTCAAGTGGATCCATCCAAGTGGCTTTTCCCCGGACACTAAATCTCCATCAGCCAGCAGAAGCAGCAGGTGGATAACGTTTTTATTAAAAAACCACCGCCGGCAATATGCGGGAATTATATTATTTGGTGTGGTCCAACAACAGCTCCTGTGAAAGCAGGACAAAAGGACACGACCGCCGGGAGGAAGCCAAACGACACAATTGCAGCACATTCGCAACAGCAGCAGCAACAGCGACAAAAGGCAATAAAAACAATAGTTGGCTGCCTTTTGTTAGTGAATTTCATTTCATTATTGCCTTCATTGCCACTTTCCTGAAGGGGAAGCCCCAACTGCCCGTTTGCGATTCCTGCTGTTTGTCCTTTATTGTATTTGTCGTGCTGCTGCTGCTGCTGCTGTTGGCCCAAAAAGAAAATTCAATTAAAACGCAACAATATCGCACTCCATCATCAAAGCTGTCCCTTCGCCTGGTCCCTCAAGCCGGGTAGGAGTTAAGGTCCTGTGGCTGCGATTGGTGGGGCGTATCCTGCGCTGAGCCATAAATCCTACAGGATTCGCATGCAAAGGGGTCCCTTCCCATTTACCACAATCCAGAGACACAACGATTGTCTGCCAGACCTTGAATCTGTCTGCTTACACTACGGCTCCCATTTACATCCTGCATCCTTTGTTGGTAGGCTTAAATCGCTGACAGAACATGTGCCTGGTTGCGTTAATGAGCCCCGTTCAAGTGTAATTAGAATTCATTTAATCGGTTTAACATTAAACAGCGGTAATTCGATTCAAAAGGAGAAGTTCGAGTAGTTATTAATTGTTAATTACTCCGCAGAGGTAAATTGCGATGAATAGATAGTTACAGTTAGGAGTAGCACTGTGTTTGAAAACCTTGATTTTAATGAAGGTAATGGAAATTAAGCTTGTTTGGGGGAGGAACCTATCCCATTTCTAATAAGACTTTTATTAAATTTCAAGACATCTGATTTTTTAAAGATATTTGATTTCCAGTATGAGTTTAACTATTGTTTTAAGGGAAATAAACCTAAAAAATGTATCATATTTTCTGTGAATTAAAAAAATATTCGTATTATCATAAAATTATAGATCAACTTCTAAATACCTAAAGCAGGGGTGCTCGAATCTGTCTTATGGGAGTACATTTACAAACACAATTAAAAGAAAATCTTTGCTCGCTCTCATCTCTTACGCTCAGCGACACAAAGAGGAATCGAAGAGTGCCCAATGTTAGGTCGGCTTGAGACCGCATGAATGCTTTGTGACTTTACAAAAACAAACGTGCACCGCGTTCATATGGGGTGAGTATATTATCTTGAAAAAATTAAAAACTACCCAGTTGTAGAACAGCCTTAAAATAGCAAACACTTTCAAAGATGTTCCAACTTCTTGCCAAATTATTTGTTATATTTTAAGCTTTATCTGAAGAATGCCTAATCAGCATCTGACGATCTAGAAATATTTTCAAATACTCAAAAAAATCGCTCCAAGTGGCTCTCTAAATAGTTAAATGCCTAAACTCAGTTTCAAATATAATAATTGTCCACTTAAATGGACCTCTGCTCACTTAACTTTATTGCCTTCAATCGCAGTTGATTGTCATTGAAGATATACTTGAAATTTTTCCTCTGTGCGAGCTGGCCAATAAATGCGGAAAATATCTGTAAAATTAAAACGAGATTGGGCCAATGTTTATTTCCAATAAACAAGGATGGGGAAACCACCCCCCTCCCGTCAGCTCGAATTGCAAATGGAAATGTTCATTTCGGCTTTCGATATTAAATGCGGATGGGATGTCAAACGAGGAGACATTATTGCTTGGCTTTTCATTTGAAATTCGGAATGGCCAAGAAGACCGAAAATAGCTGCCAATTGATGGTGACCCCACCCAATTTTTGATCATGATACGGCTGCTGGTAAATTATTGGCAGGGGGTGGTTGAATTTTGAAACTGAATTTTCAGCTGGTCGTCAAGGATACAGATGGATACAGGATGGGTCGTTGTCGTTTGAGAGCAGGTTCTGCAGCTGCTGCTGCTGCTGCTGCTGCTGCTGCTGCTGTTTGGTTGTTGTGACATTTCTAATGACAACAGGGGTGTGGGTGAGAAAGGGGGGGTGGTGTTTCCTAGGGGGTTGGCCTGCAAGTGACGTAAGCACAAACAACGAAACACATACGACTTGACAGGCGTCTGATTTGCTTATGTCACTTGCAGCTCTACGGCTGCCCGCAGAAACAACAACCGCAACCATCGTCACCGCCCCCTGCCACGCCCACGCCAACGCCCCTTTTTGGGCCCCCAAATCTCGCACGGCTTGTAATTAAAAACGCTTGATGACAATTTTGCCAGAACGACGCCCGTCAGCACGTCACTTGCCGGCAAAGCGAAACTGCAGCCCAACTTTTTGGCAACAACAAAAGGGAAAAAGCAGCACAACATTTTCACACAATTTTCCGTATACCGCACAGTGGGGCGGGTGGGTGTAAATATTTTAATGAAGTCTCACCGCTGCAACTTTCGAGTCGGGCAACCTCTAACAAAATTCTGTGGCAAAGTTCTGCTTTGGTACACGACGACGAAAGAAGCCGAAAAGTGGAGTCTGTTATATATACATTAAACTAATTAATCACCCTAAAAAATATACAACTTTTTAAGTTGAAAACTGCAATTAATGATTCAGCATAAAATAATAGATGTCAAATAAAATTAATTTGGAAATAAAACTACTCCTAAATATATTTACTGTCTGCTCTTTGAAATGGGTTGGTAAGGATAAAAAAAATTTAGTAGGTTTCTTGTTTCTTGAGGGATAGAGCATTATATCTAAATACAAAAGATTTTTTGTGTTTTCCGAGTTATGTATTGGTTGGCAATTCTAGTTTTTCTACACACAAAAAAATGTGATTGGTAAAATTGACCAATTAAGATAGTTACGTAACTATAAAAATAGTTATGTGTATTTTGTTTTTGCTTTGGGTGTATGTCTTTGCTAATTGTGTGTATTTGTTGTTGTGAAAGTAACTATTTACTTGGTAGAATTGACAATTTTTGTGGTTGGGGACTGTTTGACAATAATAACAGTTGATTTTACCAAGTTTTTTTTTTGTGTGTAGGATAATCGGATTTAATTTTAATTTTCCTAAAAAAAATTTTTAAACATTAAAAATGAGTTTTTTCTTAAATGTGAAAACTAATATTTTTTACTTAAAGTAAAAAAAAAAGTCAGCTATTTAATTTAGATATACATTTCTTTTAAGATTTCCCTATTATTTTTCATTTAATAAAAATAATTTCCAGACCACTGTGCCAAAAAATTGTTGACACAAAATGAAACTATGCAAATTGCTGATGCTGTTGCAAATATTCCGTCCTTTCCGCACCAACAATGAGTTTTACTTTGGCCAGACAATGACAGCATTTTGAACGCATCGCGCATACGACCTGTCGCCTTGTCCTAATAAGCCAGGCCAGTGGAGTGGAACCAGATGAAAAGCCGTCTGCCAGGTGGAGCTGACTCGCCGTTGGCTCAATTATATTTCAATTTACCTGACAACAGGTCTTTTGCCATTTCCCCCATTTTCCCCATTTTGCAAATGTGAAAAAGCCTTTAATCAAAGTGGAAAGCCTCTCTGTCTGACTTTTCCCTTGGCCTTTTTTTGGGCCAACTAACTGAACTCTCATTATTTTGGCATTTCCATGGTCGTTGCTGCCAGGACAAACTGTGTGTGCCTTCTAATTTGCCGGGGCCGACTAATTTGAATTTCGTTTGATTTATGCCTGATCGATTTGGCCATGCCCCCTCCCCTCCCCCCAATCACTTTTCCCTCCTTTGATGCATGGCATTTTGATGAGTCGACCTCGTTAGGCCCGTCGTTTAATAAGCGTTTTTGGGGCCGGCCAAAAAGGTTCCTTCGGTTAATGCATAATTGAAGAGGGAAGATGGTCGGATGGCCTCAGCCTGACTGGCTTCTAATTAAAGGTGGCGCATACTTAACCAAAGTCGCCGCTTACACGCACTTAATCACGCATAATTGCCTTTCAATTAGCCTTTGCGTGTCCGTTCGCCCTTTTCCCTTTTCCCTTAACCATATCCATTTGGAGAGGCAGTCTCCAACCACCCATCGATTCAGCATTTAATAATGCGGTTGCACAATTTACATATGTTCCACACGGACTTCCATTGATTTTCTCGGTTTGTTGACTTTGCAAAATGTGAAATGTAAATGAAATTGCAGCACTTTTGACCAAGAAAGCCACTTAAGCGACCAGCTGGACCGACTGTCAATTAAAGCTGCGTAAAAACATTTTAATGGAGAAATCTTGTTCTCTAATTTCGCTTCAAACGATTTCCATGTTGCGTCAACGCAAAAAGTGAAGTGAACTAAAGTGCAGTGTGTCCAGCGCCTCAAAACGAAAAGGGGGCGAAATCCCTGGTCCTTGGACCACAAAGGAAAAATCGGAACAAAGGAAACATCCGCCACTTCCGTTTGTCTCTCCTGCGGCTGACAGGAAGCAATCAATATAGTGTAATGCCA
Organism: Drosophila pseudotakahashii; assembly: GCA_035046095.1. Lineage (NCBI taxonomy): Eukaryota > Metazoa > Arthropoda > Insecta > Diptera > Drosophilidae > Drosophila > Drosophila pseudotakahashii. The sequence continues at coordinate 719,947 of JAWNOE010000247.1, read as the reverse complement.
GACAAAAGCATCCGCCGCAGTTTGCCGACCGAAGGGGAATCCCCGGCGGATGGCTGAGAGTTGAGCGACTTGACAAAAAAATATCGACCGCCGGCTGGGTAATTTGTCAACCTTTGGCGACGGCTTTTGTTCGGCGGCTTAACCCCTTGGATTCGTCACCTGGCTGGTCACATACCACGTCGCCCATTAACTGTCTCTTTAAGGGCCCAAACTTTTATTGTTACCCTACTACCCTCGCCACCAAGTTTGGTCACAAATGTAAGTAATGCCTTTTAATCAAATAGAACAACAGTGGTAAATCCATTAGGAGAGTACGTGTCGCAGACTTTAACTAGGTGGGGTAGTAGCTCCCCTCTTTTCTAGGACTCCCCTTACAGAGCTTTCTCCCCTGCTGAGCAGGTTGATTTACAAATTTCTTTAATGGGGCGCCAACAACATTTTTAATTAGCACCTGTTCCTGCTGTTGCTCAGGTTAGTCTGCCATTTGTCGATCCAGTAATCTCCATAAAACAGGAGGACATGCCAGCAGCTCCATGGAAATTAATTTCCAACTTTTCCTTGCTCCTCAGAACGGGGAGTACGCCCCAGCACTTGGACAACTTTCTCCCTAATGATGCCATTCAAATGCGTGGCACGATGTTCTTGGTTTCTGTTTAACCCATTACAGCCTAACTGGGTTCCTTTCGTCCTGATTCCGCTGTTTGCTCTCCCTTTGCCAGCTGATCCAATATACTAATGCCTTTGCTTGGATTCCGTTTCTATGGTTGTTGGATCTCCTGCAAATGGCGCATCCCCCTTGGAATTCGCCTCCTGTTGTTGCTGCTGCAATAATATTTTGCAAGTGTTTCTAAACAAGCACAAAGTCATGTTTCAACAGCTGTAGTCTGGTTTCTGTTCGCTGCTGTTTTTATTGTTATGTGCCACTACTTACCCTCCTATAACCCTCCCAACCCCCCAAACACACCCCCTTTCCAGCCCCATTGTTATGGCCTTCACTGTTACTGCTTTTTGCTAAACTTTCGCTGCACATTAAAGCAATTTGGCCGACGTTTATAGACTGATTTAATAGAATCAAAGGGGGAGTGGAAAGGACCCCACACAAATGAGAAATTTCCACACAAATGAACAGAGCCAGACTGCGGATGTGTGTGTGTGGGTGCGAGGAGTATCTGTGTGCAATTGGATATAATTGTTTGACTAAATGAGTGCGTTCGCCTCTTGTTTGTGCCCCCAAAATGTGCCATACTTGGCCAAACGCTCACACATGGCCAAAGGATCCTTTTGGAGGGGGAGCTGCACAGCACGGAACAACAATAATTATGGCAAGCACTCTCAAACTCCAACCGCATCCCCATTTCCATAACCACTTCGCATCCGACAGCATCTCCACTCCGATTTCGGTGGAAACGGGGGATATATGTATATAGATAGATAGATAGAGGCAAACTGGGAGGGAGATGGGGCATTCATTTAATTCCCAGCCGTCTGCTTCGATGCGTGCATCCTTCCACTAGATAGAGCGAATCCGAATGGATATGACTCTTGGCATTGTGTGTGGCGTGATAGCCATGTAAGTGAGTGAAGGAGGAGCCCCTGCCCCCTTCCCCCCTGAAATCGGAGGCTGTTCTCGTAATGAGGACGGAATTGAAGTCTAAACAAACAGAAATCGCTGGGCAAACGCAAACAGCAGCAGGATCAGGCCAAAGGAGATGCTTTAAGCCGAGCACATAAAAATCCCCTCGAGTCCCCATGGAAATTGAATATTTAATTATGCGTCGATGGAAATTGCGTTAGCAGTTGGTGACGAAAATGGCCTAGACATCATGATGTCAGGGATGTCAGAGGATGGAGTAGGACTAGAAAAATGCCAGAGTCGGGTCTCAGGAATGTTTACAAGGACAACAATTGAAAGAGGCTGCTAAATAATTTATTCCAATTTGGCAGAGATTTCCACAACACCAAGAAGTTAACTTGGCCCGAAAGAAATGCTAATGTGCTTCCCTCTAGGGGAAGTGCTTTTAAAGAGGAGACATCAAGCCTCAAGTTGATGGAAAATAATCGCCATGTTGTGAAGGGAACCCTAATGGTTCTGGTTCATTCTGTGGTTAGTTTGGATTAAGTTTACTAATTTTCGACCAGGGGGTATGAAATGCACTGGATTGGAAACAAAGCTAAGATAAACAGGGCCAGACTGTCTGCGTCTGCCTCAATGGAGCACCTTTCGCTTATCTAGGCGGACATCCCACCTCCCTCCTCCAAAGGGACTCACATCATTTGCCTCTCGAGGCACTGGGTTTGTGTGTCACCTTCACCTTCGCCCACTTTCCACCTCCACTTTGCACCTTCCACCTGCCACATGGAGTACGTGAGCGCCACACGAAAGTTTCACCTTCCGAAATCAGACCCAGACATCCAGACATCCTTGGGGGGGTGAGGGGGTGAGAGGGTGAGCGGGTGAGCGGGTGGCCAAAGCCGCATATTTATGAATGGCTCTTGTTTCGAGTTTAACGCACTACGGGAGCTTTATCAGCTCGTAAATATAAATTAGAATTTAATTTTTATCGTCGAGGAAAGGTGGTTTGTGGATGGAGGGTCCTCCGCCTGGGGAGCAATCGAGTGGTGCTCGGCACAAATTAGAGGGTAGTCCTGGCAACGGGGAAAGCAGAAAGCTTCAAGGGTATTTCCATTTCCATTTCCATTTGCGCCCGCCACGTGTCGTAATATATCAAAGGCTTTGATTCCGCAGTGGACCCCAGTCCGAGTCCCCGTTTCGAATACAATCAAGCCCCTGGGATGGTCGATAGTGGAATCCCAGATAGTGGAATCACGGCACTCACCTGGGTCAGTTGCGAGGAGGCGTAGTAGGAAATCCTCGAGGGACAGATCGACTCGGGCTTCGAGTAAATCGTCTCTGCGGCCTGTTCGAGGTTCATGGGCAGCAGGGCAGTGGCGTAGGGCGTGGGGATGGGTGAGCTCCTAAAGCCTGTGGATTGATTGGGGGATTCCCCGGGTTAGAGGTTAGAAGTCATCATCCCAAATGGGCGGGTGGGTAATGAACTTACGGTCGAATATGCTGCACGACTTCTTGCTGTCCGCCGGGTATTTGTTGAGGCTGGCTATGGTCGCATAGGACCCCGTGGCACTCGGTGGTCTTCCCAGGGGATCCAGGCGGATGAACACGTTCTGGTGGCTGCCATAAGCTGCGGTGGTGAAACTGGTGCTACAAACGGGGTAGAGTGTTAATGGTTTTATGGGGTGGGGGGTGGGTGTTTATAAACTGGATGGGGATAACTCACTGTAGCGAATCCTGTCGAAGCTGTTTGCGCGCCCTCACATACATCATGCTGGCCACCAGTCCCACGGCCAAAACCAAACCCAAAGCACAGGCGGCGGCACTCAGGAGGGCGGGTCCTTGCGAGGGGGCGTGGGCGGGGGCCGGCGATTGATTGGGCTCAGGTGAGATGCCTACGAAACGGAACTTCGATGAGTGATGGATAAGTGGGTGTGGGTGTGACGGATGAAACCCACCTTTGGCGCAGATCTTGTTGCGCTTGAAGTGGAGCCGGGTGTCGTTGAAGCGAGGAGGAGCCCGCACCACCATGTTGACATTGACGGGCATCTGCAGGCTCGCATTTCCGGTGCAGGGCAGGTAGACCAGGAAGGACTCGATCTCCTGCGGCACCAGGCCCTTGTGCGGAATGCTCAGCGTGGGCGTGCCCAGTGCCTCCTGGTCGGTGTTGTACTCGATACTCATTTCGTACGGCAGCTGCATGGAATGGAATGGTTAATCATCGGAGCTCTTTGGATGGTAACATCGGGAATCTCACCGGATAGGCGATGAGACTTTGCCAGGAGAACTCCAGCTCATGGACATCCGCGGGCACTGGGACGGTGAAGTGCATCGCGTATGTGTTGATGGCTCCCTCGTGCACATAGAACAGGTCCGCCTCGAGTCCTGCGGGGATAGAAGACCAAACAGGATGCGAGGTGAGAGTGGTTGCACACAGGATGCACTGCAGACGCAAAGCGAAAGTTTCCCCGCAATTTGCTGGGCCACACCCTCTCCATTAGAGAAGCTCGTTCCTCCTGCTGAGCAAACTTTGTGCATTTGCTGTTTACACTCCCCTCGAGCGTTTCTCTCTGCCATTAAGCGGAAATTGATTTTCTCAAGGGGAGTGGAAGGGAGGAAGGACACGAGGTGACAATGCTGGTGGGTAAACAAAACCCAAGACACAATAATAATCGAAATCGAATCCGTCACCAGCAGGCGACGATGCAGGGAGTGACTCGAGTTCTCCTTCAGGACAGGGAGCAAGTAAAATGAGGAGCGACAGGCTTCCTGTGAGAAGGGATTCGGGTGGGGATATTAAAAGGTGTCAACTGCGACTGCTTCATCATCGGAAAGAATTCTATTGGCGGGTTCAAAAGTCCTGGAGTTTCCTGATCTCGCCCACTCTCCCTTCGAACCCCCCACCCCACTGGCATTGAAAGACGAGCTGCTTGAGTTAAAACGACGTGAAATTAAATTTCTTCATCCGCTTTTATTGTTGCTCTTCCTATTTCTATTCGCTCGCCCACTTCTTCGAAAGGGGGTGCATTATTTACTCCACGGGATCAGGCTAAGTTCGCTATACACCAAATGAAAAGGAGTGGGAACCGAGTGGAATCCTGGATGTTTACCCGCTTCAAGTTCGAGCTGCTGCTGCTTGTTCTTCCCCAGACTCCGCCGGATGTTGAACGTAGCAATTCCGCTTCCGGCGGACCGAGTGGGGGGATGATTGGGGGACAACAGGAGGAAAGCCCCTGCATTTAGGATAGAACAAAGCGCTCGCTAGCTGCTTAAAACAATTTTAAATCCAATTACAGAACAAGAAAAAGCATTTTTCGTTAGGTTTCATCCAGCTCTCAGCTTCATCTACATCTTCAGACTGTTTCTCTCCACCAGCTCAGTTTTCTATGCGTTTTCCACTTCCCATTTCCATTTCTGGTTTATTTTTCAGTCCCAAATTGCTTTGCTCCCCGTCGCGTTTTCAGCCTGGGTTCCAAACTGGGTTCCAGACTGGGCCAAGTGCACCTTCACTGCTTCCCAAACAACCTGCTGCTATGCGAAATTTCTTTGAGCTAGTGGGAAAACACAAACATAACCCCAAAGTGCTTTCCATCAAATATGCACAAACACGGAAAAAGGACAATGTTCCTCTGCCTCTTAGTCCTTTACCTTTTTTATCTTTGTAGGGGAAGTTTTAGGGATGAGTAAGCCATTTGAATAAGTGACTGCCGCAATTAATTCTGTTCTGATTTCAGGGATGTCGCAAGTGTTCAATTTAACCCTTGTAATTCCTGTCACCTCGATTGGCTTCACTGGGGAGCTCAATCCTGAACTGCACTTTAGGAAGCATCAATTGGCATCCGCACTGCCTGCACAAGTTCATCCTGCTGCTGGCTGGGATATCTCCTGGAATCCCCCTTAAGTCCCCTTCCCTTCGAGTGTCAAACTTTGCTCGTCTTTCATATCACGGTGCCGCCAACTTTGCCTGCGAAAGTTTCACCGCGCTTATGGAGGCCCCCTTTCTTCTCAGCCCTCTTCTCTTCCACATTTTCTGTTCTTCAGAACCCCTCTTCTATGGTAATACCACCTCAACTTTCCCTCCCTCCCTGGTCGTAATTATAATGCCTGCAATTGCGATTGTCTGAATGACTCTGCCGCACACACGTGACGCTGCGACCGCAACTCATAATCTTATAGAGGGGGTACATGTGTTTCCAGGGGTGGTGGCGAAAGGGGGTGAGTGTGGAAGACTGGCAGGAATTGGCTGGCTGAGGTGAATCTCAGTACCATGTTAGTTTTCAGCTCTCGCATTGCCAACAAAGAGGAGGCGCTATTTGCATAGGAGATTAAGAGGATAATTAGTGTCATTAGTTGGGACGGTGCACTCCATCCGCCCAATCCTCCCCTTCCGATCTCTGGGGAGTGCAGTTTCACCTCGTCGCTGATTAAGGATGTTCCTGCTAATTGTCCTATGAATCAGAGATGAGAAGTGTTCGCTCAATTGGCACAGTTTCTGATTTTCCCTCCTCTATTTCTCCACCAATTTCAGAGCAATAAAGATGGATTCCAGATGCCAAACCACCCTAGGAAAAGAAACATCCACAGGGGGAGTATATTAATGTGGGGATTTTTCGACTGTTTTCTATTCATTAAAAATAATTTTCTTTTGCATTAACTTTTCATTTGCAGGGAAAGAGCTCACCCGCCGAAGGTTGTGGTCCACCCTAAGGGTGGGGCAGATGGAAGCTGGTCCGAAGGGCGGAGAAATGGGATCGGGTGGCAAAGAAAAAGTGTGCACATCAAAGCGAAACTTGTTGAAATTGCATTTTTACGCACCCTTGAACAGGAAAGTCTTCAACGGAAGGAGGGGGGGAGGTGGAAAGGGGAGTGGCAACGGGGAAAATGGTTCGTTGCTGGGACAACACATCCAAATTGAACTCAGAGGCGGAAAATCTCCAACAAAAGCGCAGAAAATATTTAATTTTAATGCCGTCGACACTTCATCGAGAGAATATTCTGGTGTTTATGGAAAGGCAAAGTTCAAGGATTCGGCAGTGACAATTGAGACGAAATGAGATGATGGCTCTGAACTTTGTTTACTCTTCTACGAAAAGAAGTTTTCTTTCTTTCCATGTGGGGAAATGCAGCAAAGAATCATATAGAAGTGGAACTAGTTCTTGCAACCGTGACGAGACTTCCACATGAAGAAACTCCCATGGAGACCGAAAGGCAGTGGAGGATGAAAGGGAAATGAGGTGGAAGTCTAGGGAAAATCATGCACAGGAATTTTTCATCGGGGGTGTGAGAAATAAGGGGAGGATGAGGGTCAGTTTGTTTGATTTCATGCTGCTTGTTAATTTCCAAATCGAAACAACCATCACAAAAAGAGGGGGATATACACCAGGGGTGTTAACTGGTCGTTAGAAACATAACGAGCTTTCAGAAGTGGATGGAGGAAACCTGAAAGGGAGCTCAAAAGAAAACTCCGCCAGTCGAGAAAAGGAAATGGCGAGGAGCAACAAACAAAGTGGAAACATCTTTTGAAATGTCGCTAATGAAATCCGATTTGCATTGGGGTAAATAGTTGAAAGCGCAGGAAAAGTGACGACGAAGGTTGTTTATAAAGTGCAATTGCCAGGAAAGAGCCCACTTGCCCCATTGATCCAGAATCAGAATGCATTTGAATGCCTCGAAGGCGAGGGAGAAAAATACCTGGATGCATTTCATCCATCAATCTGGCATCCATCTGTTCCGACTGCGGATTATATTTACGCCATCAGCTAATTGAAGTGCCCTGATTTGGCAACTAGGAAAAGAAACGAATCGAAGTGGAGAGCCTGCATAATGAGATGGAAGCATTTATGCTCCAATTACAGCTAAGTGCCGGAAAATGCTGTGACCGGCTAAGCGACGAGTGATGGAGTAGCGACCGCCAACTAGGCCAGTTTTCCATTTCCCCGACATCGGAGTTCCCTTCCCTTCCGTACTCCCATTTCTGGGATCCATTAATCAACCTGAGGAGCAGGAAAATCGCGAGCCAAACGACAAGCACGAGGCCATTCCGCCTAGGCACGTCTATGAAATCCGTGTAACTCCCATCAGGAGGAGTGGGTGGGTGGTTTAGGTTGGGCTGGGGAACTTGGCCTTGGCTCGATCTGGAGCCGGCGCCATCAATAACAAGAATTCGCGTGGAGCAACAAACGGAAAACAAGAAAACAAACAAGGAGAACAGGGAAATGTTCGGGGGAAATGGAAAATGGGGAGGTGAAAGCTACTTGCAGCTGTCGGCGAGGTGAAGGCGGGTGGTTTAGGCCGAAAGGAAATCGATTTGTGTGCGATTTGTTTTGGTTTCCCGCACTAAGTATTCCCACAATATTCCACCTCCTCTTTGTTACCAACCTATCCTTAATGGTCAACTATAATTTCGGAACTATTAATGACTGTGACATGGTCGCCGACTTCGGGGATTGTTTGTGTTTTCGTGTTCGGGGATCAATGAATTTGTCCTGTCGCACTTTGGCCTCCAACTATTAATCATAGGCCCCGGGTGGAGTGGGTGTGTCAGACCCCAATCGAAGTTTCATTAATGGATTAGGAACCGGATGTGGAACTGGACTTACCCATCAGTTTCATCACCTCGTGGTGGCTGATGAAAATGTTCAGATAGCCGCTGACCGAAGTGGAAAACGCCAGGCACAAAAGTAGGATTGGGAGGGGGGGTGGAAGTCCCATGGTGGAGTTTGTTTGTTTAGTGGGTGCTGCGAGGAGTCGATAGATTGTCAGAGCATGTGTCGCCGCAAGTGGCGAACATTTCCACAGCTCCACCTCGTCCTGCTCCCTTTTCCGGTGCCTCCCCTTCGACAGCCAATCTCACTGTGCTTCCATTGATGCGTAGCTTTGGGGGTGGAGTTTTCCGGGTGAAGTTTTCCTGGAGCTGTTTCTAATTCGGCTGCCAGTTGCTGCTGCTTTGGGTGACGGTCGTCAGTTGCTGGTGCCACAAACACAGGACTCAGAACAGATCCCAGGCTCTCGAATGAGCGTTAAAATCAAATTCCAACTGCTGCTAACTGTTCCGGTGGGAAGTGGAAAGTGGGAACGGATCTGTCTGCCGAATTTGGGAACTTTTCAGCCTCGGCTTCCGCTGGCTGCTCCTCTTTTCCCACTTCGGTCCCTTCTGCAGTCTCTTTCAGACCAACTTTTCCGGTTTTGTTTTGCTGCGGTTGCTGTTGGCCTCCTCCGCCGCCTTTTTGCATCAGTGTGTCCAAATTTGGCCCAGACTGAGTTTGGTTGGCTTTTATTGGCTGAGCTCCTGTCAACTGGTCCTGCTTTCCTCCTTTTCCGAGTTGTTTTGTGGCTATCGCCTGTCACTCTGTTCACTTCTCTGCTGCTGGTCACTCCATACTCCTTTCTCCTCCTCGGTTCTATCTATCACCTTTCTCCACCAAAACCTCCTCCTACTTCCTCCTCGTTAAAGTTTGGTTCCTGTTGAATAGAAAGTGATTTAGTTTAGTGCAAATCAGACTGCAGAAAAAAGACAAAAGTTGACAAGGGAAGATGCGTTTATGGGGAGGGGATTTCCTCAATTGAATTCCTCAATGAGAGTTTGTATATGTGGTGATGTGTGGTTCAGTGGTGCAAACAATTTGTAAAAACAAAATAAAAAGTTTATTCCCTGCAAAAGTAATTAGAAAGTTGCAAAAAGATTAACAGCTTAGGGGTTCCAAACGAGATCCATCCCAACTTTTCGCCAAGTGTCTTACTTACATCGCATTTGAGTTGGTGGTTGAAAGTGGCTGGTGCTTTAATAAATTTGAGGTAATATTTATGTGTTTGTTTGGCATAAATTATGAACTGGAAAAAGGGAACAACTTTTGGCTTTCGAAATGTTTGTGGTTCAAGTGGTTCAGGTGGTTTCCCCCTTGCTCATTGTTGTTTGGTCTACGTGTTTATTCAGCTGCTCCTTGCTCCTTCCCCTTTCCCCTTTCCCCTTTATCCTTGCTGGTTGCGTGTGCAGGTAACCCGAATGGAATGCCAACTGCACTGGGGTGAGTGCAAGGGGGTCCAAGTGCAAGGGGAGGTGGGTGACTGAGGAGGAGATCGTGGGCATGGCAATGGAACCGGAACAGTCGAGTGCTCCCAAAGTGAAATTGTTGCCAAGAAGCAACCAAAACTGCTTCTATCCCCATGGTAAACTCATTCTCCACTTGGTTCTTGCTTTTTGCCGCTTTTCCCATTTTCTGGCCGCAATAAAAATCGAAATCAGAAAAGTTTGTTGCCTCCATTTTCCGATTTCTCTCTTTTTCGCGTTGAAACATTTTTGGAATTTTAAAGTTTCGCCATCGCCACACAAGATAGTTTTCCAAAAGCAGTCCCGAGTTAAGCCAAAGAATGTTGCGGTCCTTTTAATTAAACTTATCTGCGCCCAAAAGAACGCCGCGGGATGGTGAGTCACTTGATTAAGGACCAGATCATCAGCACATCCCCATCAGCCCCATCATCATCACCTTCAGCATCATGAAAAGCAGCCAAAGGAGCAGGAGCAGTCGCATCTGCAAAAGGGAACACTGGAATCCTTGGGCTTTCGAAGTCATTCAGCGAGTGCATTAATAATTCAAAAGACAAATAAACGAAGGGAATGTGTGTCTTTGGCTGTGTGCTTTTCCGAGTGGAAGTCACTGTAACTGATTTAAATGGAGCAGCAGACAAACATTGAGTTGGCTGCACTTCCTGGAGCGGAGCTACAACCATCCCCCCACCGAAGTCATCATCTTAGTCGATGGCATATTAACTACATCAACTCAATCATAATCAGGGAGGGATGAAAACTCGAAGGAAGTAAGTTTCCTCGGAGCTTTTTCTGCTTAGTCACACGCATCATCTGTCAGTCGGCCACGCCTCCAGAACCATCCAGCTCCTGCTCCTCGGGCAAGTGACAAATTGAGCATTGCCGTTGTTTCTGGATCCCATCGGATGAGCCATGAAAGGAAGAACTTTTCAATTACTCGGGGGAAAATCCCACGAAGAAGTCGTAGCCGTAATGAATAATAATCTTTGCCGCTGCCAGCATCATTCTGCCCCAGCTAATATTTATCGATGTGTATTATTTTCCGCCCCCCTGAGTTCGGCCTAGATTGAAAAGGCTTTCGCGTTTGGTGGGCGGGGGAACTGGGAACTGGGGCCTCGGGCTCCTCCCGGCTCGTTTCAATTATAAAATGGCTTTCGCTTCTAATTGAATCGTGAGCTGGAGTCGGGGGCTGAGTTAATATTTTATTTCCACCGATTGCTCCTTCTCCTCATCCTCCTCCGGAGCTCTGTTTGCTTAGCGTTTCCAGTTCCTCGGTTCCTCCCCGACCCTAAATGCCCTGTCGTGGTTTTAGCCCCCTCCCCCACATCCCGCCCACGCCCACTTACTCATTTCCCATTTCCCAGCTCACAATCCCAATCCCTATCCCATTTGTTGTTGCTTGGGCTGGGAAAACAGCCGCGGGGCTTTTCCGAGTAGCAACCAAACTGGCATTTCCCCCGTTCTGCTAGCTAACTGATGATAAACAACCGAATGCGGCAGGAAATCCATCTCCTTGGCTATTAAAACTCCGATGGAATCTATTTTGGCTAACAAAAACAAAAACAAATTTCGCATTCGAGTAATACGAGTGGCCGAAATTCAGAGAACTGAAACACAAAGTTAGTTTCGCCCCCGGCCTTGACTGGGCACAAAATGAGAATAGTTTTTGTGGCCCTAAAACCAAATATCGAATTTCATTCGTTGTCATCCCTGTGGCAATGCTCATTAACTTTAAACGACCAGCAACACTAAAACCAAAGTTAAATTCGAATAACTTTTTTGGTATTTCAGGAAATTGTTTTTTTGATACACATCTTTAAAGAGCTAGGTAAAGTATAAATGCCATTTTTGTGTGTTTATTAATACCAATTGAAATGAAAAAGAAATTGTTCAAATCAAACCATTCATTAAAAAGTTATGAGCAATAAATGGTATTCAAGTAGTGCAAGCAGTGCAAGCAGTCGCTTCTCCGCACTTCCTTTAGCTAAGTAACGGGTATCTGATAGTCGAGGTACTCGCCTAAAGCGTTCTCTCTTGGTTTTTTTGGTTTGTGAAATATATTCGTATCTATTTATATATTAAATAAATAAATGAAATAATTCTGTACTATTTATTTTTAAACATAATATAAATACTTTTTAGAAAATATTTATTTTTGTTTTAGCAAACATTATTGTTTGAGTGCATGGGCGTCGTTCTCTTTAATTTGGCGGGCGAATAAACAACCGAAAACGCCGAGCCCGAAGCTCATTAAATTGGCGTAAATATTTGAAAATGGACTCCGGGTGGAGAATGGACTACGCAACACAATGGGAAATTTTCGCGCTGACCGGACAAATTGTTGCCCATAAATTTTGATAACTGATTAAAAGTAACGAGCGACAGTTTGCCATGTTTACCTGGCATTACCTGGCCATTGTTGTATATTTAATGTCGAATTGTTGCCGAATGTTGTACCAACAATTGGCATTGCACTGCCCCCCAGTGAGTCCTGCCCGAAAAGTCCCGGGCCTAATGTCCGAAATGTTCGCAGGACTGGCTAATTTGTGCAGGCAATTAATTTACATTTGGGCAGGGGGCGGCGGACGGCGGGGAAAAGGTCGGCTCGATTTGTTCCATTTTGTTTCATTTTGTCGCTACGCTCCACTGGAGGCTAACGATTTCCAGCCGAACATGTGTAGTAAATATATTTATCCAAAATACCAGGACCCCTAATGAAAGACATTCATGTTTGCGGCGGAATTGGGTCGATTTCGCATTAGTGCCTGGCCTCGCCGAGCAATTAAATTCACAATTTGTGCGATTTCGTATGATGACAGTTGCCACTTAATGCGGGGCTTTCCTAATTACAAACAGTTTCGAAATTACTTTCGTAATTATTGTCCCCATAAACAAGGAAAATAATTGATCTTTCACTTCCAAAATTGCCATTTGGGTGGAATTAAACCCTACAAATTGTGGACCGTTTTTATTTGTGTCAAATTTCAACCAATTTCACATGGTTAATTATTTCTCCTAATTAAGTAAAGTGTTACACTTTAATAACAGGGAAATTCGAACTAAATGGTATTACATTTTCTGTTTTGTTTTTATTAAGTACACAAGAATTTACAAAAGCAAAGTGCAAATTCGATTGTCATATTTCAGTAATGTATATACACATGTACAATGTACATTGTACATGTCCACCTGTACGCTTCATAAGTTTTAAAGCTGTTATCAAAAAACTTTCCCAAAATACTTATTTCGGTTTTAGGTAGTATTAAAAACGATGAAACCGTTTTTATCATATATTATTATATTTATTTTAGCATTTCATTCGATTTATAATATTTTTATTTATTCTCCGGAAGCTATTTGTTTTATCGACTAGCACATTTCTTCTTAAAAACCCTGTATGCACAAATGTTCTTAATTTGAGTTTAATGTCCTTAATACTAGAACGATATGTTAAAAAGATAACAAAGTAAATAGTGTTTATTTAACAACTTCTTGAGTGGACTAATCGATTAGTTGTTGAGATAAACATTCAAAATTCCGTCAATTAAACTTGATTTAGGCACATTGAAAATATATTTAAAAAAATTAAAAAAAGTCGTTCTATTTATACCCGTTACTCGGGCGAAAGTTTGTTTCAGCCGAAGGCTACGCCCCCTCTAACGCCCACAATCGCCGTAAACGATTTTAAAGGGTTTCAGAATATTATAAATCTAGTTTTATTGTGTTTATCAATGCCAATCGAAATGTAGAACAAATTTTTCAAATCGGACCATTCGTTAAAAAGTTATGCGCGATCAAAGATTAATATATCCATCTTCTCGCACTCCCTTTAGTTGAGAATCGGGTATCTGATAATCGGGGCACCCGACTATAGCGTTCTCTCTTGTTTTAATAACACTTTAAACAAAAATAAGAACGTCAGAATTCTCTATGTGTAACAATGAAATTTAATTGTATAACAAAATCCAAGAAATTCTGTTGACAAGTGTAAAATTCACTGGACTATTCAGTTGTGTCTCTATATATATCCTTCATAAGCCCTGTAATAATGGATTTCAATAAATTTTACACCTCTTGTTATGTCGAGGCTCGATAAATTCCAAACAGTGTTACATTTTAATGAAAGTGAAATTTGAATGGCCATGCAACTATTTATTTTTGTTATTTTCATTTTTTTCCACTAACATGTCAAGCTATTCAAATCACTAAGCCGGAATTTAAATTAAGAAATGGAAAATGCAAAACAGATTTCATTGTTTTCAAATAACTGTGAAAATTTGAACAATGGAATTTCATTTTTTTTTCTACATTTGTGTTTTAAAGCATTAAAAGCCTAAAAGATCTAACCGCAAAAGCAAAATATAATGCATGTGCAGTGCTCATATTTATTCTCGGTAATTATGGACTTTTAGGCAGTAGAAATCTTTCATTTTAGTCCTCCTGCCTTTCTGAATAAAAACACACCATGTGTTTAAGCACCTGCAGATCTAACCACACAGGGTATTCCCAAAACCCCAGAGTGGGTAAACAGGAGGAAGGCTTTTAAGGATGCTCGTCTGCATGCGAGCGTCTGCCTAGTAAATAACCTCATAATGACCGTCTCACATATCCAGTTGCCTGATCCACAGAGAACCACGGCCAGCCAAAACCACTGGGCAGCCCAGCCATTTAACATGAAATACAACCTCAATTACGTTTTACGAGTTTAACTCAACACCGTGCGGTTGTCTGATGGGAATTTTCAATATTATGTGGCGTAAATTTATGGTGCCAAGTGACAGAAGCCGGGCTAAGCGACAACGCCCTGGGACAACGGGGACTTTTATCTCCGCAAAAGTATCTCGACGACAGTCAGTCCCTCGCTTTAAAGCCCCTCCGAATGACGAGGGCAACGAAAACGAAAACGACAATCCCCCCACAGAAAATGGGCAATAATCATTGATTTATGGCTGTCATTTCGGTTATTAAAATGATATTTTCCCCAGAGCTGGCGAAAATCTGACTGGAAACGACATCTGAGCCGGCTATCTGGGTCAGCACAGGACCAGAACGGAGAGCTCCTCGTCGTCTAGCCTCTTTTTAGAGTTTTATGCCCCTAATTGAAACATCAAGCCGAGTGTCCCGCAATCGAGCGCTAAAAGCGTGCCTAATCTATGCATATTCGCCCAAAGACCCCTAATCAGGGGGCTAAGGCATAAAAACCGGGCTAAAAGGGAAACTGCGGCCCACACTTAGGGCAAGGCAACTTTTAGTTTCACTTTGAGCCTCCTTTGTTGCTCTTGGCCGGGCACTTAGGCATTCAATCAACGTAGCCTGTCGTGCCGAGGCGTTGGCGTGCACTGAGTGGAGCGGTGGGTGGGGCACTGGCACTGGCCTGAAGGTTGTTTGGGTGGTGCGATGGCTGGGTGGTGCTAAGTGTCGGGCCAGCCCATTTGGAGTTGCCCGAGCGCAACGAGAGATTTGCATTTTCTGCTTTATTCTCGTCTACATGGATGGGGAGCACTCTTGGAGAACCAGGGTTTATTTCCCTCTTTGAAATATAGGTAATTTGGTGACCCCATTAAGAGTTCCAGTAATTCTCTGTGTAGTTTGAGTAGTGTATTAAATATATATATAGGCAAACATGAAACGTTTAAGCCAGACCTAAGCTAACGACATCATTTTGACGACAGCCTTATATTAATTAACAAGCATTAAGAACTACTCATAAAAAAAGCATTTCCCCGTAAAATCGATATGTGCATGTTAATTTCTGGTTATGCAAAACCCATATCAAATTTACCTGGCCGCATATCAAGTTAAAATTGATATTGCATAATGTAAAATCGATCTACGTTTCATATCGATTGATAATGTAGATAATGTAATATGAGCTAAAGATTTAGATTTTAGAAATGGTCAAGCTAAAGCATCGCATATCTTATATAACCTAAAGCATCATGGCCCATTAACATTTATATTGCAAGTTTTCTAGTATTATAAAAAAAGGGTTGCATTTTAAGAGTACCTTTAATGTATCTTATACTCTACATTCTACTTATCTACATTTCCTACTTTTTTGGTTGTTCATTTCAGAGTTTACGCAAATGTTTTATTGCCTACTTCTGGGCGCCCCTAGGAAACCTTCCGGGTCCTTATTCTCACACATTGCAATTAGTGTCAGTCCACCCTCGCAAGTTCACTCAGTCACGCAATGTGACACCATAAAAAAAAGGAGCAGAAAACCCCATATAAACGTGGGGGGACGGGGGGTCGGGGGTCGGGGGTCCAAGCACAATTATTTATTTAGTTCCGGTCGAGAGTTTGAAATGGGTGCGATTCTGTTTGACGGGCTCAAGCGGGTGTTGAAATCGGTCAGAGCCAACAAAACACATTAAATGCTTACTTATATCACCGGGCAATCAGCTTTACGCCTGTCGACTCGGGACTTTCGACTGATGTGGATGTGGATCCGGAGCTTAATCCTTTTTATTTCAGGCAGTTGGTCGCACAGAGTATAATCGTGTGGGGTTTTCGCACTTGTGATTAGCCGGAATTGCATGTATGAGCACTGAGCACCGAACACCGAGCAGCGAACACCGAACAACAACACTTAATGCCCCATTTAAGCCGTGTCAACATGCAGGGACCGCGAAACAATATTGTCGACGGCAGGGCTTTTCTTTATTAATGATTCGGTTTGCGGCTTGTGTGCCTCGCAGGGACTACGGAACTTCGGTTGGGTTTTTTTTTTGTAGTTGCTTGGACGGAGAATTTCGCTTTTCCCTTTTCGGAAAGCACTCACTCACGCACGCACGAAGTTTTTCCACAATTGCCGGCGGTGGAAGTCCTCGACGACCGAGTGATTCGAAAAGTGGCGAGCGACTGAATCAGCGGAAAGTCCTTCGTTGGAGTCCTCGACTCGATTTCTCTTTTCGAACAGCTCGGCTTTCCTGTGGGCACATGCGCATTTTATGGGTGGTGCTGCCAAAATGCCGGCAGTAAATTGGGCGCCCGGTGGGTTTGGGTGGGGATTTTAGGGCCGGAGAAAGGACAATTGTTTGTTTTGTGTTGTTGCTGTTGTTGCCACTGGCTGCCACATGCAACTGTTGCGCATTTTTTTTGCAAATGGCTAGCAATAAATGCTGTTGTTGCTGTGAACTGCGCTTGTTTATGATTGCACTTGATGTCGTGTTGAGTTTTTGGGTTCTCCGATAGCGGAAGTGGAGCGGAACCAGCTCCACTCAGTGTGCGTAGTTTGAGTAATTTTAATGAATTCGAAAAGCCGAATAAGCTAAATTGTCTAACCATAAATATAACCATAACCATATTTAGATTTCGGTCTAATAAATCAGGAACAGTATTATATTAAGGAAGTAAAATGTTAAATAACTTAAAATTATAATCATAAATCGAAACAAACAAGAATAAGTAAATGTAAATCAAGGACCCTTTCAATTAGTCAGAAATTATAAATGTAAAATGTTAAATACCTTTGAAATTATAATCATATTTAATTGAGAAATTAAGAAATATTGGAAAATCGAAACAAACAAGAATAAGTAAATGTAAATTAAGAACCCTTTCAATTAGTCAGAAATTATATAGTCAGAAAATATATTTTCTCCCTGATTTTTAAAAGAGCAATAAAAACCAAATTTTCAATAAAAAATGATAAAAATTTTAATAGATAGATTTAATAGAATACATAAGAATCTTCTATTTAAAGTTTCTTGTTCATTTAAAAGGGTTTAGTGCGTTAGAGTTCATTGTTATGAACTAGTTCCGAGTATTATTGAAAAGAGCAGCACTGTTCTTGTGAAATTTGAGCTTAGTATTAAAAATATCACTAAGAGGAATGGGCTGGAATTCTGTAGTTCTTGTTAAGAAATAAGTCATTTAGGGTTCATTGTTATGAACTAGTTCCGAGTATCATTAAACAAAGCCAGCACTGTTCTTGGGAAATTCGAGCTTAGTCCTAAATATCACTATGTGGACCTTGGGCTGCAATTCTGTAGTATTTTAAAGAATGGGTAGATAAACTGGGTTGCCCAGCAAGCGAAAATGGGTTTTTTGGGGGCCAAAACAATGCAGAAAGATCTGCTACCGAAATCCTAATTGCCTGAGAGTGTGTGTGGGTGATATATTCTCCGTCCTTGTGACAGGATCCAAAGTACGGATGGCCCTTACAAGTAGCCCCATTTTGTCACAGCAAATTCAATTTGTCACTCAACAGCCGACGAAACGGAGCAATTTCCTGTTGCCAGCGAAAGCAGCTCAAAAAAATCAGCAGAAGGAGCCAAAGAAGCCGGGACAAACAATCTTCAAACTAATTAAATAAAACGAACTCCGAACTAAGCAAATTGGGCAACTTGTCGCAGTAATTACATCAAAATATCTATAAAGAGGGAAAAGCGAACTCGGCACAAAAGGTCCGAGTACCAAAAAAAAGAAGTAAGAAACTGAAATAGAAATATATATGAGCCTCTGTCAGCTTGATTCATTGGGCAAGCGAGAATGGACGGGACGAGGTAATAGGTCCTGGGACAGGTCCTGTCCTGTCCTGTCCAACTGACAGATGGCCTGGCCCGGCCGAAACTTCTTGCTGAAACGGGCAAATATTTTTACGACACAAAGCTTAATTTGCTGGAAGAACGAATGTCAATTAAAATTTTGTAATGAAATAACTTTCGTTGATTTGTCCCCGGCCTGAAAGCGACAGGACCAGCGCCGTCTCCAGGAATTCAATTAAAAAAGGTTGATTAGTTCGCCATTAGATCGGAGAAATGGCTCATTACCGAAGGCGAGCGAGGGCAAACAAAAAAGTGCCAACTTTTAGGCTCGATACGCTCGGACTTTTAATTAAAGAAGGGACATTCGCACGAGGCGAGGCGAAACGAAGGATAAACCAATTACAAATCATAACAGGGCCTTTGAAAATAATTGAAATTTTCATGGCTAACCAGGCGCCAGTCGCCATTCGCCAGTCAGCAGTCAACCCCGTTTCAATTCCGCAATCTCAACAACCCATTGCGAGCTGTTCGCACGTGGAGCACGTGCCTCTGCGTTGGGCGCCATTAAGCTGCCAGCAAGTAAATTGCCTGTGATAAGATCCCCGATTCTGGGGAGAAGGTGAGCTACGCCAATACCGACTGATAAGAGACCACTAATCCCCCAGCCGAGCTCTTATCAGCCGTGCAAGCACACACATCTCCATTTCCCCACCGCCCACTTCTTGAGTAATGAGTGTAAGACGGTCTGCAGATAGAGCGGAAAAGGAAAGGCTAAGCCAGTCAACCCCCGATGCAACAAATGGCCCTACTAAGGCGGATATGGAACACAATAAGCAGCCGCAAAACAGAACAGTAAATGGAAGTGGATGTGGAAACACAAGTGGATGTGGAGGGCACTAAATAGTTGCAGGAGTTGCACGGATAAACCGGAGAAAAAGCTGCAGCAGAGTGCCAAAGTTCACACCAACCCCATCAGGGAATTGTAGAAAAAAACGGGGTGGAATAGGGATAATAATGCGAGAGTAAGAACAAATATGCGTTGATCTGGGATATAAAGGGTATATAGCAAACAGGAAATAGAATCAAATCGCAATAAAAGGAAACAAAGCAACAGCGAGTGAAAACTAAACGGAATGGAATCCCCTTAATGCGGCATGTAAACAAAATGGGCACGTGACCAGAAAGGGAGAATCCCAGGGAGCATGGGGTTGGGGTGGATGTGGATTTCTCTGGACAGCGGGATGTGGCAAAAGTTGCCAACTGGCCAACAAATTGCCGCATGAAAGTAATCCTGACAGCCTGCAGATTGTTGCGCCATCATAAAACCCAGTCGGATACCGAAACCGAGACGCAGACTGCGAAGGCGCCGGGATCAGAGAATAAGGAAGCACTTTGCGAGTTGGCAGACGACGATAGTATCGTCCAAGACATTGTACCATCCAGAGAGGGGGAAATAAAAAAAAAAAAGAAAGGCGTAAAGGATTGTGCATTATTCGCACCAGCAAGGACCAGAAATGACCAGCAGACTCGAGTGCAACTGCAGTCCTTGGATGGCTGTCAAATCAAACATCTTTTGAGCAATCCCCCCTCCCCTATTCCCCATTTCCCAATTCATTTCCTCCTCAACGCCTGTCGAAGTATTTTCCGAACCCCTTTCCCGCTCTCAACACTCGCCGTCAGTCAGTTTTCCTTTGTGATGTGGCATTTTCAGTTTAAATACTTTTCGTTCTTGACGGCTGACGACATGAAGGCGTCGCCTCGATTGCCTCACGTATTTCCCCAACTGTTAATTAGCTCGATAAATGTGAAAATAATGAAGGGGGCGGAACTCTGGCCCCCGAATTGGTAAGGCAAATGTTATTTCAAATAAGACAATTTGCCCCGCCTCCACTCTTGGCACCCCCATCAGAAGTTTGGGGCCCAGAAGTTATGAAGTCCGAAAGATAATAATGCGCCAACACTTTATGCCTGATGCCTGGCACTAACTCAAATCCGCCACAAGGGCAGCTCGGTTTAGTGGTGCTGCTGAACAATAAAGTTAAGTGCACTGCAAGAAATGGCTGCCAACTTTCGCAGCACACCCAGTGCAATCAGTCACGACAATCACATTCTGCGATATTATTATTGCCGGGGCCAAACTAGAATCAAAGTCGCAGCCAACTTTCAGTCGAGGAAATTGTTTGCCGCTTCCCATGCAAAGCAGCATTGAAGCAGGGAAGCAGAGCAGCAGAGAAGCCTCGGGGGCGTCGGAAGTGACGGGAAACTTTCATGTTTCATGACCAGCAGACGGAGGTCTGGAGTCTGCCAAGGACCACCAAAGACCGCCAGACCAACCCCGGCCAAAGGACGTCAACTGTCAGCCAGGAGTTTGGGTGGCGGCCAAAGAGGATAAGCATAAGCAGACTAGCAACACGAAGGATACTTGCTGCTTGGGGGGGAATGAAAGCCAAAGGAGAACTTCTTGGCAAACGCTTTTATTGCTCTTAGCCGGCTCGATGTGTCTCCACATCGAAATGGGAGCTTGTCGGCGATTGGGGGAAAGGATATAGGACCAAAAGGACCTCCCCGCCTAGGAGTTGTACTAAAGTAAATGAAGCGTGACGCTTTGTTTTCCTTTGATTTAGTTTTATGAGTCTGCATCGGATGTAATTGAATTATGCAAGTTGGCGCCGACGGCCAACGGCAGACGACTTTATTAGCATTCGATCGTAAAGTGGGGCGAAAAGGGATGATGACACGGATGAAGGATAACGCCAGGAGGCTGTACACAGGATACAGACTCGTACTCGCTTTTTAGCAGTGATATTTGAATTTCAGATGATTCCGCACAACTCGCGATGAAATGAATTGGAAAATATGTGGATGCGGCGTCTGATAAAGGATGCAGGATATTCGATATTCCACCACAAGCCCGAGGAAAACCATCCACTGCCGCATCCCCATCCTCATTACACAGTGATAAGCAGCTCAATGAATGCGCAATGCGATGGCAACAGGATGGAATCCATAATAAAAAGCCAATTTGCAGGCGAACCGAGCTTTCCACAGCCTAATTGACACCCAAGGATGTGAGGGGGATGCAGAAGGGATACAAGAGGAGAGTCAGAAATCGAAACTGAAACCGAATAAAGTGAGGGCCAGGTCAATCCCCCTGATGGCTGATCCATGGCAAAGGAAAGAAATCGATTTGTCAACTGCCTTAGAGAATGCGAAGGGGTCTCTGTTTCAATATTGTGGGCCAATAATTAATATGTGAGTCACCATGGTGCCGGGCAACGACTGGATGCAGCATGAGGGTGATCTGTCAACTCAGTGCGGGTTTCGTTTATCAAAAATGTAGTGCTGGGGAAATGGAATTACTCCAACGAGGTCGGAGTCCTCCTCGAACTGGCACAGACAGCCAGCTGCAGGGACCTCCGATTACAGTTTCATGAGCAGTCCGATGGGCGGGACAAGTGGAGTCGAGTGGCTGGAGCCACGGCAATGATCCCGAGTTTATTTCCGAACCCAGGCCAATGACAAATTGAAATCAAAAGCGTTCGAAGTGCATCTTCACTGTCCGCTTTTCTCGCACAGAGACATCCATTCCCCTGCAATCGGATATGTGGATAGCTGAGATCTGCTTGTGTCCTGTCATGTTGAGTTGTGTTGTGTTCGACAAGGACTAAGCGGCATCAGGCGATTCAGGGAAAGTGGCCAGCGTATCGCCACGCAGATTAAATAGTAGTTCGTACGATGGGTAGGGACGAGATAAGTCAACAACTTGTTACTACTTTGTAATTTCGGTAAGCCATCGATTGCTGCAGTCATCAGCAATGGAACAATGCACTTAACCAGGCCGCTAGGAAAGGCTTTCCTCATTTCCCCCTCCTCACCTCCTGGGGAAACTTCTTCACCACGTCGAAAAGTTGCCCAAAAATGCTCACGTCCTCGGCACGTGACCAAAATGTTTGGCCATAAACAAGGAAAATATGAAAATGAAGAGGCGAGCTCAGCAAATAAAGGAGGCGAGGAAATCAAGAGGAGCAAGTTCGGAGTCGGTAATCGGGTTGATATATTTATCCTGGCTGAAAGTTCGCTCGAAGCCTCTTCAAAAATTCATCAAGGAGACGCGCACAAGTTGACTTCAGCTGAGCTCAAGTCGTGGGCGGCACCACGCCCCCTTCTCGGCTCCTGCGGGTGTGGACATTAACCCGAATTGGCTAAATGGCTCATTAGGTCAGTGGGGGAGTTCTTTTCGCCCATGGAGCTCCAAAGGATATGGAGAGACGTAGAGAAACAGAAACAGAAACAAACGCAAGCGAATTGCACTGCTGCGTGGTCAGTTATAATTAGGAACATTCGCATTCGGAGCTTTACGACCGAGCGATTAGGCAAAAGGCTACAAAGGATGTGGCTACCGAGGGAACCATGGGATGACCAAGGCCAAGGACACAGGAATCCCACTCCACCTTCGGTTTACATTCAATATAATTAATTGGAAACCCCGAGAATCGTAAATATATCGGTTACACACGGGCTTTTGTCCAATTGGAAAGTGGCCAAAGTCATGTCCGATGTATTTGTTTAGGAGCCGTTAAAGGAGTGGCTGTGAAAGCGCATAATGCCTATGGAAAGTGTATCCCCCTCTTTTGGGGTTAGCGGCTTCGGGGAGTTGATTAATTGGCCATAAACCAAACGATTATCATTCTAATTTTGGGGATGGGGAATGGGAGGTGAGGAATGTCTTCCACCCACTCTCGAACCATTCCAACCCAGTGGGATGTATCTCTCCCCTTTCGAAGTTCGAGTACCAGGCATCGCTGTGGCTTAGCCAGGATATGCGATGTCCTTCTGTTGCAGGGTGGGTGCTGGATGATTGCCACTTGTTCTGTTCCAAATCCATTTGCCTGGGCAGCGCTTACCGTTATGATTGCAGAGCCCAACTTCCGCCGCTCCTCTCCAGTTGGTAATTTTCCCTTGAAGTTGCCCCGCAATCAAAAGGGTTTGGGATGCGGTGGGCGGAGGGAGGAGGAGGCACAGAACGCCGAGCAGTAATTGCTTAATTTGATTACGTGCCGCCGTAAAAAGCAGAACAGGAAATTTGCCCACACACACGAGCTCCGTACTGGGTAATGAAGTTAGGATGGATGGATGGATGGTTGGATGGATGGGTGTAAGGGTGGATAGGTAAGTGGGGAGTACGATCCCCAACCGCAGGAGCAAAACCTCCCCATCGAAACGGGGCGACTTTAAACTTTATCGCAGGCGGCAAACAACTTAATTCATGTTTCGGCTGAACCTTTCGCCGAATGTCGCAGGCCATTTGCCATAAACAACAAACAAGATGAAGGGTCCTGACGGAGGAACAGGGAACAATGGCGTCAAAGGATCGAAATGGGAAATGGGAAACTCTTCGCTCCGTGCGATAATTAGAAGCGCCCAGTGCACGCTCAATTAGAAGCTTGTAACCCCAGTCCTTGTGGGTGGAGGTCTCCATGGAACATGGAAAGTCTTTCTCCCGCCCAGCTGGACTCCCCCTCCCTTCCCTCCCCCTCTCCCGATTTTCCCTGCTCCACGATGCAGACACGCGATGATCCGGAGCGGAGTTCGGCGTGAATGAGTCCTTCGTCGGCACAGTGGGCGGTTTGGGTGAGGTGGAACAGGGCTTGAATGTCTTAATTAACTGTTAGCTGCACTCTGCGAAATCAACAGGCCATAAACGCTAAAACGGGGAGAAGGGAGGCAGAGTTATGGCCTGCTGTTTGCCTCTAAATAATGTCGAGGACGTCGTGCCTCATATTTATGATTCGCAATTATTCTACAACGTGTGGCGGCAAATCTCCGCTTCCCTTTCTAAAATTTTCATTCAATTGGAACAGTGGCGGACTAGATAAATATTCGTAACCCCTTTAAAATGTTGATGATTTTAATAAAATTGAAAGAAAATGAATTACGAAAAAGAGACATTTCATCAGTCTTTAATTTAATTAATTTAAACAATAAACTTTTTGATTTGATGTCCATTATTTAAGTTAATTAATTTAGTTGTTTAAAATGTTTATTTATTTCGAATTATATACCATTTTGTTTGTGAACTTTCTACATAAATTTAATATCTTGAAAGTTTTAATCCCAAAATCCACCGCGAATCCGCCACTGAATCAGAGTGTTTAGGGGGTTTTAAAGCCAACTTCGGAGTGGGTTGAGTTGTGTGCCCCGCTTATCTGATTCTGGATACACGGAGAGTGGATAAACGTGAACACGTCGCCATCGTGGACACACAAACTCCGGCTCACTGAGGCTCCGTGGAATAATTCTCTTTGCCAGACGCAGACGAAAGTGTTTGCCAGACAAATAGAGGGGGGCTAACGGCAGTGGTGGGATTGCGAAAAAGGGGGAAGAGTGGGTTAGGTGGATTTACATGTCACTTGGCCATAAAAAGAGTTTATGTCTGACATGAGCCGAAAACAATTTGCATATATTTCAGCGCTGGATAACGACTTAATTTGGGATTCAGTCGCTCGGCCTTGTCTTTCTCCGGGGAGCGTGTTGCGTAAGCGGCCTCCTCCGAAGGCCAAAACAGCCCGTTGGCCCGGAATTTCGGCCACTCACTTGTCCTGTTTGCCGTTTTCCGCTTTCCGCTTTCCCTCTGCCTTTCCGCTGCCCGTCCGCGTGGAAGGCAATCCATTTGCGGACTGCTCCGTCTTCCTGTTCCTGTGCGCTGACTAACGCCATATTTTCCGCTACATTTCGCGGGGGCTGTGGGGGTGGTACACCGGGGTGTGGAGTCGCTGACAGAGATGCATGTGGCATGCCCCGGTGCTCGGAGACTGAGTGCAGCTTCGGAAATGGCCCGGAATTAGTCAGATGTGAACTTGAGCCACCGCCTCAAAGTGGTTCCAGCCAGCACTTCACAATGAGCTCGCTTCTAATCTGATTCCCACCGACAATGAGCCTTCAAAGTGCCCAATCAAAGTGGTTGCCTGTATGAGCCACACTGCAAAAGTTTGGCCACTTATGTGGGAAAAGACTGTAGGACGAGTTGTTGGGAGTAGTTTGTAAAAAAAACCTTTACCTATTGAAATTCCTGGACTTTAATGACGAAAGCACAGATATCTATAGTCCAATCAAGCCTTCGTTTGCTTTCTATTAACTTTGAGAATGGTCAAGCAACCTTAACACTTGGCAATTAAAATCTTTAAGTCGGAGTAAAATTAAAAAATGTAAAGTTGTAAACAGCTTTTAAATTTTAAATTTTTTTTTTATAAGACAAGGAAATAAATTTTATCATCTGATAATATTTAAAATTTTTTAAGATCCACACCCAAAAAAAAATTGATTTGAAACTTAGATCGATTTTACATTATGTAATATCAATTTTAACTTAATATGGGGCCGGGTGAATTTGATATCGAAATGAGTATTTCATGTAAAAACGATATGGGTTTTTCAAAATCAGAAATTTACATGTGCAGTTATAAGTTTATCCCTTCTGATTACCCTTTTACCCAAATGTGTGTTTCCAGTGCACAATGTGATGACTGCCGCTGGTCAGGTTGGGTCAGCATTTAGCGCTCAACTTTGCCCATTACTGGACCCATGGCCACCAACACCGGCATTTTGCAACACTGCCATTCTAATAAACTTGAAACTTTTTGCCAAGAACTGGCAGCGCAAAAAAAAAAAGGAAGGCTTCGGGGTGAAAAAAACTTGTTCATTGCCTTGCTGCACTCGTAATCCCACTCCATTGAAAGTTGCGGCAACAAAATGGCGCCCAATGGCGTCGGCAGTGGCGCCAAATGAATTGCATTTTGTTGAAGCAGAACTGAAAACCCCCTTGAACACCCGAAGCCCCCCGCTTAGCCCTACAACCAAAGCTGAAACCCTTAACCCAGACCCCCAAAACTGCGAACCCAACGAGACTGCAACGCGAGCAGTTTTATTCACTGTCAAACGGAATTTAACTGAGTTCCAGTTTCAGTTGCCTGGCATTGAAATTAATTTAGCGCTTTTTTTTGTACTGCCAGTTAAACTAATTTGCCGGGCGCCATCTCCATAATTCTGGCCAACACAGAGCATTTTTAATCCATTTCGGAAGGGCGGCCCGTGGAGGTGGGAAAGTTGAAGAGCTCTATTGGGGAGAAAGGGTCAGTGATGGAGGATTTTAAGTGGAGGGAATGAATTTGGCAGTTGATAGTGCCTAAAGAGCATGCACTCGATGGACTGATGGAGAGGCGTTGAGAATAGAGACGCAGATGGCGATGGACGACGGTAACACCTTCATATCCCACTGCCCATCCTCCCGAGCTCTTCAAAAGCGGACCGATTGTGTTGTTCATGCCGGTCGTCAAGGCAACCTGTTCCTGACGGCGGAGGATTCCTACCGCTGAGGCGGGAAAAACAATTTTGCAATTGGCATGTCGAGAGTCAAGATGCACTCATGCATGTGGAACGAAGCAGAATCTACGGCTCAGTGCTTTCCGCTGGGAGGGGGCTCCAGATTGGGATCCGGGATCCCAATTCCGATTCCATGGCAACGGCAAGCGAGAAACTATGAAGGTGGCATTCCTAGTTCAGGAGGAGTATCTGTTTTCAGTATCGATGGCTCAATGCTCATTCCGACTGACTGGCAACTCAGATCGCCTTGCAGTATCCTTGCAATTACAGCCTTGGTTGGGGTAACATTAAACCCAAAGGGTCCCCGGTCCCCACCCGTTCCAAACACTCGATTAAGGTCAATGGCAGTTAATGAAAGTTTTCAGCAGCCGCACAAACACAAACCGTTCGCCACAAAGAGCTGAAATTAATTTCATGCCTGGCAAAACACAAATCTAAAATAATTGTTGTTTGGGAGAAATCCAAAAATCCGGCACAGTCGAACACGAAAGCCCCGAGAACGACAATAAGCCGAATTTTTAAGACCCGAAAAGCAGGGAATTTCTCTTCTTTTTTTTTGGCAACAATCCAAGTGCGAATCGAGGAGGGTGAGCGGCTGTTTTTGGGGTGCGAAACAGGCAACGACAATGGACTGGAGGACCAGATAAATCTAGTGGTTCCACAGACGGGCAATAAATGGCATTCCCAACTCGAAACTCCGGCTGAGAACTCCACAAGCCGCAGTTTGTGCAAACACGCAACTCAAGCTAACCGAGGCAAACAGTCCGCCTATGAAATCAAAGACAATTGGCAAAGTTCTGCAACTTGCTTGATTGGTCAATTGTCCCCACTTTGAGCCGGACATGCAATTAAAGTTTGCGGTCTCCCGGCCACTTCAAAGGTCCTTTGGTCCTGTCAATCGGTCTGCGTTTTGGCCGGACTGCAGTTTGGCTACTTTTAATTGTCGGACAAGTTTCGTGGAGAGCACTTCGAATGGATGCATGCGGTGTGTGCCGCAAAGGACCAGGCCAAAATCGCCACCCCACGAGTCTCCTAAGGGGGAGCACTTTGCAAATACATGTGCGAATGCAATCACCTGGGCAAATGGGGGAATTGGCAGCAATTTGCTTTGGCGCCGCCACCAGGAGCCATAATGGCATTCAAACGGATGGCGGCCCCTTCGGGAAGGTGGATGCTCCGCATTATGTTCGCGCATTGATCTCAAATTGAATGAGAATCGCGGCAAGTGCGTATCAGTATCTGGTATCTGGATCTGATTCGGCTTTTGACACGTGGGAATCGGGGCAGGTGAGAGAAATGGAGAAATGGGGAGTGGCGGTTGCAGGATATAACGTCAGGATGAAAGGATGGAGCACAAACAATAGAGTGCTAACAAAAATGATAGTACTTAGGGTATTCTAATATAATTGTATCCTATAAAAACATTGCTTATGATGGGTATGAATAACTCCGTAAGTGTGAACTATAAAAACGATTACCATTTATAACGATAACTTTAATTGGAAAATAATGTTTAGTAAGTAATATCAGCTTAACTAAAAAATGCTTTCAGAAGATATGGGCACTTCCAAAATGTCGCTCGGGACATTTGCACACCTTTAAAGTTGAAATAAAATTGTAAAACAATGGATTTTAATTTTAATTATGGGCTTTTCTTTTCACTCTTCCCAAGCTCTATTTTTGGTAAAAATCTTGATTTTGTACCACTTTTAGTTTTTAAGATATCGGTAAAAAAACTGCCGTATTCGCTCGGGACAAAAATAGAAGTGGATTTCGGGGAAGTTCATACAACACCAGAAATTAGCGAATTCTGATGGAATATTTTAATGCGATTTTTTTAGAATGTTGTTCAAACATGTCGCTGTGAAATGCTTTTGGTTTTACTCAAAAATTCTTTGCCGTTTTTTTTTATGCAGTTTCAAACACATTCGCTCGGGACATGTCGCTCGGGACATTTTTTCCGACTGTTTTGTAAAGCGGATTTCTTTACCTCTATCTCTCAATTGCCGGATGTTTTGCTTTTAACTTAATAGTTTAGCATGTGAATGAAGCATTCAGTACGGAAAAATGTCACATATTAGCATTCCTATAGGATAAATTAACAACAGAAGACAGGTCCAAAAAATAACAAAAAAATAGCCAAAAACTGATTTTTGTGTATATTGGTGGAGTTTGTCATAAAAATAATCAAACTATTCTCCAGTTTTGTATTTAAGCTCAGTATCCAACTAATTAGAAACTAATATCGGGGCAAAATCATGTGGAAATATGTTTTATTCAAGTTTCAAGGTTTTTGGCTTGGTGGACTTTTTTTTGGAAGTGCCCATATTTTAATTTAAAATTGAATCTCCAAAAATCACTTTATTAATCTTGAATTAAAAATAAAATCTTAAAAAAATCTAATTTTCAATCTTGGTAATAAAGAGATGAGTAGAAAGAGATTTAACATTCGAAATCCTACAAATACCTGTAGTCTAAGTCAGCTTTTAATATCCTTTTCTCCCTGTTAATATAGAACGGCTGCATTCGATGGAACTCTCGAACTCTCAAACTTCCTCTGGCCTCGATTTGCATGCACTTTACAGCTGTTCATCTCAGATTTCCCCCACCCACCCATCCACCACCCCCGAACATCATTTCCAGGGGAGGCTTGGCCGCATTGTTGATGACTTCATATGGCTCTACAAACTTGTTTTCGTGTTATGGCTCCTTTGAATCTCCCTCAGCTGCTGTCCCTGCCACAGACTTTTATGACATTGAAGCACATTAAATTTAACAGCTTATCAAAGCAGTTGACACTTGCTTCATGGCCCCAGCCCACCACACCCCACCCCATCGCCCTTTGCCGCCCCAAAAAGGACATTTACATTTTGGTTAACTGTAAATTGGCTTTGCTGTGTGTGCTGGGGCAAAAGTTTTTGAAGCTCATTGAGCGCGTTAATTGATTTTCGCGCCAAACAAAAGGCAAAGTTTCAAAAGGACATGGGCACACGTCGGGTGTTGCAAGTGGAGGGGGATCAGAGGAGCAGGAGCAGGAGTGGCTGCCACGAAACAAAGGCCGCTTGAACAGGAAGAGCTGCTGGCGGAGGAACCAAAGCAGGAGCCGGAGCTAAAAGGCCAATTGTTGGCGTTGGACACAGAAAAAAAACAGTAAGAAAAACAAAAAAAAACAAAAACAACCCAGAAAACATAAAAGAAAAAGAACCCAACCGAACTCCCGATATGTATGGGGATATATATCGCTATATGTTTGTGTTTCAGTTGGAAGCCCTAAAAAAATATGCCAACAAGGGTGTGTGGTTTCGGGATTGGAGAATGGAGAACGGAGAACGGAGAGAAGTGAAGCAATTTACGAAATGACATTATTTGAACGCAAAGCATAAAGAAAGCGACGACGACGGAAAAAATTACCCCAGCAACTAAAATAGACAGGGAATCCCCAACAATACCTCCCCACTCCCCCTTCACTCTGTTAGTTCATACAGTATTGTCCTTGTTGTCACTGCCATTGTCCTTGTTGTTATTGTTACAGGAGCACACACATATATATATATTTGGGGTCTCCCCGTTTTCCTTTTTTATATTTAAAGGAATATACCAGCATTAAAAAAAAAGCAAGGCCAGGACGAACGTGTTGCAACTTTACATATTTTTACAAGGGGGCGAAAACTATTTTTTCCCCATTTTTTTCCCGGCTCTGCTGCGGGAAAAGCATTTTCCAGGGCGAGGAGAAGGGCAGGTCAATTGCAGGCGATTCTTTGAATTTTTTCCGTTGCTTCCGCTCCAAAAATGCGGGGGTGCGGTATTGTGGGTTGTCGAGGGTTAAGGGTGGAGGATGGAGGGTTGAGGGTGCTGCACTCAATGCACGAAATGATAATAAAAACGAAATAAATTTTATGCAGTGGAACGGAGCACTGGGATCAAGGGGACGAGGGGGCTTGCGGAATGACTAACAAAATACAAGAACATTTAAGGATCCGGCGAACGCATAAAATAAATGAAGTGCATGCAATAACACACACACACTTACTCGCAAACCCGAGAGCCGAGTAATGGCCATAAAAGTCCTCGCATAACCCATGACTCAGTTGGTTTTAAGCTCGATAAACAAATATCGATTGAGGGCCAAAAAATTAGTCAATTTTCGATCTGGCATCCAGAATCTGTGCACTCAATCTGCATATTTCGATATTTGCCAACATTTTGGCCCCATTCAGGCTTTTAATTAAAAGTCTGCCACTCACCTTCGTCTCTCTTCTCTTCTCTCAGCTGTCTGCTCTCTGGTTTCTATAAACACTCGCTCCATCCATATATCTATCTATCTATATATGGTAGATATAGCTAACTGGATGGCAGCAATCAACGGGGAGGTGTGGGACTCCCAATTCGGTCAATATTTACCTGCTATGATTTTAAAATGTTATAGTCATTTTGCTGATATGTATTTTAGTCGAGTGCGAGATTTTCCAGTCATCGCCAGCCTGTGGTAAATTGTGTTTGCCATGTCGAGAGTGTAAAAACAAATAAAAGAGTCCAGGGACCCCGAATGCACTTACAGTAATGTCAACAAACTTCTCGAATTCCCAAATACTGCCATTCTCGACTTTAAAAACTCAATATCGGTTTGTTAATTACGATAATAATAACTATACAATAACTATAGTTATTGAATAGCTATTCCAACAAAAAGGTTAGCTTTGAATCTTCAACCTTATAAATATTAATTTTTAACATCCCAAAACTTTAATTCAATAATATTAATACAATAAACATATTTTCAATACGGTTCTCCAATGTTTAAATTTTTTTCTAATTTTAAGTCATTTTATCCCAGAAAGAACTCACTAAAATGACAGAAAAACAAGAGAGAACGCTATAGTCGGGTGTCCCGACTATCAGATACCCGTTACTCAGCTAAAGGAGTGCGAGGGAGATAGATATATAAAATCTTTGATCGGGCATAACTTTTTAACGAATGGTCCGATTTGAAAAATTTCTTCTACATTTCGATAGGTATTGATAGTCACAATAAAACTGCATTTTTAGTTTTCCAAAATCTTTAATGGTGTGGGCGCCAGACACCTTTAAAAAAATGGTGTAGGGTGATTGAGGGCGTTAGAGGGGGCGTGGCACCATTTTGAAATAAACTTGCGCTGCGTAGGAACTACGGACGGACAGACGGACAGACGGACAGACGGACATGGCTAGTTCGACTCGGCTAGTGATCCTGATCAAGAATATAAATACTTTATAGGGTCGGAAAAGCTTCCTTCTCCCTGTTACATACTTTTGCACGAATACAATATACCCTTTTACTCTACGAGTAACGGGTATAATTAGCTTTTAACAATATTTAAATCAAACAAGGATCACAACAATGATTGAAGATTATTTCCGAATGAACGCCTTGTAAATCTATCATAGTATTATCCATAAGAACTACAGATTTTGGTACTTAAACTCTGTTTGCTTACGGAATATTTAAAACAGCAATCACTTGATCATGGAAGTTATTTAACAAACCCATTGGAATCTTGAAGTATTGCAGATGAATCCGCTTTGCGGAACATTCTCGACATACTTTGCATAGCAAAGCAAACAAAATGTTGCATGTTGAACATATTGAACACAAAGTAAAATGGTTCGAATTTGCAGTGCTGAGTGGGTGGATGGGTGGATGGTCAATGCAATTGTAGCCAGCAAGCCAATGCCAATGACAGATGCAATTATGCAAATTCGAATGTGTGCGAGTGGGTGTTTCGGGTGTTTCGGGTGTTCGGTTGTTTGAATGCCAGTGTTTGGGTGTGCGAGAGCAACAATGCATAATGAATGCTCCCCGATGCGTGGGTGTTCGTGTCATGTTGAATATGGACACACAAAAGGTTGCCACTGCCCACTGAGGCATGCAACTGGCACTGCGATTGCAGCTGCAGCTGCAAATGTGACTGAATGAACAATTCCATCTCCCTTGCAGCCGGGCAACCTTTGATTTATCAAATGAAATTGTTAATTTCGCAGCCAAACCGATGCCAATTTATGTCGGCAGAGGGCCAGCCGCAAAAATTGCATCAGCATCGGCAATAATTGACTGGCCATCGGAAGACTCCTTGTGCTCGCCAGTTAATTCAGTTTCAGTTTCGACTCTCAACTCTCAACTCTCGACCATTTTCGACCAATTCCGACCTCTGGGCTCGCATTTTGGTTTTGGTCTTTAGTTTTGGGTCGTCGTAGAAAACGAATTTCAATTAAAATCACTGGCTATCTGAATTAATTGATTTCCATTTAAATTTTAATTTAAATCAATTGCCCTGCCCAGGGCCCACAGCCTCACAACCACAAACTCAGTCGCAATAGCACCCCGATTCCACACAATTATAGTCATATATTGTTGTTAATTCCCATGTACTGGCTGCATTTGTTTCATTTGCGGTCAGTGGGTGGTTTTTGGGTGGTGGGGCCGTCCACGGAGATCAATGTCAGACGCAAATCCATTTACCATAGCTCGTTTGATGGCTTTAATTGGCTTTGATTGCAAAATAACAAGTGCATTTAATGCCTGGAAACAGGGAGTGAAAAGGGGTTCAGATGTACAGATGGTTTTTAAAGGAGGAAAGGGACACTTTAAGTCGGATTTACCTGGAATGCTTTAAAATATATGACTGAATAGCTAGACAAATATTGACTTATTGTTTGTAAGCTACCGATTAACTCATTCAGGGAATTTACAATACAAAATCCGATAAAGAGCAATTAAAAAAGTTATTTGTACAAATTAAATCAAATTCCGAAGGACCAAACCGGTACAGTTGTGTCCAAAAGTTGCTCCGAGGCACTCCAACTAGTCCACTCGATTTCGGTACGAGTGCTCTTGAAAATGGGAGTGTCATGTGGGTGTCATTCGAACCCATTTCGCCGCGTATCGTAATCAAGTCAAAGCCAGTCCTGTCCCGCACACATCCGTATTTGGCATACATGTATGCCCCCGGAAAGTCCCATTCCCTGCTCCATCCTCTTCCGGTGCCTGGTTTTTTGGTGTGACAAGCCACATTTCAGCCGCAGAGTCTTTTGTTTGACGCGAAATTCAATTAACGTGCGGCTCGGAGTGGCATCCAAATTTCCGTGGGTGGTGCAGAGAGCCAATTTACAGTTAACCAAAATTTAAATGACTTTCCAGCGATACCCCCCGAAATTCACACCCCACTCCATTCCGGCGTTTGACACATCGCAAAGGGAGCGAGGGGGTTGGAGCTTTTGGCCCTTTGATAAGTTATAAAATTTAATGCGCCATCATGGTCGTAAAATCTGCGAGACGACAGCTCTGGCAACAACTCAATGCCACACACAATATGAAGTCATAAAACGGAGGAAAGCCCAGCGAAACGGAGCGAAAAGTAGACATTTTTCCGAGGAGGGAAAGGAAAGCATAAACAATGAAAATATGCGAGATGAACGACACGGAATATGGGATATACGCCGGGGAACTCCACGGACGAAGAATGGGGACCGCCTTCGTGGGTACTTTGCATTCCATTGGCATATGCTCCGTACATTGCCGAAAGTCCGGCAGGTGTTCTCCGGCTGATTTAAATTATTCGCATGCCTGGCCTGGAGGACAGACCCCCGGCATGAATTCCACCGCCGGCGGCTACAGAATTTTAACCAAAGCCAATTGGCCAAGATAAGATGTAATGGCCTTTTATGGCCCAGTTCGCTGTGGGCTCACATGCTGGCTGTGGCCCCCGGTTATCTGGAAGAGTTACGAGTGGAGGGACACTGGCTACCACTGGCTTCTCCTGGCCAAAAGAGCAACTATGGCTGCGAGTCAACGACACTGGCTGCATATCCGGCTGCAATGGCTGCACGAGCGAGGTTTAATGGCCGTCGCATGATTTAGCAGAAAGCCAGGACACCAGGACACCCTGTCGCGGCAGACGGAGTCCAGACAGCACAGGGACTCCTGCTGTTGCCCAACATTGGCTATGTGGCCCAGGTCCCTGCTCGAGTGCTCGTCCCGGCAGGCAGCTGCTCTTTCCCACGTGCATCATTCGAGTTGCCGCAATTTACATTCAATTTTAGATCAATACACAAGCATAATGGCAGTGCCACTCCCACTCCCCCTCTGCCACATCCAAATCCGCCCGCAATGAGTGGGCGGCATTTCGGTATCATTTTTATTGCTCCTTGTGGCGGAGCTAAAGCGATTTGGTAACATTCAAGGTGGTGGCGGCTGAGCAGCGCGTTTGGCTATATTATTTAATTGGCTTTTTTGTAGTATAAACAATAGAGCTTTAAAATTATCGATAATTGGTGGTATCGATATTTTCGATAATTTATAGTTATTTTATCGATAATAATATGTTTTCAAGGAAAGCAACGACAAATTCAAAGAAATTATTATAATTCTGTTAATAACACGTTATATTTTAATAAAAATGCATAATACTCTTGCATTATTAGAAAAAATCGCGGTTAATTTATTTAATTTTAATTTCCGGTTATCATTATTAAAATAATACAGCTATGTTTTTTCAGACTAATGAAACCTTCTCTTAAATCGAAACTCAAAAGTTTAATATACTAAAGACTTTTTTATTTTATTTTATTTATTGAACGGTTATTTTAATAAATCGCAGATATGGTGTCACTGAAATTGCAAAGGACTTTTTCAGATTGCGAAACATTTTATAAAAACTGCCCAAGCCCCACTCTTTTGTTAAGATACCCAATGAAATGAAGTTTTTTTTTTTTTTAATTTTACTTTTTAGCTTTTTTCAACTGCAAAACATGCGACAACACTGAGTGGATCAGTCACCTCACCCCAAGGAGCCTTTCCTGGCGTGCTGATTTCTCAGGTGGTCGCTTTCGCACATGTATTTACATTCACAATGCGCAATGGGCTGAGGTTGAGGTGCGGAGGCTACGAGATGGGGTTCTCGATCTCCCTTCGACTTTGTCGTGACTTGCTGCTGCTGCCATCGCCTTCTCCTCCGCATTTTACCCGGACTTTTCCCCAGCGATGTGCCCTGAACGGCATTGTACTGCTGCGTCTTCCGTCTGCCGTCTTCCGCCCTTCGAGCTTCCATGCTTCCATGCTACATGTTCCGTGCTCATGCTCCTGTTCGTGGACAAACATTACTTGCATCTTTGATTGAGCCCATGGAGCTACGAACCACTCGAAAGTTGTTCAACAATTAAAAGTGTTCGAGCTGTTCGTCTGAGAAGCGAGGAGAGCTCTCCAAGTGGCGCCCAATGGCCCCGGGGATTGGGCATCTCACATGGGCGTTTCTCGAGTGTCTCGGGACCACAAACTTTAATTGCATGTCCAGCTCAAAGTGCGGACAATTGGCCATTGCAGCAATTTGGCAAAGTTTGTCAGTTTGCCAGACAGCCAGCTAAGCCATTGGCTCCTCCGCCAGAGATGACAGCCTAATCTGCATGGAGGAGGCAGTACTTCTTTGTTCTTTCCCTTCTGGAGAGGCTTCAGCTGACAGAGATGTTTCCATTAGCATATTATAGCGAGTTTTAAAAAGGCAAAGCTCTATCCATCAATCCAAAATAAATTTAGGGGAATCTGTCAAGTATTGAGGCCACTATGTGCTCTTCTTCGGATTATTCTCCTGACTGACAGCAAGTTTCCAAATTTAATTTACCAGAGTGTCCTTAATCAAGGAGAAGAAGATAATTTCAGATCGATTGGATTATTTTGCAACAGATACCACAGAGACAAAAAATTCGATATTAAATAGGGTTAATTTTACCTTATTTCATATCAATAAAAAGCCGATATGATTAATGTCAAATTAATGATTTAAACATTTCAACATGCTATTTTATGATATCATTTCAAATACCAAATGTAGTATTTTTTTTCCCAAATATGGTAAAATAAGATAAACATAATATATATTTATAACTTGATCTTTAAAATATATAAAATTGACCAGCACATATCAATCTGACCTTTTGTCAATTTTTTTCTGTGCAAACCAACTTTTCTTTAAATAAAAGTCAATTAATTCAATTAACATTATTGTTTAATGAAATGATAAAAGATTTATTTGATAAATAAGTAGATGCAAAGAAGATATTATTAGTAAATTATAATAAGTAACTAATAATATATGAAATAAATAATTAATGGGTACTACATAGTCCCAATATATTCTTACGTTTTTATTAGTTTTTTATGCTTTTAGCCAGCCATCAATTCCGCTTGATCCTGGGAATTTTTAATAGTCCATCGCTGGCATGGAAAGCGGAAAAGCAAAGCAAATTAGATTTATGGGAACTTTATTCTCATTAGTTTTTATTAGTTTGCTTCTAGGTTCTGGTTTTTCAGTTTGATGGAGATGGAGAGCGAGCATCGCCATCACTTTGGCACTTAACATATGGTCCTAATTCGTTTCATTGCTGACATCTCTTTATCATGTGATTCATTCTGGTTTGCCTTGGGCCATGGCTTTTCCAGTTCCCTCCTGCTGCCCGAAATCCCTGGCCCACTTTATCTCAAGTTTATCTCAATTTGAGGGAAGAAACCTCGGTCTCCGGAGCATTTGGCATGCACTCCCCGAGCCCACTAATCGCTTTGTCTGGACTCCTGGCTTGGCTTTGCTAATGCCTGCGGGCCATTTTCGCAAACTCCTTAGTCACTGGGCCACCGCCACGCCCACCTAGACAGCCCGGCCCGCCCACTCGCCCACTGGGGAGATGTGGAAATTTGCCAGCTCATCATTTGTGCAGGGCTGTGTAATTAAAGGCGCTCGAAAAACTCGACCACAGAAAGGGAATCCTGGGTGGTTCGAGTGGGTGGGCGAATCTGACTGAGTTGCCATTCCTGGGACTGCCTTTTCATGTTGATTATGCTAATTCCAAGTCGAAGCCGAACACGAAAACCAGTGAACACGACCACTCGCACTCCTTTGAACCGGATCTCCTGCACAAAGGACCTCGCCGTCCTTGGCGCTCCACTTCCGTCGCATATCCTGCCGCAGGCTAGCAAAGTTGATGACTACCAAGGAGCAGACGAATCGCTTCGCCGGGCACTCTTAATGAAAAAATGCTGCATAATCTTGGCCAGCTTTGGCATGTTCCTTTTACACCGGGAACAAATTGACTTACACTTTCATTACTAATCGGATCATGTTGGATCATATATCATAAATCATATAGCGTGGTAACAAATGATTATCAAAGTGGAATTTAATTGATAGAATCACATGAATGTTCCATGTGATTATATCGATTACCACTTTAATATTTGGCTTCTTAGTAGATTTTTAATTTTATTATTATTCACTGTTCAATATTTGTACCTAGAATTCAATTAAATAGTTACCAATTAACATTGAGCTCTGAATATAAAGTCCACTTCGAGACATTTTTGTTTCAGTGCATCCTGAACACGTGTTATTCTTGTTGCGCCGGCGTAATTAAAGCCTCGACAAGTGGGGCCAAATGGATTCCTTTCAGGATTGCTCGGGTTACTACGAGGCACTTCACAGCTCTGGCCATTAACTCCACACTTTGATGGCTAAGCACAAACGCAGGGGGTGAGATGCCAAAAAGCGACTGTGAAATATTCGCAGCTGACAGTTTTGAAAAATGAAAGCTGAGAGGGCAGTGGGATAAGGACGGAGGGCGGCAGGGCGGGCGTGGCACAAGCCATAAAGATCCAGTGCCAGTCTCAGCGGAAGCGGAAGCGTTCGGCTCGTGCGAATATTGCAAATGTGGCGGAAAATATGGCGTCAGTCAAAAGTCAGCGCAGCGCGTTTAATGCCCGCGACAGCAAATAAATTGCATTTCCACTGCAGCAGCCAAAGGAGGAAAGGGAGGAAAAGGGGGAAAAGAAAGGATATAAAGGAAAAGAGAGCGAAGAATGCAGCCGAGAGAAAGGAAATGCGCACAGAAAGAAGTAAATGGGAAATGTGAAATGTGAAAAGCAATTTCAATCTAGCGACGCCACCCGCTGAGCCTCAAAGGTGCGAAAGGCAGCCAAATCGCGCATCCGCCCGAGTGGCCCTGCAGTTGGCAGCTCACGGGGCGCACTTCCCCCCTATATCCTTGCTCCCCATCCCTCGTCCTTTATCCCTCGTCCCCTTAGGGCGGGCTTAATTACTCCTCTGCCGCCGTTCCAGCTGGCTACGCAGGCTTTACGCCCCCTCTTCGCCCCCCAAAATGTCTATGGGTATCCTAAATTAAGTTGTTATCCAGTGGAAAAATATGCAAATTGTTTTTGGCTCATGTCAGACATAAACTTTTTTATGGCCCAGTGACATGTAATAGTAGGTCCTCCTGCTCCTGCTCCTGCTCCTAATCCCCGACCCCCTAGCCACCCCATTTGTCTGGCCAACACTTTCGTCTGCCGCCAAAAATAAAAACAAAAACAAAAACAGTGTAATGAAACCCCCCGAAAAACAACAACTCAAATTCAGTTACCGCCTCTTTTGTGTGAGTGCGCAAATTGTTTGGCAGTGTGCGTGAGTGGGTGTGTGTGTATCGATGTGTGTGTGACGACGACGTGTTCACGTTTATGCACTCCGTGTTTTCAGAATCAGATAACTCAACCCTTGGAAACCCAACTCCAGTGCAATTTTCCCGGTAAAGGCGGAGATTTGCCGCCACACGTTGTAGAATAATTGCGAATCATAAATATGAGGCACGACGTCCTCGACATTATTTAGAGGCAAACAGCAGGCCATAACTCTGCCTCCCTTCTCCCCGTTTTAGCGTTTATGGCCTGATGATTTCGCAGAGTGCAGCTAACAGTTAATTAAGACATTCAAGCCCTGTTCCACCTCACCCACCCCGCCCACTGCGCCGACGAAGGACTCATTCACGCCGAACTCCGCTCCGGATCATCGCGTGTCTGCATCGTGGAGCAGGGAAAATCGGGGGATGGGGAGAGAAGGGAGGGGGAGTGCAGCTGGGCGGGAGAAAGACTTTCCATGTTCCATGGAGACCTCCACCCACAAGGACTGGGGTTACAAGCTTCTAATTGAGCGTGCACTGGGCGCTTCTAATTATCGCACGGAGCGAACAGTTTCCCATTTCCCATTTCGATCCTTTGACGCCATTGTTCCCTGTTCCTCCGTCAGGACCCTTCATCTTGTTTGTTGTTTATGGCAAATGGCCTGCGACATTCGGCGAAAGGTTCAGCCGAAACATGAATTAAGTTGTTTGCCGCCTGCGATAAAGTTTAAAGTCGCCCCGTTTCGATGGGGAGGTTTTGCTCCTGCGGTTGGGGATCGTACTCCCCACTTACCTATCCACCCTTACACCCATCCATCCAACCATCCATCCATCCATCCTAACTTCATTACCCAGTACGGAGCTCGTGTGTGTGGGCAAATTTCCTGTTCTGCTTTTTACGGCGGCACGTAATCAAATTAAGCAATTACTGCTCGGCGTTCTGTGCCTCCTCCTCCCTCCGCCCATCGCATCCCAAACCCTCTTGATTGCGGGCCAACTTCAAGGGAAAATAACCAACTGGAGAGGAGCGGTGAGAGTTGGGCTCTGCAATCATAACGGTAAGCGGTGCCCAGGCAAATGGATTTGGAACAGAACAAGTGGCAATCATCCAGCACCCACCCTGCAACAGAAGGACATCGCATATCCTGGCTAAGCCACAGCGATGCCTGATACTCGAACTTCGAAAGGGGAGAGATACATCCCACTGGGTTGGAATGGTTCCAGAGTGGGTGGAAGACATTCCTCACCTCCCATTCCCCATCCCCAAAATTAGAATGATAATCGTTTGGTTTATGACCAATTAATCAACTCCTCGAAGCCGCTAACCCCAAAAGAGGAGGATACACTTCCCACAGGCATTATGCGCCTTTACAGCCGCTCCCTTAACGGCTCCTAAACAAACACATCGGACATGACTTTGGCCACTTTCCAATTGGACAAAAGCCCGTGTGTAACCGATATATTTACGATTCTCGGGGTTTCCAAAGGCCTTGCCATGCTGTCAATTAATTATATTGAATGTAAACCGAAGGTGGAGTGGGATTCCTGTGTCCTTGGCCTTGGTCATCCCATGGTTCCCTCGGTAGCCACATCCTTTGTAGCCTTTTTCCTAATCGCTCGCTCGTAAAGCTCCGAATGCGAATGTTCCTAATTATAACTGACCACGCAGCAGTGCAATTCGCTTGCGTTTGTTTCTGTTTCTGTTTCTACTTTTCTCCATTTCCTTTGGAGTTCCATGGGCGACAAGAACTCCCCCACTGACCTAATGAGCCATTTAGCCAATTCGGGTTAATGTCCACACCCGCAGGAGCCAAGAAGGGGGCGTGGTGCCGCCCACGTCTTGAACTCAGCTGAAGTCAACTTGTGCGCGTCTCCTTGATGAATTTTTGAAGAGGCTTCGAGCGAACTTTCAGCCAGGATAAATATATCAACCCGATTACCGACTCCGAACTTGCTCCTCTTGATTTCCTCGCTTCCTTTATTTGCTGAGCTCGCCTCTTCATTTTCATATTTTCCTTGTTTATGGCCAAACATTTTGGTCACGTGCCGAGGACGTGAGCATTTTTGGGCAACTTTTCGACGTGGTGTAGAAGTTTCCCCAGGAGGTGAAGGCTGAACGGGCAAAAGTGTGGAGAGCGTGTCCTGGGGGCCTGGTTAAGTGCATTGTTCCATTGCTGATGACTGCAGCAATCGATGGCTATATCCTGTTGGCTCGGTGAGTCTGTTCAGAACCATATCGCTGGACCATCTCTTCTGTTGATGCGAATTACGATATCTTGTGACATTTGTAAGCCTGCGTGGTGATGCGAGAGTTACAATGCCACTTTCCCTGACTCGTCCGATACGACAGCTTAGTCCTTGTCGAACACAACACAACTCAACTCGACAGGACACAAAAACAGGTCTCGGATGTTCTCATTTTGAAGGGAAATCCGATTAAGTGAACGGGAAGTGGGGATGCAAATGCAATTCGAACGTTTTTGATTTCAATTTGTCATTGGTTTCGGTTCGGAAATGCATCCTGGCTCAGTACCGTTGGCTTCGGATGGGTACACATACTCTGCCCCCTTTTTCCACCTCATCTGGCAGCTCATGAAACTGTAATTGGAGGTTCCTGCAGATGTTTCTGTCACTTCATGCAGGTCTCTTCAAGTGAGTTTTTCCGTAAGCGAATCCCGCATTGAGTTGACAGATTTCCCCTAGAATTCAGTACTTCAGAGTGATTCTTGCACCAAGGTAACTCAAATATTAAATATTGGTCTGCATTAATGAAACAGAAACCACTGCAGTACCCCTGAGGCCGTTGAATCTGAGAGTCCTGAAACCATACCAATACCTCTCTTTCAGTTTTTATATCACTTTTCTGCACCACAATGTCCCCAATTAGGCTGAGAAAAGCTTTGTTCTCATGCAAACTGTCATTTCACTATGGATTCCATCGCGTTGCTATCGCATTTCGCATTCATTGAGCTTATCACTGAATGTGGATGTGCTTGTAATAGTGGATGGTCTTTCCTTAGGCTTGTGGTGGAGTATCGAATATTATGTATCCTTTCCAATTCATTTCACTGTGAGTTGTGCAGAATCATCTGAAATTCAAATATCACTGCTAAAAAGCGTATCCTTCCCCCTTGTGCTATCCCCCAGCCGTGTCATCATCTCCTTTCTGCCATCACCAATCCCCGTCTTCCCCACTTTACGATCGAAGGCTAATAAAGACGTCTGACGTCGGCGCCAACTTGCATAATTCAATTACATCCGATGAAGACTTATAAAACTAAATCCAAGAAAAACAAAGCTTCGTGCTTCATTTACTCTAGCCTGACTCCTCCTTGGAGGGGGAAATGGGAGGATTGTACAAACAATCCCCAAATTCAGAGTGGAGTCTCATGTAAGCGGCTGAGCGCAATAAAATCTTTCACCAAAGAAGTCTTCCCGTTCCATGTAGTAGTATCCATTCTATAGTATAAAACTGAATCTCTGTAGCTGGTCGATGGAAAGTTTTCCGTTACTTCCGACACCCCGAAGGCGCAGTTTTGCATCGAAAGCCAATGGCCAACAATTTGCAGGTCCGACTTTTTCGGAGCACTAAAACTTTGATTTCAGTTTCGCTTGGCCCTAATAATATCCTGACTTGTGGCAAATTGGGCTATAAGCTGGCCTAGCTATA
This sequence comes from Drosophila pseudotakahashii, assembly GCA_035046095.1. Taxonomy (NCBI): domain Eukaryota; kingdom Metazoa; phylum Arthropoda; class Insecta; order Diptera; family Drosophilidae; genus Drosophila; species Drosophila pseudotakahashii. The sequence goes on along the minus strand of JAWNOE010000247.1, from coordinate 677,324 downwards.
TTCAGTTCCCAACTCACTTGAATTTTTAGTTGCATTATTCATTTGTTTCGATGAAGCAACTTGCAATGCTTCCTTTTGGGTTGTCACCTCTCCAAAGTAGAGTTTCCATGCGATCCAGAAAGTTTATTTTTTTTGGCCCTGTGCTTTATTATTGAAAGCTGTGAGGAAAAAGGAGGGAAAACGCAATTTGGGTTATAGAAGACTGGACAAAGTTTTTATTAAATTCAAATTGCAGCTTCCTATAAGTTGGAATCTCTTTAAGTTGGTTGTCTGAAGTTAAGCTGCGTGAAAATCTTACAAATTTGAGGTTTAATCCTTTAAAGCTGAGACACATTTACAAAATCTTTAACAATGTCTGTCATCTTAGGCACTAATTTACATATTTTAGAGAAAAGTTAAAATAAAATGTATGTTACGTACAAATAAAGTTAAAATTTACCGTTTTTTTACTTTGGAACTTTGTTTTATACAAAGTACTGATTAGAATTATTATTAATTTTAAGGATTTATGACAAAAACATGACCCTCATTACTTTCGGGAAGATATAAAAACACATATCTATTATATATACATATATATATATGTAAGTTAACTCCCAACATTACATAAGTAAGACGATTATTGGCCAATTGCATTACGTATTGTTCTTGTTGTATGCACTTGGTTGGGTTCGATCAACTCTGGGAATATGCTATTCTGCATTCCCACGATCGCTGACCAAAAGGTGCAAGCTCAGCGCACGTGGCTAAGCCCGGATGAACTTTATCGAGGGCATTGGTTGCAGACCAGCGACAGCGACAAAAAGTAACAGCCAATCAGAATAAGGAACGTTAACAGAAGCAGCAGCAGCGACAGAGACGGTGGCAGCGATGGATCGACGCGTAGTTGTAATTAATAATTGTTTAGCTTAAGTAAAGTTAGTTCTTAACACAACTCAATAAAGAAAAGTTTGTTTTTTTATATTAAAATAAAATTCATTCTTTTAACTGGCGCCCGAACAGGGACCTGATTAAAAATCGCGAAAGGCAACAAGTTCCGCGTCTCGCGAAGTACAGAAAAAACTCTGACGTTTCGTTCAAAGCCTCAACCTAATCCGTGTGAAGTGAGAAGAAAAATCCGAGACCCGGAAGTGAAAAAGTGCCGTTAATAATAACGCCGCTATACCGTCACTCCTAGAAAAGGACTTTTGCCTAGTGAATTAATCAGGCCGACATCATCGCCGTGATCCCTTTAGTATCCGTTCGAAGGGAACGTGAAAAGAGTACAGAGGAGGCCCCACAGTAAACCCGCACTGAGGAGAGATCGCTACAGCGCAGGATAAACCGGAATCTGCCAATCCTGTCTTCACGAGAGCACGCCGAAATATGATATTACTGTAAGAATAGTTTTAAGAAAATCTATCGAAACCCAAAAGGAAAAATTCTAAAAGAAACAAATATTACACAAATAGAAATTAAGAAAGATACAAATTATAGGAAAAAAAATCCTTGCAAAACAATTGACAAATCCACACTACAATCAAACCCATAATTCTTTAGGAAAAGAACTTCCGAATTCTGAGCAATTAAAATTAAAATCTAATCTCAATTCTTTAGTGCTCATATATCTCAAATGCCCGAACAAGATCTAGCAGACGGACTCGCGAATCTTGCCGCACCCTCGTAAGTAGGCAACGTACAAGTAAATCCGCGAATCATGACCGAGAAAGATATTAAGGAAAAAATTAAACTTGTCCTAGAGGCAAATCTTAGTAATCTAGTAAAAGAAATTCTTAATCCCAACAAGGATTTTTCCAAGTATACAGATCAAACAATAAAGAGAGAATTATCGCACAATCTTAGCGACTTAGACAAACTACCAGACATTGTACGGACACTTAGGGATTTCTCAGGAAATAAAAGCGAATATTCTTCATGGAAAAAAAGTGTAGAAAGGGTGTTGAAAATTTACGAAGTCAGAATCGGCTCGCCTAAATACTACGGAATCCTGTTGGCAATCCGAAACAAAATTATTGGACAAGCAGACGCAGTCTTAGAATCATATAATACACCCTTAGATTGGACGGCCATATCAAAATGCCTAACAGCGCATTTTGCAGACAAACGAGACCTAAAGACTTTGGAATATCAGCTTTATGCTCTTAATCAAGGTAGCAATAGTATAGTCGATTATTACCAGGCAGTGTATCAACAGCTGTCATTGATTTTAAACCAGATCGCTAACTTAGATGCCTCACAAGAAACTGTGAAATCTCTAACAGCTATGTACAGAGAAAAAGCTTTGGACACTTTCGTCAGAGGCCTTAACGGAAATTTGGCACAACTGTTGGCTATTAAAGAGCCACACGATTTGGGACACGCTTTACATTTGTGTAGTTTACTTGAGAATCAAAACACTAGGAACAGTCAGACGCCAAAAACTCCATATTTAGCAAGGGCACCTATATTACCAAACCAAGCCCCAACAGCCATACAGGGCGGTAGCCGTCAAACAAAGCTTTCATCCACAGCTGTACCATAACCCAAACCAAATATAGTGGGTACCCGTAACTGGAGCAAATCCAATTACTCAGGCTAATCAATTTAAATCTTACAAACAACCCTATTCAAACCAAGCCAGTGCAATAGCATCTTACAACACACCAAAACCTCCCCCACGACCCCAACCGAAACCGGTACCTATGGATGTCGATCAGTCAGTTCGCTCGCGTCATATAAATTATATGAACAAGCCGGCAAATAATGACTTCGTCGGGAAAAGACCTCTCAGCACTGCCAACGTCCCAAATACCAATAAAATGCCAAGACAATTCACATTCAACCAGAAATAGAAAATACTGCGCAGCCAAATCTAGAAGAAGGTACACCAAACTCATAGCAGGAATATTATCAGTTAATAGAGGAAAACAATATAAATGAGCTTCAGGAAGAATACGTATGGCAAAATGATACCGAACAGCAGGAATACATAGATATGTCAGAGCTCTATTTTTTAGAATAAATCGTTCCTCATTGCCTTACTTTAGAGTAACCACGGGGAACGGAAAAATCCTAAAATTTTTAATAGATACGGGCTCAAACCAAAATTATATTCAAAATCAATTAGTACCAAAACCAAAACCAAATGAGGAAAATTTTTCCGTTAGCTCAGTTGGAGGCACTACTAAAATTACACAACACGCAATACTTAAACTCCCTAACATTTCGGATACTCCCATGAAATTTTTTTTACTAGAGACCCTAAAAACCTTCCACGGTATATTGGGCAACGACACAATGAAAAGACTAGGAGCAATTATAGATGTGAAAAACGATACTTTAATACAGTAGGGGATGAACGCTTGGCACAGTTGAGTCAGCGCTCTACCAGCTGCGCCACGGAAGCATCACGTGAGGCGCTGTACAAAGTCTATTCACATTTTGTTATCTTACTTTTAGTCAAATTGATCTCACTCTCTTCTCGTTATTCCCCACTAGATGTTTATTTTATTGTGTTTGTTAATAATTATTGATTAACATTAATATTTATAAACAAATATATATTTTATTATGGTACAATAGTAGCCAGAGGCGGATCTAGGATTTTGTTGTGGGGGGTGATATTAGAACAAATTTTTTGTTGCATACTTTTTGAATACCAATTTCCTTTCAATTTTCACCCGAGTGGAGGGTGATATATCACCCGTTACACCCCCCGTGGATCCGCGCATGATAGTAGCCGTAAATAATTGTTTCAAATTTGAATAACTTAAACATCATTTTTATCAAAATATAATTATACAAAGTAAAAAAAAAAAATTCAATTTTTATTAATATGTAAATATTACGCATTAAAAAAAAAAAAAAGCACCTATACATTTTCGCCTCGATGTGGGATTGAACTCACACTTGCGGTTCTAAGCTTGTATAACATATTCATGCACGCACGCGTTAGACCCCTAGGCTACCACTAAAGGAAATTTTCTTCAATTTTAGAAAAAAAAATTCTAAACGTTAGACAAATTTTCAAACATTTTTTTATGTTTTTTAGAAAAAAATATTTCTACTATGTAAGAATTTTTCTAATGTTAAAGGCGATTTTTTTTATTTTTAGAAAAATGTTGTCTTTTTTTTCTAAAATCAATGGCGATTTTAACCCTCAAATATAGAAAGGAAGATTAGAAAAAAAAACCTTATATTTTAGAAAAAAATGTATTTTTCTACATTTTAGAAAAAAAATTCTACAAAAAATTGTTTAATGGAGAATTTTTCTAAAGTTTAGAAATTATTTTCTCTTTATAGAAATTTTTTTCTAAAGCACAGAAAAATTTTGTTTTTCTATATTTAAGAAAAATAATTTTCTGAGTGTACTTGGAAATAAACGCAAAACTAAAATTCACCAATTAGCAACACAAGCAGTAAATACAATTGGACCGCAAGTTAGCCACATGTCCGAGTCTCAAAAATCAATTATAAATACCCTCGTACAAAGTCACAAGACCCTCTTTGCAGATCCCGATACAAAGTTAGCATACACAACTAAAGTTGTAGGCGAGATCAGAACTTCGTCAGATTCCCCAGTTTACGGAAAACACTACCCATATCCAATATCATTAAAACAGGAAGTAAAAAAACAAATAAATGAGATGCTAAGAGACGGCATTATAAGACCCTCAAGATCACCATATAATGCACCAGTATGGGTAGTTCCGAAAAAGTCCGGTCAGTCAGAAGAAAAAAGTACAGATTAGTAATCGACTATAGGAAACTTAATGAAGTTACTATCTCAGATCGGTACCCGATCCCCGAAATTGGCGAAATTATTGCACAACTTGGCGACAACAAGTATTTCTCGGTATTAGATCTCAAGAGTGGCTTTCACCAAATACCATCGAAAGACACGGACATAGAAAAAACAGCATTCGCTGTAAACGGCGGAAAATACGAATTTACGAGACTTCCGTTCGGCCTAAAAAATTCTCCATCAATTTTTCAAAGAGCTTTAGATGACATACTGAGAGAATACATAGGGAAAATTTGCTATGTATACGTAGACGACATCATAGTCTTTAGCAAAAATGAAGTAGACCACGGTCAAAATCTTGAAAAGGTATTTTCAACACTACAAAACGCAAACATGAGAGTTCAAATAGAGAAATGTCATTTTTTCAAAAACGAAGTAGATTTTTTGGGGTACACAATATCAGAAAACGGAGTTAAAACTAACATAGATAAAATAAAAGCAATTACAAAATTTCCAGTCCCGAAAACATTAAAAGAGCTCCGCTCTTTCCTAGGCATGACAGGTTATTACAGGCGGTTTATAAAAGATTATGCAAAAATAGCAAAACCTTTAACCATTCTCCTAAGAGGTGAGGAAGGCCGTATATCCAAGACCAAGTCAAGCAAAACTGCTATCAACCTGAGCAGGGATGCGATTACCGCATTCGAGAAACTTAAAAATACCCTCGTCTCCAGAGACGTAACCCTTGCATACCCAGATTTCGGAAAAGAATTCCAGCTGACTACCGATGCCTCAAGCTACGCAATAGGCGCAGTATTGGAACAAAACCATAGGCCAATAACATTTATTTCGCGCACTCTGTCAAAAACCGAAGAAAACTACGCAACCAACGAACGAGAGATGCTCGCTATCGTTTGGGCTCTGCAAAGTTTAAGACATTATCTTTACGGGTATTCGAAGGTGGTAATATACACGGACCACCAGTCCCTGAGTTTCTCAAATAGCGTAAATAACCACAACGCTAAGCTAAAACGCTGGAGAGACCTCGTTGGCGAATATAACCACGAGATCAGGTACAAGCCCGGAGTAGCTAATGTAGTGGCAGATGCTTTATCCCGAGCCCCCGCTGAAGTAAATTCAATCAGCTCCTCAGCATCAGTCCATAGCGAAGACAGCTCGTCACACAACCTCATATTTTCGGTAGAAGCCCCAATTAACGTATTTAAAAACCAGATATATTTACTGACTGCTGACACAGATTCCTATAGTTTTGAAATACCATTTCCAACGTACCACAGACATATAATTAAACAAAAATCTTACACAGAAGAAAAACTTATTGCAATTTTAACTACCAGACTTGATCCTAAACTCATAAACGGAATCATTACATCTGAAGAAGTAATGGGAAAAATTCAAAACATTTACCCCACGTTCTTCAAATCATATAAAGTAAGGTTTACTCAAAACGAAATAGACGACGTAACTTCAGAATCCCAACAAAACGAAATAATTACACTCGAACATAAAAGAGCCCATAGGGATGCAAAAGAAAATAAAATACAAATCCTAAAAAATTATTTTTTTCCACAAGCAATGAAGACAATTCAAGCAGTAGTTCAAGCCTGCCAAACTTGTAAAGAATCAAAATACGATAGACACCCCCCAAAAGGAGAAATACAACCGACCCCTATTCCTAATTACCCAGGAGAAATAGTTCACATTGATATTTATAATACAGAAAAACATAGAGTTTTAACAGGAATCGACAAATTTTCAAAATATGCTCAAGTAAAAATTTTAGAGTCAAGAGCATCTGAAGACATTAAAAACCCGCTGAGGGAAATGTTAATTGCCTTCGGTATGCCAAAACTGATAATAATGGACAACGAACGCTCATTAGGCTCAGCAGCAATCAAGTTTATGTTAGAGGACGAACTCAAAATATCAGTACACACGACTGCTCCGTATGCATCAACAAGCAACGGACAAATAGAGAGGTTCCATTCAACGTTAACCGAAATCATGCGGTGTCTTAAAAAAGACAACGGGAGCATAACATTCGAGAACTTAATTTTTAAAGCCGTTCAGGAATATAACAAATCAATACATTCTGTAATTAAAGATAGCCCCATAAATATATTTTTTAGAAGAACAATATCAAGTTCAGCAGAAGACATAGAAAAAAAACGAGAAGAAATTAAACTAAAAATCCAGAAAAAACAAGCTGCCGACCTCGAATATCACATTAAGGGCAAAATGCAACCAAAACTTTTTAGACCAGGCGACACAATACACGTAAAAATAGACAAAAGGTTAGGAACTAAACTGACACCTAGATATAAAGCCGAGAAAGTAGCAGAAAACAAAACAACCACTATTAAAACTCAAACGGGAAAAATCATACATAAGAATAATATTAGAACATAATTTTTCAGACTATTTTTACCAACGTGCCTGGGCATAACTACAGTCCTAGATTACTCCAACTCACAAATCATCTCACTTGAAACCGGACTAGCAGCTAAGCAAGACGGGACATTTAAAATCATCCACATCTTCAACTTAACCAGCTATGAAGAAACTCTGGCGAAGTTAGATGAATCATCTCATCTACTCACCGCATCTCATCCATTACATCCCTACCTTTCCTACGAATTAAAACAGATTCATACCGACTTACGCATTCTCCAAAATCAAAAAAGACAAAAAAGGGCAATAGAAGCAATAGGTACAGCATGGAAATGGCTGGCGGGATCTCCAGACCATCACGACTACGAGATCTTGGAAAATAAGATAAATGAGCAATTAGAAAACAACAATAAACAAGTTATAATTAACAGATTAATTAATCAAAAGATTAATCAACTAACTAATGTTACAAATGCAATAATAAAAGTTACCCAGAGCTCGGAAGAAATAGTTAATCAAAAAGCAAATATTTTAAAGTATAAAATTCAATTATTAAAAGAAAAAATAACCAACATTATATACGCAATTACATGGGCAAAATCTAACACAATAAACTCTTTTGTATTCACAAGCATAGAAACCACAGTGGTAGAAAATATATTTAAAAAAGAAAATGACTTATTAATTAACATAGAAGAATTACTAGAATTTGCTAAAGTTAAATTAGCCACAAATGTCAACGACCTCATTTATATTATCAGTCTCCCAACCATTAAAACAGATAATTGTAGAACTTTAAAAATCAAAGCAATAAAAAAAGCACAAATAATCAACGATATAAAATACGAAAATTTGTTAGAATGTAAGAGGCAATTATTTGCAATTAAAAAACCTTGCGAAACCCATAATGATAAGACCATTTGTAATTCAGAAAATTTATTAGATTTAAGCAATGACACTTGCGTAAACGCTCTCCTGAACCTTCGAGAACCCGAATGTAAGACGATCAACAATCAACACATACCGTTTTTCGAGGAAATACTGCCAGGCACCATACTGCTAAACGACTTCAATGGGCTAGTCTCCTGCAACTACAAGGCTCCTTCATAATACAATATCGTAATTCAACAGTAACTATTGGCGAAACAACTTACAAGTCGAGAGAAATCAACATAGTCGAACCAGAACCTCCAATATTCCAACTAATGGGAGAAAAGACGAAGTTAGAGGAAGTTCTCTCACTACAAATGGTCAAGGAACTCAACATTAACAACACAAAAGCGCTGGAAAAATTAAGAAGCAAAACCACTATGAAATCTACCGTTAGCTACGGATTCGCCATCATCCTACTTCTACTAATAATAGGATCGATCACCGAACTCCTAAGAAGACGTAAAGCTACGGAGACTACAGCAGCTTCCGTGCCAGAAACGCAAGAAAAACCCCCGCATTCTGGACCTATACTCTACTACGTTGCGACCGAGGACAGTCGCGTTTAAGGAGGGAAGAGTTAACTCCCAACATTACATAAGTAAGACGATTATTGGCCAATTGCATTACGTATTGTTCTTGTTGTATGCACTTGGTTGGGTTCGATCAACTCTGGGAATATGCTATTCTGCATTCCCACGATCGCTGACCAAAAGGTGCAAGCTCAGCGCACGTGGCTAAGCCCGGATGAACTTTATCGAGGGCATTGGTTGCAGACCAGCGACAGCGACAAAAAGTAACAGCCAATCAGAATAAGGAACGTTAACAGAAGCAGCAGCAGCGACAGAGACGGTGGCAGCGATGGATCGACGCGTAGTTGTAATTAATAATTGTTTAGCTTAAGTAAAGTTAGTTCTTAACACAACTCAATAAAGAAAAGTTTGTTTTTTTATATTAAAATAAAATTCATTCTTTTAACTTGTATATACATATATTTTTGATAAACGTTACATCACGTTTCTTTTTTTAAATAAATAAGGTTTTATTGGAAAAATTCTTACAAATTTTTCGTCGAAATTCTGCTAGTTCAGTCCCTTTATCGAACAGAATAATGTGCAGTTTGAAGTCCTTAACTTCCTATTTGGATGCAATACATCCATTGTCTTCCATCCATTGTCTGCCGGATCCAGGATTTGGTTGTGCGTTGCGTTCTTTTTGAATACCACATTTGCTTTTACTTTTCTCCCGAATGGGGGGATTTGTTCTTATAGACTTATTCTGCGACTGGGTCGCAAGAATCTGCAAACAGTCGGGATTACTTTTGTGCAGCAATTTGGACCTTATCCCAACATCCTTGTAGCTGCTTCCTCCTGGTCACGTGCCCGTTTTGTTTACATTATGGGGATTCCATTCCGTTTAGTTTTCACTCGCTTTATTGCGATTTGATTCCATTCTCTGTTTGCCACACATTTTTTTGCTGTACACTCTTTAGCCCAATCCCTGCCACAGATCAACGCATATTTGTTCTTACTCTCGCATTATTATCCCAATCCCACCCCGTTTTTTTCTTCGGGTTCCCTGATGGGGTTGGTGTGAACTTTGGCACTCTGCTGCAGCTTTTTCTCCGGCTTATCCTTCTTCCTGCAACTCCTGCAACTAAATAGTGCCTTCCACATCCACTTGTGTTTCCACTTACATTTGCTGCTCTGTTTCGCAGCTGCTTATTGTGTTCTACATCCATTTGTTGCATCGGGGGTTGACTGGCTTAGCCTTTCCCTTAACACTTTATCTTCAGCTTTCTCTTGTGCCCAATCCCAATACTAGGGGGTAAATCTTAAAGAAGTAAGGGATTCAGCGAAGGAGGTTCCAGGAGGTAATGTGTTTGCTTCGCTGATAAGTGCACGTCTGGGGGATTAGCGGTCTCTTATCAGTCGGCATTCGTAGTTTGTAGCTTGTAGTTCGCAGATCCCACCCCAGAAATCTCAGCTTTATCACAGCCAATTTACTTGGTGGCGCTTTAATGGCCGCCATCGAGTCACGTGCTCAAAAGCTTTTAAAATTTGATTACTTTTTGAAGGATTCGTGAACATGTCCAACTGTTTCGCCCCGATAACTTTTATTACTCTCGCTGACAGTCTGCCGAGTGTAATTGAATTCCCCCGTTAGGGAAAGTATTTACCCTTACAATTTAACTGCCGGCAATTGTTTTGACCAAGTTGTGCAATTTGTCTGACTGCAAATTAAATCCATTGGCGCTGCCTTTGTGTCCTGTTCGCAATTAGTGGCACCAGTTGGGATTGCAGCTCGTTCCGCAGCTGATTCGACCAGATTGGATTAGTGTCAGTTGCCAGTGCAATCAAAAAAGGAAGCAACAGTTGCAGGCGGCCGCCACTGAGGACCTTTTGGGGGTTCGAAGGGGAACTTGGACTGCCCAGTGCGCATGTGCCCACACCAGATTCCGAATCGCTTTCGGCTCTTTCTGGCTGATGTTGATGTTATGTAAACAAACGGCAGTTGGACGACCAGCGGCTGGCGGGTCTGAGGTTTACACGGATGTTCCCACATTCGGGGTTTGGCCTCCGGGCCTCTGACAACACGTGTTTCCACGTAAAACCTGAAAGCCAACCTGAAATGTTTCGTCAGACGACATGTCGTTTACTCGATGTAATAAAACGCCTTTTCTCGTACAAAAAAAAAACCTTGCAAACACAAGTATTTCATGTTCAATACAAATACTTTTCGCTTTCATTTTAATCCAGTCCATTTTTTTATCACTGTGGCCTTAAAGCCGCTGATTCTAAAACTGTTATAATTATGAGGGTATTCAGCCTGAATTATTCAGTTAAATCAGGAAAACATTTAATTAATATGTAATTAACAGGTTGTTGCCACAAGAATAGATTCTTGCACAGAAAAAGAATCTGGTTCTTCCATCTGAAATGTTCTTAAAAGTATTACGGCATTTTTGTGCTTGAAAAGGCGGAATTTAAAATGTTTATCATAGCAACTAATCGTTTAGTCCAGTCAGTAATATAAATAACAATTTATATAAATTTGCTATTTATCAAAAATATGTTAAAAAATATTTCATTTAAATTCTATTTAAAATAAGAACACGGTTTTAAAGAACAAATACTCTCAATTCAAGAGGAATGTGTTTGATTTTTCATTCTGTGCAGCAATCGCTAAGTCGGAAAACTTTAATATAATAAGTTTAGGCCTTCTTAAACAGCAGAAGAGTCTATCTTTATCAAAAACTTTAGCTATAGAATAAACACTCATACGCAGTGTAGTACACACTCTTAGGCTCTCAAAACACACACATTACCACAACCGCAGGATTGCGTGACCAACACTCATGTGCATACATATATGTATTTCCGCGTGGGTTTTGTGTGGGTGTGTGAGTGTGGGTACACTGATTAGAGCAACAACAAATTGGGTGGGGCAAACGGGGCGTCTGCAAAGTTGTTCTGCGTCCGCTGGTGTTTACATAAAATCAAAAAGTTGACACTAATTGAAATGTGCCGGGGATTAAGAGCCACTCAATAAATGCCAGCCAACGAACCCTCAAACAGTTCCCCTGCCCTATAAAAGCCATCCCCCCGAACCCAAACCCCAAACCTTTATGCGGTTCAAGTTTCGCGACCACAAAACAGGAGCCATAAAAGAATATTATGCAAATTTGATGTTCCGCTCGAACACTTTTCAGTGGAGACCTATGTATCGCCCAGTGCAGGGTCGACTTTCTTCACTTAGTGGCTCGTTGATTGAATGGCCACTAAGTGCTCTCGACTCTTGGGCAGCAGCAACAACAACAGCAGCGGAGGACGGGCAATAATCCGGCCTTAAAGTATGCTATGATTTTTATTCTGAGAAGTCGGGGCATCATCATAAAGTATATTTGATTGAGAAAAATGCTTGAAAGTTTATAAAGGACATATGATACTGCTTATATAAATAGCCTAGAAATAGTACGTTCCCATTTGAAGCCTTACTATTTAAATACAATTTTAGAAAAATAATAGTATTTCAATAATAATGTTTTAAAAAATTTTAAGGTATTTGTTTTTTATAAAAATATATAACTGCTTGTAAAAGAAACTTTTCAACTTCGTTTTCCTGAAAAAAACCCAAACAATACCGGTATTTAAATCGGACTATAAAATATGCCACCCAAAAAAATGAATAGTGTTAGAGTTTGCAAGATTGTGTCTATGGAAGGTCTGGAAAACATAAATCGAAAGAGAGAGACTTCAGTTTATCACAGCCACAGCAAAAAATGTATTTCGATGTCTATAAATCAATGATTATGATCCGACAGAGAAGGCATTACACCCCCGGTTGAAAAACAAGCGCACACTTTCGTTCACTCCGAACAGTTTCCATTAAATATTCCAGCGACTATTGTATAACTAACATGCCGTATCAGCTGGGGGGCCGAAATTCGCCATTCGCCATTAGCTTTAATGCTCCTGCCCAATTCCCAGAGTTTATTAAATTCGCGTAAAATATTCCGCCGTGCACATTATAATGAACCTGTAATGCGAGCGGGCAATGGAAATGCTCCATGGCCAAAACACCTGCCCACTGGCCAGACAAATTTTCAGCGATAAATTTTGATAGCTGATTAAAAATAACGAGCGACATTTGCTTCTGTTGTCCCTGTAAATGGAAAATGATTGCAAATGCCTCGTGGAGTGGAGTGGAGTGGAATGAGAAGGGATGGTTATTTTTGTTCTCTGGGCTAATTTGTACAGACAATTAATTTTTGTTAGGTGCTCGATGCCTTTGTTCATCGGGGAGCAGCAGCTTGTTCAACAGAAATGTTGTTTTGTCGAAACAGATTCCAATCGAATGAGAAATTTATGGCTCGTGCTCGGGGGCACAATATTAAAAAATGTTATCGGTGATTTTGCAAGCACCATCGAAGATTCAATTGGCCATAAATAAACTTGTTATCCCATCGCCGCTTTCATAATTATTTAAATGTTTACTCTATTTTCGAGTATTTTATTGTGCTTTGGTTTTATAGTCCTTTTAAAATGGCTGGAATTTATATGATTTAGTTAGGTATTTCATATGATTTATTTGATTTATTTAATGTGAAGCCATGTTAAAATGGGAAACATATCATCGTAAGGCTTTAAACTTGGAATTTCCATACATTTTCAGGTTGTAACCCTACTTTAAATTTGGAAAATCTAAAAAAAAACTTCTCAATTTTCTAAGACTTCGAAAATCACTCAAAATAAACATTAATCGAGCCAAAAGTTCATTAACCCTTGCCAGCCCTTCGAGTAGCTTCCTCCGACTAAAACTAAAGACAAACAAAATAGAGTGCCGAGGTGGAATAAAGTATGAGCCGGAATGGAGGCGAGCTCACGATTCAATTAGAAGTGAAAGCCACTTTGTAATTGAAACAAGGAGGCCAGAGGGCAGTCCATCGATGTCCTTTTAATTGCGGTGGAATGAGGGAGCCAAGTCGGGAGGAGTCGGCAATCTCAGCATGCCAGAGTAAATATTGTTCCAGCTTGAAATTGTCCAAGGAAAAGCGGGCGAACGTGTCTCTCCGAGGATTCTTAATGATGAATTGCCTAAGGGGACGGGCAGCTAGCGGGCATGGCAGATTATTATTCATTACTGCTCAGACTCCTTCTCAGCCGTTTCTTCGTTTCTGGTCGGCTCCTTGGCGAGTAATTGAAAAGTTTCCCCACTCCAATCCCATCCATTCATGGCTCATCTTCCGCTCATCGCATCTCATCAGGCTCGTTCGGTTCCGGAGACAATGGAAAATGCTCAATTTGTCACTTGCCGGAGGAGTTGGAGTTGAAGTGGGAGGCTTTTGGGGGCGTGGCAGACTGACGGATGATGGAACTTCGTTTCCCACTGCAGCTCCTTTCCCTGATTATGATTGAGCTGATGTAGTTAATATGTTATCGACTCGGATGATGACTGTCATAAGGGAAAGTCACCCTTCCTTCATTACTACATCTTCCCTACTGGCTGTTTTGAATCAGTTACAGTGATTCCACTCAGAAAACACATTCGCCTCCGTTTATTTGCCATTTGAATTATTAATGCACTCGCTGAATGACTTTGGAAGCCAAAGGATTCCTCCTGAAGATGGGAATGCTTGTGATGTTGTTGAACGAGATGTTAGGGTTGATATAGAAGTGTGGTTAATGGTTCCCCAACTTGATGATCACAGAATTTAACATAGAACCGCCGCGTTCTTTTGGGCGCAAATAAGTTTAATTAAAAAGACCGCAACATTATTTGGTTTAACTCGGGAACTGCTTTTGGAAAACTATCTTGTGTTGGCGAAACTTTAAAATTCCAAAAATGTTTCAACGCGAAAAAGAGAGAAATCGGAAAATGAAGGCAACAAACTTTTCTGATTTCGATTTTTATTGCGGCCAGAAAATGGGAAAAGCGGCAAAAAGCAAGAACCAAGTGGAGAATGAGTTTACCATGGGGATAGAAGCAGTTTTGGTTGCTTCTTGGCAACAATTTCACTTTGGGAGCACTCGACTGTCCCGGTTCCATTGCCATGCCCACGACCTCCCCTTGCACTTGGACCCCCTTGCACTCCCCCCAGCGCAGTTGGCATTCCATTCGGGTTACCTGCACACGCAACCAGCAAGGATAAAGGGGAAGGAGCAAGGAGCAGCTGAATAAACACGTAGACCAAACAACAATGAGCAAGGGGGGAAACCAACTGAACCACTTGAACCACAAACATTTCGAAAGCCAAAAGTTGTTCCCTTTTCCCAGTTCATAATTTATGCCAAACAAACACATAAATATTACCTCAAATTTATTAAAGCACCAGCCACTTTCAACCACCAACTCATATGCGATGTAAGTAAGTCACTTGGTGAAAAGTTGGGATGGATCTCGTTTGGAACCCCTAAGCTGTTAATCTTTTTGCAACTTTCTAATTACTTTTGCAGGGAATAAACTTTTTATTTTGCCTTTACAAATTGTTTGCACCACTGAACCACACATCACCACATATACAAACTCTCATTGAGGAATTCAATTGAGGAAATCCCCTCCCCATAAACGCATCTTCCCTTGTCAACTTTTGTCTTTTTTCTGCAGTCTGATTTGCACTAAACTAAATCACTTTCTATTCAACAGGAACCAAACTTTAACGAGGAGGAAGTAGGAGGAGGTTTTGGTGGAGAAAGGTGATAGATAGAACCGAGGAGGAGAAAGGAGTATGGAGTGACCAGCAGCAGAGAAGTGAACAGAGTGACAGGCGATAGCCACAAAACAACTCGGGAAAGGAGGAAAGCAGGACCAGTTGACAGGAGCTCAGCCAATAAAAGCCAACCAAACTCAGTCTGGGCCAAATTTGGACACACTGATGCAAAAAGGCGGCGGAGAAGGCCAACAGCAACCGCAGCAAAACAAAACCGGAAAGTTGGTCCGAAAGAGACTGCAGAAGTGGGAAAAGAGGAGCAGCCAGCGGAAGCCGAGGCTGAAAAGTTCCCAAATTCGGCAGACAGTCCGTTCCCACTTTCCACTTCCCACCGGAACAGATAGCAGCAGTTGGAATTTGATTTTAACGCTCATTCGAGAGCCTGGGATCTGTTCTGAGTCCTGTGTTTGTGGCACCAGCAACTGACAACCATCACCCAAAACAGCAGCAACTGGCAGCCGAATTAGAAACAGCTCCAGGAAAACTTCACCCGGAAAACTCCACAGTGAGATTGGCTGTCGAAGGGGAGGCACCGGAAAAGGGAGCAGGACGAGGTGGAGCTGTGGAAATGTTCGCCACTTGCGGCGACACATGCTCTGACAATCTATCGACTCCTCGCAGCACCCACTAAACAAACAAACTCCACCATGGGACTTCCACCCCCCCTCCCAATCCTACTTTTGTGCCTGGTGTTTTCCACTTCGGTCAGCGGCTATCTGAACATTTTCATCAGCCACCACGAGGTGATGAAACTGATGGGTAAGTCCAGTTCTGTTTCCGGTTCCTAATCCATTAATGAAACTTCGATTGGGGACTGACACACCCACTCCACCCGGGGCCTATGATTAATAGTTGGAGGCCAAAGTGCGACAGGACAAATTCATTGATCCCCGAACACGAAAACACAAACAATCCCCGAAGTCGGCGACCATGTCACAATCATTAATAGTTCCGAAATTATAGTTGACCATTAAGGATAGGTTGGTAACAAAGGGGAGGTGGAATATTGTGGGAATACTTAGTGCGGGAAACCAAAACAAATCGCACACAAATCGATTTCCTTTCGGCCTAAACCACCCGCCTTCACCTCGCTGACAGCTGCAAGTAGCTTTCACCTCCCCATTTTCCATTTCCACCGAACATTTCCCTGTTCTCCTTGTTTGTTTTCTTGTTTTCCGTTTGTTGCTCCACGCGAATTCTTGTTATTGATGGCGCCGGCTCCAGATCGAGCCAAGGCCAAGTTCCCCAGCCCAACCTAAACCACCCACCCACTCCTCCTGATGGGAGTTACACGGATTTCATAGACGTGCCAAGGCGGAATGGCCTCGTGCTTGTCGTTTGGCTCGCGATTTTCCTGCTCCTCAGGTTGATTAATGGATCCCAGAAATGGGAGTACGGAAGGGAAGGGAACTCCGATGGGGAATTTCCGAGCATGGAAAACTGGCCTAGTTGGCGGTCGCTACTCCATCACTCTTCGCTTAGCCGGTCACAGCATTTTCCGGCACTTAGCTGTAATTGGAGCATAAATGCTTCCATCTCATTATGCAGGCTCTCCACTTCGATTCGTTTCGTTTCGTTTTCCTAGTTGCCAAATCAGGGCACTTCAATTAGCTGATGGCGTAAATATAATCCGCAGTCGGAACAGATGGATGCCAGATTGATGGATGAAATGCATCCAGGTATTCCCATTTATCTCCCCCGCCTTCGAGGCATTCAAATGCATTCTGATTCTGGATCAATGGGGCAAGTGGGCTCTTTCCTGGCAATTGCACTTTATAAACAACCTTCGTCGTCACTTTTCCTGCGCTTTCAACTATTTACCCCCATGCAAATCGGATTTCATTAGCGACATTTCAAAAGATGTTTCCACTTTGTTTGTTGCTCCTCGCCATTTCCTTTGCTCGACAGACGGAGTTTCCTTTTGAGCTCCCTCTCCGGTTTCCTTCATCCACTTCTGAAAGCTCGTTACGTTTATAACGACCAGTTAACACCCCTGGTGTATATCCCCCTCGTTTTGTGATGGCTGCCACCCCCTGAGTTGTTTCGATTTGGAAATTAACAAGCAGCATGAAATCAAACAAACTGACCCTCATCCTCCCTTTATTTCTCACACCCCCGATGAAAAATTCCTGTGCATGATTTTCCCTAGACTTCCACCTCATTTCCCTTTATCCTCCACTGCCTTTCGGTCTCCATGGGAGTTTCTTCATGTGGAAGTCTCGTCACGGTTGCAAGAACTAGATCCACTTCCATATGATTTTTTGCTGCATTTCCCCACATGGAAATAAAGAAAACTTCTTTTTGTAGAAGAGTAAACAAAGTTCAGAGCCATCATCTCATTTCGTCTCAATTGTCACCGCCGAATCCTTGAACTTTGCCTTTCCATAAACACCAGAATATTCTCTCGATGAAGTGTCGACGGCATTAAAATTAAATATTTTCTGCGCTTTTGTTGGAGATTTTCCGCCTCTGAGTTCAATTTGGATGTGTTGTCCCAGCAACGAACCATTTTCCCCGTTGCCACTCCCCTTTCCACCTCCCCCCCTCCTTCCGTTGAAGACTTTCCTGTTCAAGGGTGCGTAAAAATGCAATTTCAACAAGTTTCGCTTTGATGTGCACACTTTTTCTTTGCCACCCGATCCCATTTCTCCGTCCTTCAATCTGCCCCACCCTTAGGGTGGACCACAACCTTTCCCTGCAAATGAAAAGTTAATGCAAAAGAAAATTATTTTTAATGAATAGAAAACAGTCGAAAAATCCCCACATTAATATACTCCCCCCGGGAGATTTTTCTTTTCCTAGGGTGGTTTGGCATCTGGAATCCATCTTTATTGCTCTGAAATTGGTGGAGAAATAGAGGAGGGGAAATCAGAAACTGTGCCAATTGAGCGAACACTTCTCATCTCTGATTCATAGGACAATTAGCAGGAACATCCTTAATCAGCGACGAGGTGAAACTGCACTCCCCAGAGATCGGAAGGGGAGGATTGGGCGGATGGAGTGCACCGTCCCAACTAATGACACTAATTATCCTCTTAATCTCTTATGCAAATAGCGCCTCCTCTTTGTTGGCAATGCGAGAGCTGCGAACTAACATGGTACTGAGATTCACCTCAGCCAGCCAATTCCTGCCAGTCTTCCACATTCACCCCCTTTCGCCACCACCCCTGGAAACACATGTACCCCCTCTATAAGATTATGAGTTGCGGTCGCAGCGTCACGTGTGTGCGGCAGAGTCATTCAGACAATCGCAATTGCAGGAATTATAATTACGACCAGGGAGGGAGGGAAAGTTGAGGTGGTATTACCATAGAAGAGGGGCTCTGAAGAACAGAAAATGTAGAAGAGAAGAGGACTGAGAAGAAAGGGGGCCTCCATAAGCGCGGTAAAACTTTCGCAGGCAAAGTTGGCGGCACCGTGATATGAAAGACGAGCAAAGTTTGACACTCGATGGGAAGGGGACTTAAGGGGGATTCAAGGAGATATCCCAGCCAGCAGCAGGATGAACTTGTGCAGGCAGTGCGGATGCCAATTGATGCTGCTTAAAGTGCAGTTCGGGATTGAGCTCCCCAGTGAAGCCAATCGAGGTGACAGGAATTACAAGGGTTAAATTGAACACTTGCGACATCCCTGAAATCAGAACAGAATTAATTGCGGCAGTCACTTATTCAAATGGCTTACTCATCCCTAAAACTTCCCCTGATAAAAAAAGGTAAAGGACTAAGAGGCAGAGGAACATTGTCCTTTTTCCGTGTTTGTGCATATTTGATGGAAAGCACTTTGGGGTTATGTTTGTGTTTTCCCACTAGCTCAAAGAAATTTCGCATAGCAGCAGTTTGTTTGGGAAGCAGTGAAGGTGCACTTGGCCCAGTCTGGAACCCAGTTTGGAACCCAGGCTGAAAACGCGACGGGGAGCAAAGCAATTTGGGACTCAAAAACAAACCAGAAATGGAAATGGGAAGTGGAAAACGCATAGAAAACTGAGCTGGTGGAGAGAAACAGTCTGAAGATGTAGATGAAGCTGAGAGCTGGATGAAACCTAACGAAAAATGCTTTTTCTTGTTCTGTAATTGGATTTAAAATTGTTTTAAGCAGCTAGCGAGCGCTTTGTTCTATCCTAAATGCAGGGGCTTTCCTCCTGTTGTCCCCCAATCATCCCCCCACTCGGTCCGCCGGAAGCCGAATTGCTACATTCAACATCCGGCGGAGTCTGGGGAAGAACAAGCAGCAGCAGCACGAACTTGAAGCGGGTAAACATCCAGGATTCCACTCGGTTCCCACTCCTTTTCATTTGGTGAATAGCGAACTTAGCCTGATCCCGTGGAGTAAATAATACACCCCCTTTCGAAGAAGTGGGCGAGCGAATAGAAATAGGAAGAGCAACAATAAAAGCGGATGAAGAAATTTAATTTCACGTCGTTTTAACTCAAGCAGCTCGTCTTTCAATGCCAGCGGGTGGGGGGTTTGAAGGGAGAGTGGGCGAGATCAGGAAACTCCGGGACTTTTGAGCCCGCCAATACGATTCCCTCCGATGATGAAGCAGTCGCAGTTGACACCTTTTAATATCCCCACCCGAATCCCTTCTCACAGGACGCCTGTCGCTCCTCATTTCACTTGCTCCCTGTCCTGAAGGAGAACTCGAGACACTCCCTGCATCGTCGCCTGCTGGTGACGGATTCGATTTCGATTATTATTGTGTCTTGGGTTTTGTTTACCCACCAGCATTGTCACCTCGTGTCCTTCCTCCCTTCCACCCCCCTTGAGAAAATCAATTTCCGCTTAATGGCAGAGAGAAACGCTCGAGGGGAGTGTAAACAGCAAATGCACAAAGTTTGCTCAGCAGGAGAAATCTCTGCGTCTAAGGGAATGCAGATGTATATGCAGTCGATCCATGTAGCGAGAAAAACTTTCGCTTTACGTCTGCTTTCACTCATATATTCTATCCTTTCTCCAACATCAACAAAGATGTGATGATATGAATCGTAGTGTTTCACCTGTATCTGTCGTCGAGGTGTGTTCTAACACCACTCACTCTCCTCATTCATCATCTATCAATCATCTGAAACACCAATCTCATTAACAAGCATCTCACCTGAGCCCAATCAATCGCTTTTCTTTTTATATCCCGCCAAGGCAAGCTTTCCCGCCAGAAGTGGTCTGAAAGACCATTACCAACCTCAACTAAAGTCCACTTTTGGTGACCCTGGGAATTCCTCAACCCATCGACAATCCACAGGTTTCAGGAGCTCACCCATCCTACTGCCTTCTGCTGCCCATGAACCTCGAACAAACCGCAACGACAATTTACTTGAAGCCCGAGTCGATCTGTCCCTCGAGGATTTCCTACTACGCCTCCTCGCAACTGACCCAGGTGAGTGCCGTGATTCCACTATCTGGGATTCCACTATCGACCATCCCAGGGGCTTGATTGGATTCGAAATGGGGACTCGGACTGGGGTCCACTGCGGAATCAAAGCCTTTGATATATTACGACACGTGGCGGGCGCAAATGGAAATGGAAATGGAAATACCCTTGAAGCAGACTCACATTTCTGATTTCTGCTTTCCCCGTTGCCAGGACTACCCTCTAATTTGTGCCGAGCACCACTCGATTGCTCCCCAGGCGGAGGACCCTCCATCCACAAACCACCTTTCCTCGACGATAAAAATTAAATTCTAATTTATATTTACGAGCTGATAAAGCTCCCGTAGTGCGTTAAACTCGAAACAAGAGCCATTCATAAATATGCGGCTTTGGCCACCCGCTCTCCCGCTCACCATCTCACCACTCACCCCCCCAAGGATGTCTGGATGTCTGGGTCTGATTTCGGAAGGGGAAACTTTCGTGTGGCGCTCACGTACTCCATGTGGCAGGTGGAAGGTGCAAAGTGGAGGTGGAAAGTGGGTGAAGGTGAAGGCGACACACAAACCCAGTGCCTCGAGAGGCAAATGATGTGAGTCCCTTTGGAGGAGGGAGGTGGGATGCCTAGATAAGCGAAAGGTGCTCCATTGAGGCAGACGCAGACAGTCTGGCCCTGTTTATCTTAGCTTTGTTTCCAATCCAGTGAATTTCATACCCTCTGGTCGAAAATTAGTAAACTTAATCCAAACTAACCACAGAATGAACCGAAACCATTAGGGATCCCTCCACAACATTGCGATTATTTTCCATCAACTTGAGGCTTGATGTCTCCTCTTTAAAAGCACTTCCCCTAGAGGGAAGCACATTAGCATTTCTTTCGGGCCAAGTTAACTTCTTGGTGTTGTGGAAATCTCTGCCAAATTGGAATAAATTATTTAGCAGCCTCTTTCAATTGTTGTCCTTGTAAACATTCCTGAGACCCGACTGTGGCATTTTTCTAGTCCTACTCCATCCTCTGACATCCCTGACATCATGATGTCTAGGCCATTTTCGTCACCGACTTCTAACGCAATTTCCATCGACGCATAATTAAATATTCAATTTCCATGGGGACTCGAGGGGATTTTTATGTGCTCGGCTTTAAGCATCTCCTTTGGCCTGATCCTGCTGCTGTTTGCGTTTGCCCAGCGATTTCTGTTTGTTTAGACTTCAATTCCGTCCTCATTACGAGAACAGCCTCCGATGGCAGAGGGGATGGGGGGCAGGGGCTCCTCCTCCACTCACTTACATGGCTATCGGGCCTCACACAATGCCAAGAGTCATATCCATTCGGATTCGCTCTATCTAGTGGAAGGATGCACGCATCGAAGCAGACGGCTGGGAATTAAATGAATTCCCCATCTCCCTCCCAGTTTGCCTCTATCTATATACATACTTATATCCCCCGTTTCCACCGAAATCGGAGTGGAGATGCTGTCGGATGCGAAGTGGTTATGGAAATGGGGATGCGGTTGGAGTTTGAGAGTGCTTGCCATAATTATTGTTCTTCCGTGCTGTTCAGCTCCCCCTCCATAAGGATCCTTTGGCCATGTGTGAGCGTTAGGCGGAGTATGGCACATTTTGGGGGCACAAACAAGAGGCGAACGCACTCATTTAGTCAAACAATTATATCCAATTGCACACAGATACTCCTCGCACCCACACACACACATCCGCAGTCTGGCTCTGTTCATTTGTGTGGAAATATCTCATTTGTGTGGGGTCCTTTCCACTCCCCCTTTGATTCTATTAAATCAGTCTATAAACGTCGGCCAAATTGCTTTAATGTGCAGCGAAAGTTTAGCAAAAAGCAGAAACAGTGAAGGCCATAACAATGGGGCTGAAAAGAGGGTGGGTTAGGAGGTAAGGAGGTGGGAAAGTAGTGGCACATAACAATAAAAACAGCAGCGAGCAGAAACCAGACTACAGCTGTTGAAACATGACTTTGTGCTTGTTTAGAAACACTTGCAAAATATTATTGCAGCAGCAACAACAGGAGGCGAATTCCAAGGGGGATGCGCCATTTGCAGGAGATCCAACAACCATAGAAACGGAATCCAAACAGAGGCATTAGTATATTGGATCAGCTGGCGAAAGGAGAGCAAACGAAAGGAACCCAGTTAGGCTGTAATGGGTTAAACAGAAGCCAAGAACATCGTGCCACGCATTTGAATGGCATCATTAGGGAGAAAGTTGTCCAAGTGCTGGGGCGTACTCCCCGTTCTGAGGAGCAAGGAAAAGTTGGAAATTAATTTCCATGGAGCTGCTGGCATGTCCTCCTGTTTTATGGAGATTACTGGATCGACAAATGGCAGACTAACCTGAGCAACAGCAGGAACAGGTGCTAATTAAAAATGTTGTTGGCGCCCCATTAAAGAAATTTGTAAATCAACCTGCTCAGCAGGGGAGAAAGCTCCATGGGGGAAGTCCTAGAAAAGAGGGGAGCTATCTCAGGGACTGGGGAGTACTACCCCACCTAGTGAAGTCTGCGACACGTAGCTCCTTAATGGATTTACCACTGTTGTTCTATTTGATTAAAAGGCATTATTTACATTTGTGACCAAACTTGGGGGGATGGTGAAACTAATTGGGGCTTTGGGAGGATAGTTAAACTAAGGGTTAAGTCCACCGAACAAAAGCCATAGCCACAGGTTGACAAATTACACGGCGGTTAGTCGTTGTTTTTTTTTCATCCTGTTCACTGTTCACTATCTCCTGTCAATTCAGTGCTGTTCCTGAGTATTCATCTCGCAACTTGACGGACCAACTGCGCCGGATGCTTTCGTCTGGCGTTACACTATTGATCGCTTCCTGTCGGCCGCAGCAGAGGTCGGCGGAAGTTGGTCCTGGTGCAGGGATATCGCCATCCCAATCCCAGTTCCAAACCCACACAAACGGACATCGGCCATAGTTTTGACCTCCGGCGGAATGCCGCGGTTTTCGCACTCAACCGCCTGAACGGACTCAACTGTGGGATGGACATTATAGATGCCCCCGCTGATTTCATTTGCGGTCAAGTGGCTGTGGGCCCACAACAGCTGGCCCTAATCTCTCCACCCGGTGAATGGCTAAACGGGTGGTTGGTCTGCACTTAATGCCCACTGTCAACTGTAATGGCGCAATCGAGGGACATGATTAGCAAACAGTAATTGAAGACAAGGGTTTCCCATAAAAGTGCCGGCGATAACTGGGTCAGAGTGCTCGACTGGAATGGAGGATTCAGATCGGTCGAGTGTTTGACGGGCTCTCCATTGAAACGTCAATTAGTGCGGTGGGCGGAAACGCACTGTGCAATTAAATCGCTATTCCTATGTGGACAGAGGACCCGTTCAGACGAAAATTGGAACGAAATCGATAGTCCTAATCCACCTTGCTGCGAACAGCATGGTAGTCTGAACTCCTTCTGTTGGTCAATGCAATTCTATTTCAATTTCAATAGCTGTGTTACAAGTGTAAGTTGTTCTGACTTTACAAAGGATTATTTACAATACTCCCAAGACCTTTTCATGACAGAGATTTTCAAATATCTATTTCGGATATCAAACGCGATGTATGGTTAAATATTTTACTTAAAGCCCGTTTTCTCGTCCGCAAGTGCAACTTAAAGTGAAGATTAAACCTTGAAAATTTATGGGAATTCAGTGTTTAAAGTCTACTTTAAATTTAACATACGGAGGAGGAAACGACTGTTAAAAGCTCTTTTAGACAATTGTTTTTTACCAGAACCTTGAAAAGGTTATGTTTAATTTATATTTAAAGCCTACTTTAAATTTAACATACGGAGGGGGGAACGACAGTTAAAAGCCCTTTTAGACAATTGTTTTTTACAAGAACCTTGAAAAGGTTATGTTTAATTTATATTTAATTTGTTTTTTGTGTTTAAAATATGCTTGAATTCGTATTATTCTTGAATTACTTATTTAATTATTTATCCTACTGTTCTTTTTTTATCAAATCTCAAGCACGTCAAGATAAAAAAAAGATGGAGTCACGCGGCGACCTTGATTAAAGACTTCGTGAGTAGGGAATCCCGTGGGTGTCCTGCCGCACAGCGGAAGTTACGAGCGACAAAATTGAAATATAAACGCATGCTGTGCCACGCCCCCCGGGCCCCTAAGGGGGGCGTTAGGGGGAAAAGGGACGTTGAGCAGCGACACCTGACTAATTTATGTTCATTAAGCAGGCGTTAAGTCGCCTTGAGAGCAGCTGGCAACATCGTGGGGTCCACATTTGCATACGCTCGAGGGGATGGGTCCGCAAAGGGGTTTACGAGGGGGAGGGGGTCGTAGCAAACTGGGGGATTCCCGAAAGCTTTGCACACACAGCTGATTACGTTTTACGTGCCGTAATGCCGAGGTGACAAACCAAAATGTGTAGTTCCGTGTAATTTCGGAAAGGTTGCCAGGACACCGGCTAAAAGGGATGAAAGGACGAGCCGCAGTCGGGAATGGGGATGAAGATGGGTATGGGGATAGGGAAAGAAACCCAAGATTAATATGCAAATTCATGTAAAGCATTAAACGTGCGCAGAGAAACATTTTGTGTGTGCATCCGAGTGAATCTCTGTGCACCGAGAAATAAGTTCTTAACAATAGAAAACTCTCATAATGAGCTCTATGGAGAGAAAACTTTCTCTATCACTTAAATTAAATAACATGTTTCTGTAAATGTAGCCTGTTTCGTACTGAATAAAGTTTTAGGTGATAAATAATTTATTCTGATAAATTTAAAATATTTTCTACATTTATTATTTTGTAGTACATTATTATTTTTTTTCTTGAGTAATTTTACAATTTTAATAAACGATCTTTTCTTCAATATAGTTTTTTTTTCCAAGTGTGGCTGTGTGCGAGCAAATTACCGTAAAGCTGGCAAAAGAAAAGACACGAGAAAATCAATTTCCCAACACGAAATTTCCACTGCTCTCTCTCTAATTTGCGCTTAGTGCGTTTCCGTGTCCTGCAGCTGGTGAAAATGGCAGATATTAAAGCCAGAAGTCTGTGTGGGCGAAAAGGGACTCAACCCGCCATTCGGCGGGAAAATTCGAGTCACTCGAGACCAACTCGAAACCAAAGCCGAAATCCCATCAAAATCTATCAAAATCGTTTACGCAAATCGCAAGAGCAGAGCAAGCTCTTAATGGAGAAAAGCCAAAGTCCTACCATACCATTTTCCACTATCTCTTTATCCCTATTCCAGTTCGCTCCGCTTTCATCAGCATTGCTCGCACAGAAAGCTGAAAATCCAATAAGGGATGAGCTGCCGGCAGCAGACTGGTGAAAGTTTATTAAAAAAACGAAAACACTTCGCACCCGAAGTGGCGCCAACTGACAGCTTAGGTCACCACCCACCGCCCACTACCTCCCAAACATCCAAACTGCCAACCACCCATCCCACGCACACTATAATGCCCCCAGGATGTCAGGCAGTCAGTCAATTGTAGTTTTCGTGGCTGTTACTCAAAGTTTTAATTACACAGTCGCTGCAAGGGAACCGACCCGCCGGCGGTGGGTGGTTGGGTGGTTTCGCCATGTTGCAGCTGTGGGGCCTCGAAACAGGCGTCTACAAGGCCACTGACACTCTGTTGCTGTCAATGGAAGTGGGTGGCAGAAACATGGGCCAGGTCTTGTCGGTGCCTGCTGCTCCATTCCTCGCCAGATGTTGCCTGGCTGGCCCTTGTTTTCGGCCACTTTTCGATGTTCTGCATGTGCATCCTTGTGTCCCGGCGACAGGGACTTATCACCATTAACAGGATACGAAAGCGTAGGTATATATAAAGGAGGTAACAACAAAAATATTTAACACACAAATGTTTGAAAAGTAACTAGCAATTAAGTGTAAAACTTTCCCTGTGGTATTTAAAAAAAATATTCTTGTTCAATCGATCCTTAAAAAATATTCCTCTGTTTAAAAAATAGTAACTGAAAAATAGTTAAAGTTACGGGTCTTAAAATTTACGTTTTATTTAAGATTTAATGGGTATACCTGTTTTAAATTCAAAACCTTGGAAAACCCACAAAATTGTGCTTCAAATTAATTGCATATTTATTATCTGTCATAAAAGCACGTTCCAAGTTGAAACTTGAGTATCTATACCACCAAAGTTGCTTAAATTAAACTTATTTTCCCCAGCTCATTATTGCAGTTTCCCAGGGAGTGGCGAAAAACCCCCCCTTTGTCTGGCCAAAAACTTGGAGCAATGAAAAGTCATTTGCCAGCCATTGGCGAGACGTGCGACTTTCGTGGCTGCCAAATTCTAGGGGTCGCCCGTCAGGGAGGACAACCATGGAGTACGACCAGGAGGAGTTCCGCCATTCCAGACGGGGAAATGTGTCGCGGTTTGTCAGCTTGGCGCGTCGCCCCGATGATGGAGTGCGGCATTGTTGCATTTTAATTGAAATTTCTTTGTGGACTTGGCGCGACAAAGCAGCAACAGCAACAACAACAGCAGCAACAACCGCTAACGAGTGCACAGAATGATGGCAAATAAAAACAGACAAAAAGAGGACAAACAACCAGAAACATGGCGAAACACTGTGCCAATGCCAAAGTGGCAATACATAATAATGAATGAATAAAGCGGGCAAAGCAATAAAGGCAGCGGGAATCTCTGTGACATTTTCCCTACGATTCTGGAGGGGTATGTTCAACATTTCACTGATTTCAAATGGTATTTGCACCTATCCTATTTAAAAAGCAGTTAAATATATACTTTCTGATAAGCGATTAGTTGATAACTACACACAAAAAAATCGATATGAAACGTAGATCAATTTTACATTATTTAAGATCAATTTTAATTTGATATGTGGCCAGGTAAATATTACCTGGTCAAAAAGAGTACTTCATCTAAAAACGATACGGGTTTTGCATGACCTGAAATTTACATGGCCATATCGATTTTACGGAAACATGTTTTTTTTATGTGTACTAGAAAGTACTCCTAAAATATGAGCTACACAAAAAAAAAACTTAAAATCAACTGTTATAATTGTCAAACAGTCCCCAACCACAAAAATTGTCAATTCTACCAATTAAATAGTTACTTTCACAACAACAAATACACACAAATAGCAAAGACACACACCCAAAGCAAAATAAAATAAAAATAAAATTTTTTTGTGTGTACATTTGTAGGTTCATTGTTATTAATCTCTTCACTTAATTGGCAGACCTTACAATCATTCTATTAATATAAGTTTACTTTCTCAATTAGTGAGATGATCGTAGATTAACCCACAACAAATTTCCGGGCAAATACATTTTCAAAGAATGCCTACTTAGATAAGAGGCTGAAATGTTTGCTGCACCTGGCAGGTTTTGAATGATCGTACTAAGAACAACTACTTAAGCACTGCTTAGTAATTGAAAATGACAACTTGAGAGATTGCCCTATCAGTCATTTCCAATGTTATTGCCAATCGTATGACTAATATCTCATTTGGTTCTTCTAGACGGTGCTTATCGCAAGTTAATTCGCATATAAAGGGTTCCGTGATCGATTAGAAGCATTCAATACGAATAAAGACAGCATGGTCAACCAAATTGGACTAGCTCTACTCTGTGGGATAGTCCTCATCAGTGCAGAGAAACCGAAAGAAGGAGATGTCCTGCCGGAGTTTCAGCGATTCAGGCAACTTAGATCCTTGGGCTTTGAGTTTGCAGAATACTTTAGGAATGTTTCACTGGAAAAGTTAAGCATCCCGAACTCCCGGTTGACATCTGAGGAGGATCTGCTGTGCCTCAGTGATATGACTGCCTTGAAGACGGGACTTGGAAGTAATCAATACTGGGCTCTGAAAAGTAAGTAAGCATTGGATCAAAAGGGAGTACTGTATTATATGTATTTTTTGGTAACATATCAGTGATCGATGCCTGGGGATCCATTCCATCGGGTCTATTTACCGGCAACTCATACGACCTGGGAAATTTCGACGAGTGTCTCAACATCCGAAGGGTCACCAGCCCGAGCCGAACTATTCAAGGAAAATACTGTTTTCTCTCAGTGTCCAGCTTCAATATTGCTACCTGTTTTCCGGCCTCCTGTTCGGCAGTCCATATGAACGCTTTTTTGGGTCAACTGATGGGTCAGTTGCTCAATACCTCCAGCTTGGCCATGAGTATCAGCGATGGCAGTTGCCAGACGAGTGAAAGTGAACCCTGGGATGGACTGACCATTTTTATGATGTAAGCGGGCCATACCATTCATCGACTTTTGGACCTAACTCTTCTTTTTCGCAGAGTAATCTTATCGGTGATGGGTGCGCTAGTGACGTTGTTTACTCTATGGGATTACTTTCTAATCAAAAATCAGGGTGAGTTAAGAGATTATGATCGTTCTAATGGAAATTTCACAACAATTTTGGTCCTTCAGACCAGCTTCCTGTCGTTGTGAAGGTGTTCTCAGCTCGGGCAAACTCTCGGGCCCTCTTTCGCGTTGTGGAAACGAAATCGAATCCGAATGTTATCGACTGCCTTCATGGAATTCGGTGCATGTCACTCATCTGGGTGATTTCCTGCCACCAATACTCAGCGGTTCTTCTATCACCAAACATTAATACACTTAGCATTGTTACGGTAAGTAAAAGATCACCTTTGAATACTCTTATTTGAAAACTGGATTACTTTACAGTGGTTCGGGAAACCATTTGCCAGTTTTCTTATTCATGGTTTTATGTCCGTGGATTCGTTTTTCATGATTGGCGGCCTGTTGGTAGCCTTGATTCCGCTGCGATTGATGGATAAGTAAGGCTATAAGGCATGAAAGAGTTAACTTCAACTTAACCGTAACTTATCCACAGGACTAAGGGCAAACTTAATGTGCCAATGATGTACTTGCATCGAATAATGCGCATTGTTCCCCTTTTGGCGATCGCCATTGTGGTCCATTTGAAGCTCATGCCCCTGATATCAGATGGGCCACTCTTCAAAGGAGGCTACATTGGAAAGGCCGCGTGTGTGAACAGTTGGTACTGGACGTTGCTGTTCGTGAATAACTATACAAACGATAAGGTGAGTCTGCGGCACTATCAATCTTGAGCTATATGATATGGTAGATCCTTTGACTTTAGTGCCTGGCTCACACGTGGTATCTGTCGTTGGACATGCAGTTATACCTCATCTCTCCGATCCTGCTCATTGCTCTCTATCGATGGGGCAGGAAGGCTGCTGCTGGTATTTTCGTCCTTATCCTGCTACTAACCGCCTGTCTCTTTGCCACCATGATGGTCAACGACTACACAATGTTGGTCACGTAAGTATTATCCCGATCGTATGTCGATCCATTCTGTTTAAATATAAAACCCTCTTTTTTCTAGAGCTGCTTCGCCCGAAGCAACGAGGGATGCGTACTATGCCACCCATACACATGCCACGCCTTGGTTGATAGGATTTCTGTTCGGCTACTTCCTGCACTTGAACAGGGGAAAGAAGTTCCAGCTCAGTTGGGTGACCGTGTGGTCGGGATGGATCCTCTGCCTGGCCATGCTCTTCACCACGATCTTCGCTATGTACCCGCCCTCCAAGTGGTCTAATGCATCCACCTTTGCGGAGTCTTCTTACTACACCTTGACGCGAGTGGGCTGGTCACTTGCTCTCTGCTGGGTGGTATTTGCCTGCATTCAGGGATACGGCGGTCTGGCCAACAGTTTCCTCTCCTCCCCGCTGTGGCAGCCCCTTTCAAGGCTCTCGTATTCCGTCTACATGTGGCACATGTTCTTCGTAGAGATGAACGTCCGAATTACCCGGACCAGTGCTTACTTCTCGGATTACAGAATTGTATGTTTTAACCAAGTAAAACTTGGCTGGAGTTATATTTTATAACTTAAAATATGTATTTTTCAGATGCTCAACATTTGGTCGACTTTGGGAATCACCGTGCTGTTTTCCTATGTAATGCACCTGCTCATCGAGGCTCCGATTGGTGGTCTTGATCAGTTCCTGGGACCAAGAAGAAAAGGTTCCCCTATTGTTAATCAAAAATCACAGAAAGATGACAGCGGACCTAGTGTCCCAGTGGAACTTGAAGTAACAACTCCAACCTCCGCTGAAATCACAGATTTTCAAAAATCACAGACGGATGATAATGGGTCTAGTGACCCAGAAAGTAAACTTAAAGTAGGAACTCTAACCCCTTATGCAGA
Organism: Drosophila pseudotakahashii; assembly: GCA_035046095.1. Taxonomy (NCBI): domain Eukaryota; kingdom Metazoa; phylum Arthropoda; class Insecta; order Diptera; family Drosophilidae; genus Drosophila; species Drosophila pseudotakahashii. The sequence goes on along the minus strand of JAWNOE010000247.1, from coordinate 646,506 downwards.
TTAGGTATATTACATTAGTGATCGTAGTAGTTATGGTAGTTCATATTAGTAATAAATAAAAAGTAAAGATGTTTAAAAACAATATAGTGGTTAAAACTTTTATTTGGCTTCCTTGTATTTTTCACAGATAACGCCTTTCCTCTGAATGCACCCAAAAAGACTTAAAAACATAAGTACCATTAAAAAAAAAAATTCTTTTAAATAAATTCCATTTTCCATTAGATATCATTAAATTGTTTCCCACTTGAACTACTCTACATTATAGAGATAACGTAGTTCTAAATGTGTACTATCGGTCGTCCGTGACTTGTTTAATCATCCAGCAGGTGTTTTACAGACGGTGCTTATCGTTTAAGTTGTAGAAGTTTAGTTTAGCATGGTAAAATATAAAATATTTAAGATTAAATAAATATTTAAAATTTATTTATTTAAAATTCAAATTAAAAGAGTCGAAAATAAGACCAAGGAATTGTAGGCTAGGATAAATGAAAGGGCATTTCCAATTCACTTTCGCTTGCCCCAACAGTCTCATCAACTTTTTGGGGTCGAGGTTCGAAATCCGACGCATTTTTGCGGCTCAACGCAAATATAATAATAAATTTTGCATATTGCCGTGGCTATTATTTTTCATAAATGAAACTGTTGTCAATGGCTGGGCCGCAGTCGCCTCCTCCTGTTGTCCTTTAATGGTTATTTTTGTTGTTGTTGTTGTCTATGCCTTTTGTTGTTGCTGTTTTTATGCGCATCCTGTTTGCCTTTTTGTCACCGTTTATTGTTTTTCCTGGCCAAGGATATGGAGGGCTGGGGCCTCGCATTGCGGTCACTTTATTGTTTGCCGGATACGTTCCGCCACATTTCGAAAAGTGCCCCCGGAAAACAGCAAAGGATGCCGAAGGAGCGAAGGAGTGGGTGTGAGGCGCGATGGAAACCACGTAATTTGCCGTCTGATGAAGATTTACGACATGAAAGCCGCAAAAATAAACGCCAAATACACGAAGGCCACATAAAGCCATCCACCTATCCAGCCCCCACTCCGACACTCCGCCACCCAGTGAGACCCATGATGGATGGCCAGCCGGCTGAACCTGAACCCTATCCGACTTTCTGGCCACCGTTCTCCCCTCGGTCATTTATGTAAATTTGCTAAGAAAATTAAGCCCGAAATGAAGAGATTTGTCTCGGCTTTATTAGCCAAGATGGAGGAGTCTAGGCGCCGGAAGTTCATCTAGGAGCGCTCGCAGCCCAGCATTTTTGGCCCGGCAAATGTCCCTCCAGGGGCCCGAAACTGGAGCAGGAGGAGCTCACATACACTGAGCACAAAATTGTAACTTCAAACTTGCCAACTGCCATCTTTTATATTCGAAGAAAATCGTAAACATCCCTTATAAACATATAATGAGACAAACCCGATTTAATAGAATCAGGTTACCTAAAGCAATATCATTTTTCTGCGTGTAGAAATCCTCTGCAATTCATGGGCGTTAACGAGCCTTCTTGTATGTGTGTCCCAAATGAGGGGGCGTGGTGCATTCCAGACCCGAAAATAAGGACAAAACCAGAGGGCCTCGCACGGATACACGGATGCAGCATGTCTCATGTTAGTATCTGTTTTTAATGGCAACTCCATTAGATGAGCAGGATCTGCCGCCCACCCAAGGCCGGATAAGAGGTCCTGGCCCGCCCCTCGCTGCCCATGAATACTCCTCCAGTGCGGCGACTGCTTGTCCAATAAATAATTCATGTCTGCCCAGAAGAGCCGCCCCACAGAATCCGAATGCCCCCCATCCGCCTCCAAAATCGTAATGCGGATGCAGACAGAGGAAACCGGGCATGTTGGAACGGAAACATAATGCAATTCACAGGACCAATTGAAGGCCCTAATGCATGTATTCATGTTCATGGCTGCGATGTTTACCAGAATATGGAATACAATATCCCATGGGGCCAAAGGATGCCGGGCACGAAGTCCAAGTTTAGAGATTAAAATTATTCTATTAACAGTTTGCTTGGGACTAAGCTGATACCGAAGGAAGCTGTGACACTCGACCTGAAATTAATTAATGCGCTTAACATTTGAAATGTTGTGCAATTAGCAAGAATAATTTCGAAATTCTCAAAAAAAAAAACAAGAGAGAACGCTATAATCGGGTGCCCCGACTATCAGATACCCGTTATTTAGCTAAAGGGAGTGCGAGGGAGATGGGGATATAAAACTTTGTTCGCGCATAACTTTTGAACGAATGTTCAGATTTGAAAATTTTCCTTTACATTTTAATAGGTATTGATAAACACAATAAAACTGCATTTGTACTTTCCAAAATCGTTAGTGGTCCTGATCAAGAATATACATACTTTATAAGGTCAGAAACGCTTCCTTCTTGCTGTTACATACTTTTGCAAGAATATAAAAACATAACGAAGAAAGTTAGAGATAAGAAATATAATTCAATTTAAATGAAAACAGGGATGCTAATGATTTGCTTATACTGGTTAATATCACAAAGTAATTTATAATATCAATAAAACATTATTCGAATTTTAATTAACAAATGCGTTTAAAGTTTCAAATGTAAAATACATTATAAATATATCATATTTCTTAGTATTTAATGGAAAGTTAAAATTAAACACAATTTGATTTGGGAAATCTACGTTTAATTTAAGGTAATCCATGGTAAAATATATTCATAGTACTAGCCTACCGAAACAAGACGCGAAAAGTGGATTCCTCGAGCTGTTGAGTGTGAGCTCGCTGTAGTGACGAGGCCAGCGTTTTAATATCACACGGCATCATGAGGCCTAACTACATTCAAGGAGGCCGATGTACGTAGATCTAAAATTAGCTAGGATTTGGCATTGAGTGGAGTTGCATTGTGGAGTGTGGGGCAGCATTGTGTGCCCCTAAATTCAGTGTGGAGACCCCTCGGATGGGACTATTGCAGCTTGAGGAGCACGTGGCCGGCGTGCCGTTTGTACAGCACCAGCGACATGTTGACCAAAAAGGGAGCGGCCAGCCAGAAGAGCCGTGTGCCAATGCCCGTGTCCTCGCGATAGAAGATTCCGGAGGCGGCTCCGCGGCCCGTGTTGCAGAAGGACTCCTCGCAGCAGGAGGTGCAGGCATACAGTTTGGTCCGCTCCCCGATGATGATGCATCCGGGCTCGCAGTTGGCGGCACACCGGCGATCCAACGACCACATCTTGGGCGAACTGGTCGAGTTCTCCGTGCTGGTGGTGTACGAGAATCGCTTGACCTGGTTGGTTCGGTGGTCAAAGGTTAGAGTTTCCCACAGTTGACGCGCTCACCGAACCACTCACCATGCAGATGAACTCCTCGCCGTGGCACTTCTTCTGCAGAGCCGTGTCGTTCCTGACCGCCACATCCACGCAGGCCTCTCCGTCGTCCATCGTGTGGCAGGCGTAGCACCACAGCAGATTCACCCTCTCGATGGCCGCCGCCGTCCGGTGGATGTGCCCGCTGGTCAGCGAGGTACTCGGTCCGGGTCCTGGCGAACTGGTGCCCGTGACTGGACAATAGGATGGGAGATGTTATTGATTTTTCCAGGCCAAGGTCGCACAGCAGCAGCAGCAGCTGGACTCACCATTGTTCACGCAGGCCGTGAAGACGATGGACGAGCTGGTCAGCAGGAAGTAGAGCAGCGTGACGAAGGGCCTGATCATCCTGCCGCTGGCCACTGGATTCGTTGGCTAATCTACCGAGTGGCCCGAGATTCTCTTGTTTACGTGCTCCTCATTCCGCGGACCCCACTGCTCTCCAACTGACACTTGAACCCCGAATGTCAGGCACAGCGAAACAAGAGAAGGACATGCGCAGTGCGTTGCCGAATGAAGTCAGGATGCAAACCAAGGTTTTCGAAAAAATCGTGGTAACCAAACCAAAAATGCCGAATTTTCAGAATATTTTCCTTTTTTTCTCTTTTGTATGCCGATTATTTTAGAAAAAATTATATTCTTACATTACACAAGTAGGAATTTGCAAGTTGATGTTTAATAGGAATCATCCGCATGTTAAATTTAAAGTAAGGATAAATCCTTGAAAACGTATGGAAATTCAGAGTTTAAACATACTTTAAAGTTAACATGCGAACGAGAAAACGGTCCTTAGTCTGCTTTTGGGAGGGGTTTACAAAATATATTTTTGTTGCATACTTCTTGAATGCCACCAAAATTAAAGTTTTCCTAAATTAATTATTATTATTATGCAATATCAATATCAGTAACTATTTTAATTTCAAAATAAAAGTTTTAAAATTATAACACCATTATTTACCCGCCTAAATATTTTTACTAAACCTTCTTACAGCAGGGGACAAACAACTACAGGACAATTTAGCAGGCGACTGTGATGAAAACTCAAAAACTGGGAATCAGTAGAGGCGCAGGTACTGCAGCGCCTGGCGACTCTGCATCGGATACAGATCGCCCACGTTGTACATGAGGTCCACCACGTGGGTGGGTCGCAGCATGCGCCAGGGCATGAACTTCAGAGTCTTCTTGTCGCAGTGCACATCCTTCTCCGGCTCCAGCGGCAGCGGCACCTCGTTGTAGAGCATCCTGCCATCAACACTCCGCTGCAGGGTGCACGGCAGTCCGATCTGGTCGGCCAATCCCTTGAAGAGAACGGCCCGCTCGAACTGGCAGCCACTGCGCACCATGCCCAGAGGGATGAAGTTCGTGTGCAGCACGTGGCGCAGGTCCTGCAGATGGCAGTGGACCGTGTTCTTGCAGCACTCCTCCGTCGAGTTGAGGTCCAGAATCTTAAGGTTTTCGTTCATCACAGCGTACACCGCCTGGGCGATCAGCTTGCTCCGCTTGGCCACGTTGTCGAAGTCAATGGATCGACGAATCCGCTCCGGATTCTCCACCAAGCCATGGAGCTAAAGAATGCTTTCAATGAGATCTTTTACAACCCTCGGAAACTAGGTAAACCCACCGCTAGTGTCTGGTTGAGTGCCTCCAAGTACTGCGGCAAGTAGTGATCTCCTGGTCGCTTGCAGTAGTCCCAGCTGGTATCGCCGGGCATGTCGGAGACCGTGTTCAAGCACCGCAGCGGCACGTCGATCACATCGTTCTCGTCCGGCTTGGGGCGATCGAAGTTCACCACCAGGACGGCGTCCAAGGGCGAGCAGTCGTTGCGCAGGATGTCCTGGAACTTGCGGAAGTCCTCGAACTTCCGGCGCGACACATAGAAGTCCTTGCCGGCGGTGATGTCCGTGAAGGTCAGACTGTTGCGGATGGCGAACTTCATGGTGGGGCACTTGGACAGGATGCTCTCGATGGCGGGACCCCAGGTGGAAACGCAGAAGGCGTGCTTTTGGAACTCCAGCAAACTGGAATCGAAAGGGTGGGGGATTACCTACTAGAGAAATGAAATGAATGGACCTTACACTTCCAGGATCCCACGATCTATGTAGGCGTCTATAAACTCGTTAAACCTGGTGGTCTGCAGAATGAAGTTGGTCACCGAGGTCTTGACCAGATTGGACAGCGACTTGAGGGCCCGCTTGATGGAGGAGACTATGTAGTTGGCCAGCAAGGTCTCGCGCACGGGCGCCTCGTCGATCAGGGTGCACAGGCAGCGGAAGATGTTGTTCACCAGGATGGAGTGGGCATAGGAGCGCTGTCAGCGGAGGAACTAAACAGTGAGATATGTGATATTTGATATCTGGAACTATTCACCATTAGTAGCTGGGCAATCTGCTCGGTGAGGGAACTATACTCTCCCAGGATCGTGCGGTACTCCTCGTTCTGGGCCAGACTCTCGATGATCGTCAGCAGCGAGAGGATGAGATCGATGGACAGCGTCGGCTGTCCCTGGGTAATGACCGCCGTGAGAACGGCGGCAATGTCCTGCTCCGCCAGCTGGGCAGCCGTATCCCGGAAGGCGGCCACCAGCAGGCGGGACAGAAACTCGGCCGCCTGCTCCCGCACCTTAATGGCCAACTCGGGCGACATTAGGATGGCCACCAGCTTGCGGATCGCTCCCTCCTCGTAGGCGGCCACAATGCGACGCAGTGCATCCGGATGCTGGGACATGCGGTGCAGGCCCTGGATGACAAAGGCCGCCGGGGCAGGCTTGTTCTGCATCAGGCAGTTGAGGAACATGTCCGTGATCTCGGCCCTGTGCATCCGCTTCAGGAACTGCTCGTACTGAGCCGTCTCCGCGAAGATCGAGATGATGGTGCAGCGCATCTCCAGGGGCATCAGGTCCATGTGGCTGCGCACCTGCTCGACGACCAGGTCGAAGAGATTCTGTTCGAAGAACAGCTTGGTCATCTTCTCGGATCGCAGGGCCGTGGCCATGACCTCGACGATATCCGCGGCCTCCGGTCCCTGGGGATTCTCGCAGAAGGCCTTCACCAGCTGCTCCAGCACGAAGAAGCAGCGATGCAGTGGCTCGAAGACACTATCCTCGCCCGTGTCCGCTAGCAGGGTCTTTAGAGTTTTCAGGGCCGCCTTGCGGATCTCCTGGAACTCGTTGGTCACCTCGCAGATAATCCGATCCACCGGAAAGTCCGGCTGAGTGGTGAACTCCAGCATCTGCTCGGCACTTTGGACCAGCAGCATCCGATGCAGAGCCTCAATCGAATTGAAAACCGTGTCCGGATTCTCGGAATTAACAAAGACCGCCTTGAACTTCTCCAGGAACTCGGTGGCCTCCACAATGCCGTGGGCCATCTGGGGATCCCGCAGGCAGACGTTGAGAATGTAGGTCAGGTACTCGATGCAGAAGTCGTCGCTCTCCTTCATGTAGAACCGGCAGGCCAGCTCCAGGATCTGATCCGTCTGCTCTGGCTCGTAGGTGGCCATATCGGTGTTGTCCAGCAGAGCAGTGAGCAGGTACAAGGCGAAGCGCCGGATCATTGTGTTCTCCGAGGCGATGAACAGATCCTTCTCGAGCAGCAGCTCCAGCAGGCCATGGGCCCTCAGCTCCAGGACATTCACATCCTGGCGGCGGGCAAAGTCCGTGATGTGGCTGAAGACGGTCAGCAGGACGCACTCCTCCTTCGAACTCAGTAGGAGGAGGGCGGTGTCCAGCTTCTTGATGGGCACATTCACCTCCGTGAAGGATTTCTCCTCGGACTTGGTGCGATCCGGATAGGTCGTCTTGGCCTCGTAGACGCGCTTGGAAATGCGAGACATGTCTGTGGTCCAAACAGAATATGGTTCTCTTAGTATAGGTACGCCTTACATGTGTAATGGCATTTTTCAAATGACATTCTTTTACCAGAAAGACGATCCAAATTCAAATGTCCATAACAATCAATACCCATAGTCATTTTAAGTCGGAAAAATAACGAAAAAGTTATTTAGAAATTGAGATAGACTTGTAGCTGGCACCATCCTCAGGCTTATTTATACGAATTTCATTAGGATTAATTAATAAATAGATATCTGTTTCGAAATTTATTCACGTAGGCTATTTTATTATAAAAGGCTTATTTATTATTCTTATTCAAGTTGTTTCTTGTATTAGGGTTACAAAATGAATACTTTCATACCCACATACCCATTTAAAATGGTTCAAGAATGGCCCATTCAGTAACAAGTTATGAGCAATAAAAGTTTTTGTCGCTAGATGTCGCTTCGTCATTTTGCAGCTTACATATCTCCATCCCCTCACACTCCATTTAGATGACTAACTGGTATCTGATAGTCTCTCTGGCCTTAAACTAGCGATATTCAATGTGTAATTAACCTTATCTTTTCTTTTTTTATGCTTCTGTGTTTCCAAACTGGTTGCTTGGATTAAGTGCCTATCTCAAAAAAATATTAGCTCAATGTTGTCATGGTGAACTGCTTGAGCAGGAAATGATTCAACACATGCGGCATAAGATAATCCTCCAGTTGAAGAGAAAGTCTATAGCCTCCAATTGATTTATGCTCTACTCAGGAACACTCCCTCGGTTCCTGTTGTCGTTTGTCGACCTTCCCTCGATCTCGAAAAGGTGGCACTCCAGTCTTGCATTGGATTTCGTCTAGAATGGAAGGTAATATAACATTTTAGCTTGATATAATGCTACATTAAATTACATATAAGTAAATACAGAGACTTACACAATGCTAAGGCGAATCAAAATCATGAAAAGGTTTAAAACACAGTTACATGAGTTATTCAAAATACATTGGAGGCAAAAAAAACATAGAATGAGGGCTTCCAGCACTCAATTAACAAATAGATAAATCTCTTGAATTACGTATGTATTTCAGAACACTTGGTTGAAATGACTCAACCGAGATTATACTTCTGCCTTAATGCCTGATTATTCACATTTTTTGAAAGCCATAGAGTACTTACTGCTGCTTTATGCGTTTTAGAGTGCTAGGCTTCAAAATAAACAGCACGAATATGATGGTACCCTGGGACCAGTTTAGATAGTCGGCCACCCGAAGAATCCTACTCCAAAGCTCGTTCTTCCGCACAAGGAAGGATATTATCTCCAAGCTCCACGTCAAACCCATTATGATGAAGAGCCGCAGGAAGAACGCAAACCTGTTCAAGGATCAAAAAAGTTAATAGAAGCAATAAAATACATATCTCTGTAACATTACTTTTGCTTAACCGAGCTAAGCCTATTGTTCTGTTGTTGATGTTGGGCACAGTTCTTCACCTCCTTCTTCACATTTATTATACGAATAGCTGTCAGGATAAACATGGTTATGTTGAAAATAATCAACAGTAGCATCGGTCCAAAGAAGTATAGTATGGATATATTATCTCCGGCTGTTGGCGAGAAGAGAAGGTGCATTAAGGGCCCACCCATGAATGGCGAAATGATATCGGAACCCACTATATATCCAACATTGTGCGGTTCCCATACGAGGTGCCCAATCTTTGTCCTGAATGACATTATCAGCTAGGACAATGACTCCGGTCAGGACCAGCGCCAATCCCCAAGAGTAACTGTTGAAGGCCAGAAACCCTGGCAGGAATCGGCTCACCGAATTGGGGGGCAGGGCAATCGTTATCCAGAGGTGCACACCGATGACAGACAGCCAAAAGAACGCGGCCATGACAAAATAGTAGCCCAGGGTTCCTATGGATTGTATGTATTAGATGGCATAACATCCTAGCAGAGTAGCTAAAGTTAACCTGAGGTAATGCAGGCGATCGAGCCCCTATCCCACACCTCCCATGAGCTGAGGAGCAAAATTAGGTAACCCAGGAACAGGGCGACCATGTAGCAAATAAAGCATTTGCCGTGCAAGTTATGCAGCTTCTTGACATATAGGTACACGCCGATCGTAAGAACCATACATATCAATGATATGGATATCACTGTGGGAAGAGAATGGCAAGGTCAAGGAGCACTGAAGTTGATTTCAAATTGTAGCTTACCAATGGTCTGCCTCGTTTTCGAAACTTCATTTTTAGTTTCACAAAAGTGGGGAGCAATTCGAATACCATCGCCTTTGAAGTCAACATGTTGCACGCAGTATTCCCGCTTGTCCATGGTCTTACTGTCCCAGTGTCGCAGAGAGGTTCCACTCTAAGGAGGACCAAAAGCGGTTAAACTTTTCCAACTAAGCATGTGTAAAAGCAATAAAACCTCAAACAATGTGAAGCCGTTACCAGGCAGTGTATGATCTAACCAGTGCATAATCTCCTTGCCACAGGGCATGGGCAGATCCGATTGCACAACTAGATCTTCTTTAAAGTGTCTTTTGGCCACCGTCCCGTTGCTGAGGGTCACGTTTACGTAACGATTGTGACTTTCCAGCTCCTCCTTTGACATTTCACCAATGCACAGGCCCTTATTCGCTTTGTGATTGTGAGGGCAGCAGAATCTGATGCAGGGCTTTAGTTTGCAGACACATCCTCTTATGTGGCTCGGCACGTCCTTCTTGGAGCCGTCAGGCAGTAGCGTGGTGTTATATACCCCCGTCAATTCGGCGGGAATGAGAAGTCCATCGTATTCGTACGAACCGTTCATGAATGGTTTAACGGTTGAAATATTTACGGTGTCATAGAAGTCACAATTAACAATTTCCGCTTTCGTAACTTGCATAAACAGCAAAATAATTGTAGCAACGGTCCCAACTATTAGCCGCATTTTCCAAAAATGAACTATATATTATAATATAATTAAATAATTAAGGACTTCAGCGATAGAAACTCATGGATAACTAACTATGTGAGTCCGACAACGAGTTAGTTACGACTGATTCTGCAATTTTTGGAAGCTTGAAACATATTATTCACTTTCAACCAAGGAACTGACGCAGCGCCCAAACATTTTTTATTAATTCATAATTTGGATAAGCAATGTTATTTCCTAATAAAAAAAGAACGAAACTCAACAAAAAAACAAGAAAAGAAGCTAGCTTCGGCCAGCCGAAGCATTTCATCAACAAAGATTAAATTTTTCCATTTAATTTTGGCAGCTATATGATATAGTCATCCGATTTTTTAAAACTTTTATTCGAAATTCAGAAATATTTAAAAAATAGTATTCCCAAAAGTAGAATGTAATATTTCAAAAAACACCAAACCTAGAATTTTTTTACCTTTTTTTTTTTGATCCTTTCTATATATATCTATAAGATATAGTTGTCCGATCCGGTCGGCTCCGACATATATGTATACTACCTGCAACAGAAAGAAGACTTTTGGGAAAGTTTGAGCCCGATAGCTTTAAAACTGAGAGACTAGTTTGCGTAGAAACGGTCAGACGGACATGGTTAAATCGACTCGTCTAGTCATGATGATCAAGAATATATATACTTTATGGGGTCGGAAACGTCTCCTTCACTGCGTTGCAAACTTCTGACTGAAATCATTATACTTTCTGCAAGGGTATAATGAACCTTTAAAAATAATCTCAAATTTGGAATGAATCCCCCATTCGGAAATAGAGCAATAAATTTGATTAGCGCTTTATATAGCACTGTGACCAGTGGCGGATCTAGGATTTTGTTGTGGGGGGTGATTTTTTTTTTGCATACTTTTTGAATACCAAAATTCCTTACATTTTTCACCCGAGTCCGCGCATGACTATGACCCACTGCGAGTTATGAAGAATAGCTGTAATTTCATTTTCCGTCTCTACATATTTTGTTAACATAAGTACGTATAAATACCGTTAAGTTTGTTCAATAATATTAGTCTCATTATAACCCCTGTCTGTTACTCATCTACCATCGCAATCAACTGAGGGTGTCGCTGAGTCTTCAGATCCTTATCTTATCCTTATCCTTAACTAACCAGTAAACATGTGCTGTATACTACCCAAACTACCGATACACATATCCTGTGACCAGGCGAAGTAACGCCAGTCACACCTAGGATCCACCATTTGCAGCACGACGCACGATCGTCGTCCATTTGGTAGGGTAACGTATGAACAGGTTTATATAGTCATCATAAAGTCAGGTAAGAATCTTTATATATCTTGACCTAAATTAAACTATTTTTGAAAGCTTAATTAAGGTTTATTTTTGTTAGCTGCGGAGATAAGTAATATATCTACCTTAAAAAAAAGGATTTCTTCACTGAGGTCTATTGCTCTATTTTTAAATATGTAACATTTTTTAAGAAGTATTAACAAAAATATAAATACAAATATTTCAAAAAAAAACTTTCGATATTTACCAAAAAAAATTGTGAAAATCTGATGTGTCGGCTGCTGGCAAAGTGAAGAGTGTTTGCCCCCCACTCCGATCAAAAAAAATAACAAAAATTACAGAAAATACCCTCTAAATCCAAACGCTGGTTCCGCCGCCACTGGAACTCTGGTGCAAATACAATTCCAGATATTTCACTTCGTTCTTATCAAAAGATTTCTTTTCTTGCATTGCCCGCTAATGGCAAACATTTTCTTATCTGCCAAATGTATTTTCCATTTGACTTTCGCCCCGAAACCAAACTCTGAAAAATATCTTTGTATTCCGAAATACAGTTCGTTGTTTTGAATAACCACCACCATTTTGTAAAATCCCAATTGCCTTTTTGGGTTGATCTGCTAAAAGAGTACAGCTAAGTATTGTACAATTTTGAATAGGGTTGAAAATGCACTGATTTTTAAATAAACATTAAAAAATAATAATATGAGTTTATAACGTTTAGTCTTTAATATATACATTTAATGCTAGGAAATCCTTTTGATCTTGTATTAAAACTTAAACAAAGAAGTAAAATGTCCCCCCCAAACGAGAATATAAACGAATTCGGAAAACAAATGTTTACTCTGAGTAAACTGTCTGGCTAATATTACTAAAATCAAAAATACAATTTTCCATACCAACAGAGGAGCCAACACTATAAACCTGGCCTTAAAAATCTGATAATTTGGAGAACAAAATAAAAATATAAAGTGGTAATAAATATATCTCTTTTTTAGATTTTTCAGTTAAATTCAAAACTGATCGCTGCAATCGGTAATCGGAACCCGATCGCATTCATCGATCACAGCCCCGAAAAACACACTAAAAAATCCGGACGCGTCATTTGAATTTAACAAGCGAACGGGGGTGGAAAGCGGATTCGACGCTTGTTTGTTTCGCCATCGCTGGTGCAATTTGAAAATAGTTTTTAGCTCCAATTTAAAACCGAAATCAGGCCGCTCCAATAGAGACTGCGGACCCCGCACACATCCAGGTATCCAAGCCATACGGAATGGCCAGACCCAAGGCGAAGGCGGCCGAGAAGGCCAAGCCAAAGGCAACGGGCGGAAGAAAGCGTCCGGTGGCCACCAAAAAGTCCAGTCCAGAGAAGGAGAACGAGGATCAGGCCGCGGCGAGCACCTCCTCCGCCGCATCGGGCTCCCCAACCCCAGAAGTCATGTACTCGATAATGCGACAGGCCGAGCTCAAGGAATCCCTGCACAAGCGCTACGTAAAGGAGATGCAGCAACTGTACACAAAGGTAAGTGGCGTCGGCCGAAGGCGGCTGGCTGACTTATCTGGCATTTCGAACCCTAATCACTGGTAATTCCCGGCAGATGGGCCACGAGCACTTCCAGCAGACCTTTATCAACGTCCTGAAGGCCGTCCTGGAGGCGGAGGAGGGCAACGAGAACGCCACCATGGCCCTCAATTTCTGCGCCACCTTGGTCACCAGTCCGGATGCGGATCGCACGGAGCCCATGCTAAACGAGACCTTCCGCTGGCTGCTCACGGTGAGTGTCTACTGTACTGCACTGTACTTTCCCAGTGAAACTAATGCAACCAACCGGGATTCCCCGCCCTTGCAGACCTATTCCAGCAATCCGCACATTCGCTACCGCATCTGCTACTTTGTGAATCTCATACTCAAGGAGCTCGGGCCCAATGCCGCCTTGGAGGACAACCAGTGCGACGATATCCTCGACGGAATGCTGGACCGTGTCAAGGATGTGTCCGCCAGTGTGCGCAAACAGGCCGTGCTGGCCATGCAGCGTCTCCAGAATCCGGACAATCCCAACGATCCCGTCGTCTGTGCGTACCAGTACCACCTGACCGCCGATCCCTCGCCCAATGTGCGCCAGTGCATCATCACGTGCATGGGGCGGAACTACATCACCATTCCGCACATCCTGCAGCGGCTGTGGGACGTCGATGAGAAGGTGCGCCGCCACACGTATGTGAACATGTGCAACTATCCGGTGCGCTCTTACAAGGTGGCCCAGCGCCTCACGCTGCTAGAGCAAGGACTCAACGACAGCTCGGCCTCTGTGCGCAAAACGGTGGTCAACTACATGCTCAAGACGTGGATCGAGTCGTACCAGCAAAACTACATCGCCCTCACGGCGGCCCTCAAGCTGGACTCCAACGAGGAGGAGCTGCTGCGCTTCCGCCGCGTGGCCAAGCAAATGCTTAGGGTGATCTTCGAGCAGACGGACTACCAGAAACTTATCGAGCAGCTGCCGTTGAGCGACGACTGCGAGCTGCACCGCTGCATTCCACACGAATCCCTGACTGTGGAGCTGCTAATGTACTGGCAGTGTCTCAGCGAATATCTGGAGACGGAGGCGCCCGAAATGGAGCCCGTGCTGCCGGAACTCAGTGTGTTCTGCAACTATATGGATAAGTAAGTCAGAAAATCGGCCTTTCAGCGCCCTCCTCTATTTATATGCATTCCGTGTTGTAGATTCTGTCAGTTTCAAAAGCCCGACATGGACAAGTTCGCCCAGGTCGAGTTTCAAAACATGCTGCTCTCGCTGGCAGAGATACTGGAGTCGTACGATCTGGGCGACGAGATCGGGAGGGGTAATATGCGATTGCTGATCTCGAACCTTCTGAAGGACTGCCTCTTGGACCACAAGATCGTGTGCGTGCTGGTGCGCTGCATGGAGCAACTGATCAGCGACATGAACGATCGAATGCAGTTCTTCATTGAGATCGTCTACGAGCTGTGCGAGCTAAACAACAAGCAGAATGAGCTGATACACGACCGCAGTCTGATCAATAAGTTGCTGGACGACTTGGACACGCCGCAGAAGATGAAGATATCCTCGCTGAAGGTCAAGATCCTTGAGTTGGAGGAGCAGGAGGACACTTATGTGCGCCAGAAGGAGTACATACGTGCGCAGTCTGTAAACGATGAGAAGACCGCCGTCACCGAGGAGTACACGGAGTTGATTCGCCCTCTGCTGGAGCGGAACGGTGTGATCGAGATGCCCGCCCGCCCAAAGCTCTCCAAGCAAGAGCGTGTCCTGAAGGGCCTGTATATCTGCTACTACATGACCGCCTCGCCACACGTGCACAAACTGACGCCCAGCCTTTGTCAGCTTTACAAGGACTTCATATGTCGTTACCTTCCCTGCGCCGAGATGGATATCTTCGAGTGGGCCATCAAATGCGGAACCACCTACAGCATGTTTTACGAGGCATACTGCAAGGAGGTCTTCGAGGTAGTCGTGGACCAGTTCTGCAACAACAACGTAGTGCGGCTGTGCGAAACGGCGGCCAACTGCATGTTGGAGCTGCTGGATCGCTACGGCGTGGACTACTTCAACGATCTTAACCAGACCGTCGGTTCAGTGTCGAAGACTAAACGACGGCAGCTGTACACAATGCAGGAGCTTTACGACGACGACGATGGCAGCCAGTCTCAGAACAACGAGCAGAATTCCGACATTATCATGGTTTTGGGACACTACGTGGAGCGGGTGCAGAACAAAGGCGTTGGCTTGGCCATCGTTCGCGGGCTCTGCCGCTTGGTGCTTCGCGGCCATCTTGACGATCGCACGGATGTTCTGGAACAGCTGCTGAAGCGGTACTTTAACCCAAACACCGAGCCCATTATCAGTCAAGTGCTGGGCATGTTCTTCGAAGACCTGAGACGCCTCAACAAACAGAGCCTCCTGCAGCCGTGCTTCCTTCCCACTATTTGGACCATAATGAACTGCAGCTTTGATTCGCCGCTTAACGGCGTCCAGCCCGAAAACCTGACAAAGTTCTTCCTCGAAATGACCGTGCAAGAGATCAGCACACCCCAAACGAATATCCACAACAAAATGGCCATAAGCTTTCTGCAATATATTCAGAACTACTTCACGGAGCGCAAGGAGATGTGCCGCCTACTGGCCAAGGAGCTAACGGCTCTATCAGTCAACGTCTTCAACGGGACGGAGATTAAAACTGAAATGCTCGAGCTGGCGGAGAAACTGATAACTGTAAGTACTCTGGGAACTTGCCAAACAATTGCAGTTGCTTATTTGAATCTTCTTAACGTTACAGAGCGAATTGGATCCCCGCATGATCAAGAACATTCAGAACTTCAAGCTGGTGGTCGACGGCAGTTTCAATCCGCCCCCTCGTCGAAATCCCGGGGAAGGCGAAAGCGATGAGGAGTGCGTAACAGCCACTGTAACCACTGCCGAGACAGAAACTGCAATGCCAGCACAGTCAGTAGCTTCAGTTTCCGAAGACACTGGCCACGAGGTGGCTCAAACCAACGCCCCAGAAACACAACAGAGCGAAACAACCGTACAAGAATCTGCTGCAACTGCAAAGCCAGTCGAACCAGCAGCGCCAACACCTGAGCCCATTGTAACTACCTATGGGAAAGATAACATTGTCGGGATACGTTACCTGCGTCGCTCTATGGCCATTAGCCATTCGGATGCCGAGAGCCTATTAGGGCCGCAGACGCCCGATCCGGAGGAACACACTGAAACGGAGGCGGCAGAGACGTCCAGACGGAATTTACGCCAGCCGCAGATGAGGCGACGCCTCGAAATGGCAATGGCCAGGTCGTCAAAGACACCGGAAAAGCAGCCCACTGAGGAGGAGGAATCATCCGATGAGGAGATCTCTGAGAGTCCAACTGTAGTTGATAGGGTAAGATCAAGATTAACTGCCAGACAAATGCAGCTATTAACATAGTTCTCTCTTTTAAAGTCTAACGATTCTGAGGTGATCGAGGCATCGCCCACAGCCGCCTCACCTAGTCCGAAAAGTGCACCAGATGCCAGCCACCTACGCATTCGGTCGCTGCGGAACAGGAAAGCCGCGAACACTTCCACATCGCAGTCCACACCCAACCCAGTTAGCAAAGTGAGTATCAGGCGCTTGCGCATGCAGCTCTAGCCACTGCCAAAGGACTCACGCACCATCTACTCGCTGTTTAGTTTAAGATCAAAGTTGCAATCGGCATTAACAATCAACAAATGTTTTCAAAACTGAACACAAATTGTAGTTTCCTTTAAGCTTTTTAGTATTAATGATGCACCGCCTCATGTCTAGTCTTGCATCCGGGTAGATCCTGTATAAGAAACTCACTAATCTTACTTGGCAAAGGGGAAAGGTTTCAATTGATTTTCACATTCTTGTTTTGTTTTCGTTTTTTTTTTAATTATCATTAGCGAAAAGTCCTGCATCTGGAAACGCCTTTAAGAAACGGACGGAAAAGAGTGCTGAGACGGACTCCGTCAGATCCCAACTCCCGCTCCCTGCGGTCCAGTGACTCGGCCGCCCTCTCTCCACCACGCGACTCACCGCTGCGGAAGCATCAACGCCTGGACAATAGGAGTTCCCGGCGACAGCAGATGGCCAAGAACACGAATAGTCCCACGGACAGCACATCGTCGGTCAAGGAGAACCAAGTGCCCCCAGCGATTGTTATTCAGCCGGACTCCGCTGTTTCTGAATCTGAATCCGAATCTGAACCAGAACCAGAACAAAGGCCTACTAAGTCCAAGAAGCCGATCAATAAGTCGATATCTTCAATTCCATCCCGCCTTAGTACCAGCACGCCAAAAGTTACCACGCGAAACGAGGCGCGCGCACAGCGGATCAATTCCATGCGCATGACCCGGAAACGGATGTCCCTCGAGATGAACCTCAGTGGCGGCCAGCTGCAAGTCTCTACGCCGAAGCGAGTGACGAGGGCCGTGGCCTTGACCATGAGCATGGACGGCAAGCGCGGCAGGCGAAAATAGCGTCCGACTGGATTCACCCTAAAAAATTCCCGTTGTGTGTTCTGTGTTCGTTCGTTGGAGTTAAGTTGTGTTGCCCGTTCTTTGTGTACAATATGTGTAAATTATAAAGTAGTTTAAAGTTTAAATAAATCGTTAAAAAATTTAACAGAAATTCTAAAAAAAATGTGTATTCCTTTTACACAATCAAAATTTGGATAATAATATAAGCCCGGGTATCCAAGTTTTATTTAATTTTCAAAAGCAAATAACGCGTTTTTTAGAAACAGTGACTCTGAAAATGAACGGACTTGATCCAAATAATATTCAAACTTAAAGTTGTATATAAAATGTTTATAATTTATTGAAAATTTCTACATATGTAGGTGTATAAATGTGTATTGCGATGCTGGTAACTTGCATGCAAACCAAGCATGCGTGAATAAGTACATGCTGAGATTCGATCGATCCGAATGAAGGAAGCCAATGGCGAGCAGTGATTACGTTAGTTTCGAGTTACTTAAATCTATCCAATGCTTAGCTTACGAATTAGAAACGATAGTTATGAGGTTAAGGCAACGGCGGTCGTTTAAAACAGATCAGGGCGATCGAAAAGTAGGGGGCCTTAGAGAAGTATTTAAAGTTTAAGGCCATTCAGTTTGTGGGCCGTTGTGTGCAAATCCCATTCGTGCTGCTGCAGAGCCTCGAAGGAGGCTTCCAGGCTGAGATTGGCCTCGCTGACCAGGTTCTGCAGCTTGATGAGCTTGATGGACTTATGAACGTCCCAATTGATAAACTCCAGGGCTCCCAAGCAGCGATTTGGCGTACTCTGTGGAATAAACATTATAATTCAAAATTAAATCATATAAATTAAAAATTTTTTTTTAAAACTAAGACTCACATCCTTGCCAAGAACTTTCACCATAATGCGCACTTCATCCGAGTCAACGCCCCGTTCGCAACCCTTAGGCTTCTTTTCGGAGAACTCCAGCAGATCCTCGCAGCTTACTGAATTTGAGTCCGCAAGTCGAGCTGCAGTAGCTGCAAAGTATTCGGCCTCAGTTTGCGGTTTGGCAGTAGCTCCTCCAGAGTGACTACTACTCGAACTCGTTTCGGCCACGGAGTTTCGATTCATGGCCATATTGACGGAGGCTCGAACCTTCTTGAACAGTGCGTTTCCAGCCAGCTCATTGTCCGCACTGGAGAAGCGTCGATTCACTTCCGGAGCAGCCTCTGCCGGAGGCTGTCCATCTTGCTGGCTGGCATCCGACTCCAAAGCGCTGCAACTGCTGCCTGGAGTGGCCGTCTTTCGGCTGCTCTCGATGTCCAGGTTGCGCAGCTCGTCGTCGTTTACATACAAGCCGGAGATCTGGGTAACCTCGAACTCGGCATCCTTGCCCTTGTTGTAGTGCTCCTTCTGAATGGAAAAGTTGTAGAAGCCATCGGTTACGTCCGGCGACTGCAGGATACCCTCCTTACTGGTGTCTGCCTCCAGGATGGACTCAAACTGCAGCGAAGCAGTGTCCGTGAGACCGGCGGCATCCGCAGGAGCCAACTTCTCTAAGTTCTGGTAGGTGTGAGATGATTCACTGCCCACCGCCGGCATGTTCTCGTACTCCCGATCCGAGGGACGTGATGGGCGTCGCATGCTGTTCGGTCGGACAGCGGCCACCACTTCGATGGCTCGCGCTCTCTGCTGTTGGGTAGAGGAGGAGAGCTCCGGAGACTTCCCAGCGTCGTCACCAAAGTCCGTCAGCTTGCTGAGGGTGCGCTGCAGTCCGTTGGCCGGGATAATCAGCGGATACTTGCGCACATGGCGCTTGGTGCTGGTCTTCACCTGCTTCTTGCCCTCGCGCGGCGGCAGGGGAATGGGATTCGGTGACTCGGGCTCGCGAAGCGTCTCCGACTGCTGGGCCTCGGGAAACTTGTAGCTGCCGTGGGTCATGTAGCTGGGACTCTCGCAGGTCTCCAGCGAATTGGAGTTCTCGTCGTTTGGACGACTCAAGCCGGCAGCCAACTCCGCCTTGCGCACCCGCTGGGAGGCTCCTCGGGTGGGTAACGTCATCGGGCGCTGCGACTGGTGAAGGCTCTGCAGGTCGAACTCGTCGGTGTCCAGGTGGCGGAGCAAGGTGGATGCCGGACTGGGTCCGATGTCCAGCAGGGCCTTGCGCTCGATCAAGCTGTTGTAGGCCTCCAGTCCCTCCTTCCCAATGAGCGACTGTGGGGGCGGGGTGGGAATAAAATGAATGGAAATGAAATTGTACAAAATGATAAGGCTGGGATAAGAAACCATAATAACTAAGGCAGTGCAAGGAACTAATAGTTTTGGCCAGGGATCTCAGAAACCAACCACCGATTTGAAATTCAGAATTAGTTTTTCTTTATTGAATCCCTTTAAATATGCACAACATTTTCTTTTTTTGATTACCAATTAACTTGTTCGGTTCTTAGAATTCAAACTGTTCCTTTTTTTCAAATATCTGTTGCTTTAGTTAAATGTAGTTTAGTTTTTTCTTTTGGGGTTTCTTGTATAATACTCGAGTAAATTTTGGTTTTCATTTAGTTTAATGTTCTCTGGGTTGAAACGCTTCAAACGCATAGTTTAGAATATCATGTTCCGTAATGCTTACATTACCGCATACGCCTCTATAAATGTATACATATAATTAGGTTGATTTAGATTTAAGTAGGTGTATATATAATCTGTATATCATATTTTCAATTTGAGTTTATCCATAAATGCATAGAATGCGAAAATCTTTTAGTAAGTATAATCCATATAATATATTCTTAGTGAGGTTATCAAAAATGTTCAACACTTTGCAGCCGTCGGCAATTCAATTAAAGTTAAATTTTAGTTTTAGTTTTAGTTTTAGTTTTAGGTTTGCTTTTGGTTTCGCTTTCGTTTTGGTTAGGTAGGCCAATACTTGACACTTCAATCTCAAATCTTATAGATACTTTAGGGTTCGACACTCTAGTTAAAGTGAGCTTAAATGCTTCTCTTGGTTTCGGTATCGTTTAACTCGTTTGGTTTCGGTTTTGTTTCGCTTTAGCTTTGGTTTCATATAAAATGCAAGCGTCAGGATATGGCACATAATCCGTACGGGATCCTTGCTCCGACGAATGTCTTTGATGTGGACAAGTTCTGAGGATTGTCAACAGTTTTGTGTGGGTGACTGTCTGTCTGGTTGTTTTTCTGTGTCTGTGTGTGACTTATAAATTACCGCAGTGGTAACTGGTAATACCCTGTCTAGTTGGAGTCCCCATCAGTAAGTGTGAGTGTTTGTGTTTGTCGTGTGCCTTGAAATACTGTTTCCGACAACCAAGCTCTTGTTGGGTTTATTTTTAAAAAATTCTTGAACATTTGTCATTCCGTTTGGAAGCCATTATATTTGTTATGTGTTTTTCTTTGAGTGAAAAGTTGAAGAAAAGTTTTGTTTATTGACTTTAGGCTACTGAATAGAGATCTTTTATGTTCGAGAGATGCGGAGAATAAGATTTGAAAAAGGTAACCGCTATCGATGGATTCAATGAAGTATAGGTCTTGCTCTTAATGAAGATGATACAATGGTTTGGAAGCTGTGCAGCCGAACTGCACATCATTATTATCTGTTCTGAGAGGTCTTCGGTGTTTTCCTATAAGGCACACTCTCAACTCGCTTCATAAAAATTCAAATCCAAAAAATATATAATCTATTCGCTGTAAATACTTCTACAATTTACTCTTCGACGCCAACACTAAACGCTCCCTTCCACTTCCTCACACACAGACAGTAGCACAAACACAGGACCGCCAGCTCCACGCGGAGCGTCCATTCGTGACCGCCACTTTCCGAATTCAATTCGCCACTCCATGCCATCTCCCACAATCGCCTCTAGTCGGACATCACATTGCCAAACAGTAAATTGAGAACGTATTTCAGCATTTTCCTTAGTTATGGAGCCGGGCTGGGCGGAATTCGCGGCGCCACGAACTCGCGGCGGAACTGGAACTCATCGCCACTCTCGGTGCTGGATGAGGAGGAGCTGTCACTGGATCTCCGGGCTGCCACTGCTCCTCCTGCCCCCGCTGCACTGGCAATCGTTGCTGTGGTCAGCTGCTGCTGCTGCTGCTGTTGCATCTGCCTCCAGTGCATCTCGTGCTGCTTCACCGCCGATGCGTGTATCTTCTCCGGCCAGTGGAACTCCGTGGGTCGCTGGGGCTTCGCCAGCTTGTTAGTGGAAGCCAGCAGGCAGCCCGCCGATAGCTGGCGCTGTTTGAGTTCCTCCGGCGAACTTCCCACGAAGTTAGTGGAAGTGGGACTCTTTCCCGTCAGCCGGCTAATGTCGAATTCGTGCAGGGCAGCTCCACCGCTCATTGGTCGCTGTATGGAGGCACCAGTTCCCGTCCTATAGGTGGCCTGCACTGCCGACGAGGCGGCCGAAGACGATCCCGATCCGGATCCAGGCAGTTCGGCTCCGTTTAAAAGATAACTGGGTTTTTGGCTCGCGCTCATGTAACTGGCATGAGCCATGTTGTAGTTGTTGCCTGGACCACGTCCCCCGAAATCGTAAATGCGCTCGTCGTATTGGAACTGCTCGTAGCCGCCGCCCATAATGCCAGCTCCTCCTCTGTGGAAGCTGCGCCGCTGCCCTCCGATATTGTAGTGCGGTGCAGACTTGATGCTCGAATTGGAGCCGTAGATTTGGCGAGGCGAGATGATGGCCTCACGTTCGTCGTGGCAAGCGGACTGCACCTGACGGTTCATTCCCGCACGTCGGCGTCTCCCCAATGAGGCATTTGAGCTTGCCGCCACTCTGGCCCGGATGTCGCACTCGGAGCGGGCTAAGCTGGGCTTGGTTGGCTCTTCGCCGCTGGAGGAACTGGAGTCCAAGGTCATGGGATTGTAGCTCAACCGCCTCAAGGTGCGGGCTCTAATGGAACGGGGCTTATACGAGGCGGAGCGACGCGGCAAGGGCGGCTGATGGTCCAGCCGCACCTGCCGCTGAATCACGCCTCTTTCCCGCTGCGGCGGCTCGGAGAGAACCGGTGAAATGGGATTGAAGCTCTCGTTGAAGGAGGTCGAACGTTGGCGGTAGCCCTTGGATCCCATGTAAACGGAGCCACTGCTGGCATTCAAACCAGCTCCAGACTTAATGGGCGAGGCACTGGCCAGCATCTGTTTAGTGGCCCCGTTTCCAAAGCGCTCGTATCCCAGCTCATCCTTGAGGCTGGCATAGCCTCCGGACATGACCACTGGTGGGGCGCTGAACAGGGCCTCGCCCTTGAGCGGAAAATGGAAGCTCTCCTGTGGACTGTAGCTGGACTTTTGACTGCTGCGGCGCGACAGCGAAATGTTGGTATCCCGCGAGGCGAATCCCGTGTCCGGGGTGCTCGAGCGCTTGTCCTCCATGGGCTTGGGATCCACGGGAGCAGCGGCGCTCAGCTGCGCCTGGTTGTGCATGTACTGCAGGTGCTTGTCCAGGTGACTGGTGGCCGCATTGAAGTCGAACATGGTCTGCACCCCGTTGCTATAGCTGTAGACCGCCGACTTTAGGCTGCCGGTGGCACTGCTGATGCCATCGTCCAGACAGACCGGCAGCTGGTCGTTAAGGATCGTATCGTTGGAGTCGCTCTTGTCCAGCTCAGTGTACGTGTGCATGAAGTCCAGGTTGAGCGCTTTGAGTGTATTCTCAATGTCCATGATGTTGTCGTCGATGCTCTTCGGTTGCTGATCTTCCGCCCGCTCACGTTCGAGATTCAACGGCCTGCTGAGGATCTCGCGCGACTTTTGGAACAGAAAGTCGGAGCTCTCCTTGTCGAAGATGGGCACTCGCAGATCTGTGCTGTTTTTGATCTCGCTGAGCGACCGGAAACGCTGCTCGGATCGATGGAGGAGCAAAACGAGAAAACAACCAAAACAAAATGCCAAATGCAAACGCAAAAGGGGAAATGAAAGGGCAACGATGTTGGTGAAGGAGAAAGAGCAGAGTGTAGACAAAACTTGAGGATTAGAAACTATTGCAGAACCGGGGATCGATGGCGTAGCGCTACTGGGAGAATAAACTGATCTGACCCCTCTATTTCCTCACCTGTATATCCGGAATGCTCTGCAGCTCCTCGGTAAAGTTCTTTTTCTTAGAAAAAGGCGATGCGTTGCCGTGCGTGGGAGTGTGGGCGGAACCACTGGCACCTCCCAGACCACTGGACTTGTCGCTGCCACCATTATTACTCAGGTGCGGAAACCTGAAGCTAAACTTGCGCTTGGGACTGTGGATGGCGGGTGTCTGGTCAGAAACCAGATCAATCATCGATCTTAAAGAGAAAAGAATTTAAATTAACTTCTAGTTTAGGGATACTCAGGACTCTCAACTCACCTGGCACTAATCTCGTTAGCTATCTCGATGGCATGGTTGAGGATCTTCTCGTCCTTCACCGAAATGGGCTTCACAGTGCCCGACGACTTCTTTTTCGAGAGCGTGGGCAGCAGACCATGGCCATGTTTATTGCCATTGGTGTCGCCACTCTTTTGGCCCAGTTTGACAGACAGTTCTGCAAACTCGTTCTTACTATTCACATGATCGAATCCCGGCGACTTGGGGTGGCTAGCGGAAGCTCCGCTTATCGATCCAAACATTGAGTTAATCTCGTCCAGCAGCGATGGCCCAAAGTCCAGCTTGTCGGCCGCCATCTCATCATCCGATATCTCGTGGTATTCGTGAGGATCATCCACAATACTCCGGGAGCTGGGCCGCCATCCGGCCTCACCCGAGTGAATACTCTTGCCATCCAAGCCGTAGTTGTTGTTCTGCAGGCCAAACTCCAGCTCATCATCCCCTCGGTTGAGGAAGAACGGATTGGTTGACCCGGTGGCAAAGTCGAATGAGCTCTGGCCGTTCGTGGCTATCAGCTTGGGCGTGTGTTCGGCGGATGGAATGAATGTGGGATTCATGGAGGTTCCCATGGCACCTACGCTGCCGGCTCCCTCGGGGAAATAGCCACTGGCCGTTTGAAGCGAGTCGGGACTGGTGGGCGTCGGGGGCAGCAGGAGTGGCGTCTGCTCAATGTCCTCCGAGGGCTTGTAGGGCGTCACTATCTGCTTGGGAACGTGATTGTACTGAGGTGAACATAATTGATTAGTAAACAGCAAGCAAATGAATGCGCCGGATAACTCACGTTCTGCGAACTTCCCAGGAAGGCGATGTCGCCGAATGTTGCTCCGTCAATTCCCACGTGACCGGTGTGCTTAAAGTCGTTCTGGGGTTTCGAAATCATCTCGGTGCGTAGCTTGCGCTTGCTGATCCTATGGTCGCTCACCCGGCTAAAGGAGTCGCGGCTGGAGCTAGGCAGACCTTCGAGGAAGGCCACAGTGTTGGAGGGGTTGAAGTATCCGGTCTTGCCAGTGCTGAGTACTCCCTTCCAGAAGGGAGTCCCCGTGTTGCGGTCAAGAACGCTTATAATATCGCCCTGGCGATAAAGGAGATGGTCCTTCTTGGGCTCCGCACAATTCACTACAGCTTTTAGCTGCTCTGGCTTCATATCGGGCAGTTGGTCATAAATCTCACCGAAGCGCGGTCGCTTGGCAGCATCGTCCTGCCAGCACTTCATCATCAGTGTATAATACTCGCTGGGACAGCAGTCGGGCTGCTCCAGGCGCTGGTAGTTGGGTGCGTCGATGGCCTCCAGAATCTGCAGGCCAGTCAGCGCCGCCCAGGGCTGGAAGCCGTAGGAGAACATTTCCCAGAGGCAGACCCCAAAGGCCCACACATCGGAGGCGTTGGTGAAGCGCAGATAGTTGATGCACTCGGGCGCACACCACGCGATCGGCAGCTTTAAATTCACATTGAAGTTGGTCTTGTAGTAATCCTTGCCCACGCCCAGCGCCCGCGACAGTCCGAAGTCGGAGATCTTGACCTTGTCCTTGCTGAACACTAGGATATTCCGTGCCGCCAGATCTCTGTGGATGAGGCGCTTCTGTTCCAGGTATCGCATTCCATTGCAGATCTGCAGGGCGAACTCGCAGAGCGTGGGAATGGTGAGGAAGCTGACGCGCAGCCCCGAATCCTTGAGACACTCGAGAAGCGAGCGCAGATGTGCCAGCTCAGTGACCAGCATAAGCGAGTCCGTGGCCAGGACGACGCCATACAGCCGCACGATGTTCTCGTGCTCGATGGAATGCATAATGGCCGCTTCCTTGAGGAATTCCATGGGATTCGACTGCATGCGCTCCCGGCACAGGCATTTAATGGCCACTTGGATCTGCGGAAATTGGATATTAAGCCTTTTTGAAGTTGGAAAACCCTGATTCCGACTCACCCTCTCGCTGCCATTGGACCAGACGCCCTGCTGGACGATCCCGAACTCCCCTGTGCCCAGCTGCTTGTTTACGCTTATGGAGTCCGCCGGAATGATGTGCTTGTTGTTGGGCACCTTGCCCGGCGAGCTGGCCCCGTTCTTGGCGGCCAGCGCCGAGCAGGCGGAGGCGCCACTACCGTCGAGCGCCACTTGACCTCCGCCGCCGGACGCCTCCTCCCGCTTCACCATCGTGCCGGGCGCCTGCAGCAGACGCTTGATCTTGCTGAGGTAGCTGTGGGGGAAGTGCTTCTCGTAGAACTTGCGCAGCCTCCGGATTTCCGGGCGCGAGAGCCCGATAAAACGCAAATCCTCGTCCGCCGCATACTTGAACTGGGCCGCATTCGATATTTTCAATTCGTTTCTGCGGGGGAGCAAACGGAATGGGGGATTAGTTCGGATGGGGGAGCTGCTTCCGCTTTGTGGGTCACTCACTTGACGGCATTGTAGTACTGCTGCAGTTCGGACTCAGTGAGGAATTCGTATAAATCAATTTGTGGATACTCTGGAAGCGGAGAGTGAACAAAAATAAACACATTAAGATCTTGGGTATATATAATATGGATACTATATAAGCGACCGCACAAGACCAAATCTCGGGGGCCCTTATCTTTAATGTGGAGATCGAAAAGGGGGGAATACCCTAGGCAATAAATAACTTCTTTAACGACCGATCCGCCAACGCAGATGTTTTTTTTTTCAATATGATAAAATAAAACACATATCTTGCATACCCAAAAAGTTCCGCTCCTCCACCTCTCACACACACATACACAAAATCGCTGGAGGACGTGAGCACATTGACACAGAATTCCGATTGCCTCGTTCTATACCCCTTACTCGTGGAGCAAAAAGGGTATATTATATTCTCGTTAAGGTAGGTAAAAGGGATAACATCAGGTAGATCCAGATGAACAAAGCTTTGTGAATGTGGAGACTTCGGAGTACTGGAGTACAAGTACAACATTTTCCCTAACTCAATAGGTTTGTACCGAAATTATTTTAAAAGACAACTCTCCAGTAATTTCTTCCAATTAAATTCTAATTAGAATCCTTTTCATATTCCAAAGTCTTATTGATCTTATTAATCTACATTTAATGTTTAACGTTTGATGTCTAGCGCTTTAAGATAGGCTAACTATTATTAAAATTATTAAAATAGGATTTTTTTGTTTTATCTTTGCGGATGGAAAAAGTTTTAAGTGAGATTATATCTCAAAGAAAAATATGTAAGACAACTTTTTTTAGAAGATGCCAGTATACATTTCAAGGTAACTTAAGGCTTTATCCGTTAGTGATCCTAGTTGCCAGTCAGCTTATAGCTTCCCAACATTTAGGAAAAACATTCTGGACCACCTTATTAAAAAATCTCAGTAAGCACAGGGTATCTTTTAGTCGGATCACTGGACCACTTCTTTCTTTCTTGATGTCGCTGCACCCGCATTTGTCATCTGACTGCAAGGGGCCATTGTTTGTCCTCTCCGGAGTTGACACAGTGGGTGGGGTGGGGTGGATGTGCGAAGGGGGGAGGGTATGTTAAAGAGGAGATGCGGGGCGCAAGTTGAGCAACAAATGCATGTACACAGATTGCGGAGCTGATAATGCTCCGGGGCTCCGGGAAATACTGGCGATTACTGAGTCATGGCCTTCTGGAGCTCCTTCTATTTTCCGGCTCCGCCCCGTTTCTCATTTGATCCCGATTCCGGTCGCACTTTCCCGCAGGACTTCGCTTGTCCTTGAATATGCAAAATAAAATCGATCGGCCAATACATACACGCGCACACACAACTGCAAAAGCAGGCGGAAGCCCAACTACGTAGCAGGAAAAGCCGTTTTGAAGCCGATTTCCTTTCAATTTTCACCTGCCAGCAGCGAGTTCATCTTATTCGCCGCACTATAAGATCATTTTCCAGCTCCTAAATGCTCTTTTTCTGTCAAACTTACCCATTTTACACTCGCGTGTGCGTCTGCATTGTTTTTTGTTTTTTTGCTGCAATTAGTATGACCGTCGCGCGGAGTCGGCGTCCGTCGGGGTTTTCACTGTAACAGGAGATATTTTTATAACAAACTGCATTAAATTAAAAAACATTTTAAAATACAATTAACCTTTATTAAATCTTATTATATGACTTTTATTCTAGTATGATCCTGATCACAATTTTGTTCTTCATATTCTCAAGCTGAGTAATATTTAAATTTACGTTACGTTATTTCTTGACTTTAAAACTGGTTATTATTAAATCTATTGTTTTTGCTTTGAAATGATATTCTATTTAAGGTTATGCATTTTAAAAATTTATTTTTTTTTTGTTTTGTACTAAACAAATTAATATTTTAAAATGAAAAATCCAAAATCTACAAGTGTGACCCTGTCTCATTTTTCGACTCACTTTACAAAACTGCACTTAACACAAATCACCCTGTGGGCCTGTTTTGTTCGAGTTTTTTGGCGCAAAAGTTGAACTAATTTGAATTAAAATAAAGATCATAAGATGGCCCATAATAAATTATTGTTTATTAGATAGAGATATAGAGATCCTTGGCTTTTCCAGAAAACTGCGAGTATTGGGGGTTTCCCGTTTTGAAAGACAATGTATTTTGCAGTTCGGTTAAGTCTTTCCTTTTTTTTATATATTGGCTGTGGATACTTGTGATGAGGTTCGCTTGGAGGTTTTTATTTGCTGCATAGCCTAAAGTGCTAACTTTGCAGCGATAAGGCTTAACAATTTTGGATTTCGGCGGTCTAACGGTTCGACGACACTTAAATTTCCGATACTTTTTAAATAAACTACACATCCCGACCAAAATGTAACAATTTCCTTAATGGCCTAACAGTACTTAGTTTTATGGTATAAAACTAAACTTAAAAACTAAGGATGTAAGGTATCTTTGGGTCAAAAAAGAATAGTAGAAAAAAATATTTTTATTTAATGTTAAACAGCTGTTCACAAATGAACATTTTAAAACATCTGCACACAAAAAAAAACTATGTAAAATCAACTATTTAATAGTGAAAACTGCCCCAACCCATAAAAAATAGAAAATGCCCTAAAAAATAGTAGATTACCTATAAAATAGTAGATGACCTACAAACTAGTTAAATACCAGAAAAAAAAATGTATTTTTTTTAAATTTATTTTTTTAACTAGTTCTATTTTTTTTTTAATTTGTTATATTTATTTATATGGAAGTTATTTATAGACACTTACATTTCACCTCAAGTTAAAGTTTCTAATCAGGTTTGTTGCCTCCGCTGGGAATCGATCCGGGGCCGCAATCATTGGAGTCGAGCACTCTAAGCAGTAGGCCACAGAAGAATGACTTTCGTAGAGGAATATCTATAGACTTAAAATCTACATCCAACAAAAAAAAGGAAAAACATCATTTGCAAAAGCTGGATTTGAACTCACGACCCAGAGATTATGAGTCAGATACTCTAACCACCCTAAGTCCAGAAAAATAGTTGACCTACAGTTTATAATTGTATTTTTAAAACAACAAAATACATCTATTCAATGACCCAAAAAATTAAACAACAAAATACACGCAAACAAATAATATAAAATATTAAGTGACACGTTACTAATTATTTGCCAAATGAATAAAACAAAAAAATACATGAACATTTCGTAAATAGGTTTTCTACTATTTTAATTGTTAAATACTATTCAATGACCCAAAAAAATAAACAACAAAATACATGAAAAATTCAGAAAATAGTGAACTACTATTTTTCTATGTTGATTTTACAAAGTTTTTTTTATGTGTGTGTGACTTTAAAATTTTAAATGCGCTTGGCGTCTCTTGAGGTAAAGTTAGATTGAAATTTCAAAAACGTCCATATAGAAGAGCGTCAAAATTGGTTTACCACTCTTGAAGTGGTGCTAATTTCTTAAATTAAATATATCGCAAGTACCAGAGCCTATGGACTATTGGCGTAGTGGCAAATTATGCTTAGGGAAGCCTCATTTATCAAAATAAAATGGTGCAATCCCTGGTCAACCAAAAAATCAAATTCTGTCAGCCTGTGCTAACATACTAACACTAACATAGAAGAGTGTTTCTTATTTCAATTAATAGCATTTATTCATATACATATGTATTATTTTAGTTATAAAAAACAATGATCGCATCGAAGCTTGAATATTGTGGCGTCTACTGCTGAACGGTGCTCAGAACAAGCGGAAGCTGTTGGGGAAGGCGGTGACCATCATGCGGTTGATCACAGTACGGATGTGGTCGTGACCCAGGGCGCCGTTTATGGCGGCCAGCTCCTCGAAGTGATCGCGAGTGCGCTTCTCCTCGATCAGCTTCACCACGTACTTGTACATGCGGCCGTAGTGGGCGTGGGCATAGGCGTGCCACAGGGCGAACTGAATGGCCTTGGAGTCGTTGGCGTCCACGAACTTTATAATCTCCGTATACAGATCGTTGATCTCGGCCAGACGATCCTTGATGCTGTCATCCAAAACGGCCAGCTTGGCCAGGGCAATGCCCTTCTTGCTCAGCGCCTCGATGAGATTGTTCTTCTGCTTGTCCATGTTGCTAAGGGAAGAACAGAGTTAAATTCTTTTTCACTAAGACACTAATCCAATTATCCAACATACGTCTTAATCTTGGCTGCATCGGCACGGGTATCGTTCTTCAGGCCATAATACGAGAGCAGTGCCTCGGTATCGGTCTCCTGGATCACCTTGTCGGCTAGGCCGACAATGCGCTCCAGAGCGCTACGAAGTTTCTTTTGGTCCTCCTTCTGCTTGTCGGAACATTCTCCTGCCTCCGGGGGAGACGTCTTTTGGGCGTTGGCGAAGGTCAGCGGCAATTGAGTCTTCAACTGGTTGGACTCGATGTTCTGGATGAGCAGCAGGTTTGCCTGCAGGTGCTTGGGATGGGCAGCCACCACCTCGTTGTAGATCTTCTCTGCCATCTCTATCTCTGTAAGAAGATGTTTGATTTAAGCAGCCATTAAGAAAGATATTTCGTTCTCAAATAGCTACCACACTTGACGATGTGCGAGCACTGGAAGTCGCGCAAGCTTTCGGCGTAATCATCGGCATTGGTCTTGCCCTTTTTGGGCGAGCCGGGGCTGGCAGTGCTGTCTACCGGGGGATCGCTCTGGACCGTGATTCCGTCACCAGCCGCGGGATTAGTCACCGAGGTGGCCGCCTGTGGAGTTGCCGGAGCCTTTGGCTTGGCCGCACTGGCACTGGCGGCGGCGGCTGCTGCTGCTGTAGAACCCGCAGCGCTGGAGCCGTTGCTCGAGCCATTCGTGTGCGCCTTCTTCTCGGCGGGATTGAGGATGTAGTTGAAGGGATGCAGAGCTACGCGCCGAGCGGCCTCGTCTTGCGGAAATACGAGGTTGCCGCTCAGCCAGGCGCACTGGGCGGGCAGATTGGCCTTGTTAAGACGTTCCTGGGTAATGGGGGCGATGTACAGCACCCGGGTGGATCCCCTGAGCAGAGCTGTGACGAACTTACGGCCGCCCACGATGCATTGGTTGTAGTTCTCGTAGAAGTCGAGGGTGAGCACGTTGGTCAATTTAAAGGCGGCCACCAGATTGGCCTCCGAGATCTTTTCCAGCAGTTCGCGCTTCTCGTGACGCACCTGCAAGCGAACTGTGTAGTCGCCCTTCTCGAGCTTTGTGAAGAAAGTCTGGGAGTGGGCATCGCCGGTGGCCACCAGGGCCTTGTTTGTATCGTACAGCATCCACATCTGGGACTCGAACTCCGCCTCGTACAGCAAGTCGTTGAAGATCGGGGCGTAGAGGGCAACCTCTGCGGGCTTGGCCACATTCAAGTTGAAGACCAGCAGGTTCTGGTACACCTGCCGTCCGTCTGGGATGACATCTCGGGTGGCACTCAGTGGCGAGATCTTGGCCTCGGTCGGCTTCAGCACCACGGCGGCGTTCTTTAGCTGCAGCAGTGGCTGCACATCCTCCGAAACCAGGGCCTCGATCTCCAGCTTGTGAATGCCTTTGCCAGCGTGCATAACATCTGTCGGATATAAGTTTTGTTAGTTAAATAAAGTGTATGCTACTTTTGCCAGCCACTCACAGGCATTGGGATTGTGGGCTTCCACGCCGCGGAACAGCAAGCTATACTTCAGGTGACTCTGGCCGTAGTTGGACCAATATTTGGCAATACACAACTCCAGAATCTTGCCAGACTGCAAATTATTAGTGGGTTTAAATTAGTGGAAATATGCACAGAGAGGGGCCATTCGATTCACCCACCTTAACCTTGAAAGTCATGGTGGATTCGTTTTCAGAGCCGACGGCTACGATCTTCATGGTCTCGAGTTTGCGGCAGGATTGCTTGGGGAGCAGTTGGTTTGTATGCACGAAGAACTTGCCAATGTCCTTGCCACGATTGGGATCGGTGATGCGCATGCGCAGCTCTTTGAAAGGGTTAAAAATTACTTCTTTTTTTTAAAACATTTTTCAAGGGCAAACACTCACCCGCCCAAGTGGCGTGTTGGGGCACCAGGATGAAATCACGCTGAATGGTGTTTGGCTGGAACTCTACGCTATTGTCACCCTTGGAAGAGGCGGGCTCATAGACGGGCAAATTGTGATCGGAGTCCAACACATGGGGCTGAACTACCGTGACGGGAATCTCGAAAAGAGAGCCCTTCTGCACATTGTCGGTGTCATAGGCACGAATCCTTAAATAATATGAATAAACCTAATTAGGAAACAGTAAAGTTGTGGGGGTCGGAAACTGCTTACACGGCGCTGTGCACGCCTGGCTGTAGTCCAGTGGGATCGATGCGCACCACAATGCTGCGGGTGCCGTAGCTGAGATCCAGAAAAGCTCCGCACTGCACCCAGGTCTGTGAGGCAATGAGATTCAGGCGCACATTGAAGTTGAACTTGTCCTTGGGATCTGAAAAGGAAAGAAGGTTTAAGGCCGGAACCATGTTTACTATAGCTCGAACTAACCCGCCTCCTTGTCGTTGAAGAAGATCGGCTCAATGTTCACGTTGAAATCGACGAAGTTGCGCTGCACGCCTTGGCGCAGGTGAATGCCCTTGGCCTGATTGTTGCCCACGCGCACGGAGAACCTAAGGGATTCAAAAAAGGGATGTCAAACATTTTAGGAATATATATACTAACACAGTATATAAACTATATTGACTTTACTGTTTCTGCAAAGGAAATGATTCTATCGTTGAGCTATTTTACGTGTTACTAAAGTAAAGTAACAAAAATAAAAATAATTTTTATATAGCTTGTTTTATGAAAGCTATATGACTAAGTGGTTAGAATTAAATTAAATTCTGCTTGTAAAATATAAAACCTGAAAGCGCGTCTATTCATATTTCTGATAAGATGCAAAAATGGCAATGTTTTAATAAAAATTTTAAATGGTTTATCGTCTAAAAAAAATTAAACCAGAATAATAAATAACCGGTAAAATTAATTTGGTACCAATATATATATATGTTAACTTGATTTCTGCTCCCGATAAAAGAGAAATAATTACACCGGTTTTGCAATGGATTTTGCTATTCCAAACGATTATCCCCAGATTCGATTTATCTGTTTTTGCAAGTTAAAGCCTCTTAACAGAACCCACCTTAGCATGTTATCCTTGGACTGCCGGTGCTCAGTCAAATGCTCGAAGGCCTTCTCCACATTGAGCAAACCATGGCCCTGGGCAAAGGGATCCACGTATCCCAGCTTGGTGGCAGTGGCGCTGATCGCTCGCTTAATACTGTACGGCGAATACTCGATGTTCTGTTGCTTCAGTCCGGAGATGAGCAGCGCCACGGCGCCAGCCACATGGGGTGCCGCCATGCTGGTACCGTTCATCAGCTGCGACTTGCTCATCGTGAATTGCGGCACGGACGCAATGGCTCCGCCCGGAGCGCACACGGTCACGCCCTGGCCGCCATCGATGCAGGGATCTCGCGATGTCCAGGTGTACACGTTGCCGGGCAGCTTCTCTCGCATCGCATACTCGGCCTCCATCATCTGGGGCGATACGTAGGCGCCCACCCCGATCAAACTGGGCTGGCTGATGTCCGGCGGAGTGCCCACTGTGCAGAGGGCCGGGCCATGGTTGCCGGCCGAGGCCACCCACACCACGCCGTACTTGTTGACAACCTCGTTCATCAGCTCCCCAATGCGGCTGCAAGAGATTAGTGATAGAGATTAGGTCTCTTTTCGTGGCTTTAAGATGGTTATCAGAAATATGTGTGTGTAGCTGGACGGCTGGAATGTGTCGGAGACAAGAGGGCTGGAGTGTGTGAATATTCGGATCTGGCATATCATTTACCCCGACGCACACATCTTCCTCCTTCTGCGACGCATTTCATCCGACCCAGACACACTAAAAAATATCCACAACTCTAGGATTAGCTACCGCCATGCCGAATGGCCTTCGCACTTGCTTACCCGGTGTTCGACCAGTTGGCGTGCTCGCCGTAGCTCATGTTGATCACATCGATGCGCCTGCCCTCGCGACACAGCTCCATTACCTTGGTCATGGCCCGCACCAGGGCCGTTCCGGTCTCCATGGAGCCCAGTCGTCCATCGCCGATGGTCATTGACACGATCTTGGCGTTCGGCGCCACGCCATCGACGTCGCGGGAGCTGTGGTTACCGCTGGCAATCGACGAGACGTGGGTGCCGTGGGGAGAGCACATGCCCACCACCTCCAGCACGTTGCCCTCGTCGTGAACGTTCACGGATACCGAGAGGAAGTCGTCTACGTTGCGGGTCTCGTGTGTCCGCGAGTACTCCCCGATGCGCAGGGCCTGCTCCAGATCGCCCTGCTCCGTGGTGTCGATGATGGTCAGCCAGCCGTTGGCCGTTGGGAAGAGGACGCAGTCGTAGGAGGTCTTAATGTCGCCGTACACCTTCTCGTAGCTGTTGAGCATCTCCAGCTCAAAGTCCAGGTTCTCCTTTACTATCTTCTTGTCCCAGGGCAGCTTGGAGGCTTCTCCTGCAAGGTCAAGAGAATTCATTGGTCACTCAGCTGCAGTCGAGAGGCAATGATCACTGGGCTCACCTGGATTTTGTGACTCAAATTCGACAATCTTGCGACTGGCATTGGCAGTGGCCGTCTTGTGCGGCTTGTCCCAGTGTTTCAGCTTGGCCTGGGCCACGATGTTGTTCCTCACCTTGGACGGCACCAAGTCGCTGAAGCTCTTGAGGCCCACCCGCACCGCCTTGTCGGGGTCGGTGTTCAGGGACATCAGCTCGGGACTTAGCTTCAGCGAATTGCCGGACAGACCCTTCAGGCTGCCGCCCTCGTCCGGCGTCACCTTTTTCTTCATGTCCACATCCCCACATCCGGAGCAGTCGTAACGCTCAATCACTTTTACGGTTTTTCCATCGCACAGCGTCTGTTGGCGGAGCAGATGGAATAAGGGGATGAAATTATAAATTAGAAGGACGAAGCAGCAGGAAATGGAATGAAAAGGAGGAGTACGATACAGGGGGCTTTAATTAAAAAAAAGTTATCGACTGAGATATTTAAGTGCCAGTTTGAGGATGTAGAAGGAGCACTTGTCAAATCGGAGCACCTGTCAGTCGCCGGCAAAAAAAAGTGCCAACTCACCTCCAGTCCCGTTGCCCGGGGATCCACGCCGGAATCGAAGATGGCTATGGTGACGTCGCGACCATCGTACTCCGGGTACTTCTGGAGGAAGTTTAGCACCCCCGTCTCCGCCTTGGGCACCAGGGCGCCCGTGGGAAATGACTCGACAATACCGCTGGTGGCCATGCTCATGCTCCTGCTCTCCGCTGATTTGTCGCTCTGCTCGTTCTTGAGGTTCTTCTCGGTGTTGTTGTTGCGCTCGGAACTCTCTGCGAATTCCCTGGCTGTGCAATTCAATGGAGAATTCGATTGGTAGGCCGAAACTCGAGTGCAAAAAAATCGTTCAGCTGACTAGGCAAAACACCGCAGTATACCGGGAAAATACCAACTCGATTTTAAGGTATTGTGGTCACACAACCCTACACTGAAAACTCAACGATCTTTTCTCAATAAGTACTGTGACTTTTATTTTCAAAGGGTACTGTGATAGTGCAGAGTTTTCACACTTTGTAGTTCGGAGTTAAAAACTTGTACAAAAAAATAGCAGGGTCGGTAAATAAGATTTATTTGGGACTTTTATTTTTAAAAAATACTGTAATTTTAATTTTTAAACGTCAAAAATAATACGTCTTTTACATGTTAATGCATTTGGAAAGCCAAACCTTTATTTGTACTTGTGTATGAAGTGTATAAAAATCAGCCATATTGGCAATTAAAATATCTAAAAATTTCAATAGGCCTTCCAAAATAATAATTCAAAATAATTCTATAATTAAAATATTTATTTTCGGCCCCTGCTTTTAATAGTTTTATTTGCCTCTACTCGAAAATGTTAATATTAATAATACTTTGAAAATATGTATTAAATGTCAATTCGGTTTCTCAAATCCAAGTAGCAGGATGAAATTCCGTCACCGTTACTTTCTTATCGGTATTGCCACATCTCTAGTTCAGTACTCAAGTTTCCAGTATATTTTCGAGGGAACTGCTGTATTTTTTAACGGGTCATTTTGCGGCCACACTAGCCTGCTGTCTTTTGGAAAATATCATAACAATCTATTTCCCCGACAATATGTGGTTCGAAATCCTACCTGGCGCCGTGATCATCACCACGCTCCTGTCGGTGCCCATATACGCCATGTACGGCCTGGACAAGCTGACCATCGGCAATGTGAGTTCCAGGATCGCCTTCTGGCCGAGCAGCTCGAAATTCTTATATAACCTCAGCTGCTGGTGCACCAATCGGAATTTGTTTAACATTATTTAACGGCCTACTTGTCGCAATGAGTTCCACTGTATAAAAAACACTTGGGGACGGAGTTTCTAATATTTTTCGTATGCTTCACAGGCTTTCCGGCGCAACATGGACGAGCGTTTCAGCCGAGTTATGTACCAGCGCGACTTTCGACTGACCGACAATCCCTACAAGATGAACGTAAGTGATATGCTACAGTCTGGCCTGCTTAAAAAGTATTTTTGTAGGCCATTTTTGGCAGCATTTGTTATCTCATAGAGCTTTTTCAAAAAAAGTTTACATTTGTTTGAATGGTTTTGGTTGAACTGTAAATATTTTTATTTATTTTTCATTTTTCGAGTAACAAAAATTTCTTAATATGGAATGCTTCTAGTAGCATTACCCTATTTTTTTATAATACATTTTTGGTACTTGACATTCTTATGCTTTATTTCCTATATAAGTTATGTCCCAAACAATAATACAAAAAAATATCACTTTCCCAATATACCTTTAAGGGTAATTATGTTAAATGGTTTTTAAGTATATTCTGTTAATTAATTATGTGTGTTATAACTTTTGTGTTATAGTTTCATCTGTCTGTTTCACGGTCCAAAATTTCCATCTGTTTCCATTACCATCCATTTTTGCATGTTCATCTTAAGAACTTAAGAACCAATATCGTCTATTCAGAATCCTCCCAATTTTCTTGCAGGGTCTGGATGCTATACCGGATGAGAAAACTAAATAAATTTAAGTAAAGTTTTCCCTTTTAAGCTTAAGTGCAAAAGTGAATAAACAAATTCGGAAGTGATAGTTGAATTGGTCGAATTTCAGTTTTTCCTGTAGCTCTCCACAGATTTGTTTCTCTGACTAGGTGTAAAGCCCCTTTCTTTTTAGGGACTTGAACAAATTCCCGATGAAGAGGAGAAGAAAGATGAAAAGGACCCCAACGAGGACTACGATGTGGGCGATGATCCTGCACTCTTGAAGAAGAGGCAGAAAGAGCGCAAGTTAAGGGAAAAACAGCTGAAGGAGGAGGAAAAACAGAGAAAGAACGAGGAAAAGCTCAGGGAAAAACAGCTGAAGGAAGAGGAAAAGCAGAAGTAGTAATAAAAACAAACATTTCGGCTGTGTAACTCCCAATTCGAGTTAAGGACTCTCCGCTTTTGCCGCCATTTAACAACCCTGTGTTATCGTGACAGGAAACCACCCCTAAGGGAGAAGTACGGGTGGCGAAACATCCCGTCGTCAACTTTGTGTGGTATTCGGTGAAAAGGCGTCGTCGAGCAGTGAGCGCCCAAATAAACAAATAATTCACCGACTAATTCTGCAGTTATACCTTTAAAAATATCTTAACATTCAGGAAGATAGAATATTGTGGAGTTTAACCGAAAAATGTTCGAGTCTGTGGATGCCTGTGGGAATTTCGCTTAGAAACGGTGTGCAAAACCAGGCATATACACAAAACACAGCCATGGCTGCCGGGCAATGGGTGGGGGTGGCTGAGCGGGTGCTCCGGGGGGTGTTGGGGGTCAAAGGGGGAGCTAGCTTGGCTGTCCTGGGGATGTGCGTGTTCTTCTTCGCCAGCGCCACACACGCGAACTCCCTGAACGCCATCGAGGAGCCCGTCACCCGGCGCCACCACCAGCGACATCACGAGCGGGAACGCGAGCGCGAGGAGAACGGCTACTGCGCTCCGTACAGCGGCAAGGTGTGCAAGGAGTACCTCACCGGCCAGGTGTGGTACAGCCTGGAGGATCCCACCGGCGGCTGGAAGAACGAGCAGGTTACCACGGCCCTCTGGGATGAGCTGATCTCCGACCTCACGGGTCTGTGCCGCGAGGCTGCCGAGGTGAGTTTATAAGGCTAGAGACTAATTAGAGTTCACGAAATGGATAAATCAGTTTTTATTTGTATCTTAATATAACATTTATTGTATTTTTTTTTTGTATTTCTTAAGAAATTGTATTTAAGTTATATGTTTATTTAAAATACGGTTTAAAAATATACTTCATTTTAAATAATTTTTTAAAAAACGTCTAGAATTTGTATTCCACAACATTTTTTAGGAAGTTTTCCTTCTATTTAACCTTTATTTTTCAAAAAAGTACACCTATAAAGGTATTGATATATTTTTGAAACTTATAAAATTTTTAAATAATATTTTATACCAAAAAAAATGGCTTCATTTAAAAAAATCTGGAATTTAAAACTTTAATGGAAGTTTATCCCTCTCTAAACCCTTTGTAAACCCTAAATTCATATACTAACATTACATTACATTACAATCCCTTACAGAAAATGCTCTGCGCCTAT
The DNA here is from genome assembly GCA_035046095.1 of Drosophila pseudotakahashii. Taxonomy (NCBI): domain Eukaryota; kingdom Metazoa; phylum Arthropoda; class Insecta; order Diptera; family Drosophilidae; genus Drosophila; species Drosophila pseudotakahashii. The sequence continues at coordinate 607,719 of JAWNOE010000247.1, read as the reverse complement.
GCCTTTCCCAACTGCCACATGGAGGGTGATCGAGCTGTGAAGGCTCCACTCTGCTTCGAGGACTGCCAGGCCACGCACCTGCAGTTCTGCTACAACGACTGGGTGCTCATCGAGGAGAAAAAGGAGCGCAACATGTTCATCAAGAGCCGTGGCCACTTCCGGTTGCCCAACTGCTCCTCCTTGCCGCACTACAATGCCTCTATGCGGCGGCCTAATTGCTCCTATATCGGTCTCACCGAGCTCAAGGAGTCGGAAGTGAGCTGTGAGTCCCTATTACCTGGAACATCCAAAAGGCCGTCTCTAATTTTATTATAATTTTCCCTTTTTCTCTACAGACGACTGCCGCAATGGCAACGGTCGCTTCTACATGGGAACAGCAAACGTGTCCAAGTCGGGCATTCCCTGCCAGCGCTGGGACACCCAGTTCCCCCACAAGCACTTCCAACCTCCTCTGGTCTTCCATCAGCTCCTGGAGGGTGAGAACTACTGCCGGAATGCAGGAGGCGAGGAGCCGCATCCCTGGTGCTATACTGTGGATGAATCGGTGCGCTGGCAGCACTGCGATATACCGATGTGCCGTAAGTTCGGATAATCCCCGTCCTCTAATTCTCCAGCTAACATTTTCTGTTTAATGATTCCAGCGGATTACGTTGACCCCAATGCCGGCGATTTGAATACGCCCATCAAGATGGAAAAGTTCTTCACGCCCTCGATGATTTTCCTACTGGCTGGGATTGGTTTTGTGGCCATCGTGACACTGCACCTAATGATCCTGCTCGTGTACAAGCTGTCCAAGCACAAGGACTACTCCCAACCCCCGGGAGCTGCCACTGCTGATTGCAGTGTTTCCATGCGGGGAGGAGGAGAGTGCGGCGGGAATCTGAACACCAGTCGGGAAACTCTTGGAGGCAATGGAAACACCAATACCTTGGCCAAGTGGGGCACCATCCGAAGCACGGCCACGGTTCACAGCAATTGCGTGGCCCTTACTACGGTAACCAGTGTGCCGGATGGAAAGGGCTCGAAGCCCAATGCACGCCTGGAGAAGCTGGAATACCCGCGGGGGGATATAGTTTATGTGAGATCCCTTGGGCAGGGAGCCTTCGGTCGCGTCTTCCAGGCCAGAGCTCCTGGACTTGTCCCAGACCAGGAGGATCTTCTAGTGGCCGTGAAGATGCTCAAGGACGATGCCAGTGACCAGATGCAAATGGACTTTGAGCGCGAGGCCTGCCTGCTGGCCGAGTTCGATCATCCCAACATTGTCCGTCTGCTGGGCGTGTGCGCCTTGGGCAGACCCATGTGCCTACTGTTCGAGTACATGGCGCCCGGCGATCTCAGCGAGTTCCTGCGTGCCTGCTCCCCGTATGCCACCCACCAGGCGCCGACACGGGATCGCCTGCAGCTGAATGAGCTGCACCTACTGCAGATGGCCGCCAACATTGCAGCGGGCATGTTGTATCTCTCCGAGCGAAAGTTCGTACACCGGGATTTGGCCACGAGGAATTGCCTGATCAACGAGCACATGGCGGTGAAGATCGCCGACTTCGGGCTCTCTCACAAGATCTATCTGCAGGACTACTACAAGGGCGACGAGAACGACTTCATCCCGATCCGCTGGATGCCGCTCGAGAGCATCCTGTACAACAAATTCTCGCTGGAGTCGGATGTGTGGGCCTACGGCATCTGCCTGTGGGAGGTCTTCTCCTTCGCCCTGCAGCCGTATTTCGGGTTGACCCACGAGGAGGTGATCAAGTACATCAAGGAGGGCAACGTGCTCGGCTGTCCGGACAACACGCCGCTCTCCGTCTACGCGCTGATGCGTCGCTGCTGGAACCGCAAGCCAAGTGAACGTCCAGGCTTCGCCGAGATCAACCACTGCATCCAGCACAGCATCGCCGAGAGTGAGTGCAAGGCGATGCTCTAAAGGATCACTGGCGGGAAAAATGAAAAGAATCCGTGTACCACAGAACGATCGTCCGCCGTCTTCCGGGGCATCCAATAGAACCGTATAACCAGGGTGGGTGGACAAATCGTAGATGGGAGTGTCATCCTTGGAAAATTAAATCCACTGTTTCAGTAGAAGTTTAAATCCACATTTAAACAATTTTTAAATTTTATTATCAGAGCATGAAAACCGTAAATGGTAACCTTTCTCTATAAATCGTTCTGGTTGGCACTCCTAGACTATAATTTTTTCCACCCACCCTATTAAACTCTTTTTTACACTAACATATGCAAATTGATTTGAAATATTGCACCAGGTGAGATCAGAGGGGCAACAGGATTGTGATTAAGTTAGTTTAAAGACGACTCCATATTTTTAAGATATCTATCCCGTAACAAGTCTTTCATTTGATGCTTCCTCACATAACTTTGTTTACTCGATTCACACACTATTTTGATATGAATACACCCTCTGATCTTTCGGTCACCAATCGAATAGTCTGCCACAACGAACGCATCATCAAGGTCTCGTACTCATATCTAGTCTGTAGTTTAAGTTTATCTATATGCGCATATGTAGATTGCATTTTAATGGCATTCATTTTTGACTAGGCTTAAGCTCTGCCATCGCAGCACTCAACAAAGATCACTGATCGCTGGGTGGACAAACAGGAACCAGACACCGGAGACCATCAAAACAATAAGTTATATGAGATATGGAATATTTAGAGAACTGTCTACAGCCCGAATTTCTGGGTAACTTTACATAATCTTTGTAACTAAAGCAACGTGTTGATTGTAATTTGTATAAATAAACCATCCATAACCGTATCAAATCAGCAGTAGTAGTAATTGTAATAGTAATTATCGTAGTAGCAACGGTTATAGGTTGCGGGATAAGGTACAGGTAAAGGCACGGGAACAACTCCGCCGTACCCAGCGTATCCACCGTATCCGCCGTATCTTCCGTAGCCGTATCCTCCGTAGCCGTATCCTCCTCTAAAGCCTCCACGACCTGGTCCGCCGAAGCCTGGACCTCTACCTCCAAAACCGCCTCTTCCAAAGCCTCCGCCGCGTGCTCCTCCAAAGCCACGTCCTCCTCCGAAGCCACCACCACGTCCTCCCCCACCGAATCCTCCAGCATGACCGCCTCCGCCATGTCCTCCTCCACCTCCGCCACCACCTCTCGCCTCAGACATCTGGAACAGGGCCACTAGAAGCATCACGCACCACAAGATCCACAGCCGGGACATCCTCTCTGTTCAGAACCTTATCGATTCGTTGGTAGATCACGACTACGTTCAGATGACTGGGAAATTCTATTTATTGCAAACTAATTAGGACACCCACGTTAATTGGAAATGCGAGCATGAGTTAGTGTATTGAAAATCCCCGATCGAGATACTCTTGTTTGTTTCTGTATTTGCGTTTTTTTCGCCTCACTCCGCCGATTCACACTCCTCGATATCACAGCAGCCTAAATGATTAGGCATCAAATGGAATTTGTTCCTTAACCGAATGAACTTAAATATATAGATGGGGGATGGGCCGGGAAAGGAGCTTTTTACAGCGCTTCTGGGCATTGTTTGTTCTTGCTGATGATCAGCCTTTCCGGGTCCAATGAGAGACGCTTCAACACGTCGTACACCTTGGAGCGGATGTCCACCTCAAAGTCCCGATCACGTCCGAGGATCCAGATCTGGTCGGAGTGACCGAGGGATCCAATGCTGCCGCAGGACCACAGAATGGCGAAGTTATCGTAGTCCGTGTAGAGCACCTGGTACTTCCCGGAACCTGGCAGCAGTCGGGCAATGACCTCCGGAAAGCGAGTGGTAAACTAAGAATAAAATGTGAATATATTAAATGTGAAAGACTTTAGTATTTTTAAATAAGACTAGATCAGCTTAAGTTTTAAAGAATATTATTCCATACTAACACAAGTCTAAATGATTGTTGTTACCCTTATTTATGGAACGAAAAAACATACCTTAAAATCCATAATGGATGATCTACTGTTTTCCGGCGTCGCATAACCGATGTTTACGTTTGGATTTCCAGTTCTAAACGGGGAAAATATGTTTAGAAATACAAGAAGTTTTAAAGGTTTAGGTGACCTACATGCGATTGATGTTTTTTATGGCCACGGCCAGCTTGAAGTTGGAGAATTTGGATAATTCCGCCTTGTTGTACGGCTCAAACTGGAAGGTAGTGCACCCAGAAGCTATTTCCGGAAGGTAAAACGAGCGCTCCACCTCGAACCAATGGCCAAGGACCTGCGAGATAAATATAATTAAGACCATAAGGTTAATATAATATCATAAGATAAAATTAATGTATTATTTTCTTTACAATTTAGTGTGTTCCCCAAGCACTGAAACCTCTTCGATAGAGAATATTTAAACTGCACTTCGTCAATACCTGCATTCTAATCTTTGTTCTTATATTCTTAAGCGTAGGGGCTATATATCTCACTTATAGATCATTGTTAACCATATGACATACATATGTTTACCAGTATTCCATTCCCGTAAACAAATGTCATTGTTTCTTTGTTGTTCAACCGGTCTTATCAGAACACATGGGTTGGATCTAGATTCTAGATCCATCTTTAGGCCATAAGCCTGAAACCCAAAACCTTTCTTGGACTTGGCACGCTTTGTCACCCAGCGTTTCTCTCGGTCAAGAAACACTTAACTGGGTTACTAATCCAGCCCCCCCACCATCCATGCATACCACTTAACCCAAACAATGCGTAAAACGTAAACATTTTGGGAACTGGTTTTTGGCTTTGGCTGGTGGCCATTGAGAAGAGTCGCACTTTTGGCAGCATCCCATCTTGCAGTTCAAAGTCGGAGGGCGCCGCATTGTATTTAATTACTGCCGACGATGATCCGAGGTCTTTGCCCCGGGTCAAAAGTGGGCGTTGGGGGCGGGGACGATGTCAAATGGTTTAATTCACGCCTGTCAACAGCTCAATTGGATGATGTGCCAGTTGGGTAAGTGGAAGGGGGGAGAGGAGGTCGTCAGAGCCTCATAATGTGAATCACAATGCCTCTTTCTCACTCGGGCAATTATGGTACATTATTATTTATGCAAATCAAGGCTCAATCAATTTAATTTGAGCTGCTAAAGTGATTGAGCCAATTTTCTAGTCTATGATCTCAGAGGTGCTCACAAACGAACAGTGGAGGTGTGATATAAAACATTCCACTTATGGTTTCGGGGAAATAATAAAACATGTTTTATATTGCTTTTTATTTTAATAGTCTTCGAAAATTTCCTAGATATAGAGAAGAGAAATTTTATAATATTTTTATTTTTTGTATTTTGTTTCCCAAAAAATGTCGTCTTAAATGGAAGTGATATTAATTTAATGTTCGAGTTAGGGATGTTCGACTGTAATACACTTTGTTGTCCTTGGCATGCCCATGTCTGAGCATTGGTACTGGTTGATTTACTTCTTTATAAAATAAGTGGCTTGTTTACCATCGGACAGGCCATAAAGCTTTTGTGCCTCTCGTCTCCTTCTGTAAAACTGGTTTGCATTTTACACGGCGGATCGGATTTGGTGGCCTTAAATTGGTTCAAGTTCATCTTATGCACAATCCACAAAATGAAGAAAGGTCTTCGTCTTCGGTTGCCGCCTTGTGCTAATTAATCGAAGATTTGACACGTTTAAGATGATGGCAAATAAATGATGACTTGCGGATATCACAGTTGTAAGTCGGAGAAATCCAAGTGGATTTTAACTAGTCTTAATAAGTACATTCCAAACTAGTCTGGTATTACAAAGTTATTTCTTGAATAAATAACTAAACTGAGCTGTGGTATGTAGTCTTATTAATATCAGATCTCGAAAATAACTGAAGTGTAGACTAATAAGTTAGAGATACAAACTACAAACCTGAACCTTAACACTAAAACATAAACTAGTTTTAAAAATCAATAACAATAGAATATTACCAGTGCATAGAAATAAAATTGACAAAAGATCAGATTGATATGTGCTGGTCAATTTTATATTTTTTTGATATGATTAAAGATTATATTTATCTTATCTTACCATTTGATAAAATATCATGTTGATATGTTTAAATCATTAATTTGACATAAATCATATCGGCTTTTTATTGATATGAAATAAGATAGAATTGACCCTATTTCATATCGAATATTTTTTCTGTGTGTTTATTATTAGCTTTTACAGATCTCAAGATCGTATGAATTTCGTATACAAATCTTTTTATCAACTTCCGGTTCAATAGGGTTACTTACCCTACTCATATTGAACTTTGGCATCGATGGGTAATTCGGGCAACGTCCAAATCCGTAGGCATTTGCCCCAGCGAATGTTAGTGATAAAACGGCGGACAAAAGCCAAGCACTCCGGACCGCCGACTGACCAGCCATAACTATAACTGTGTGTTTGTTTTTGGTTCACTTAGAATATTTGGCACTTAAGGCGGCACAACAGCACCCAACTAAACTGTATAGAATTCGAAATCAGGTAATTTTCATTGAACGCGACCGCATTCACTTGGCTGTGCACAAAGCGATTTCCGATTCGGCGGGTTCACTTGGCCAACGAACTGTAGATCAACGCTAGTATTTACATTTCCTCAAAATAACCGCGATTGGTATTCCGGATGGGAAGTGTGCGATAATGAAAACGTGCTGTCTACCGGCTTCGTTGGATACACCTGGACGACTTGGCCTGGTCGGTCGAGGAGTCGAGGCCCAAGAAGAAGTGAAAACCACTAACTGGGTTGGCGGCGCCGCTTATTTATTTTTCTCATATTTATTTTGCTTTTGGCTCGTGCCCGGCCAGCGGGTTACGTAAAAGAAAAGCCAACGTCGAAACGAAATGCAGCTCAAAAACTGGTTGCTCCACCGATTTTCGCACACATGAAGAGATATTGCGCATTGCAAAAAGGCGGGGGGTAAAAGCGAAAATACCTAATCGAGGAAATACTGGGGATGCATCAATTGTGTCATGGAGTTAGTCGGGTGCATTGCTCGATTTATCTGCGAAAGTGGGCATATATGCATGTACAATGTACATTTCTTCAGGTTCGTTCGAGCGTATCAAGTTCAAGACAAATAGGAAGACTATTACCGCATAACTGGGGGAAATAACCAATAACTATTTGACCAATAAATGGAGATGAGAAAGGTAGGAAGATTTTTACTTGGGCAAGGTATTTGCTAAATAGCGAATTAAGATGTTGATTCATTATATCAATTAGGTTATCAGTTTCACTTTAAGAAATGGTTAAAAAGTGAAATTGATTTGATTTAAAATTATTTTTATATTTTGTACGTAGAATTTATTTAAATGCAATAAACCAAAAAAAAAAATTGGATGCTTCTAATCAAGGCACATAAAAAGTACCTCTTAAAGGTACAAAAAACCTGACACCTAGTACCTGGACCTGCACCCAGGTACAGCCAAATAGACACTTCCCACCACTGCCAATAGAAAGAGTGTTAATTTCACAGAAAACGACAACAACAAGTGGCACAAAATAAGCCAAATTGCAAAACACTCTTGTTGTCCAGCTGATTTCACTTTGTGCACATACAAGTGCGCGTTTCGTTTCGCGTGTGTGATGCCGTGCAAAATGCAGTTGCTGGTATGCAGTTTCAACTGCCATCTCTTTGTTTACATCGTTTTTAGCGGCGTTCTTTGCCTGCGCGGGTTTTATCTCGCCAACTCGAATCTCGAATAGCGCCTGAAACGCGGAACGCTCACATCGATCGACCGCTCGCGGCGACCGTTAAAAACAGTGTAGCCAGATGAATATTTTGCTTTCGAAAAAATCTCAAACAGTTGATATTTCCCCCTAAAAAATCCAGTGAAACTCTTAGCCGATACTCTTACTTTCTACTTTGTGAGAGCTTGTACTCTTTCAATTTTCTTACGCTCTCTCTCGCTCACCTAGCGTTTTTATTTCACTTCAGGTAATTCTTTAAGTTTTGTATTGAAAAAAAAACTCAGCCGATCTGACTTTAGATTCGGAAAATCGTGTATTTGAAAGGGAAGTAGTATTTTATTTTGATTTTTTTGACACCGATAAATTATACAAAAATTATTTTTATTTATTTAAATGAGCATAAGTCGCACTGCTTGACTGCCACTCCTAAAAATAAACAAATCTACAAGCTATTCAATTTTTTGCATTGTTTCTCAGTTTGTTCGGGCCTGAAATATGACTTGTAAAATCGGAAAAGAATTAGAAGAAAAAATAAGAGGTTGTCGTCTTGGCTAAGATAAAATGTAAATTAAATGTATATGGCCCGTTTCCACTATGAACGCGACGCGTTTGCTTCCATTTACCGAATAATAGCCTGTGCACACAGATGAGGTTTTCGCTTGGGCGGCCATTTTCCGCTTCAGCGACTTTTTCTCCATAAGAAGTTAATGTGATAGAAAGAGATAAGAAATGTCGCTACAGCTGCAGTACAAAATGGGACCGTATTCTCACTATTTAAGTATTTTATTCAGTATTTTAAAGCGATAAGCGTTGTTTCTGGCGTTTCGGGATTTTTTTTGGGAAGGAAATGCATTTGCACTGCACTGAACTTGTTATCGGCGCACTCTTCGATCGCCCTTCAAGGCGATTAGTCAGCGTTGTGCTTGGCGTGGACTTAATTGAAGAAAAAGGAATGAAACCAAGTTGATTGGCGGTGGCAGTCAGTCGAAAGTTTTCCGCCACGTATCCGCTGTCTGGGGACATGGATATAATCTGCCCAATTCGAAGCGCACCCGCTGGTTTTCGAACTTGTATTTCGGTCGCCAACTTCTGATCCCCTTTATCCTGGTTTGCATGCTCTGTTAGCCAAATATGAATTATTTTGTTAAAGTTTGTTAGAAAAATAATTTCTTTGTTTAACTTACTGGCGTCCACGAGTAGAACAAGGCCAGTATCCTGTAAACGATTTTGTAAAACACCTCCCTCTCCGCAAGGAGCATTGGGAGCTTCACGCGGATGAAGCTCACCAGACACTTTCAGGGTCTCATTATCGGCGTAGCAAGGCAGGAAGAACTGGTGAGCGTCAGATAGGGCGAAATACCTTTCCACCGCAGCCCCCAATCGCTCCATATCCTTGCTTTGACGGATAGTAGTCGCCGGACCTTTCAAATGGGCAATTTTTGCAGTGTGGCCCTCCCTGGTATACGCCGTCCTGTAGGATTTCCCCACCGCAAAGTCGACAGACCCATAAAACTTTGCATGTCAATGCCGGAAGTGCACCATGTCCCGCAAGTGCGGTACAAGGCACCCTTCCGGCAAAGTATGCTGGTTCATTAGGTTGCCGTCGCTGATGAAGGCCAACAGGTACGGCATAAGGCCAAGCTGCTGAAGATTGTCCCGAACCCGCTCCCGGTGGAAGTATGTCCCACTCACCGATTGGACGGCAAAGGTGTTAGCCTTATAGTGCTCCACTCCGGAAGTAATCTGCTAAGAATACCAATAGGAATATAGTATGCAATATTTGTCATAATATTTACTTACCTCTGCCATGTGGAGCTCGTCCATGTGGAGGCAAAACGGCTGAGGGATATCTTGCAAGTCGACCATCTAAATTAGTCAGCCATTTTTCCAGTTCGGCCCAGGCCATCCAGGCTGATGGACCTAGAAACCTGGTGCGAAGGGGGTGGAACATTTCCGGGCTCTTGCGGAATCGACACGGCACTGCTATCGTTGGAACGCTTCTCCGCGACGAAACCCTCCTCCACCAGCCCCACCAGGGACTGACGGTTGATGGCCAGTGTTCCAAAGTAAATACTATTACTTTGTAAATCACTAGATAATTTTAAAGTCTCCAAATTATAACAAATGTTGAAGATTTTTGTAAAATCCTCCAAGAGTGGAGATTTTAAATTTTACAACTTTATTAACATGGCATTAGTAATCAATAAAAAAAATCATTTTAATGCTTTTTGGTTGAATTTTCCAGCTTTTTGCGACTAATTAGGTGCTATATACAAATTAGAACAAAAAAAAAAAATCAGCAGCCTAATTACTCCGTTGCGATTAATATAATATAATATAAAATTGACTTTCTAAGAATTACTGCCGGATATGATAAAAGCAATTACGTATGTACTTCGTACGGCCCAAAACATTTAAAAAATGTGTTAAAATGTCTGATTTAATGGCAAAACACACTATTAAGGGGGGTGTATGGTATTTAATTTTTTTTTTCGATTTTTTTTATTAATGTACAACACGTTAAGAATGTTGTGTGAAAATTTCATGCCAATCGGATGAAAATTAAAAAAAATATGACCATTTGAACGAGGGGTCCCGAACAGTTGCACGTCGCGACGTGAAGCTTTAAATCGTTCTCCTGAAAAGTATGTTTTTTCAAGTCGGTGAACATTGTCCATCGAAATCTAATGTACCGATCGTTCTGAAATTTTGCACATAATTTCTGTACCTAAATCCGCAGGTAATCAGGTCGAGCTTTTTTTTTTGTTTTTAATTTTTTATTTTATAATAACTAATATATCCAATTTTTTAGGCTAAAATCACGTTTTTGACTTTAAAGTAATACCAAAAATCCAAAAAATTAAAAAAAAAAACTCGACCTTATTACCTCAAGAAACATCTTAACTAATGGACATTTTTTTTTTTTTTATATTTTTAAGATGATCCAGTAATGAGTTATGCTGTTCACCGCAAAGCCTCTTTTTTTGGAGGCGCCTACGGAGATTGGCCGCAGACGGCTCATTATACCCGTTACTCGTAGAGTAAAAGGGTATATTGTATTCGTGCAAAAGTATGTAACAGGGAGAAGGAAGCTTTTCCGACCCTATAAAGTATATATATTCTTGATCAGGATCACTAGCCGAGTCGAACTAGCCATGTCCGTCTGTCCGTCCGTATGAACGCTGAGATCTCGGAAACTATAAAAGCTAGAGGATTGGCATTTTGCATGCATATTCTTGATGTTCCTACGCAGCGCAAGTTTATTTCAAAATGGTGCCACGCCCCCTCTAACGCCCTCAATCGCCCTACACCATTTTTTGAAAGGTGTCTGGCGCCCACACCATTAAAGATTTTGGAAAACTAAAAATACAGTTTTATTGTGACTATCAATACCTATCGAAATGTAGAAAAAATTTTTCAAATCGGACCATTCGTTAAAAAGTTATGCCTGATCAAAGATTTTATATATCTATCTCCCTCGCACTCCCTTAGCTGAGTAACGGGTATCTGATAGTCGGGGCACCCGACTATAGCGTTCTCTCTTGTTTTTTAATTTTTTTCAATGAAAATTTCAGAAAATATAGTTTAAGTATTGGACTTTGATATAATAATAAAATAATTTATCTAACATTAACCGTATCGTGTGAAAAAATTCATGAAAATATGCATTTTTTGGCCGAATTAACCATACCCCCCCCCCTTAATTTTACATCTTTGAACCTTAATGATTTAACCAATTAAACTTATCCCAGTAAATGTATATATATTTGTCCCTTTCTAAGCTTCTAATGAATGTTTAAATGAATGAGCCGCACAATGTAGTGGAATAACCCCATTACTTCTATGCTTAGCTAGCAGTTTTCGTCGATGTGAGTACTAGGCTTATAGTTCAAATATTTCCCATAAGTCTACCTCTATCAATTATCATCTAAGCTGTGTTGGCACTTATCTTTGCTGGAGCCGCCAGAGATGCGGGGCAATAAATTTTTGCGTTAAGCCTAGTACTCAGTTCGGCTAAGAGTTTCAATAGTCGAACAATATTATTCTTTTGAAGTGTGACCGAAGTTTTCAGAGTTCACCCGCTTTGCATGTAGTATGTATGAGTCATGTATGAGTCCCCGGCTAAAGGCGTTAGCTACCTATTTGCCTCTCGCTTACTCCTATGGTTAGCTAGCAGTTTTCGACGTACTGAGTACTAGGCTTTTATCTGGAGAAACAGTCCAAAAGTTGCAGTTAAACTTTAATCACTAGTGCCATCAATGAACAACAGGTTGCAGTCTTGGCTAAAGACATGTAAAATAAATTGTAAGCTAACAAATTAATGTAAAATATGGTATGTTAGACCCTGCATAAAAAGTTAGAACTTTCGACATTTTGAACTTTGGATTTATCCATTGGAATTTTCGCTTTCCACCCTTTGCGCTTTAAATAAATAAATTTATTTATTTATAATAAATATAATTATAAGTTAGAATACATAAGACGAAGTTTGTTGTATTTGTTAAAATGCTGCCCAATGTTTTGTTAATTGAAAAGCGTGCCATTCGTTCATAGATCCTTCAACTGGGGTGACTGAGATTTAAGACTTAGGTCATACCTGGAATGGAAAAATATAGTTTATAAAGCCCGAAACATATTTGAATCCCCTGAAACCTTGTAATTGTTTACTAAATACCTTAGAATCCTAATTTATAAACGTAATGAAATTCCCTTTCCTGGGTCCAAGTTACGTTTGCGTTAGCACGCAGTACATCATCAGTAGAATGCAAAGGATACTAAATGCAAACCAAGCCATCAGGGGGATTCTGAGGGCGTCAAGTGACCAGAATGATTCATGACCTTGAAATGGAGTGCAGCCCTTCTTAAGCTGAAATGTATACATTAGCCTCCGCACAATAAAGAAAATCCCCAGAGACGACTTTACGCTCGCTTAATATTACAAATCCAAGCGATATCCATTTTCCACTCTCCTCGCAAGTCACGGAAAATGTAGCTTCATTTTCCGGATTAATCTATGTCCAAAAGCAGCATACCTCTTAACTTGAAAAATTAGTAAATGTCACCAGATGATTGCCTGTGATGTGTTGGTCAAACCATTTAATTCTTCAATTATTTCTATCCACTAATGACAAATAACAATGATTTAAGCCCCAGGACATTCAGACAAAGGCGATAAGTAGTATTTTCTTAATATTTTTTATTACACATAGTCATAATACAATTCGTAGGTGCTCAACAAGTGGTGATCAACTGAGGTGGAAAATCCCACCTTATTTGCCGGTTGGAATTTCCCTGGAAAAGTGCTATCGAGGTACAATTTAGTTAAGCTTCGATACAGTTTTCCTCCGATTCGCGTAATGATGTTGTGCATATAATTTAGCTTAAAATTACTCAAATACAATATTGCATATTTAATGTGTGTTAGCTTCGCGTTACAACCAAAACGATACACTTGCGTTTTTATTCTTTAACAAATAAAAATGATACAATGGTGCGGAAAGTTGCGGTCGGGCTGGTTGGTGGTGGAGCAAACCTAATCTAAGAGAAAATTTCGGCAGCGAATTCGATGTGACCCGGGTTGCTGGATGGAAAGCTAATGTGTGATGCGAATGGAAAGCGGGTGCGGACATTTACAAGAATATATGGTATTCGGCCATCGACCATCGACCATCGGCTATCGGCTATCTAGAAGTCGTACGAGTTGGCCTCATCGTCGCCCTTGCGTACCTTGAAGATGAATCGGTAGAGGATCCCGGCCAGCAGGCCGCCGGCAATGGGACCCACCCAATAGACCCAGTGGTAGGTCCACACGCCCTGCACAACGGCGGGGCCGAAGGATCGGGCGGGATTCATGCTGGCACCGCTCAGTTTGACCTGTAAATGGTATATATAAATATGTGACCCATCAAGTTTGTGCCCATTTCATTTGAAACCTACTGCGCACAGATGTCCAGCGGTGATGGCCAGACCCACAGCCAGAGGCGCCGATCCCTTGATGTCCTGACGACCCGAATCCGAAACCGCCTTCACCACAAACACCAGAATGAAGGTGATCAGCGCCTCGATCAGTACCGCCTGTGCGGAATCCAGCGAGGGATCAAACATGGATACGCCCAGATCGGCGCCGGCCACTCCATTGAGAGCCACCTTGATCACAGCTGCCCCGGCGATGGCGCCCACACATTGCACGATGATGTAGAAGGCCGCCTTCAGGATGCTGATCTCGCCGACGATCAGGAAGCCCAGGGTGACAGCCGGGTTGATGTGGCAGCCACTCAGGTGACCCAAGCCCTAGAAGAGGTTAGAAAAGTTTGGATTTTAATTTGTGTATATATTTCTATATATAAGAAAACTGAAGAGTAAATAAAAATAAATATAGGAAAATTAAAAATACCATTATATTGAAAAGACTTTATAATATTAATTTAGAAGAATTAATGTAACTTAAAAACAAAAGAGAACGCTATAGTCGAGTACTTCGACTATAGATACCCGTCACTCAGCTAAAGGATGTGCGAGAAAAATAAATGTATGCACGCGTCAATAATACTAGCGCCATCTAGTGGCTGTTTCATTTTTTGCTCATAACTTTTTAATGGATTTTCCGATTTTAAAAATTTCTACCACATTTCGATCACACAACAAAACGGAATTTACACTTTTACAAGATCTGCAAAGATGTCGGCGCCAGGATTTAATATTAAAACTTTTGGTTTCGTCCTAGAGGCAGACGGACAGACGGACATGGCTAGTTCGACTCGGCTAGTGATCCTGATCAAGAATATATATACTTTATAGGGTCGGAAAAGCTTCCTTCTCCCTGTTACATACTTTTGCACGAATACAATATACCCTTTTACTCTACGAGTAACGGGTATAAATACTTTATAATTGAATTTTTATAGTAACGTAATTGTAACAAGACTTAATGTAAATGAAAAATAATATTATATTGAAATTATTTTATAATTGTAATTTGTATCGTAATGTAATTGTAACAAGAACAAATGTTATACGATTTAATGTACAAAGTGAAGTGAATTGATATTAAAACAATAATATTCAAATTACAAATTAATTTTAAAATTTCGTATTTTAAATGTACATAAAATACAATTACATAATATTTGCAATAACTGCAAGATTTAATTAGAAAATATTTAAACTCACGAAGAAAATATTAAATACAATTTTTTTTTAATGAAAAATCATTTTATTTTGATATTAAAGTATAAATTCATAAATAATTTGTAATTGTAAAGTTAAGGCTAATAAAAAACTATTGGTTATGTTTAAATAACCGATAAAATAAATCAAAATAGATCACAGATTTAAGAATTATTAGTTTTTTTGAGTAATGTCCCATAATCATCTGAATACCTATTAAAATAAATTTACTGTTTTTAAATTGAAGACTTTTTTAAAATTAAAAAGTGTTTAAAAGTGTCTTTGAAAGTATAGAGTAAAGTATAATAGCCCCTCTCATCACCGATCGATGCAAATGTCAAGTTGACAACGCAACATCTTAACCATCCTCTTTCAATGTTTGCCCTTTGCCATGGCAGCTGATTTCGATTCGATTTTCCGAATTTTCTGAATTTTCCGTTGCACAATCGCTTACACATCGAGCTGCCAACGGATACAAGCAATTTGTCAGACCAGCGATGCACTCGAGTGCATTTATTGTGCTCAGCGTGTCGGCAAAGTTCAGATTGAAAGTAAAAGTGCCTCGTTTCGGGGGTTCTGTTGAGTCATCGCCCGCGAAGAGATCACATGGAACCACTTAGATGGAAATCACAACCCAGCCAACAAATTGATCGGATCGCATTGGATTGGATCGCATCGGACTCAAGTGTTATGAATGAAGCCGAAACGCACTGCTCAAGGTCGCTGCGCAGGCTTCTATGTTTGATATCTCTTTTCAGGCGTGTTTTTTCCACGTTTTGGTGATACGAGCTCGGCTTCGATATGGATTTCGCATGGCCAATGTCGTGCGTCGCTTTGCGTTTAATTAATAAATGCGCAAAAAATGCCTTACCGGCCGTTCGGCCACAAAACGCTAATTACGAATGCCGCCAAGAGCAAGATCGAATCGAGTTTGGGCCACAAAACCGAGCGGCAACTACAACTCGAACAACTTCTTGACATTTTGGCCATGCTCATGCGTGCAATGCAATTTCGATTTCGTCTATAATATTAAGTTGCCGCTTTTGCCATTGCATTGACTGCCACTCCACCTGATCTAATCGATCTGCGTATAGTAGGCCTATTGTTCCCAACTCAATGCCTCTCCACTCGTCTTAATTGCACACACTCGAAGAGTCGTGAAATTAATCAAATTTATTGTCGAGCCCGAAACCCATAATTAAATCTAATATATGCAACGAAAGTAATCGCGATCGGCCAACCGGCTGCGTGTGAAATCCGAGAGTGACGGACTGACTGAATTTGGACATGAGTCATCGATGAAATATGACATGACTCTTATCGAGTTAGGTCTATGATATTGGCATGGGAGTTTTCCAATTTTGGAAGTTCAGAGTTTAAAGCACAAGTTTAAATTTAACATGCGGACCAGAAAACGACTCTTAGTACATTCCAAGATTTATATTAATAAGTGTAGTACTTTTCTTATAAAATACTTAAGACTAGAATTATCGGATAGGTCTTACATTTCAATCTGTAAACAATGACGTATACAATGTACTATATGCCTCCATGGTTTGAAGAACTGAATGGTATATGTACACAATAAGCATCTCTTATCATGCAGCGTAAGATTTACTGCTTTCTCAATCAGCACATAAAGTCATTATCTGGAATGGGATGCTCCATAATATATTTAAAGTCGATGCACTGAAGTCAGTCTGTTTATGCCCGGCGAATTGAAAAGTAACCAAGATGAGAGCAATGCGGAGTTCTATTGTACTAGTGCTGTTGATGATATACTTAGGAACATCCTTTTCAGCAGCCTGCGAGGTGAGTGAAGCCTATAAAACATTTACAATTTACAAATAATACAAGTCGAATCTCCTGTCAGGGCGATGAATGCCAAAGCCAGTGTGCTGCCTACTGCTTTGGGGTTTTGAACCCATGCATGTCGAACCTGGCAAACCTACAGCGACGGGCGGAGGCCTGTGAGGCAGCTGTTACTATTGCGAGAATAGCTCTTAATGATCGAAGGCTGGAGACTTTCGGTACCTCGCTAACGATGCAAGCGGAAAGGAAAAACACTTCGCAGCTACTTTTAGCGGACAGTCCAGCAGCCCGGAAATTGGAAACAAACGAAACTTTTCAGCAACTGGGCAGCAAATATTACTACATTGAGAAGGAACTAAAGGTAAACTGGCACGAGGCCTTGGAGAAATGCCATAAAATGGGGGGCCATCTGGTTAGCCTGCAAAGCCAGGAGGAATTGGACGCCTTTAGCAGTAAGTTCGATGGTCTGAATCGCTACTGGATCGACGTGACCAATCAGTTCAAGGATGACGAATTCGTGTCTATAACTAAGGGATCGAAAGCCAACTTTTTAAGCTGGGCGGATGGTGAACCCACTAAGGACGGCAAGTGTGTGGATGTACGAACTGTTAACGGGAAGACTACCATGAACGATAATACTTGCTCTACAAATCTTTACTTTATTTGCGAGAAATCGATCGAGGTTTAGATATTTGGGATTTACTCATTTTGTATGTGAATAAATAAGTCATTACCTCTTCTTTGAAATGTTTTAATATTATATCAATTATCTTTGTGTAGTGTTAACTTTTAATGGTTTTAAAGCGAATATTAAACCTTAAATCAAGTGAGCATTACTTTGTGTCAGCACTCTCCAATGATCTCAAGGTTTTCCATTGGCTACGAAAAGTCTGGCAAGTCTCTTCTACCGATCGAGATACACATAAATACATATAGAGATCGATTGGCTTACGCATGTGCAGTGGAAACCGCAGCTTCGACATTTACGCTTAAATCATATTTTATGGTTTTCCAGCTGAAAATCGAATGTTAACTTGTTTGTTTCGTTCTGCTTTTCAGCAGCATTTTGGCGATTGTTGTTGTGCTTTTTTGCCTTTTTGCCTGTTTGCCTGTTGGCCGACTCAATTCAAGTTCGCATCGGGCCAAAGCCAAAGTCGAAGTCGAAGTTTGTTCAACCAACTTGATTCGATTGCGATCGAAAACAAAAACGTGAATGGTGCACGCACCAAGTTTTCTTGTTGTTTTTTCAATTGTTTATTTTGTTTTAACGCCGCCTGTATAATTAAATCAAATAATGTTTAGGCTTAGACTAGGGTTTTTATTCATTTATAAGAACTATATTTTAGTTAATTTATTTAGTACATTAGTAAGTCCTCTTTGTTCTTCTTTTATCTAACGAATAATTAATATGCCTTTCATGCCAAACCTTCGTTTTAATATTATCAGCCATAATATTATTATTCGCTGGCACTCTGTACTTTTCCTCTACTTAAATTGTTTTCAAACCCCCAATAAACGCCAATCCCTCTCGCTGAATTTTCGATAACAATCGGCTAACATGACATGACAATTTACAACACACATTAAGATCGGTTAATATAAATTTTTCCATGCACGTCGTAGTATTGTTTGCCATTTTCTCCAACCATTTTTCGATGCAATCATTTTCATTTTATTTTATTAGCATTTTCTTTGATTTACTTCCTTTTGGCCGACTGTCACGCGAAATGCATACAAATGTGGATCTGCCGGGGATTTGCATTTGAAGTGCCGATCTAGGGGTAATTCGATAGTCTAAGTTAAAGCTAAGAAATATCATATTTCTTGACTTATTTCTATCACTATTACTGGACTCGCCATTCCAGGGCCCACAATTGCTGGCAATTGGCACGTTTTCCAATTTGACGCCACGCGTCTTGCTCTATTGAACACCTATTGCCTGGGGGGCTTTGCTTTGGCGATAGCGATAACGATGACGATGACGAACGACGGCAGGGCAGCATTGTCGTCACACCTGCTGACGATATTGGCAATGCATACCTGAGTTTATCTTGGGCTCGAGCGGGGCCAATCGATCGCTGCCGCAAGTCATGAAAAATGGAAAACTGTGCATGGAGAAGCTGGGAAAGCTGCCACAGGTTGCAGTCATGTGACCGATCTGTTCACGTGATTTGCCAAGCGACGGGCAACTAATTTGCCACTAATAGCGAAAATGATGCAAGTGTTTTCCGCGGGGAAATGGTAGAGACAGACATCCATTATGTTGCCAATGCTGCTACTTGATTTCATTATGTGATTATTACATTGCAACTTTTGAGTCGTAAGCATAAATTGGAAAGGAGAGCGTTTGCAGACAGCCAATCAATATTACTCATACGACATGTGTATATGTATGTCAAAGGAAATGTTTATAGTACACTTAAATTTACAAGAAATAATTGTTCTAAGAATACATAATATAAGATAATATAATATAATGATGAACGAAAATACTTTTCTATAGTACCTATTTATTTATTATAATATATGAAAATAAATTATACTTTTTTTAAATTATTTTATTTTTTTATCAATATATTATTATATCCGACAAGGGAAGGATCAAACTTAAAATTATGAAAATTCTATTCCATATTTATATATATTTATGCGAACCCAATAAGTGATACAGGGAGCTAAATATAGAACATCATGGATCGCATATATGTTCTTGATGGATTCGGTTGCTTGAGCTTGACTTTTGTAGTGCCATAAATCGAGTGCAATGCGCGGATCGCTTTAAATGCTAAAGCCCGACATCAGTCGTCACTCGCACAGCATAGCGTAATTAAACGCATAATAATCTAATTGCATATTTTGCGTGTTGATTAATGTTAATTGCCAGCGCAGACGCTTTTGCTGCGAGCGCGCATTTATTATTCGCATTCGCATTCGCACTGCGAGTGAGTTCCAGTGTGCGTTTGTAAATCTGTCAATTTTGTAAATTACATTCGCACGCAGTCTTGAGCTCTGAGCTCTGAGTTCTGAGCGGCGAGTTTATTTTTTTTTTGGTTTTTTCAAATTTTTATGGCGGGCCCGCGATGTTGTCGCTTTTAAATGCCAATGTCTCTTGGCCAAAAACGCTGCGTTTGTGAATGAGCCGAAAGTGTAACGCGGCGGTGGCGTGTCCTTGAAAATGCACGCACCGCCGACTTCTGGCCTGAAATCACCGACTCGGCCAGCAGATCTCAGATCTGAAATGCTCTAGCTCGATGCGTTCTCTTTGTGTGATCTGTATTTGGCTCAAAAGAGTGGACCTAAACTCTGAACATTAAAGGGTAATAATATATAGAAATTAATCATACAAAAGGTGACTAAAACCGTTTTAACTAGAAAATGATTTTAGATTTAATTAATTAATTAAGATTACAAACAAATGGGAATTCCTTTAAAATTTCTATTAAGGCCTAACTGAAAGATAATATTAAACTACAATAATATACAACATTTAACAAAAATATGAAACTGAAAGATAATATTAAACTACAATAATATTCAAAATTTACAAAAATATATACTTAAATTTTTAGTGTGACAATGTTGTAAGAAACGTTTGAATTTATATACTGAATTTATTTGAAGCATTTAGAGCATAAAATTAAGTTTTCAGAAATTTTTATATATGCCATACTGAAAGATAATATCAAACTACAATTATATTCAAAAATTTCAAAATTTTAATTTTAAGTGTGACCTTGCTAAAAAAAAGTTTTGAATCTAAATACTGAATTTATTTGAAGAATTAAGAGTGTGCGATTTAATTTTTAGAAATTTATAGTAAAGCACTAATGAAAGATAATATTAAACTACAATAATATTCAACAATTTACAAAAATACAAATAATAATTCCAAGTATAAACTTGTTCAAAAAAGGTTTGAATTTAATTACTAAATTTAATTTAAGCATCAAGAGCTTGAGAATTAGTTCTTTGAACCAGAGTCTCGAAGACTTTGGTCCATCTGGGCTGAAATTTGTATGCGTATAGTTACCTGGGCGATTGTGGCTACCGTCAAGCCAAAGGTGAATGCGATTTGTGGTACACTTCCGCTCGTCGTGCTGCCAACGCCGACGAAGACCAAGAAAAATGTGCCCACCAGTTCGCCGAGCAGCATGCGCCAGATTTTCTTGTTCTCGGTTATGTCGGCAACGCCAACGAATTTCGACATTTCTGCAAATGGAAAACACAGGCCGAGCATTAGAACCCAATATTAGTAAATCAGAAAGATCAGAAATCAGAAAAATCGTTGATTGATACTTGCGCAGCGCAAGCCAAATCATTATTAATTATTAGTTTTTGTCAGCTTATTGTCAGTTTAATGCAGCTCTTGGTCAATAAAGTCGGAACAAAAACTGTTTACAGCGAAACAAATTAAGTGAAACTTTGTTTTGTTTTGTGCCATTTTCCTTAATATGTTATTGCAGCGGATTTACTTTGTTTAATTTCAAATGCAAGGTGACAGGAAAATAAGCTATTTGATGTATTTATGTGACGTTGTAGGCAATAAAAATACGCTTGTGAATGGGCACGTTTACTGGAATTACGTCAATAAAGTTATGGTGAAAATTCACAACGCATTTCCCTGGAATACCTGAGCTTACTGTATTTAAATAAATACCTCAAATTTACTGTTCAGCCAATTTGCCCTTTGCCCAGACTGGCCAAACAATTTGCATCGTCTGATTAATTAATTTGTTTAATGGCACCTGGGTGTTTACTTCCTGACAGAAGCCTTTCATTTGTCATTTCGATGCTCGTGCCAGGCGAAGTCGAGTGCTAATGAGTGGGTGTTAATTAATTTGTCTACGCGCCGAGCGGTCTTAACAAATATTTGCGAAAAGTGCAGCCTAAGCAACGCGTTGCAGTGCCAATAAAATTATTTATAGACATGATGACTGCCGTTTAATTTGGGTGCAATTAAAGCAAAATGTAGGGCTTATCAGGGAGCTAAGAAATACTTGTTCTAAAGACCTCGTTCCTTAAGCCGCATTTAAATAGACATTTATTTTATGGCTGTCACTTGACCAAAATGCCTGGCTAAGTGATGAACACACAACGCCCACTTTTTTTCACTTTTTCCACTGATAAGTGGGGCGATGTTATCGCACACTTCACTTAATACGGCAATTATCTACGTCCCATGACTCTGAATACCAGAGATAATAACAATAACTGTAGGAAATCCTCGTAAAAATCTGGGTGTCAGCAAACAGTTACGTTTAGCTACTGGCATCGGTTCAAAAGCGATTGGAAACTGCACTGCCCCTTTTAAATTTAAATTCAGCTGGAGTATATCGGGTGAAAATATCAAATGCAGGCCAACGTGCTCCGAATTTGGCAAAGTCCCCGAGGAATTTCCCTGACGAAACCGCAGGAAAGCCATAAATAACTTGAGCTGACATTAGCTTGTGATATTTATAGGAATTCAATTGAATTACGGCGTCACTTTTTATCGGTAAAAAAACTAGAAAATGATAGAGTAAGAACTTTTAATGTTAGTCACACCTTTAAAAGCGACAGTAAATTCTACACAAAATCAGTTATCACTCTTTTGATCTAAATATTTTGAGCCCAGGAAGTGCCCATTAAAGAATATTAGGAGCAATAACCATTTTATCAAATGAAATATGATAGTCTTGCCATATTGGTGGGCGCTTTTACACCCACATATGTTGCGTAAATAAGATTCGAAATGAAACCAGATCGACTTGTTGACAAGAATCGCAATTGGCCAAAACTCAATTAGCATAAGTGTACGAAATTTATGGTTTATTTGCAATGAACATTTGTTTAATTCATTCGGTGTTCTCTCTCTATGTTAATTTGCCAAGACAAAAACAAATGTAAATTGCATTTAATTAAAGATAACGAAATGTCAAACATAATTACACGATCATTGTGGGACAAACAAACACAAATTATTGCCGAACTGAGCATCTCCGTTTGACAATCAATCAATACAGCAGAATCAGAGGGGGGGAAATTAATAACTTCATCTGCCAGATATTAATCACGGCAATTGAATTGAAAATCGAGATTCAAGTTCAATGGAACCTCTGGATCATTAATAAGCAATTTGTGTGGCTTTCATTTGAGGCTTTGAGCTGTGAAATGCACTTGGCTCGATGGCTGTTAGCCAGTTTAGTTGACATTTAAAATTGGCAGTAACTTTGGGGTAAGTTATATAACTACACACAAAAAAAACCAGCCGGCATCAAATCAAAATTCCAACTAGACAAATTAGAACATGTTGCTTACATTTCGAGCATATCGAATTGATATGCCGTATATCAAGTCAAAATTGATACCACATAATATCAAATTGATCACCGTTTTATGCCAAGTTTTATTTGAGGGTACTTTGATATGCCGTATATCAAGTCAAAAGTGATACCACATAATATCGAATTGATCATCGTTTCATAACAAGTTTTATTTGAGTCTACTTTGATATGCTGTATATCAAGTCAAAAGTGATACCACATAATATCGAATTGATCATCGTTTCATACCTAGTTTTATTTGAGTATACCTACTTTGATATGCCGTATATCAAGTCAAAATTCATACCACATAATATCGAATTGATCATCGTTTCATAACAAGTTTTATTTGAGTCTACATTGATATGCCGTATATCAAGTCAAAAGTGATACCACATAATATCAAATCGATAGTCGTTTCATACCAATTTTGTTTTGAGTGTACTTTGGGGTATAGGCTGTTTGGGGCCCACTAAAGCTTAGGCTATCAGCAGCAATCAGTTCTATAATTGATGGGCTTTATATCTTGGGGCTGGTTTTCAGGAAGCAAACTAACTCAACAGGTCTCCATAAAGATAAAGTAGTGGCTGCTACCTAAAAATACACCTTATCTCAACCGCTTACCCAACTTAATCTAAATTGTTTTGGGCCCCAACAACCTTCGTAGGCCTTCTTGTCACATCCTTGGGAGTTGGCTAATGCTCAGCAAAAAAAAGAAGAAAAAATACATCTTGATATGCCATTGAAAGTGGTCTGAAGAAAATTCAAAGCCCAATAAATTATTGTGGCCGGCAGGCACATTAAAAATATTATATTAACAAAATGAAAAAATCATAATAACAACAATTACACACAATAGTCATCAATTGGAAGGTGAGGGCGTGACGACGTCGAGGCTTTTGGGTTTGATTTCGTGTGTGTGTTTTAGCGAAAAAACCGTATAGACATATAAAAACAATCCATCAGCAAGGCCAGCCGAGATACATTTGCGAGATGAAGATTTATCTGTGTTAATTTCGCCTTTTAATTTGTCGAATACAATTCGAAATTGTTCATAATGAAGAGTAATTAATTTAATTAGGGAAAAAAGTTAAGTTAAAATTCGAGATCGTCCAATGAATTCTAAGTAATTTGATTAGCGCCCAAAGGTGTGTTCTAAATACGGTGGAAAGAACTGGGACCACTCCATCAATTTTCCAGACCATCAATCAGAACACGACATTCGACATGAAATTAATTAGTGGGCCGCACATCAAAAGCAAACTTGCTTCGCTATCGAAAACCCGAAACCGAAACGAGCGCAATTTAACATTTAACTTCTTTCAAATCGAAAAAATTCCCGGCGTATGCGTAATAATATTTATCGTCTGCAAAATTGTTCTGGAGTCTTGCCATCAAGAAGTTGGCTTGGCATTGCCTGACCCACATACCAAAAAGTACCTGTTTTTTTTTAGTACCTGTACCTGGCACTTGATTTTGATGGCTTTGTCCCGTTTTTTATTCCATTTTTTTTTTGCACAGTCAAGCGGAAATTTGAAATTCAAAGCAGGCAAAGAGTGGCTTCGTTTCGGGCTTTGTCTCACTCTTTTTCATTTCTCTTTGGCTTCCGTGTTTGAAAATTTCAGCGAGCTCAACAATGTACGAAGAAAACAAAACAATTTTTTATTACTCGTGCTCCAAGAGATTGAAATCTCTCGCCTGCAAAGTTTCAAGCACTGGATACTCTTTCAAAGAGTTTAAATGCTACACACAACAAAAAAACACGTCGCCGTAAAATCGATGTGCACATGGTAAATTTCTAAGCATATCGTTTTTACCGAAATCTCTCTTTCTGAGATTCTCTGACTTCGAAAAAGTGAAAAAGAAGCAAAGTGACAACTTAAATTACGTGAGTGGGAGCGAGAAGTACGAACTCTCTCTCTCTCTCTCTCTCAATTCGAAATAATGCGAGATAGCGTTTAAAGTTACATGAGGGGGGAAAAGACAGATTCGAGTCATAATTGATATGACATAATGTAAAATCGATTATCGCCTCATATCGATTTTTTTTGGGTGTACGTGAAAGTTAAAAACAGAACAAATTATATCTATACTCTAACATTCTCTTATAAAAATCAGCTTTAAATTGATTTCTGCTTCTCATAGTAATGCTTTCCATTTTTAATGACTGTTTGCGACATTCACTATCTAATTAATCACACATCAATAAAGTGTGTTAGAGTATACATTATTCACTATATCACAGATCCCACGAATTCCTTTAAAATGTCAAGGTCGCTGCACATTTCACACACACCCTTGGGTGGGAAATCTTAGCACTTTTCTTATCGCTGGCCGGCCTGATAAATCACGATCCTCGTGGGTAAAATTCCTTGGCCCTGTACAATTTCACTTTCACATTCATAGAACCCCTGGCCACGATTCAAGTGGTACTCGTAATATTCAACTATTTCGCAATGCCCGCGATAGCATCTTGAATGTGCCGGCCGTTTGCTTTTAAGTCATTGCCAAGAACGTGTACGTTCTGTCCGGCGATTTATAGCCTTTTGCCTGAACTGACTGAATTACTGACCGATAAGATAGGCGTGAGTCAGGTGAGCTGTCTGCTCCCAGTTAGCCGGAGAGTTTCGGATCCCCATGTAGGGGTCTATTTCACTAGCCTGCATATAATTACCGTATTATTAGCAATTCCCCGGCACTGGAACCCAAATATAGTAATCCACATTGTGTGGCCGAATCGGAATCTATGCCAAGTTGGCCGGGACGGCTAAGTGCATGTCTGACCCCCGGGAAAAGCGGCGCTGCAGTCGCCATAAACTTGATGTTGCCGCGGATGTCCGCTCGACATGGTCTTGCACCTGTTCTGCTTGTTTTCAATGTGGCTCACATCCTGAAAACCTTGTTCGGAACATGCACTGAGAGAAATTACGGTAACTAAAAAGTCTATTTGAACTATAATATGTGAAACTCACTTAAAAATTAATTTTAACATTTAGATATTAACGATAAAAAAAATTAAACAAACTCAAAAATATTACATTTTTACCTTAGGGCTTATAAATTTATTTTATCCTGAATTATTACTTATTACAAGCAAATCTGCGTACCCAAAAAAATCGATATGAAGCGTAGATCGATTTAACATTAAGTAATATCAATTTTAGCTTGATATGCTCAAAATAAGTATTTCATGTTAAAACGAAATGCGATTTGCATAACCAGAAATTTACATGCGCATATCGATTTTACGGCGACATGCTTTTTTTGTGTGTAAGTATAATTTTGTGTTAATCTATACAAAGATCGAAATAATACCTATTCGTTTTAGTGTTAGCATTTTTTTGATGAATTAAAATAGTAAATATTAGTAAAAGTAAATGTAGTGCATCTAAACTCGGTAATCACTTTGGTAATAATTGTAGTTTCTGAAGTTCTCTTATAGTTGACATATTATACAAACAACAAATTATATAAAATGTCTGATGTTATGTAATAATTGGAATTTCTCAGTACTCTTTTCTCTCAGTGCTTCTTGTGTCCAGCCTTGGCAATAGCGAAAATCAAGGCTTGGGGGCGTGGAGCTGCACACGTGCCCCTGGATGGAGGCCAAGTCAAAGGCTTGGTCCCACTAGGGCCGCTCCCAAGTCCTGGCCCCCGAATCACTTGGCTGGTTATGTTTATTGGGGAACCTGGGTTGGGTTAGCCATGACTTATCTGCGTATTATTAGAACATGAGCAATGTCATCGCCTGTCGCCTTTTCTCACCTCGTTGCCTCGGATGGCAGGCATTTTCCGCTCTCGCAACTCATTAATTCCCTCCAGGCACGCAAATTTGGCATAAGTTTACTAATTTATGTTCTTTTCTGCTCATATGTTTCTTAATCATTTGGGGAGGGGGTCCAGAGAAATCGACTGGGTAACGAAAAGGATTCACAAAAGCTAGTTTAATGGGCCATGATGGTTTTTAAGGTGTATCAAATGGTAATTTTTCGAACTGACGTCAGTTTGACACGTGTGCAATTATTATCAACAAGACGGTGGAAGTAAATCAGTGAAATTTAAAAAGAGAGCTGACTTAATGGATCTTACGTAAGACTGTGTTTGTCCTGCTTGGTTTTAAGGCGTGTCTTTACAAAAAGGTTTTAAGTATAAGAGGGCTGTGTAAATTTACAAGGGTTATTTTCGTCCATATATGCAAATTATGTTATTGTCGCTTATCTGAAGTTAATACCCAGCACAGGGGCATTAATTTCCCATATGCAAGTGCTAAACAAAAGGTTCTCGGGTATTGTTTTCAATCCATTTCGTCTACAACAATTAATCAATTTAATCGGATTATTAATTTCGGTTTGCGCAACTCTTGGGCACTTTTGTGATTCGGCAAGGTGATGATTTTATTAATAACAGTCGCGGGAAAGATCGAAACCTGTTCGCTGGCCATTAAAATCGTTATAAATTAATTAGTCAGATGGGCAGGGACTATTCAGTTTTCGTTTGCTGTGCGGGAGGAGTGCGTCCAAACTCACTCATTATCTTTATGGGCTGTTGCTCGAACGAATTCATGTCGCCTTTAACTCGTTTACAATGCACCATAAATCAGAGGCAATTTATTGGGGTTTGTGGTTTATGACTAACTTTGAAAGTTTACCAATTAATTGCGATAATTTGAGATGACACGATAGGGAAAATCGCGAGATTTTAAGGGGGATGTTTTTTTAGGGAGATAACTTATAAAATCTCCAAAAAGACTTTAAAAAGAAGGTTAGGAATATTTTATGCATGTTTCTTTCCAATCTACAAATTAATATAATTTGTTTCCGAACATATTTTTGTGATTTACGGAACGGATCAAAGTAAGTTCTATAGAAAACCTGAACCCAACTCTGGACGTTTAATTTAACGATGCACACAAAAAAAGAGCATGTTACCGTAAAATTCAGGTCATGCAAAACCCATATCGTTTTTACATGCAGTAATTTTTTCGACCAGGTCAAATTTACCTGGCCACATTTCAAATTAAAATTGATCTTAAATAATGTAAAATTGATCTACGTTTCATATCGATTTTTTTTTTTGGTGTATGTGAATCCAAAACTTTTCATGAGAATATTCCTTATAACTATAAGATAAGACTTCCGTTCCGTAAGTAAATTTTTAATAGAAAGTCAAAATCACTCGACTCTGGACACTTGAACATTCCAATTATTATCCACACAACTCCGTAAACTTAATTCAACGTTACGTGAATGAAAAACTTTCCATGGGAACCGAGAATCTTCGCTCCTGTGCATCTCAATGGCAGCTTATTATCTTAATTATAAGCTATCTGCTTGACAAACAAGTTGATCTTCCATTGAGAACTGAGCTGAGATGGGCGGAATTAAGTGGGGATGTGCACTAACTGTGCTAAATGTCTAAATGTTCTGCGGCCGAGCCAAAAAACATTTCCTGGCTCTAAGTGTGCTACTGTTTTGAATGCCAATTTCACCGTGATGTCATGTCAACCCGGCTCACGATTATTACTGTAATTTCATATCTGCGAATGCCCGACGCTATAAAACCGGCCACTAACGTCCGGTGGCAGTGTATATATAGCGATGTTGGCCCAAGATGACAACGCATTGAATTATGAGGCGGAGAAGATGTTTGGGCGAAAGAGAGATATCAAATTAGCCACACGTTTGTACTGTAATTTGCAGAGTTTCAACGCCAAAGGGTCGCGAATTTCTCCCGCACCTCACAAGACTATTTTTAACGGCTTACCAGACGATACTGCTCTGAAAATTCCCTCCGACCATTAGCCACCGAACCAGGCAGTAAAAATATTTAATATCTAAATCAAATATTGAAGCTTGTGTTTAAACACTTGATCAAATAGAAGCTCAGAGGCGTTGACATTAATTAGCTGGAACCGAGAATTTCAATAATGGAGCTTGGCTGGCAAATGAATATCTAGCGCTGGGCAAATATTATCGCCATTATCACAACAATATCGGCGGAAGAAGCGGCGAAAATGACGCCAGAGATCGTCTTTAATTCTGCGGAGCAAACAGAAAATGCAATTAAGTTTTTTAATTAATTGCCTGTTGAAGCTGCACAAATAAAAGTTCCTATTTTTCGGCTCCTCACTCGTTTTCTTCAGTTCATTCACTCGATGTGGTGTAGTTTTATTGCTTTCGTTGGGGAGTCATCAACATCATCGTCGTCGCTTAAATTGCCCGGCCGTAGTTTCCGCTGTTGTTTACCTATCAAAGTTTTCTCCTATCTATCTTATTTTTCTTTTTTGAGGCCTTTCTGTCATGCAAACTTTCAGTTACAGAAATCATCAACAACCGCCACGGAAGCTAAATCAAAGCAACAAAAAAATATTCGTCTAACTATAGAAATATAACTTGAGGCTAATTTACTGTCTTTGTCATGCTGCGCCACAGAAATTATTGAAAACCAATCATCTCGTTATCGTTATCGACAGGCGGGCTAGTCTTTTGATTAACTCAACTATCCCAAAGAAAGATGATTTATCAAAATATCTTTAGGTGGCTTATTAAAGATGATTAATTACACAGGAGTGATTAATTTTTTGTCAAATTTTAGGCCACTTTGGGTTTCTTTAGAAAGGAAAAGCATAAACAGAGTGTTTTTAAAAAAATGAATAAGAATGTAGAATTTTAGTGTTAAGTATGTAAAACTTTTAAAAAAAATTGAAAAGATTTTAATACATTATTTTTAAAGAATATATTGATTTAAGTATTTATTGTTAAAATAAATTTGAGATCTCATGGGCAAATCATTTTATAAATAATGTTTTTTAAAATAAATAGTATTGTCGTAGTATTTGTTTATATTTTGTAAAAATTTTAAGTTTGTAAAAATAAATTTAAAAACAACTACGGTCATAAAAATTTCTTGCTAATACTTATAAATCTCGAATTGCCATTATATATATATATATATTATATTTTTTAGAAATAAATCTAGAAATTTTCTAGATTTAAAGGCAATTTTTTTAAAAACCAGAAATAATTTTTCCATTTCTAAAAGCTGGCGATTTAAGGACGAGATTTCTAAATTTTATAAAGAGATTTTTATGAGTGTAGATTAAACTTTATAAAATTATTTATATGTAACTATTTTTTATTTCCTTTCATATTTTTTTAAGCAAAAGAGGAAAGCCCCAAATGAGTGGCATTAACTTTCGTAGAAAATCAAAACAATTTCTCGCACTCTTCGCCCCCATTTGATTCGCAATTAACCTTCGCACACACGCACACGCATAGTTCGCATTCTCCGGTTTCCAGTCTCCAATCGCCAATCACTCACCTGTTTTCTCAACCATTTTGCTGTCTTCGGTCTTCTGTCTTCAATCTACTGTCTTCTGGGGGCTGCCACTTGAGTTTTTTTGGCAAAGCGTGGGGGGTTTTGGATCGAACTTGTGTTTTGCTTTCGTTTTCAAAGCGCGCTTTTTGCTTAGTTTTTTTTTATGGCGGCTGCTGCAGGTAAAAGTAAGCCAGCGAGCACTCGAATCGAACTGAATTGCGCCAATAGTTTTTTGTGGCCAAAATATAATTGTTAAGGTTAAGAGTCTTGGGGTTGCACAATTGTCAGGCACTTGACCACAGAGAGTCGAATGGGCGGAAAGTGGAGTTTTTGTCAAATTAATTTCACCCGTCAGCCCTTTTCGGTTTTTCCTGCGCTCTCGTCTCGTTTATTTTCACACTGAAACTCAATTATTGCTTGCTTAGAAATTGGAAAGCGCAACGAACAATAACTCGATTTTATTATTTTCAATTAAATTAACCGCTCCGAACTCGATTTCCTTTTCGAATTTTCAAATTACCGTTGCCCGCTTGGCTTTTCTTTCTCGCAGATTGTGGCTGGATTTGTTTGAGTCTAAGCTGTGCTACCACGTTCGCTGTTCGAGCGCAAATAAACGTTGGCAATGTTGCGCCTGTAACTGATATACTCTCTGCCGCAGTCGCAGTTGCCGTCGGCGTCGCCGTCGCAGTCTGCGTCGACTGAAGCAGCGATGTCTGATTTTAGTTTTTGGGGCTTGGTCAACTTCGCTCCACTTCGCTATGGGGGCAACCGAAGGATCTGGGTTCGGAATACTGATGACTTAATCGAATGGGGGTGTAAAAACATTTATTATGGCTCTTGGGCGGGGACATATGCTTTCTGATGGCTCTATTTTGCCAATCTGAGTTATGTATCTTTCTGTTGCACTTGCAAAAAATTAAAATCACCTGGCAAAAAAATTGCACTTAACGTTTTTCAACTATTTATAAATCTGAAGAAAAAATGTTAGGTAATTTATAATGGTTCCAATAATTAAAAATGGCAAATTCATACTCAAATTGTTTGTACTTTTCTTGTACACACATACAAAAAAGCATATCGTTTTAACATTTCAAGCATATCGAATTTACGGGTCCGCATATCAAGTTAAAATTGATATTACATAATGTAAAATCGATCTACGTTTCATATCGATTGTTTTTCCATAACCAATTGCTACAAAGTCGCTTTAAATTGGCAAATTAAAATTAAATTTACCCGATAAAAGACCAACAATCTTTCCAAAACAAAAAGCAAAGATAAGATAGGTAATAAAAAAAAATATATTATTTAAACGATAAGTAAGTAAAGTAAGCACAGTGTTTTCTATATATATATTTTTTGGTAAATGTGTGCTTAGAAAGCTGCTTTAATACAGTATTGCTAATACTGTGACAATTAAAATCGAATAAATTTCAATTAACTACAAAGATGTGGCAAATTCTTAATCTAATTGTTATTGACCAAGGGGAAAGTTCAGAGCCATTTTCGGGTTTTGCACACAGCCTAAGAGCTATCAGCCTGCCATTTTGGGCACTTGATATATGGACGTGTGCGGTTTATAGCACTCAAAAGACTATAAACATTTTTTTGATTAATCTGATTAAAGTTGCGCTGGTCATGCAGAACCTCAGACGGAACTATCGCATAGCCGAGATCTTATCATCCCAGCAGAGTTTTGACTTTTGGTAATCCACAAGCGCTGCACGTGACTGGTTTAACCCAACCCACCCCCTCTATAGCACCCACCTATATTTCAGTACACTTTTCACTTTATTTTAATGGCAAATTATTGCAGCTTTTCCACATTTAACTCGGCTAATGGGTTATGGACGGTTGGGCCCTTATCAGTTTCGCTTTTAAACAACTTTCCACAGCTTTAATATGCCATATTGATTGCGGGGCTTCGCTGACTTTTGAATAGGGCTTTTACCTTGTCGTCGCAAACCTATTTTTATCACTGGCCAGAGCAACAGTTGCGAGTTATTGACAAAACAAGTGACAACCCAGGCCCAAAAGGGAGGCATTCGCCAAGAGGCCAGATTTTGTTTGTGGAAGCCTCCCAGCCCATTACGAAAACAAGAGCCAAACTTCAGACGGATTTGCCTGTGCCTTCGGTCGGGGAAGTGACTTTGTTGCTTTAATGAGTAATTATATTTAATGCCAGTTAACCATTAAAATGGCACGAACTCTGGCTAAATGGGCAAGATAGTAATCGCCGCTGTTGAGTTGGTCTATGCTTGTCGAATTACCAATGGATCTTGGGCTCCTGCCTCCTTTTCATTTCGGGTTTTCATTCAACAAAGTAACTCCCATAAGCTTCTCAAAAAAAAAACCAATTAAACTGTAATTTGTTCGCTACAATTAGAGGAAGATAGTTGAAATTGATGATTTAGAGTGAGATTAATAAGTATGAAAAAATAATTATAAATATTCTTAACATAATCAGAATTTTGATACAATATTGAAAATTAAATACATCTCGGAAAAAATTAATTTTTAACTAAAAATTTAATTTATGTATTTAAAAAAAATTAAATAGTATTTAGGACCCTCATATCAGACATGTAAAAGTGAAAAAATAAAACAGGGAAAATGTTTTAGCTAGCCAAACAATTTTCCCCAATGAAGCGGATAAAATTTGAATAAAATCCATGCAAGTGGTAGTTGCAATTACCAAAACCAAATTGAATTTAATTTTGTTTTCTGCAATTATCTGTTTTCTCTGCACTTGGATCTTGTGATGCTACGAAAACAACTCGAAATACGGCAACAATAATAACCGTAAGCGGACTCCAGTGACATTGAAACATGTGCAATTGTAACTGAAAATGACGGGCGATCGCCAAGTGGACTGAAGAAGAAGAAGAAAATGAAAAATATAAATATAAAGAAAAAGAAAACAAAGCCAAATAAATGTGTAAGCGCAGACAGAGAGAAACGATTATAATCTCGAACCGAATCGCGAATATTTTGTATGCTTATGGGGGCGGCTAATAAACGAATTGTAATGAATTTCGGGCGCACAATAACCGCCAATGAGTCGGTAGAAAACTAAATGCCCCGAAATTGGTTCAATCAGGTGGCAAAAAGTAGGAGCGTGTGCCTGTTTGTTTTTCGCCCGTGATTGATTTAGCCCGGGCAGCAGCCAAAAATCGAATAAAGGTCAATGTCGCAGCCCACCCCCTCTCCACCTTATTTTTTTCCCCATTTTTTTTCCAGTCTGCGATGCTCTATCTCCGGCGTTTGACACTCCATCAATCTTGGTTAGTGGTCGCTGTAAAAGCGAGAGTCTTGAGATGCGCGACTATGGTCTATGCAAATTTTACCCAGCGCTCTGATTATGGCTTTTGCTCGGATATGATGTATGTTGCCTAATTTTGAGTACAGTGAACAAATAGTTCTAAAAAAAATTTAAAATTATTTATATTTTTAAACTTATGTATACATTTTCTCTATTTATCTCTTAATTAAGTAGTATATATAACATTATTTGTAATACCAATGATATGATCTCTAAATTGTACACAGAAAAATTTATAAAAGATCAGATTGATATGTGCTGGTAAAAAAAATACTAAATTTGGTATTTTATATGATATGATAAAATTGTGTGTGCTGGTCAATTTTATATTTTTTAAAGATCAAGTTTTACAAATACAAATACATAAATATCCAGTTATTAATATCATTTTGATTTGAATACAGATTATATTAATCATATTTTACATTATTTGTTCAAAAAATACTAAATTTGGTATTTTATATGATATGATAAAATATCATGTTGATATGTTTGAATCATAAATTTGACATAAATCACATCAACTTTTTATTGATATGAAATAAGGTAGAAATGACCCTATTTCAGGATCTTTAAAGAATAAACTTAGCTTAAATCTAATTAAATCCAATAAAATATTATTATAATACCTAAATATGCAGTTGCTTTAGCCAATACCCACTGTACGTATATCACACATTATGTTTCAATAAGGCCGCTGCTTGGGGCTGTTGGCGTTTGCTTTTATTGTGTCTGGTCTTGCGGTTCTCGTTATTGTTTTTTTGGCAAGCCTCGTCCAAGTCCAATTCGAAATTTTGAATTGTTGTTGAGCTATTTGTTTTGCACATTTTCAGTCGCTTGTCGCTTTGCCTTGCCTCTCCTTCATCTCCATCTCCATCGCCATCCACATCTCCATCTCGAAACTCCATCATATTTTTGCAGCCATGACTAACCTCTGGTTGTCGTTGTTGTTGCTGTTGTCTTCGAGTTGTCTTCACGCATGCGCCGTGGGAAATATATTTCCAAGAGCTTTCGCAGAAACGTATCTTATGCGGGCATCTCGACCGAATAATTCTGGTTATGGATCGCAGATCTACGCCTCACATTCTCTCCTAAAGCCAAATGTTAAGGTTAATTCTGGCCCACGAGGCGTATACTCACTTCCTGTAGCCGGTACACACGGCGTATGAGCGATGCTGAAGCGCGTGCCCCGCCAAAAATTGCAGGTAATTAACCATAAATAAAAGGCACTACTTCTCTTGTCCAGGCTCAAAAGTTCGCAGCACTCCAATATTGATTGACACAAGCACTTGCTCGTACTTGTACACTTTTTGCCATTTGTGTGTTTACCCAACTTCTTCGGTTTTTGTTCTCGTACTGCTTTTGTTTTATATAAAAATAAAAATACATCAAGAACGTACTGTTTTTTTTGTCGCAGCTTAGCGATTTGTTTTGTTTTCTATTTTTTAGTTTTTTTTCTTTAGGCACGGCCGCTGTTGACTTATGGCGTACGTGTTATATATCGAGGGCCCATTAAGATGGGGAACGGTAATGGGCACATAAAAAATGGCAATTGATGAAAATTTGCTTATTTCCGATGCTGATAAGCCGTCGCAGATGTTTCAAGTGTTTATTTTTTGCACTGTGACTTTAAGCGGTAATCAAAGCTCACTCGAAATCGGTTGAATTTACTATAGAATAAAACCAAATTAGCTCGTTGCCTTTGAGAATTAGGTATGCTTCCGCTAAAAGTCTGAAAAAAAGTAAACAGAACCTTACTTAAAATTCGTGTGATGTTGAACTAAATTAATTGTTTCCAGGCAGAGTTACTCCACTGCTTTTAATCGAGTTCTGGCATATTAGCCACTTATTTTATGGGCGCGGAAGTGGCTAATCCGATAATACTAGCGTGATTTATCAGTAAATATTTTAACATGACGTAAAACAG
The DNA here is from genome assembly GCA_035046095.1 of Drosophila pseudotakahashii. NCBI lineage: Eukaryota > Metazoa > Arthropoda > Insecta > Diptera > Drosophilidae > Drosophila > Drosophila pseudotakahashii. The sequence continues at coordinate 572,214 of JAWNOE010000247.1, read as the reverse complement.
CATAAAGCAAGTGTTTCAAAAGAATTTCTGATAAGCTGGGCAACGATTATAAAAAAAATTAAAGTTTTTGAGAAGAATAAATACCTAAACCCAAAAAAAAACTTGATATGAAACGATGATCGATGTGGTATTAATCTTGACTTGATATGCGGGCACCTCAATACGATATGCTCGAAGTGTAATTTGAATTTTGAATGTCTTTCTCCCTCCCAATTATGTAATTTTTGGCGTTATCTCGCTCTGTTTCTTTTTTAATAATTAAAATAAATGCCAAAACAATGAACTTAAAATACAACGCAATTGAAATGATCCCTCTGCGAGGAGCCCATTTCCCAGATCACGTCACTTCGCGACTGCCAGCTTTAAATTCCCGCTATGTCTGATTTAATTAATGGCTTCCCACTTGGGGGCGCTATGACCGGACAATTCTAATTTATTATTTCGCCAGTCAGGACACAATTACTTTGCTTTTCCATATTTCACAGCGAGGCTCCTTGGCAGCAGAAAAAATAAGCAAAAAAGCCCAGCCCTTCCACTGGATTACGGGCCATATGCAAATGGGCGCAATGTCGGGCCAAGGTCATCGGAGAACTATTGTGTGGCGGCTGAAAAGTGGGCGTTGGTCAGGTGTCAAGAGTCAAGTGTCAGGAGGAGTCGGCCGGTTCATATATTTCCATTCAAATGAATGGGGCCTGGATTTTCCTTTTTGTTTCAACAGTGTAGTATTCTGTTTCCACCTATGTAAATTAGAAATAATCTTTATCTAAAGCAAGTAGTGGCAGGGATTGGTGTGTCATAATGTTATGGAAGTCAGTCAGTATGATTTATGCACAGGCAAAATAAACAACACGTAATTATGTAAATGAATCACTTGCTAATTCCTGTTTTTATTTTAAAACACAATTATTAGAAAGCCAAAAAAACAGAAGTTTCATTGCCCAGATAATTTAAGGAATCACCATAGCTCTGATTAATAACACTGTGTTACAAAATTATTGCTTTTTCAAATTACCTCGCTGGATGCGATAAATTTGAATTTGTACATTAAACTGCGTTCTCCAAAAAGTTCCCCGACTCAAGGATTTTGAGAAACAGGACCTTAAAGTTTAAAATATACTAAAACATTGCCAATTTTCCGGGAGTACAATATCTTAAAGCTCCCCTAGGAACTATCGGAAAAATATTTTATTTTACATATGACCTCCTACGCTTGGGAATAACATTTTTTAATAATTCTGAGCTTCGAATTTAACGAAAAATTAATAGGAATTTAATAGGAAACAAATTATAGCTTCGTTGGTTTTAATTGTGTTCTCTTTCTACTCTGGGATATGCATTTCTTGTATTGTTTCAGCATTTCGAATTAAGTTTAAAACTAATCGGACGACTATATTAAAAAGTTGCCATAGAAAGGAAAATTAATGGCAAAATAATTCGAAAATTAACATTTTGTAATTTAATAGGAATGATCTGATTCGGCCGCAGCTAGCTTCCTTTCTTGTTTATTTCGTTTTTACTATAATCTGTCGAAAAAGGTGATAGTCAAAACATATTTCAGACAAAAGCTTGATATCTAATTTAAAAAGGGCTCGGAGAAAAACGCTTTCCATACTCTCTTCCAACCAAAGACGGTAAGAACTAAAACGGATTTCGATTGGAAATAATTTCTGTGACACCCCCGATAATAGCGGATAATTATGATAGAAACCGAAACAACACGGTTCTTGACCTGAAAGGCAACTGTTACTCACGATCGTCGTGGTATAATTACATTTTACACTGTATTTTACATCCAGCTTAGAGCTATAAAAATAAAAGAAAAAATAAGATAAGAGGCGAAGAGGTTTGAGGCTGCGCTAGACCCATCCAGCATACCGAGCATGTCAAACTATCTATGCGGAAGTTTTCACAATAATAATTATTCATTATATTTTAAAAGTGAAAAATAATATTAATTAATTAGTTAATATGATTATTTACATTTTAAATTACTTAATTTCTCCTCATAAAAGTGTGCTTGGATTACTGAATTGCATTTTCTGACTATATTCATTTGAAAAGGCAAATACAAATGAAGACAACACCTGTAAAGATAAAGGCGAATTTGATTTTACGTCAATATTTCATGGAAAAGTTCAGTGTTCCCCGTGCGGCAAACAGTAAATTAATTAAAGAAATTGTTTGCGAAAGACATGATTTCAGGGCCGATTTGGGTGATAAGAATACCGAAAAACGATGGAAACTTTTCTGCAAGCGTCACTGTCTGACGTTGATGATGGGTGGGATAAATATTACCCTTTTAAATAACTATTTGCAGTCAATAAATTAGCTTCAATTGCCTTCAGATAGACGATTACTGTTGGTGGCAATTTTGATTTTACCACTGTGTACGCAGGGTTCGTGTCTTGGCTGATCCGCAACAAGTGTGGTGGGTTTCAGTGTTTGGTTTGTTGTGTTTATGTCATTTATTAATTTCGAGATAATCGTACATTTAAATCGTCCGTTTTAATCGTTGCGCCCGCGCTCTTGTAAACCTTGTAGAATTCTTCTCTTTGCTGCTCCGGAGAAAAACCCTCTCTCGTTTTGGTTATTTTTTACACCGGCCTCTCTGCGCCTTTGACTTTGGGGCTTTGGTTTTTAGCTGCCAAAAGCGTCGCGCAGTGTTTGTCGTCGAGTTAAAGTGCGCGGATCGCTCGAGGAACTCATATTCCTGCCAAGTTCAATAAAATATTCGTTAAGTGCATGTTTAGGTGTTAGTTGTTGTTGCCGCAAAGCCAAGTTCATAAGCAGGTGCAAAGGTGCCAAAGTGAGCTAATAACGAAACAAGGTAAACTTCTAATTGAAAGTGATCATAATTAAAAACAAACAACATTTTTTAATTCACACAAAAACAAAACAAATAAATTTTAAGTTTTAAAAGGTATAACAAATATTTTTTATAATTGCTATATTTATTTTCAAGTATTTAAGGTTTTTTTTAATTTAATTAATTTTTGCATTTTTACCAATAATATTTGTTTTATAATTCGCATTAATAAAAATTTTAATATTAAATAAAATTTTAAAGAAAACAAACAAATAAAACTAATTATTTTCATATACAAATTTTAAAAAGTATCATATCCCTTTTTTAAAAATTTGAATTTGGTTTAAAATTATTTATTCATAGATATCTATTGAAATGTTTTACAATTTCTCACCGTGCACTGAAACTAATGTTGTAATACCGTTTAGCATATTTTCCAACCCCTGTTCATATTTTGTCAAATCTACTTTGATCATTTTTTTGGCCTGACTTCTCTCATAGAACGAGATAAACAAATTGCGGAGAATGCCCTCGCGTATGTCAATCGTAAAAATATAACAATTTATGTAGAATTTTTACTTCTGTCCGCCAGCGCGATTCCGAGTAATTAAAAGCGGATATAGAATAAGAATCTTGCCAAAATATATTTAAAAATTTCACCAGAACATTTTGTTATTCTATTGTGCTTTTCATTTTGAAACCAGCGTTGCGTGAAATGATGCGGTCGTGCGATCTGTTTAGACTTTCAAGACTTCTATATGTTTTCGTATTGTGTGGTTAATTAGGTACGGCAATGCCATGATCCGATGATATGGTAATGGGACTTACAGAGCTTGGGGGCATTCAGTCCGTTCAGTTTCATATCTGACACCTGTGATTGATGGGTTGACCAGGGCAATTTTCTGCTCTCTGATTCGGTAATTGGAGTGGCCCCTTTTTTGCCATTAACCGGGCTTCACTGTAGCCCCGAACACGTGTGGGAGTTTTGGACACTAACTCTGCAATTGCTGCTGTACTTTCCCCCCTTTTATCACTCCCGCTCCTCCCACGTTCGGCGATGCATACAAATTCCGAGCTTAAGTAAGTTTTATGGTCTTTTAAGTGACAAAGTTGCGGCAAACAATTGCTAACGTCTATATCGCCAAATGCCATCGGCAGACGTACGCAATTGAGGCTAGGCTAGATCGTATTTAACAGTTAAAAGAAATAAAAAAAAACAGGAAAACATTACCTCAAGCAAAGGGGTTTTTTTGAAGAAATTAAAATTTTTTTTTTGGATATTTACAAATGTTTTTAAGTAATGATTACTCTAATGATTACTCTATCTAATATTACTCACAGATTAATATTCAGAATTAAAAACAAAAAATTCCAAAAATATACACACACAAAAAAAGCATGTTGCCGTAAAATCGATATGCGCATGTATATTTTTTAAATACGCATATCCTTTTAACATGAACTACTCATTTTGAGCATATCGAATTGATATTACATAATGTAAAATCGATCTGCGTTTCATATCGATTTTATTTCGGGTGTACATTTTTAAAGATAATACTTAACTTTCAGAATATGTAAAGATCATGTGACTACTGCTTTACAACTATTTCTAATACGTCCCATTATAGTAATAACTTGGTCGCCAATAAATGCTACTCAAAACGGCCATAGATTAAAATCATCTTGAAAATGGTCACATAATTTACTTACTTGCTTTTAGAGTCTATAAAAAAATACATCAAAAACAAAAGCAACGACATTACCTCACCAGTTCCATCAAGGCAAGATTTATATTCTTGTTATCTGGATGTTTTTAATTAATGACGAATGTCTTTGTGTGTTGCCACTTTTCTCAAACGACATTCTTCATTATTTGCATATAATTAAATTTTATTGGAACACATTTTTGGCCGCCTGTCGGTTCAACTTGGTTTGAGTTCAAGTTCATGAACCCGCCGTTAATACACGTTTCGAAAGCCACAAAAATATCTCGGATGACGAAAATCAGCTCGAAATGCGTTGAAATGCATTCAACATTGTTGGGTTTGCGAAAATATGTGTGAATTTTGTGTGTTTTGTTCTCGCCGTTTGTGCTAATTTGTTGAGCAAACTTTTACTTTATTGTTCGGATAATATGCGAATTGGCACGGACACACTCGGTTATTACCGCGCTATTGAGAATTCCACAATTGGGTATAAAGTATTGGGTTTCCAATTATAAGGCCAGCTTATCGTCCACAAATAGCCGCCCAAAATAATCGCAAAGCAAACTATAATCAGAGCTGATTAATTGTTTAGATTTTTCATTTGTTGTTCTACACCTTTTAGTTCAGCGATAGGGATTTTAATTAGCCTCGAAAAAGAGAATCTGAACCATGGAATGCCAGTTAGTAGCAGGCCAATTAAAATAATATTTCATGGAAACTAATTACGATTATAATTACACGCTGAAATTGTTGAATCAGTTTTCACAATGGATGATTAACGGGTGATGACAAATATTTAGAGTCTCCCGGTTTTACCCATTTTTCTTGGCATTCCAATCAATGGCAGCACTTGTGTGGGATGGTATCTCTGCTCTATTACAAGGTATTCCACTTATCCGCGGGCCCAACCTTAAGTCAATTCAATTACTATCTGCTCATCCACCACACTCCTCCGCTGCTTCTCAATTAAGGAATAGAACCCGCGTTTCCATATCAGAGCACTTGAGGCTATTGCCTGATATCGATAGGGGACCCATAGATGACGCAAATAAAAAACACGAAATTCATTAAGATTGCATTGGAAAAGCTAAAATACAAAGAGTGATGAATAACTTGAATATTTTCTGAGCATAGAAAATGGAAATTAGCATTGAACAGTCGCTGATTGATGGCATAGACAAATTACAAATGGAATATGCTATATGGTATATATATATATTTATATATTTGTAAAGCTCTTGAGATCTTATGTGGGGGCATGGTCAACAAGTCTTAGCCCATTTTTGGGTCTGTTCGTGACCGCATTGCGCCAAATAAGAACAGCAAGACAAACAGTTTCCACTGATTCCACTCTATAAAGAAACAGGCCTAATCCCCTCGCGGCGGTTTAACCCCCGGAGGCCCCCTTAACCCCCGGTTAAACACTCTCAACTTCTCATTCTCGAGTGCTGCTCACCTCTGACGGTGTTGTGCTCAAATATTTACCGCACTTTTATGACTCGTTGCCAATTAAATATTATACATTTTGTTTGCTCTGATATATTCTCACATGCAGCTGCGTTTCGCCGATAAGATGATGGGTTTCGTGGAGATAGGGGGTGTGGTTTCTAAAGGGTGCCCCTAATTACCCGCTTTTGACATAAAGTAAAGCAAACAAACATTTCTTCACAGCTGGAAATTAAATAATTAAATACAGATGGAGCTTAAAAATATTTGGGGCTTTCTAAGTTGCCTATTTTTATATTTTAGTTTTATTTATATTTTTATATTTTTTGGAAAAATCTTCTTAAGCCTGCATTCTTACTGATAAAAAACTGTGACTATTTTAATTGAGTACCAGACAAAAGTGTCAACCCATAAGGAACCAAGACAATTGCAGCGGAAATGCAGATAGTCAAAGTGTCGCCAAAGGCCAAAACAATATCGCACCACCTTAAATGAGTAAAAAAAAGCCGCGGTTAAATACCTGCTCATGTCCGACAATTGTCCACATCCAATTTCAAGCACATTTCCATTTACAATTTGGACTGCGATTTGCATTAACGGCCAGACATCATCGCCCACTGACTTTTCCTTGTGCTTTTTTTCAGTTTGCCAGTTTCAATTGGAAAGCAAAGCGAAGAAGATGGGAAAGTTCGAGTACTCACTGGGTCTCAATGAGGTAGGTTTAAAGTCCCAAATCTTAAATTTAAATGGTTTTTAACTATATTTTTTATATCCCAGCTCAAATGTAAGGAGCTGCGATTGTGGCAGGCTCTGATTGGAGAATTCCTGGGCAATCTGATCCTCAATTTCTTTGCCTGCGGAGCATGCACCCAAATTGAGGATGGTACCTTCAAGGCCCTGGCTTTTGGCCTGGCCATCTTCATGGCCATCACGGTGAGATATTCCTTAAATGTCAGTATTATTCTTGCTAAATTAAATCATATTCCCCTGCAGATTGTGGGCCACTTGAGTGGTGGACATGTGAATCCTGCTGTCACCGCTGGAATGTTGGTTGCAGGACGAATCAGCCTGATCAGGGCCTTCTTCTATGTCATTTTCCAGTGCCTGGGTGCCATCGCTGGAACGGCAGCTGTTAAGGTGAGAAATTATACAAAAAATACTTTCTTTAAATATTAAAAAAATGTAGTGAACAACTTGATAAATTTTTTTTAAATTTTGCAAACATTGTACTGAAAAACCATGGTGTTTACTTGAAACCATATCATGAAGACGAGAAATAACACTGAATCATTTATCTCTCAGAGGTTTTTGATTGTCCCACATCCGGTTGTGGTTTAAAAACTGACTCGTATTCCGACAATTGCCTTCAATGAGTTCATATATTAATCTTCACGGCAATGTAACGAGCGTATGTAGTGAACCCATTGATAACTTTCAAGTACGGAAACCAACTTGACCAAAAATTGTTATCTTTTATTCAATTATATTTCATTGTTTTATGTTTATTTTCCACAAAGTGCAAAAGACATATATTTAAAAAATAATACGAAATACAAAAACGAGAGATGCTAACGAGAATGATATTATTTCAATTATTATTATTATTATATTGTAACTTTTTTTCAAAAAATTATTAATATTAAAAAAAGATTTCACATATAATCTTAGTTTTATCTACATCGTTTTTTTTTAAATACGATTTTAATTCACATTTAATTGGGTAAAAATTTTGTACATAAAACCGAAATTATGTTGGGCTTAAATCTAATTTTGATTTTATAAAAAAAAATTATATACCTTCAAATTTGGCTTGAAATTGAACTAAGAAAAAACGATTTTACCTAAAATCCGATGTCTAGTTATAACACGTATATATTTACTATTAAGGAAACCCTTTAAAGGTTAAAACCTTTTTAAAAGTGTATTTTACACCCCCTAGATCCTCCTCGACCAGGACTACCACAATGGCTTGGGCCACACCTCCCTGGCGCCAAATATCTCAGAAATGCAGGGCCTGGGAATCGAGTTCTTCCTGGGTCTCCTGCTGGTTCTCGTTGTGTTTGGGGCCTGTGATCCCCACAAGCCCGACTCCCGTTACACGGCGCCCCTGGCCATCGGAATGGCAGTGACCCTGGGTCACTTGGGCACGATTCGGTACACGGGTGCCAGCATGAATCCCGCCCGCACTGTGGGCACTGCCTTTGCCACCGATATCTGGACCTCGCATTGGGTGTACTGGGTGGGACCTGTGCTGGGGGGCGTGGCAGCCGCCCTGCTCTATACCCAGGTCCTGGAGGCGAAACCCGCCCCGAAGACGAACGAGGCATCCGAGAAGTACCGAACGCACGCCGATGAACGCGAGGTGAGAGTCAGGTTGATAAGCGCCTGGAGCGAGGAGTCCTTCTACTGATCACACCCACACACTCATTACACACCCACTTATCACACTCAAAACTCACTCATAAGCACACACACTTGCATTGTAAATACCCCAACTTACTCGATTTCAGGGATGCAAACCGAACCGCAACCCGAACCACTTACCTTATATCTCATTTATCTGTAACTATTTAAATGTATATATTTTTATCGCTTTAGCAGCAGATATTCGTATACTAAAGCTATCGCAACCCGCCATCAAAACTTAAACCAATCCACTTTTGAGAACCGAACCCATTGGTTTAGATCTTCTTCAATCCTTTCAACCGAACCCGTCCACAATTTCGATCGGTTTGCATCCCTGCTTAAGTTATTTGACTAATTTGTGTACTATTATATTTTCATAACTTGCAGATGCGCAAATTGGAGGGAGAACGCGACTATGCTTAAAACTAGGGGATCACCAGCGACTCGAATCTAGAGATAGAGGGAGATTTGTTCGATGTATCCATTCATTTCAGTGTCTATCACACTTATGTCGTGTACTCTTTCGTTCGTGTGTATTTATGTATTTATTCATGAAAAAATCATTTTTTAATTAACTAATATTTAAATGTGTAAGCTGCCCTAAAATGCAAACTACAAAATAAATTACTTGTATTCTCAAGCGTTCACAATAAAGTGGAAAACATTAATCAAAGTTGGGTAATGCAAAATTATTTTAATGGAATTTGAAAATATTTTGTAGCAAAAAAATAAAATAAAACAAACGACTATCAGATACCCGTTACTTAGCTAAAGGTAGTGCGAGGGAGATGGAGATATTCAGTCGTCAAAGCAACTGGCGCCATCTAGTGGCTATTCATTATTTGCTTATAACTTTTTAATGAAAGGTCCGATTGGAAAAATTTCTTCTATATATCTATAGCAATTATTGAACAACAAAAATAGTATTTATACTTATTCGAATCCTTTAAAGATGTGGGCCCCAGACACATTTTAAGGTCGTTTAGCGATTGTAGGCATTAGAGTTAGATACTTTCCTACGAATTCAATGTACCCTTTTACTCTTAGAGTAACGGGTGTAACAGTAATGATTATTTTTCTAAAAATAAAAAGGTTTTTAAAAGAATTCCTTTAATTTGGTATATAAATTTACTTCTAATTAACCTTTATTTTTGATTACTAGATCAAGTTTTCTTAAATTTGCACCCTCAAAAAGTGCGCCATGCTAAAGCTTATGCTGTGAGCTTTTCCGCTGTCAATTTTCCAACACTTGGTATGCGGAAAAGCTGCCGCGCAGCATACGGCAAAAGCGTCATGCGCCAAAACTGTCAAAAAGCGTTAAGGGAAAATCGGAAAATCCGCAGTCGTCTCCGTCGTTGTCAATGTCGTTGCGTGTGACCTGCTAAATAAATTACAAAATTAACAAATAAAAAACGGCAACGGGCTGAAATTGCCCACAAATAATCGTGAAACAATTGATAAATTATTCGAATTGGTGAATTAAACAAATGGCCGGTGCACACGGCTAATTGAAAAGCCAGTTGAAAAAATCAAGCCAAATTGATGCACCAAAGTGTTGTGAGCGAAAAGCGAAATCAATAGGAAAACAGTGGAGGAAAAGTCACCCAGTCAAAGGGAAAAGCGACCGAGACCACAGCGAGGGTCGAGTGCAAATTGCAGTAGACCCCAGAGAAGGCTGAAGCACAGGTTGGCCGAGTTAAGCTGGCCAATCGATTCGAGAATCGGGAACATATTATGAAACAACGGCCCAACAACCGACCCGGAAAAGTGTGAGGAGAGGGCGAGGAAAGGAAAAGTGGCTGAGAAAAGTGGAGAAGCTGCAGCGTCGCGTAAACAGAGCCACACAAAATCAATACTCGCGTGTGTCTAGGCCAACGAAAAGCAGGCAGCCAAACATGGTCGAAAATTCAATTTCAGTTAGCCAGTAACGGGGACAACAGGCGAGTAATTAATTGGTTTAAAGGGGCGATGGCGATACTAGGGCCAAAATCAAACCGTTGGGCGTTGTTTACATTCTGGTCTGTGGTCTCTGACCCACTATGCAATTAGCTCGTTAGAGCCATTAAAGTTTGATGAATGGCCAATGAAATGCGATCGGCAGCCATAATCATCGCATAAAAACGGCGGCATTGCAAACACTTGTTGAACGGCAGGCGGACACTGAACCACATTTTGACCCACTTATGCTGCAGTGGTGCAGGATGATGATAGTCACAAGTCTTTGCCCCAGTGGAGAGTCTTCAATATTGGCGGCAAAAAGCTCTAAATTAAGTAGTGCCAAGCTAAAACCTTAACCTGAAAAGATTGAGATTTCGATATTGAGAGGGGTATATTGGTTTAGAGATCAGAGATAAACTTTAGATACCCCTTATAGGTAAAAAATATCCATGAAATATTAATAGATTGTAGCCAGGTAAAAGAGTATTTCATGTAAAAACGATATGCGTATTGCATAAACAAAAATTTACATGCGCATATCGATTTGAATTGTTTTTATAAAAACTACATAAATTGTATTGTTTATTGTTATGCGTATTGCATAACCAAAAATTAACATGCGCATATCGATTTGAATTGTTTTTATAAAAGCTACATAAATTGTATTGTTTACTTAATAAAATTCAATACATATGATTTCTGTATTTTAAAATCCCATATCGAAACACTAAGAGTCAACTAATGGTTCCATTTGTATTTTATTAAATTATTCCCCTTATTTTATTTATAAAAAAATTATTTCATTAATATTTTTAAGGGGTAGCTGACAGTCCAGCTATCCCCATTGATTTCTACGCGCTTTAAGAATATTCTTAGCAGTGGCATACATATAAATATAAATAGTTCTGTCTGCCGTTCCCCTCGCCTTTCTTTTCACCCGCCCTCGCGTTATTTTGACACTTTGCCAAAGTTCAATGCAAAAAATGCCACAATAAATTCAGCCAAAGCTAACGCAAAATATGTGTAAAATGCAGACCAGAGTGTGAGAAATGTGAAATGTGAAAACCGAATGATATGATACTGACGATTGGCGTTCGAACAGCCGGTCAATCATAGGGGACCGAAGAAGAACCAAGAAGAACCATTGACATCAGCAGCAGCCATGACTTGAACTCACCCTCCAAAAGAAACAAAAAACACACACACCACCACTCACACCGATTGACCTAGAACACTTATTAGAGGTTGGGTGGCTCTATTTTTAGAGCCATGTTTTTGATCCATCTATAGATATACCATCCATGTATTTATACTGTCATATTGACGTACGCATTTGAGGCTGGAACTTAAAGTGTCGCCATAAATTCGAGCGCCACAAATCATTATCATATAGAACTCTTTGGTCGACCCTCGCCCATGTGCACCATTAACGCGCCATACAAGTTGGGAAACCAGAGTCGGTCGTTATTTCGGAAAGTGTTAATTGTTGTGCATCCAATTCTATTGTGGGAAATCACAAGGGATTTTAAAATAGGACGCATTTTAAGGGGGAAACTAGCTGGAATTTGTTCAAAAACCTATTGAAATCAAATTTTATCACTAAGGATTTTTGTTGCTATTCCTATTACTATATTAAATGTTAGTGTTACCCAATTAATCACTACACCCAACAAAAAATCAATATGAAACGTAGATCAATTTTACATTATTTAAGATCAATTTTTTTTTTATATGTGGCCAGGTAAATTTGACCTTGTCGAAAAGAGTACTTTCTGTAAAAACGATATGGGTTTTGCATGACCTGAAATTTACATGGCCATATCGATTTTACGGTAGCATGCTTTTTTTGTGTGTAGAGATCATGGTCTTTAAAAAATCAATTGTTTTATAATTATATTTCCAAACTTTTAGTGACGGCAGCACAATGCTTCGCTGCAGGAACAGAATCTGAGTGCCGATAGAAGACTGTAGAAAGTAAAAACTCAGTTAAATTAGGCCCACTTCAAGTAAGTTCCGTTTGCTAATCTAAGCCATAGAAACAAGTGAAATAAAATTTGATTTTCAGGTGGGTGGAAAGCCGGAAAATCCGACCAAGATGTGGACGCAGAGAAATGCAGTCGGCAATTGGCTGTTGGTCCTAACAGGTAATCCCTTCACTCATCCATCACCACAGACATCAGACAAACACATAGACCTAGCCAGAGAAATAATCATCAAACTAATAATGAACTAAGGTCAACAGCATATCGAATTGAATGATAAACAGAAGCGGAACAATAAACCGAAGAGCCGGCATAAATACCCGCTGCTTTATGGACCATCAAATTTTATTCTCACACAGATCAAAGAATTGACTCGGAACTTTTATACACACAAGATTATTAGATTTCTTAGTAATAAAGCTGACACAGGGATATGTTGTAGGCGAAATGAGAATTCGATCGATACATTTACTTAGAATCATGAACAATAATTTTGAATTCCATTCAATTAGGAAACTGAAATTGAAATCTTTCGTAATGTTTTCATCTGACACTACTATAAAGATCTATAAAAAATGTTCTTATGCAAAGACCAACAAGAAGAGCCGAATAATTGTTAGGAGAATTCCATTTAAGTGCAAGCTGATCGATCGAATCGAAATTGTTTAGATAGGCACCGAGATGATTGATTTTCATTTGCCTTGCTAGCGGCTAAGCCATTCATAATTCGATTGAATTTGATTGAAAACATATTTTACATTATTTTTATTTTTCATTTTTCATCGGTAACTAAAATAATATATAGTTTTTTTGGCATTGGCAAAATTCGCTACCACCGATAATTGTTTTCCAAGTAAGTTTCATTTTGCGTATGATTTCCCCATTCGATTTGAACAAAATTACCTTCAGTTTTTGTACTAATCCAAAAAAAAAAACAAAAAGAAAATAATCCCCTGTAAAAACGTGAAAAGCAATTGTTGCGTTCGATTTGAGTTTGGTTTGGTTTTCATTATTGGTTTCGTTTCGTACGTGCCGTTGATTGTAAATGCCGTTATATATCGACTGTAAGCAGCTGTCTGTACTCTATACATTCTATCTACCCATATACCATATATATTGCATATTCCTGGTCACATCCAACAACAACACGTATGCGTCTTGAGTTGCAGTGAAGTTCACACCAAAATGTAAACGTAATTTGTACAAAATGTTTTTTCTCTGTGCCTTTTACAACACTGTCACCCTGGTAATATTTTCTTGTAGGCGGTGAAAACGAATGGCATTCGGGCACTGAGTGCACAGAATATCGAGAATATCGCCCCGGCGAGTGTAGAGTGTCAACATGTTCCACCCACCAACTCTATTTTCACCTGAAACTAAAAACCCTGCCCTCAAATCAGCCGATAACCCAATGGCGGGTACAGTTGTGCTTGCCCCGGAGGAATGCGGAATCGGAACAAGCTTAGAGGTCAACTGTACCTGCCACGGGGCATTAGCTTGCCTACTTCCCGAAGCCCCTTTGATTTTGTATCTTTTTGGTTCAAGCTCCTTCTACTGCCCACTTCTACTTTGCTCTCTCTCTTCCATTATTTATTTGCAGCCTTTATCGGATTTCTAACTTTCATATGGATTCCGCAGACCTCAGCCGAATGTCAAAGTATGAGTCCATTGCCTTTCCAAACCAGAAACCGTTTGCTTAAAACTATCGATTACCTTTTTGCCAAAATATAAGAAAATATGAGTCATGCATAAGTATATGTATAATCTATTTCTAACAAACTCGAATCGGTTTATTTCGAGTTCGCCATGAATACGGAATATTTTTGGATTATCAGTGTTACTTAAGATCTTTTCGTTTTCGCATTCGAAGGCCCGATCGACCGAAAGATCGGAGCTATTTCGCTCATTCCTAAAGCTTTGCCACCAATATCCAATATTCAGTTCTTTGGGGCATCCCCTTTAAACTCTTTCCTAACTTCACTTTTCTTTCGGTTGCACTTTTTTCAATAGTTCTTTTGCACCAAAGCTTTTTTGACTTTCCTTCCATTTTTTGTTTTCGTTTCAACTATCCTTTGGAAATCCATTGAATCAGGTGTATTTCTGGGGTAAAGTTCGTTTCGGAACTAAATAAAATCAATATTAAAAGATAATTAATTATTAAAATCAGTTCTAATTTATACCAATAATTCGATTACCTTTTTTTAGTTTTTGACTAAAATATTTTCTTTAAGTTAAAGATGCGAGTTTTTGGAATATAGCTCTGAAACAAACTATATCCGGAAAACTGATATTTTATTGGTGTGTCTGTATGTGGTGTAAGACTATGGAGTGTGAGTGCATGGTTTAAAAGGACACTTTTCCATCAAAGGCATCCCCAGTAAATCCTTCAACATAAATGTGTTCTTCTGTTCTGTTACTTTTTCTTTGCAACTGTAGGTTAGTTAGAAAAATTTTATTAAATATTTTACAAACATTAGCTATCCCAAAATTCAAAAATACCACAAACCCAATTCAAAGGAATCGCAACAAATCACTTGTTATTTTGAAAACTGATATCGATAAATGTTTACCGCCTGCTGTTTGTTTGTGCTGGCAACTCTTGGAATGCTTTTGTTGCACGTTTTGGCGTTACTGTACCGTAGCTAACCTAATCTCAAAATAATCCGAAGATCAGCAGAGAAGTAAAGCGTACTGAGAAACTGAAAATAACGATATATTATTTCATTTAGCGCGATCGATTTACTGCTATGAGTGCGACTCCTGGACAGATGCCCGCTGCAAGGTGGGAAGAGAGCCATGGAGATGGACTATAAGACTAATGTTTGTTGTATTTATCCAGGATCCCTTCAACTATACTGCCCTGCCAAGGGATCAACCCCCCTTGATGACCTGCAACGGTTGCTGCGTGAAAATGGTGCGGCATCAGAGATCACGTGAGTAACCAGCAACCCAGACACAACTGTACCCCGGACCCTGTACGCTACTGTACCTAAATATCCCCTATAAATGCAAATTGATTATCCTTCAACTGACTGATCGACACCCTTGCGTGTGCGTGTCCCCGTCTCTTTCTCTCTTTTCTTGCTCTCTCTCTCTTTCAGCGTACGAGGTGGTGCGACGCATGTGTACGTCACAGTTACAGATCAATTTATTCATGGTCGATCACGTGTGCATGATGGAAAGTTCAGGCAATGGACATATGTGCTTTTGTGAGGAAGATATGTGCAATTCTAGTAAAAATTTACACACTAACGGTTGCCAGCTGCATCTCATACCCATCGCAGTGGCAGTGTCGTGGCTAATTGCTCAATTGCTCAGCAGATAGAAAGTGTTAGGCTCACCCACAGAAATCCACACACTCAGAACATACAGAACATATAGAACATACAGCAAACACACCCAGAGAAAATCCTACACGAACTCACTATCTCTCTTCCTCTCTATCTAAGCGTATGATTTGTAGCTTTGATTTGATTTCATTACGATATTTGATAACAGTTACGATTGATTTGTTTTGGAGCACAGTTTGCGAAGAACAGAACGGACTTCGAGTAGTTTTGATCAGCACTAAGCGAAAGCTCGATAGCCCGATCCAAGGAATGTGAATGCATACCAAAACTTCCAAAGACAGAAGGCTTTCTCTATTTCTCTATCACATCACACACAGTAAACACACACTAAAGCGAGCTTTGGATGCACAGAGTTCTTCAGATGCGAGTTTAATCGAATCGAATCGAATCGCATCGAATCGAATCCGAATCCGAGTCGAATCACAGTAGTGATTTGAATTTGAATTGCATGTTGTTGATGCTAAAGCTGAAGCATGTAGCGCTTAAGTAGGAATCGTAGTGATTATTTTGATTTCGTTGTTACTTACATTTGTAAATGCCCCGACCAGAGGGACAAGCCGAAAACCCAAAGCCAGTTATCGATTCACACTTTAATACGTTTATAGACTTACGTTAAACATTTGTCCAAATCATATGTAAACTTGGAATAACTCGACACCCAGACACACTGTATATATAGCCAGCCCCGAAAGAAATCAAATCAAAAATCATCCCGAAAGTATTTGCAGTGACCAAGTGGAACATTTGCTCATCTTGTTTATTCCAAAGTCGGAAGAAACTTCCATAATGCATAAAACGTTACTTTGTTGTTAATACTCTATATCCTAGATCTTAGCCATTAAGCTATATTCTCGGTTCTCGCTTGGACCCAAAAGAAAAGAAAAAAAAAACAAATCCCACGCATCATATCACGTAACGAAGCAACAAAGAGACCGAAAACGAACTTTGGTGACCTATCGATCTTAGTGTAGTTAGCCTCATAGAACCTGCCACCAAGCACCAAACTGTATAAAGTACCGATCACCCTGGTCCCTTTGGTTTATGTTCAACAAGTGATAATTAGATTGTAAGTAGAAGACCCCCATCCCCCCTCCGATCCCCAGCCCGAACCCAAGATCTGTTAACAACCCGTACCCCTCATTATGAAATTGAAATTGAATCAATTCTCATTCATGCTAGTGATAGTTTTAAAACGAATCGAATCGAATCGGAACTTATAGCTTACATAGCTTATGATTTACATTTTTGGAATTTGAATTATAATTATGAATTAATAGTTATTATTCTCATCTCGTCTAGAGTATTCGACTTGAAGTTTTGTATTCTAAGCGTAAACCTTTTCATTTGTATAATTGAAGATTGGCTAATAAACAACCATTTTTACCATACGTATATCTCTAGCAAAATTTACTCTCAACTTTTGCCGTTAACTTTTAGCTTCAATTTGCTTTATCTACTTGCTACTCACTTAACCAACTTTTCAACATTCGTGCACTTTTGCCCACGCATTTGTACAATACTTACCCCTAGACTTGGCTTTAGATAACAAAAATGCTTAACGAAAATAACTAAAAAAAAAAAAAACAATAGAATATCCATATCCGTCCAACCGGGAAGCATGTGAACTAATTTCGTTGCTTGGGCATACCAGGTAAGTCACAAGCCAAAAATAATGAACTAAAATCCAAAAATTAAAGTACAGTTGCGCACCGTTTTCTTAGTTCGATCTTGCCTCGCTCGTAGATGGATGGGATATCGGATTTTAGCCGGCCTATCTTGGTGGTACACACACACTCACACACTCGCTCCAGCACCCTCCCGCCTTCCTACCCCCGTCCACAAGAACCCCCTACACTTAGCGAAAATCCCCAATGCAATGTTTACACCATTCGTTTTTTAGTTCGATTTGTATGGTTTCTTGCTTTCCTGGTATGTTGGTTTGTTCAATAACAGATAAACTTATATATTTTAACCACAAATATCTAACCGATTTTGGTTTGTGAATGTTGACAATATTCTTATAACCAGTATTTGATTGATTGATTATTGATTGACGGTTAATGCGTTTCAAAGTTTAAACAAAAAACCTAAATCGAAAACAGGCAATGAAACTAAAATGAAAAACACACACGGATTTTGTAGTGCAAAAATAACATATTTTAATTTAGTACTTTTTGTAGTTCCAACATCTATCTCAGCGCCAACATACTCTCTATTTCTCTTTCTCTGTATCTCCTCTATATCTCTCTGTATATCTTTCTATCTGTTTAACTATCTCTCACTCTCCTAACAACTCTGTTTGATCTTAAGACTCTTTTTACTAACTTTCTTCCAAAACAGATACCACATAGAACTCTTCCACTAGAGCCACACCTGTAGCATATATATTGAAAAAAAGAAACAAACAAAACAAAAACAATTAAAATACACGCAAAAACACAAAATAAACACTCACTGAATGTTAGCGAAATATATACAGAAAATACGATACAGTTACAGAATTAGCGATGCACTTAGAGAAAACACTCAACAAGCTCATGAATATACCGAAAGCCAAACGTAAATTTTTACTACTCGTAGGCGCGTTTTTTCAAAACCAAAAAGAAAAGAAAAATATTAAAAACCGTTTCGATGGCCCGACAATGGTGGGCCCTAGCTTCCACATCCATAGATTCCTCACAATACAAAAAGCACTAAATTAATATCAAAGATCTTACCAATATAGCGAAATGCTAACTAAAATGATTATTGGTATTGGTTGATGAATATTGCAAAGAAACGAGAAAAACCGACAGAGACACAAAAAGCCCACAAAACCAACTCTCTAGAAGAATCAGCAGTCGCTTTTGAGTTTTAAGTTCCAGTTATTGGTTAGTTTTCTTTTCGATTATCCATCTTGAAAATAGCAGAGAATTCAGATTTTAAATTGAGTTTACACCTCAACTCACCACGCTCACATCTTGTATTTCCCACCACTCGCTCACTCTCTCACCTCAATTCACCCTTTCACCACGCGCAAATGGCGTCCACATATGTTCCCCCAGTGGCGTGCAGAGGAATGCGTAAGGGGGGCTCTTTTTTAATTTGATTTTTTATTAGCTCTTTTTTGCAATGCTGTAGTAAGTGGCAAGTCGAAATTAATTTACGGAACACCACCCCCTTCGTACGCCACTGGGATCCACCACCAACCCGGTTGCGCAGGCGCGACAGAGGGCTCGCCGTCTCTCTCTCGCAGCTGCGCCGCGCCCCACCACCCACAGCCACCCACGAAAATGGTGCTTTTTCACATACGACACCACTGTCTGACTATGTTTTTCATCATGTACGCCATCGCAATCCATGCCCAGTGGTCGCAATGCCGCGACAGCCGTTCCACAAGTGCGCAATAATTTTACTTAATTAAAATTATATTTTAAAACCCGATTTCGGCACTATGTGGGCGGCAGGCGCGCGTGCATTGCCGAGCATCTGAAACTTCGAGGGTAAAAATGAAATGACTAAAAATCGGGCGCCGCCTGTCACCGGCGAATATTTATCCAAATAAAATCGCTTTTGGCCACAGGCGGTCGCCGCCCCAACTGTAATTGTGAACGTCCGTGCGGCCATTCCCTAAAAAAAAACAAAAAACAAAAAAATAAACGATCCAATGAAACCCCGAAAATACCAAGGATACCAAAGCAGCTGAAAAACCGTGGAGGATCGGCGCGGGATCTTATCAAATCGAGCTTCTTCTGCTTGGGGCTTTAGAAACAAAGCTTTGAGGCTTACTTTTTACTAAGCAGGTGCTTCCAACTCGCTTTGCTGGATAAAAAAACCAACATAAATTACCATTCAAAATCGCTTGGCCAAATCAGCATTACTCCCAGAAATTGTTAAATATCGACAATATTTTAATTGTATTCCAAAATCCAAAACAAGAGATGAAAAGTCAACGAGCACCTTTAAAACTATCAAGACATTGTAACTAGCGAATAAAGAAAGTTAAGCAAAACAGCGAGTATGAAAAGCCTTGTAAGAGATTATAATAAAACAAAAGCATTTAAACGAAGAAATAAAGTTACATTTTTTTTTCGAAATTCAAAGGTCGAAATAAGATGGAAGATACATAGTTTTTCTAATTTGATGTATTCCCAAATAATATAGCCAAATAAAGTGCTAAGATCTTAAGTACACAATAAAATATCTTTTGAAAAACAATCACTTTTGTATAACATATGTCAATACTTTTCCAATTTTTGAATTAAGGCGCCATCCATTCTTCCTCTTTCGTTAAAATGAGTTATCTATCTCTATCCTTTTGGCATGATACGGAACATCTCTGTGTAAGGGCCCCTTAAAATATAATTTTCCAGTGTTTTAATTAAAATAATTAAAATATTAAAAATAAAGGATGTTCCAAATTCCAAATGTTAAAGCCCACGCGTTAGTGCATTCCTGCTGGCAACGCAATGGTGAGCGCATCCGATAGCTCCAACAGAATACCCTAACGCCAAATCACTCCGAAATATTCCCCCACCTCTAGCTGGGCAGCTGGGCGATTGGGGCTGCGTAAATTAACAACAAATTAAATAAATGCAGCTGGACCCCGGCCCTCCGAATGTATGCATCCGACCCCCCACAAAATTCCACTGATTTAGCCGAAAACCGCACTCAAAACGGTTAACTAATTCGCCCGGAGGCCTAGCCAAAATAATTTCGCCACTCCGTCGACGATTTCAATCGACTCCGACAACTCCGAAATTTCATTCGTAATGGCCGCCCATAAGTAAAAACGTGTCCCGCTGCTGAAGAACAATTTCGAACGTTTGCGCTCGCCCAACTGCTTCAATTTAGCTGTAAACGGTGCGGCAGTGGTAAATACGCTGGAAATCACATCATTTGTTCATATTGCGGGCACAAATGCCTGGCAAAAAGTGTGAAAAATGTGCGTGAAAAAATCTAAATCGATTTTTTTGTTTGTGAAAAAAAAAATCATGCAGCGTTGGGCCTAGTGCGCGAAGAGCTCGCCAGGGGGCGCCAACCAAACGTTCGGAGTGAGAGGCCGGCAATTAGGCGCGCGCAACGGCGATCTATCGATAACAGCTGCGGTGCTAAATTGTATATTTTAAAAGAAAACAAGCATTTAACGACGCCCAAAACTTATAGGAGTGAATAAATAATTTTTATAAAGCAGTTAACAACGTTCCGATGTGAAATTGGGCGAAATAAATCGGCAACCGCTCATCGTTATCGCCGCCGTCGGCGCAAGTTAATCGCGGCCCTGCAGTCCGCGGCGTCGTCGGTGTTCGGCTCTCTGGCCGCCATTATTGCTTTCCAGCGAAACCACGCTATACGCAAAATCGGGATTATATGCGTAAATTTTTCGAGCGATTTATCAACCAGATTGCGCTCGCTGGTGCGTGAAAAGTGCGGTAAAGTGTGTGAAAAATTAGTCCGGGCCTAAAAAAATACAGGCACTCGACGGCCGACGGCAAATTGTCGAGATAAAAGCAAAAAACAAAACCCACATGAGGCGGAGTTTGATTGCGTTTTTTTTTTCTCACTTAACAGAGTTCTGTACAAACAAAATGTTAGCTAACAGGGCTCTGCAAAGTGAGATATCTCTCGGAAAAAAACACACAGTATTAAATTCGCCGCGTTTGTTTGAGACGTGTGTTGTTTGCGCGCGTGTGTTTGTTTATGCCGCCTTTTTCTTCGTCTCGGCTTTCTATGATTTGGCATTTTTCGCAGTTTAATAAAAGAAAAAATCAAAATACAACGAGCAACGGCAATGATTCATAGCTCGCATGTTTTTCTGCGTGTTTTTCATTAATTTATAGAAAAAGTCTGTGTATTTGTGTTATTTTTCCCGCGCGCGCTCCCCCTAACATTGAAATGTGTGCGTGTGTGTGTGAGTTGTTTACTTACTAGTTTTTGTTGTTGTTCTCGATTCTAGATTTTTTATCAGCCAACCGATAACACAAAAGCCAAGGCGAAATAATAATAAATAATAACAAAAAGAAGGGGAAAAAGAAAAGAACAACATTTCGATTTAGCCTAAAACGATGATGAACTGAAATGTGCAAATTTGATGAACGTAATTATGCCAATTCACACAGAACCTTCGATTTCAACGTGAAAAATGTCGTCGACACATTTGCTGCATTCGCTGTCACTGTTGTTGCTACCACTGCGTTGTCGTCGTAATTGCCACCAGATCGTTTCCTTGGCCATTATCCTGCTGTCGGCGCTGTCAGCTCGAATTCCCGGCAATCAAGGACGACGACGAGAGGCGAGGGAGAAGGAGGCGGAGGAGCAGGAGGAGAGGGAGCAGGAGCGGAAGCAGGGTGTCCAGGGGCAGGAGGAGGAGGACACGCCCTACATAGTCGCCAATCCACACCCAATCCTCTCAAGCAGTGGCACTACGTCTTCGGCCAGGGCATCGGGCACAGGGGCTGCGTTAACCAGCTGGCAGAGCAGCCACAGCAACCGCAGCCCCGGTGCTCAGGATCGGGATCGGTGTCAGGATCAGAGGGAGGAGCACCTGTTGTACCCCAAGCAGCAGCAGCAGCACCCACTCCAGCTCCAGCTAGCAAAAACAAAAGCAGCGAGTAGAGGAGCCAACACAGCGCCGACCACGCATCGGAGTAGATCCTCCAGGATCCACACTAGCAGTAGCAGCACAAAACCTGCCCACTGCAGTTGGACAGCCGGAGCATCCATAGCCACCTAAGCAGCCAATTCCACTAGGCAACACTCAAAACAGCCACAGCAACAGCAAATAGAAACGTTCCACACACCACAACAACAACAAACAGCAACAACAGCAACCCACAACCACCACCCACTACCCAAAACACAAGCCCAAACAAAAGCCAGCAAGATGTCCAAGCTGTCGTTCAGAGCCCGCCATTTGGATCCGTCCAAGCAGATGCCCATCTACTTGGCGGAGGAGCTGCCCGACCTGCCCGAGTACTCAGCCATCAATCGGGCGGTGCCACAGATGCCCAGTGGCATGGAGAAGGAGGAGGAGTCGGTAAGTGGTCATTTCTGTGATCTCACCCTCAATAGAAACTAATTTCCTTATGATCTCCTGTAGGAACACCATCTGCAGCGGGCTATATGCACGGGCCTGATCATCCCCACGCCCGAGGTGCTGCAGACGGACCAGCCCTTCTACGATGCCTACTACCCGCCGGACTACAAGATGCCCCGCCAAATGATCCACATGCAACGTAAGCAGGGGGCAGCATTAGAATCCAAAGAAGACCCTATTAAATACCCTTTTTAAGAATATTTATTGGATATTTTTGTAATTCGTTGACTTAAATTTTGAAAACATGGAACTGATCTTCAAATAATGTCCGAGATCCTGTTCCATTCGCGATTGGTAGCCGGAATTCTTTACATTTTGTTATTTTTAGTAGACTATATAGATAAGTGGACTATGTAGATTATAAATAGTTATACTTTGCCCTGTAGAAGTCTACCTTTATCCACTTTAATAAGTAACGAAACTAACTAAGTTAAATATCCTTATCCCACAGCTCTTGGGCTGGATACCGAGGTCCCCGACTACGACATGGATAGTGCCGATGAGGACTGGCTCAGTCAGCAGCAGCGCCTGGAGCTCACCGAACTCAAGTTCGAGCAGATGATGGACCGGCTGGAAAAGAGCTCCGGCCAAACGGTGGTCACGCTAAACGAGGCCAAGTCGCTTCTCAACCAGGACGATGAGACCAGCATATCCGTCTACGACTACTGGCTGAACAAGCGCCTCAAGATGGTAATAGCCTTTTTTGCCTGGCTATCTTTAGAAGACGATTAACTAAAGCAACTCCTCTTTCATTATCCAGCAACACCCGCTGATCCTCACGGTGAAAACGGAGAGTCGACCCGGCGCCAGCTCCAACAATCCGTATTTGGCCTTTCGGCGACGCACCGAGAAAATGCAAACCCGCAAGAATCGCAAAAACGACGAGGCATCCTACGAGAAGATGCTTAAGCTGCGGTAAGAATTCACTGAAGTTGTCCTAATGTCGGTTGCGAATTTATGGTCCAATGCTGGCTAATCATATTGCACTTTGTTTACTGGAATCTCTGAACGTTGTTTTAATGATTCACTCCAAAACGTTGTATTCTATGTCTTGCTGAGTTTTTTAGTTGAGTCATTCATTAAGGGAACCTTTGGAAATTGTATTTTTTGCGGTTCTACTATGTCCGATATAATGATTGTTTATTCAGTTATTTCAAAAACTGCCCTTAATCGTTGCTTTCTGATTAGTAAAATCGTTTTTACTAAAATAAAAAATGTTTGATTAATCAACTAATGTATAAAATCAGGACACATATAGCTTAGGAAATTTTCTTGTTCAGTATCCTTTAATCTGAAAGTTGTCCTTGTCCATTCCCTTTGTAAATTTCCATATATTCCATTCCAGGTAGTTTCCGTTAGCCAGCATATTTTATTACCCATTTTCTATACCTGATCCCAACTAATCCACCTTTTCTTTGCCTGTACAACAGACGCGACCTGCAGCGCGCCACCACTATACTGGAGATGGTGCGGCGACGCGAGGAGACGAAGCGGGATCATCTCAAGATGACGGTGAACATCTTCGAGAAGCGCGTTGAAATGCGCGACTTCAACGGTGCTGTCTACTCGGAGCTCAATTCTCAGTACAAGAACACAAGGTGCGTCTCCGGATGCCTTTCAATTATGCAGAAAGGTACTGAAATACTCCTTGTTTACTTCCAGACCCGCGTATAATCCATTGTATACGAATCAATACTCACAAGGGGCGGCGGCGGTGGGAACGGCCGGTGCCATTCTGGCCGCCCTGCCCACGGGTCTGCTGCCGAGCGGTGTTGGAGCGGCGGGCAATGCGAATGTCTTTGGCTCAGCGTCGCAGTACCTGAACACGTCGAATCTGACCATGGGTAAGGGTGGGTTGAAATCCATTCTATTACCGATCCATTTAATATTTATGATTAACAAATTTCGAACTTTAAATTACCAACATCTTTGTTGAATGTAGTTCTTAGGAACCTTTATAGTTCATATGCCTGCTTATTTAAATTCAAATACTTATTTCTTCATAAATATGTATACTTGAGTTAAAATAGTTTTAATCCTTTATTTAAGAACGATTTTTCTCCAAACCATGTTTTGCTTTGGCTTTTAAACGAGATTTCAGATTCAGAATATTTTCTTTCAAAAGTTAATTTTTTCATATTTGAATTATAATAGTCGAAGTAGTTTAGTTATTTGACCTTTAAAAAAGATATAGATTTTAATTTAAACATTTAACTCTTCATAAATATGTATCACATAATTAAAATATCTTCCAACTGTACATATCAGAAAGTCCTAATTCTTTATCCAAGTACTCTAGTTCTCCAAACCATATGATGTTATGGCTTCTAACTTAAAAAAAAAAGAGTTAGACAATTTAAATTCAACAAACTTCTTCATATTTGATTTAAAATAGTATATGAAAGTCTTTATCCTTTTTTCTAAGCAAATCATGTGTTAATTCTTCACAAAATGTAGACTGCTATATATTATCGATTGTAACCTACAGCTTATTAAATCCGTTTTTCTGTTTTCTAGACTCCATCAACAGTGGCGGCGGCAACGGGAGCAGCAGTCGCAAGGAGAAGCGCCCTTACAAGAAGCGCAAGCACAAACTGCCCCGCGACAAGCAGCAACACCAGCAGCAGCCGCCGCAGCAGCACCACCAGCACCAACAGCAGCAGCAACAACAGTATTTGCCGGGTCTGCCGGCGTCTGGAGGCGCCGGAGTCTCGCCCGCGCACCACCTGCCCCACCATCTGCACCACCTAAGCAGGCAGCAGAGCGCCTCGCCGGCGGCCAACGACTCGATCGCGGACAGCGAGGAGGAGGACTACTTTGGCGCCGGTGCCCAGAATGGCAACAAGCTGGGCTCCGAGAGCGAGGAGGAGACGCCGTTTGCATTTAGGCGCAGGTCGAGCTGTATTTACCTGCCGGTAAGTGATTTGAGCGTTCGCTTGATGCCAGAAGCCGTCCAGATTTTAATTGTTTATGCTGTTTCTCGACAGACTCGACACCGAGATGGTCGCTATCCGTG
This sequence comes from Drosophila pseudotakahashii, assembly GCA_035046095.1. Classification (NCBI taxonomy): domain Eukaryota; kingdom Metazoa; phylum Arthropoda; class Insecta; order Diptera; family Drosophilidae; genus Drosophila; species Drosophila pseudotakahashii. Next base: position 546,486 of record JAWNOE010000247.1, on the reverse strand, counting down.
GGACTCGGCCGACGAGGAGATGGCGCCCAGTGGAGTCTGCTCGGATGCCAAATACCGTTACACATTGACCTCCCTTAATTACCCCAGGTTTGTTGCCATTCTATTTGGCCAATGTCCATGCCCATACTCACTCCGAATCGGGCTAATCTTACAGGCCACGCTGCATCGGCTTCGCACGTCGTCGATTGGGTCGTGGCGGTCGCATCCTCCTAGACCGGGCCACAACGAATTTCGACGACTTCTGGTCGCAGCTTGACTACACGGTGATGGAGAGCGTCGTGGTTGATAAATGTGGCGACAAACTCAAGCAGGAGGATCCTGAGCAGTTGTGCAAGCCCAGTTCGCCACCCACGGTCGTCGATCTGGTTCCCGCCGGAAAGCCCGTTGAGGGTGAGCAGCCAGCACCGGATCTGATTAAGGTAGAGCCACCCAGCGAAGTGGATAAACCTGCAGCTGGAGTGGAGTCCAGCCAGGAGAGCAAGGAACTGGAGCTCGAGGAGAGATTCGAGATCGAAGTGGAGGATGAATACCTGGCCACTGACGATGAGAATGTGTCCCGGCTTGGAATCTACAGCTCAGCGGTTACGTTACCCCAAAGTTCGATAGATCTTCGCCAGAAACGCCGCCGCCTGCGTCGCAAGAAGCAACAGTTGCGAGAGCTGAATGCAGCCAAGCGACTGAAGAGATCTTCGGAAGCCGTAGAGACAGCTGGAGAAGTTCAACTGGAGGAGGAGGACACTAAGCCAGCACTGGGTCCACTGCCCAGGGCTTACCTACAGCGTTTGGCATTGGTTCTCGGTCAAAAACTCAAAAAGGAAGAGGATAAGGAAGTTTTCGAGAATCTGGCACCAGAGCTGTTGGATAAGAATGATAAGGATCAGTTGCAACCGCCTCGAGCCAATCATCAGCAGCACCACCGTTCCAACAACAACAACAACAATACCGTGTTGAACAACAACAACAATAGTAGTAGTAGTAGTAACGTTATGAATAAGGATGTTAGCATTAGCGATAAAATCAATGTGATAAAGCAGGAGGCGGAGGAGTCAGTCGGCGGCGAAGGCGAGGATCAGCCGGTGGCCTCCACCTCGGCGGCAGCGGCAGCGGCACGTGCAGCTGAAGCAGCCGCAGCAGCGGAGGCAGCCGCATCGACGGGCACGCTTGCGGCAACGAATCCGGCACCGGGACCCTCGCTGGAGGAGGTGGCCAAGACGATAAAGCGAGAACTGATCGATGCCGACGACTCCAACGAGCCGCTAAGCAGCATTCGTACAGCAGCTGTCCAGCTGCAGTCCACGCAACCCGTTCCCGAACTCATGGACGACGAAGCGGAGGACGATGTCAATCTCGCCCAGCTGAGCAGCATCATCCGGCATACGGCGGTTAAGAAGGAACTGGAGGCACAGCAGCATCAGCAGCAGGTGGAGCACGAACAGATGCAGGCCGCCAGGCGCATGGAGGAGGATGAAGCCGTGCCCTGTCTCAACCTGCTGCCAGATGTGATTCGCCTGCGAAATCTGCGCAACAGCCAAGTGCATGCGAGGCCCAAGGACCTGTTTATCCAAGCTCCTGTCGATGAGGAATTCAATCCGGACTATTTGGGTGGTCTTTCGCCCACTTCCAGTCAGCGGTTGGACATTTGCAACGAGCTGCTCTCGGAGATTCGCCGCGATTGGCTGCACTTCCGGCCCAAAACGCCCACGGATGAGTTGTCCGATAGCCAGGATTGCGAAGTGGTCAAGTCCTGTGATAGTCACGCCGTTGACTGGACCCAGGACACGGCCATAAGTGTGGAACTCAATCGGTTGGGCAAGCGGGAAGCGGAGGAAAGCGATTCCAGCTCGTACTTCCTGAGTAGCGGCTTCAAGTACACGGATCTCGAGTCGGATGCCCAGTTGCTGCAGTCGGTTCAAATTCAGGAGTTCGCCCGCGGCAGCAGCAAGAGCCCCAACTGCTCAGGATCGGGCTCGGGATCTGCCCTGGAGTTCAACCTGAGTGGCGGCGACTCCCTGAACGATATTAACAACCTGTTGGGCGATGATGACGAGGACGACAACCACGAGCATATGCTGGACAACATCCTGCAGGAGTGCGCCATGGATGATCCGAAGGCTCTGAACCAAGCCACTAGCTTCTGGAACGGCATCCTGGATGGCGAGGCGGCCGTGGACGAAGTAGAAATCGCCGATCAGCTGTTGGATTGTATAGATGAGAAGAAACCCAAGGTGGGTGCTGCTGATTCATCAAAGCGCGCAGGTCGCAACCGCAAGACGAAACAGGCTCAATGTCCGATTGGAAGTTCCACGTTTACTGTGTGTCCCACGGCGGAGACTCTCAAGGAGCGCGAGCTCTTCTTCAGCCAGGCACCGCCAGCTGTGGTGACGCCCAAAGAGGAACCTCCAGCGGAGGTTGAACAGCCCGAAGTGGTGGCCAAGGAGGCAATAAAGGTCGAGGCGGTGGAGAAGCCCCAGGGAGAGATCGTTCCTGTTGTCCCGCAGGCACAACAGCCGCAACCACAAGCCATTGCTCTGCCCACGACGCAGCTGATTAATATACCCGCCCAGATAACCACGCAGAAGCAGCAGCAACAGCAGCCACAGGTTACGCAATTGCTCAATCAGTTCGCCAACACCGGTCCGCAGATCATAGCACGCACGGAATACGGCGGAGGAGCAGCCGTGGGCGATATCGTGACCATCACTCCGCACACGGGGAGCAGTCCGCTGCCCACACTCACCGCCCAGCAGCAGTTGCAACACCAGTTGGCGCAGGCTCAGCTCCGGAACGTGACCGTCCAGCAGCGACAGGCGACGCCTCAAACCTCCAATCAGAACCAGAATCCCCAGCAGCAGTTGCTCTTCCAGATGCAGCGCGATCCCTCGCGCTCCCTGACGCCTCTGCAAGCCGCCGGCGCTGGCGCCACGGGCAACCATTTGATCTACACAACCAGCTGCGGCGAGATTGTCACAGCAGCAGCTGCGGCGGCGGCCTCTCAAAAGGTAACCTATGCCATCCAGAAAACGGGCGTCACGAGTGGAGGAGCCACCACTGCATCCATTGGACCCAACACGGTTATTACGCTGTCCAATGTGAAGGTACAGAATGACGATATCTCCTCGGGGGGCAGCGGCAATGCGGGATCCAGTGTGAACATCATCAACACCGCCAGTGGCCAGCAGCTGGCCGTGCACAGCATTGCCGGGATGCAGCAGCAGGGCCAACAGCAGGTGCAACAGGTGACCACCAGTACGCCCCTGCTGGTCGCCACGCCCACCCGCAACAATGTGCAGCAGCAACAGCAGCAGCTGGTGCAGCAGCAACCGATTGTATGGCGCCAGGTGACCGGAACGAACACGGCGGTGGCCACCACAGCAGTGCTCTCCACCACGGTGGACTCCTCTCCGAAGGCGGTTACCAATCAGATCCTCTGGACCAGCCGAGCTACCCAGAAAAGGCAACTCAACGGACCAGAGAATACAGGTAAGGAAAGGGAGAGAAAAGTCTACTTCCTGGACTTTTGTAAAAGCATTTTCTCGTTGTTAAATACCTTTTAAAGGTACAAAAAAAAAAAAATCCAATCTTTAATTCGATTTTTGTATATTCATTGTTCATTTACTTAACGAATTCTGTTTGATTAAATTAATTTAAACTTTAAACTAATTAATCTGTTAACATATTACATTTATATTTACTTATAATATGTTGACTGATCAGCATCCCTAAGAAGACACCATTAATTCAAAAACTTATCCCTTACAGACATAAACAAACTCCTGCTCAATCGGAAGTTGCCGCGCAAGCAACAGATGCAGCAACAGCACCAGCAGATCCAACTGACCAAGCAGCAGCTCCAACAATTGGTACAGCACGAGGAATTGGATGATCTGGTGGCTACGTCGACGGGCAACAGCGGTGATCAGATGGACACGAGCGACGGACTGCAGCAACAGCAGCAGCAACAACAGCAACTCCAACAACATCAGCTGCAGAAGCTCAGCAAGGTGATCAAGATGTCACAGTTCCCGCTCCTCGTATCGGATCTGCAACAGCAACAGCCGGTGTCTGGTCAGGGCCAGCAGCAGCAATTAAAGCCCAACTCTGCGGCAGCGATAGCGGCAAATCACAACTACAGCCTGCACCCTGCCTCCACGGCAATCCTCACCGCCCAGGCGACACCCCAACAGGCCAACAAGATCTTTCTGACCAGCAGCAACAGCGGAGGCGGCGGATCTGCTGGCAACTTTACCATCGCAACGGCCAGTGAACTGCAAGCGGCGGCGGCCGGCCAAAAGCTGCACTACAAAGAGCTGCCCAACTCCAACCTTAAGCTGAACTTTGTCAGCAGCGCCGGCACGGGCGAGCAGGTGGGTGCCACCACGGTGCTACTGAACAAATCGCAACAGCAGCAGCAACAACAACAGCAACATCAGAAGCTAAAAACCTTGGCCACAACGGGTAATTCCCAAACTGGCCAGGGCGATAAGCGAGTGCTGTACACGAGTCTGCTGAATGTGAAACCGCTGCAGAAGAACAACAGTGGTCAGATGCAGATGCAACTCGGACCGGGTGGATTGCAGCAGGTGCTCCGCGGGCGTCTTAACAATTCGGCGATCATAACAAGGACCCTGCCGTTGGGCACCACCGTAAATAGCACCGGTGGTGCTGTGGGTCCGACCACCACCACCATTAGGCAGTTGGTCAGCACGAATGCGAACAATGTGAGCACCCAGGATGGCAGTCTGCTGAGTGCCAAGGATGTTGGCAAGGCACTGACCGTGGAGCAGGTGATAGCCAGTGCCAACAATGGAGGAGTGGTGCTGCCCACGAGCAACAACAACAACAATAACAACAATGGCAGTGGAGCAGGCGGGAACGGAGGAACTTTAAGCGGCGGTGTGAATGCCACGGGATCTGGCGGAGGAGGAGCTGCTGGGACGGGAGCAGGGGGAGCTGGTGTGACGTCCACCATCAACAGATGAGACGCGGACGGCAGCAGCAGCAGCAGCTAACATCGAGTGCAACCCTTGCAACTGCCCAGCGGCACTTCGCTCAGTTTGGCAGCAACGCAATCGGAGGCGGAAGCCCAGGCGGTGGCCATATCCCTGCCTCTGGCGGACGTCCAGGTGGCCATGGGCCAGCTCCTGCAGCAGCCCCATTGCAGCTGCACCCTCTGTTTGGTCAACAAAAGCGAGCTGGTCTAAAGCCAATCAGTTAGTAGGTTTTTCAGAATTTCATATGCATACACAAGACCCCCGCGCACACGGCGAAGCCCTTCCGACTACTTGGTGTGAATAAAATAGGAATTCTAAGCAAGCTTTTTGTAATCCGTAGCAGAAAGCAGCCAGGGGCAGGGGGATCTTTCAGCCAGAAAAGAAAGGGTCAAAGGAGAGAGAGAGAGTGGAATGAGATGGGAAAGAGAAGTTGTAAAAATGAAGCCACCATTATCAAAGTTCGCTTAATTTGATTTTCTATAGCCTATATATAGAAGCATATGTGTGTATAACGATTTAGGTCTTATTTTTCAAGATCGCCTAACCCTAAAACCATAATAAGAATTAAATTAATAAAACAAATATATATATGTACAATGTATATGGAAATGCATACCGAGAACTTGGCTCTTTCTCTTGGGCTAGAGATCCCACCCAATCCAAGCTGCAACCTCCCCCTCCCTGTCCAATCAACCAACCAACAACCACAGCAAAAACTCAAGTGTTAAATAGCAAACTGTAAATATTCGATAATAATTGCAAAACACACAAAATAACAGCAAGAATTAAATATTAATGAAACTATGTTTAGTGATACGAATAGTTGTAACGATGGGGAAGAAACCAACTTCTCTCCGGCCTACGCCGTTTCAGAACCACGCGCTTTAGCCGGGCTGCTCGACCGATGACCCACCGCCCCCTGCCCAGCACTACCCCTCACCCGAAATTTGGGGCGTGGCAAATCAGGGCAGCCCGTAGAAACAAAAACAAAAAAAGTAAGAAAACACATTTTTCAATGTACGTAAATTAAATTAACTTATCCTGTAACTTAAACGAAAAGAAACACATTAAACTACATTTAGTTTTTTAACTAAGGAAGGCAACTTCAGAGGCAACACATTGAGAGAGATGTAGGCAGTTGCAGAAGATCACTATTATTGTATGCTATTATTATTATTATTTTTTGTACAAGGTAATAATTTTAATTGTATTCGTAATTGCAAACAGAAAAGCATGCTTATGCAATGGCGGCCACAGCTACGACGGCATAAACAACATAATAATAATAAAGATATAATATAAACTATATTGATAACGATAATATTTTAAAATCTAAAACAAAACCGAGTAAAACAAAACGAAAAAACAAAAACATTTAAACAATAATTATTTAGCGATGTAATTTCGTAGTTTGTAAATTGTAGATCGGTAAGAGCGTAAGCAAGAGCGATAATAAAATGGAAAACAAATTAAATTGCAAACTTAAACCGAGCAAAACTCTGATTAAATAGAAATTCATTCAGCGACAACTGAAAGCGAGAGCATCATTTTTATTTTACGTTTCCAATTTTCAGTTCTAGCACTCGATCCCCCCATCAGACTCTCCATATCCACCTCCAACTGGAGGGGAGTGCATGTTGTATCTAGCATCTCGTACCTTGAATGTGTAGTATCGGAACATAACGATGGCCATAATTTCAGTCTTCTTCGATCCTTCCTTCCTCCTCCATAAAACATTTACCATACCATATATATATCGATTGTGATGAGTACCACTTTTATGATTTGACACTTCTGCAACAGCAAATACGGGTAAACACAAACACGAAACTCTATCTAATCAGTCAACATATAACAAATTAGTAAGCAGAATATAAAAAAGTAAATTATAGCCGTGTATATATACATAAAAGCGATTAAGGCCGACTGTCTGATATCCGAGTAATCATTTTTATCTTTCCATTTTCCATTTACGAATCATTGATTCGATACAAACTGAAAGGATCTGGCGACAGAAAATTAGTAAAAAATCCATGAAATCATAGCTTTGACTTTGTAAGAGTTTTTTAACTCATTTTTGTCTAGTACTTTACAATATCTGTAAATAGTTATGATTAACAATAGTTATAATAAGCAGCCTTGTTCTGAATTCAGATTGCCTTTAAGGTTTAAACTAGCGATCGCCAGCAGTAGCAGAGCTATACTGTGTATGTTGGCAGAGCGGCGGCAGATTTTCATTTGTACCCCAAGAGCTGCCCGCGCTGCTTCTGTTGGCGACTACTGCTTAAAACATTAATTCCATAATAACTTATTCCTTTCCATACAAATTTATTTTGCATTGACCCAAGAGCACAAAAGTTCTTAAGTTTTGTAAGATGGTTTTTGATTTATTGAATCATTAGCAAGAACCATTCAGTACAAGGCTGAATATTCATATTTTTTATATGTACTTAACAGTTTTTAACTTCTTCTTTTGCATGAAGTGTAAACATAAAAAAACGGGAAATTATACAATATATTTAAAAAACAAATATTTATGTATTATATATAATCGATACAGCCATTTTGCGTATTCGTATTTGAACTTAACCAAAACTACATGTGAAATTGTTTACAGCGAATGCAGAAGACACATCTAGAGGATACAACCTTTGCGTAGAAGTTACCCTTCCCATCCTCGCCCAATACATCCTATCACTCTATCGATAATGCTCTATAACTAACTAATATGTGAAATTTACCAATCGAGTATTAATATCTTAATCTGCATGTAGCCTCTCTGTATAGAACTTTAACTACTAAGAATTCAAAACAACTTTTTAGATACAAACATTTTGGGTTTTATAAAATTTATTTTGGGTTACTTCACGTCAAACTTGTCATAGAACTTGGGATCATCTCTAAGATAAAATCTAAATAATTTTGATTCGATTTGAATTTGTTGTTACTTGGTAAATTTTAAGGCTTTTGATGAAACAATTTATAATTTCAGACTTTTTTTAATGTATTTTTTTAAGCTATATTTTGGTCAAATACACGCAATTTCCAATAAAAATGTTGCTTCATTACTAATCTTCGGCGTTGTTCTTATCATTAATATACAAACAAATATTTCTCTTAAAGACATTTTTTTGTGAAAGGTGCATTCCAACAAAATAACTAGACTAAACTGCTAAACTGCTAAGAAGTAAACAGCCTAAGAATTAAATAAAAATACAAATACGGGTTGTTAATTTGCTTGTATATTGAAACAATTCCTTTCCAAATATTTCTGAAAAATGTTCCAATATTCCATGTTACATTTGACGTGAGCCACAAAATTAAATATTACAGAAGAGTGTTTTTAATATTTATTTTCTTTTCACCATATTTATTTAATGTTCATTTAAATTGGATTTTAATAGTCGCATTTTTTTCCTATAATTTTCGATAATTTTCGGGGACTTTAGGCCCATTGAATCGAATCCAATCCATATTGCAGTTGCGCTGATTCCCCTATTAAATATTGTATATTTATGTATTGTTAGTAAATCAAATAAGAAAACTGGAAACGCTTGTTGTGGTAATTAAGTAAAGAAATCCAAAACAGAAAATTAATACTATGTTTAATTAATAAATATTTAATCTACGTAATTGAGACTACTTGCAATACTGTAAAAATAAAACGAAGCACAAGAAAACCAGATACAAGAATAACGAGAATAAAAACAAATATTATCGTAGAGATCGACGGATAAATTGAATATACTTACGATTAAAGAGAACATAATAAACGGCATAAGCGATTTTAACTGTTTCTTGCATAAGCTATCAAGTACTAAACAAAAAACCGAAATAAGATGATTAACATTACACATTTAGAAGCATGGAGCTGAGAACTCATACAAAAATATGTGTAATTACGAATCGGATACGGATTGCGGGTCATATCCCTCCCATAAAGGTGTCCTGAATTTCAGAGGTGTACATATAACAAACCAATATAAATATTAATATCAGCGGTGATGAACGGTTACGAATATTGCGGAAAACTAATTGAAAGCTGACAAAATCCAAAAAGGCAACCAAAATTAAATGCAAAACGACAGAGTGCATGATTACGACATGAAATAAAAAATATAAAAATTAAAAACCAATTTGCGATTTTACTTTGAGGGTCAAAAGTATGGGATTTCTTCAAGTAAGGTCATATTTTGTAAGAATCGTTGAGATACAAACGCTGATTCAATTTAATGAGATACTCCACCCATTTACTTTAATCACACATTACAATTTCAATCTCGTTACAATTTCGCGTTCAATTAACACTCCGATAGCCAAGTTCGTTTCGGCCCACAGAGCTGTCAAATGGGATTTTTTTTCGGCCGGGAGTGTGTTTACTTTGCGCCTCGTTAAAGCGCCAAAATCAATTAAGGCGGCTCGACGTTTGACAAAAAACGCGAGAAACGAGCAAAAACCAAATCGAAATCGAAAATCACACGAAAAGCAAAAAAACCGAAATTGAGTTTTGTAAATTGGCAACAGATGCGAATAAATGAATGCCAAACTGGCATTGGTCGAATCAAAGAGAGACGCCTTGCCCGAATGCAAAAGCTACAGTAAATAATCGATTTAGGATTTCAATAACATTATTAAATAAATGGGTTTCTAGTTAAAACAATAAATTTTTTAATATATGGAAAACTTATAGTGAAACACAACAAATAGGTCGCCTTCAAAGTTTGCAATATATTTTTCATGAAAAACTCTTTTTGAGCATATCAAATTTACCTGGCCGCATATAAAGTTAAAAGTGATATTACATAATGTAAAATCGATCTACTTTTCATATAGATTTTTTTTGGGTGTCTAACTAGGTTCATTCCAAAAAGAATAACTGCCTAGATTTTTATTTTTATGTTGTAAGTTCCTATTAAAAATTAGAATTGACAAATAGAATAGAGTCAGAGTTACAAGCAAATTACAAAGGTGTCTAAAAGTATGCTACAATATATTTACATTGCAGAAGTGTGACGGTTTCAATCTTTATCTCTGTATACCTTTCGGAATGGATGGAATGGAATGAAAATATTGAATATATAGATATATTTTAGACTTACATTAGCGAATATTTACTGTAAAGCTAATGTCCACTCTCCCTGTCCGTGTTTTATCGTTCTGTGAGTGCGAAAAGTGTTCGTTTTGGCATCGATTTCACATGCATTTGGTGCGTCGCAGCCCGGGCTCCCAATCTGCTGCTGCTGGAGGCTGGTGTTAAATATTTGAAAGCCATGCCGTTGCAGTTGTCACTCACTCCGGTGGCTGCCGTTGCTGCTGCGGCGGAGATCTCGAAAAGGAGTCGGGCAACAGAAGCTCATTTTGCTGTCATGTCGAGGTGTCATGTTGCAATGTCCCAGCTGCCGTTCAAACCAAAAAAAAACAAGAGGCAAAAACCAAAAAATCAGGCATGAAATTTGTTCAACGGTACGTTGACACTCGCCTATCAAGATGTGCATATCGCCTGACCTTTATTAGCATACGAGTGTGTGTGCTCTTGCCACATTAAAGATGCAATTAAGGCGCTGCAACCAACCCCCATCCCCCGATCTCCCCACCCCCTTTTTTACTTTCCTCTGTGGGTCAGATCTACAGGGAGAATTCAACTTTGTTTCTTTCCTAATTTGATTGCCTCGCTTAGATTTCTGGGCGACTCTGGCTGAGATCGTGACCAGGGCAGCCAGTCGCTGCACCTCCAGCCTCCGCCATTGTCGAATCTCAGCCCCGAATTCTCCATACACCACCCCATCGCCCCTCTTCCATTCTCCGATCTCCAGTCTTCGCGCTTGTCGTTTTTCGCTTTTTTTAATTGGCTACATGACGCGCCAACTGCTCTAAGACGCTAAGTAACATGGACAAGACATAAGAAGTACCTCCTCCAACTGGATACACTGGGGAAAATCAAAGTTAATTTCCTTTAAAACACACAAAAAGAAGCATGATACCGTAAAATCGATATGGCCATGTAAATTTCAGGTCATGCAAAACCCATATCGTTTTTACATGAAGTACGCTTTTCGACCAGGTCAAGTTTACCTGGCCACATATCAAATTAAAATTGATCTTAAATAATGTAAAATTGACCTACGTTTCATATCGATTTTTTTTGGCTGAAGGTATATTCTTGCATCTTACAATCTTTTGTTCTAAATACACATCCAAAATCATACATTTCTTCGGCTTTTAGATCTATCGTTTTCTTATTTAAGATCGTCTTACGAAGACTCTCAAGCATTGCCAAGACTTTTCTCCCAGTGTAGCCCATCTCTTTGTTGCGCCATATTTTGCACTCAATTCCAGGTGCCGACTCCTGGCTACTCCTCCTCATCTTTGGCCCCATCCTCCTCCAGTTTTTGCCTGCTCCTCTCGCCGAGTGTCGCAGTTTGTTTGTTGTTTGCTGACTGCTTCGTTAGCATTGTCATCCGTTGATTTAAGCCACTTTTGTTAGCTGGTTAGCTGGTTGGGAAACAGGAATGGCATTCGGAAACCGTATCGATGAGACCCGCAGGCTGTGTGAATATCGGAGGACTTTCCTTTCGCCGCTGACCTTTTGGCTTGACATGATGTTTATTATAATGCAGCCATGTCTGGGTCTGCATGTGTGTTTTGTGTGGTGTTGGAAATTGATGGGAAAATCAGTTTGCAGCTTTTTCAGTTCACTTAGCCAGCTCATTAGCGCTGGCTGTCGAGCTGTGAAAGCGAGTTGACATTAAAGGAGTGAAGGTTTTTAAAATGGAGAATGTAGAAAAGGGGCTACGAAGCAGTTCCACCAGATAATTTCTTGAAAAATGTATTGAATTTTTAAATAAAAGCGATATTATTTTCTTAATCTAAATACGTATTACCTATTTCCATTCGTAAATTTCCCTATTGTTTAAGACCGAAATGCTGTCGCGTGCAAATGTCGTCGGCAATCAGAACTGTCATTTTGTGCAAATATCAATAGAAATGTGTATTTTTTTTGTCGTTCGCTACAGTGACTTGACACTTGCCGGTCACAAAAGTTAAATGAGTTTTTTGGCGCCCAACGGAGAGCAAAAAGTTTGATCGATTTGAATGTGTCAATGTCCGATGCCAGCAGATTTAACGCCGACATACGAATATTCTTTGGTACAGTTTCGCCATTCCTGCGCATTTTACTGTTGTTTTTCAGCATTTTTACTGCGCTGACCCCCAGCCAATTAAGCGTTAAGTGTGGGCAAATTTGTTGGTTAATTGCCGGTGTCCGTTTGAGCCGCTTTCATCGCAGTTATTTCGTCCCAGGAGGGGTTAGCAGCAGCCATAAGTCGTCGTCTGGGACTTGCTGTTACCCATTACCTACCCTGGCCCCCACTGACCCCCACCGAAATGAGTTCGTCATGAACAAATCAATTTTGAATGCAATGAAGCGGTTGCTTTGCGCCAGAAAAAAAAAATTACAAAAACCGTTAAATGTGGCAAAAATGCAAATTTTCCCGCTTGTGGCCGCTTGAAACTCCTCTTCTTTCCTTTCTTCTTCCCGATCCCCTGGCCTTTTCTGCTTCTTCTTCCTGGCTGGGTCGCCTGACCTTTTGTTTCTTGCAAACTTTGCCATTGCAGGGTATTAGAGTGGTATATTAGTGGTGTTACGTGTAAAAAAAAGAGTTTGTTATCATGATTTAAAAACTTTTTTATAAATTGTTGTCCTAAAAGTTACAAAAGCCTTGTAAATATAAACTTGGACACTCCTGACTAATCTTCCTTATAAAACTGACTGTTTTGCAGAATGGATTAAGTCATTAAAATTTCTTAATTACCTTTGCAATTAAAATTAACGTCTTTTCTATGTATAGGCCATTGGCCATTCGACTCCTTTTGCATGTATTTCGCGACTGCCATGAATGAAAACATTTGCCATCGCGAATTTGGCCTAAAGCGTTTGGTGTGAGCAGGTGGAAAGAGCACTGAAGCCCCTTCTTCGGGGACGAAGAGAGAGAGATCTTGGCCGGCATCTCGATCGTTTGGCGTTAATAGTTTTGTTGCACTCGCACCGTCTCGTTCTGGCCCCGGGGCTCTCCATCTCACTCCCTCGACCGCTTTGGGGGCATATTTCCATGTTGATGATTAAATTGCGATAAATTTTAAGCAAATTGCATTTCGTGTACAACAAATTGCAGAGGCGTCGATGCTTTTGTGGCTTTTCGTTTCGGTTTTCCTGGCCCATAGATCCTATCGATGATGGTCCACAGATCGTAGGCGTTACGGTAATTTCTAAGGTGAAAGCTGCTCAATATCCCCTTACCACCGGAATTTTATGCTCTGCAATGCGCTATGTATTCCACAAGGTAGTGATACTTAAAAAAGTTTATCTTTAGTAACATAAAGATATTTCATATTACAATCACCTATATTTTGACATTTAGTTGTAGGTTTGTTGCAATAAAAACTTTGTAAAGGGAAATCAATTGTCTTTCAAATTCATACCAACATACCAAATTTCATATCGATCGGATGAACAGACAGGATTTCTAGCGGGATTCTTTAATACTTCACACTGTCGATCGCCATAAAGTATGCAATGATTTCCATAAAGTGAGGGACATTGCTTCATTTGAAAATTGTGATCTTTTCAATATCGTGTCAAAAGTTGTAGCTTTGTTGCAAAAAAAACTTTGTAAAGGGAAAAAATTCATACCAACATACCAAATTTCATATTTCGAAAACAAGTAATTTTGTAATATTTCACACTGTCTGTCGCCTTAAAGTAGGCAATGATTTTTAAATTTTGATCTTTTCGATATCAAGTCAAAAAGTCCTCATTTAAAATCCAATCATAGTGGATATACGACGACCATCGCACTGGACATTATCGGGAATAAATCAAATAAAAATCCACACACATGACACATGACAGAGAGGCAAGAGGGTGACCGCAACAGACACAGAGAGAGAGACAGAGAGAGTGAGGGGGGGAAATGGTAAATTGCATGCGATTGAAATTGAATGGTTTAAACGGTCATTTCAATGGCTGCAATTTAACAAGCCGTAATTAGTTGATTGTTGTACCAAATAAACTTAAATCAACAACAACTGACAATTGACATTTGCATGGAGGAGCGACGGTTAAATTGAAAGGACCCGCCAAAGAGCCCACTTCCCCTTCCCTCTCTTTAGCTCGTACATAAATAAACAGGCGTTACAAACTGCTTGCTCACACACACACACAACAGGCGAGCTTTCTTTCCCTCTCCCTCTCGGCAACACACATGTCAGCCTTGTCGGCCATATTGTGTAAGTCTGTCTCGCTCACTCGCTCGACCGCAATGTGTGCTTTGTGCTATTTATTAACCTTTTATTTAAGGCTATTTGCTTAAGCGTTCTGCAACGACAACAACAAAGAACACGAGCAACTGATGACAGGCCATCGCCTTGCAATTACCCCACTTCCCCCCGCCACTTGCCATCTCGCTCTTTGTGTCGCCGCACTCCTCGCACTTCAATTACAGTGTGTGTGTGTGTGCGGCAGTGTTTGTGCATGTAATTAGGTGATTGTCAGTTCAGTTCAAATGTCGCGTTTTATTTATTTGCCTTGGGTTCTATTCGCTGGGGGAATCGAAATTGAATGGATGGGTAAATGTTTTAGAGAGTATAGGAAAAGGGTTCTATTCTAAAGCAAACCACAAGACATGCACTCTTTTGAAAAAATGGTTCAGAATTCAAATCAGATACCCGTTACTCAGCTAAAGGGAGTGCGAGGAAGATGGACATATAGAAATTTGATCACGCATAACTTTTTAACGAATGGTCCGATTTGAAAAATTTCTTCTACGTTTTGATAGGTATTGATAAACACAATAAAACTGCATTTATACTTTTCCGAAATATTTAAATTTTGTAAAATCGTGAATAGCGGTGGTGGGCGTTAGAGGGGGCGTGGCCCTCGGCTGAAACAAACTTGCGCTGCGTAGGAAGCCCAAGAATTTGTGTTGTTAATCCCAACTTTCTAGCTTTTGTAGTTTCCGAGATCTTAGCGTTCATACGGACAGACAGACACACGGACAGACGGACATGGCTATATCGATTATTATAGGGTCGGAAACGCTTCCTTCTCCCTGTTACATACTTTTGCACGAAAACAATATACCCTTTTACTCTACAAGTAACGGGTATAATAAGTTGTATTTAACACCAGGTTAAAATAGTGGATTACTCTTCAATATCAAAACTGTTAAAATACACAAATTTCGAATTTATTAAATTATTTTTTAAAGTATTTACATAAATTATATATATACGTTGTTAGTGCTTTATCCATTTTAACCCGTTTTTAATAACCCTTAAATGTCGTAAATTTTTGATAAGTATTCCACCATTTTTTGTAAAACCACCTTATCGTTTTAAGCTGACAAATCAGTGTCCCTCCCCTGACATGTTCGCTATTTCCTGCTTATTAATTTTCCTCGAAAACTTTTCCACTGCTAATTGGCTGTTACGCACCACCCCCGGCAAACCCCCTTCTCTTAACCCCAACAACCCCAATGGCATCTGCGGGCCAAACCCAATCGATTTCCATGGCGAGTTGAAAACCATTTAACTGTCAATTAAATACAATTTCCACATGCCTGTTATTGATTTTTCTCTCCAAACTGTCGACAAGTGGAACGAACGTTGGGAATATCGAGAAATGGTATAATGGAATGGGAGTTGGGAGTTGGGAGTTTGACTGTCGACTGACTACGATGATAATGATGGAGGTGATAATGATGATTACCACTGTCGTCACGTGTTAATTGCAATTAGAGCAGCACGCTCTCAAACGAATAAATTATGCAAATTTCAATTGAGACAAGAAATCGAATTCAATCAAAGCAAAATCAAATCGAATCACAACACACGTCAAACCGAAATTGCGCAAACGGAAAGGCAAAATATTAATTTGCGCAACCCATGGTAGATATTTGTGGCTCGAATTCGTTTTTTGTTGTTAACTTATGACACAGCCATGTCCATTGTTCGCTAAACGACATTAGACAAACTGGTCGCAAAATCACAACAATTACGGTCTCCACAATCCACAATCCACATCCAATCCCCAGTCGCAACATAATAACTGCTACGATTCGATTAAAAGATCAGCTCGAAAAGCAGCGAATACAAACGCAAACGGCGACAAAAAGTGGCAAAAGCAGTTCAACAGAGTTGCCACTTCACGAGATCAGAAAAAGCCAGATCTGTAAGGATTATATAAAAGGTGCCAGATCTAGCGATTAAATAGCTAAGCAAGCAACACCGCTGTCCTATGAGATTGACAATGAGAGCGGTGAAGCTAACGAGGGCCATCGATCCTGTTAGCGGGCGAGAAAGAGAGCACCAATCCGAGTCCGCGCTCTGTTCTGTTTCTGTTCTTCTCATGTTGCTCGTTTGTAAGCTACATACATTTTTGCGCTTCGGCCGACAGCAGCGGCAGAGCCTCGGAGATCAGGCTTCAACTCTGGGTCCCCCATTCTTATTCCCCAGCTCAGTTCACTTAGCTACTGAAAGCTGGAACAGGGCCGAATTCAAGGATCTAAAGGGATAAATGGGAGAATGTGAGTCGATTTTTTTTGGGATTAATTTAAAACTGTTAATTTTACAATATTCTTAAGTTAGCTGCCTAGAAATACATAGAATCATATATTTGTTTGTTTAATTTCCAGTAAATAAATAAAGTTCAGAGAAATGAAACATTTAACTGGCGCCCGAGCAGGGACTTCTTAAAGCTCCTCCTTAAATAGGCAAGAATTTCAGTGATTTGTTCAGGTAAAATCGAGCATACTAAATTAAACTGGCGCCCAATGAAGAAAACATAAAAAAATATTCTTAAAAACTTATCTCTTTAGTCTTAAGCTCTAAAAACGTGGCGCCCGAGCAGGGACTTTGTAAGGGCCGTTTTCTAGTCCGTTTGTTAAATTTAAAGGCAGCTTTTAACTCAGATTTCCCATACGGTTTCAAGGTTTAAACCCTACTTTAAATTCAAAAAGGGGAAGAGATAACGGCCTTAAGTAGATTACTCGACTCAATAGAAACATGTTAAAGACGTATGAAATTCAATCATCTAAAACAACCTGTTCTAAAGGAAGCTCTTGAAAAAAGGCTACTGCTGTATCGTTTACAACAAAGCGCCCAACCTTTTGATTACGCTCCTCTGGAAAGTCGGAATTAGGTGATATAAAGCAATATGTTTTGAAGGTAGTCCTTCAAACACGTAAAAATTCTTAAAGCTCTATCCCTTTTCTGCGCCCCAACCTTCTGATTTTTGAATCCGCTCCCCTGTCTCCCTGAATCTCACTCTCTGTCTGCCTGACTGAGCAGCTTCATTGGCGTTTCTTGCGCTGCTGCTGCGCTTTGTTTAAATAAAAGCCTCTTTAAGTTTATCTATTGCCGCGCATCTAAATTGTGTGCCCAGTGGGGAGTTGTTAGGGGGCGGGTGGGGTGGTGTGTCAGTTGCCTCGGCTCACTCACTGCGATTATGCTATTTGTTGTTGTTGGTGGCCAAGGCCTGATGCTGTGGAGGAAGAGAGAGATAGGTAGAGATGGAGGTCTTGTAATGTTTTGCCGGCGCGCTTTGCTCTTTTGTCGTTGTCGTTGTGTTGTCGTTGTTACTTATTGCTTGCGTTGTAGGCTTCATGTTTTGATTGTATTTATTTTAGTTTGAGTAACTTTACTGCGATGCTTTTTGTTGCTTTTGGTTGCTCTTTCTGGCTTTCGGTTGCCGTCCATTTCTGATGAAGATTTTCTGCGCGATTAACTAGCGAGATCGCCTTACGCTCCGCGGCGTCTTTTATGTGAAAAGCGTTTCGTGCGCGGCTTTAATCATGTCTCCTCTTCGGCTGGAATCTTCAGGAAATGGCTGTGGTGAACGGGGGAATCAGTTTGCTCTTCAGACATTTTGAGCAATTGCGTTTAATTTTATTCATAATTCGTGGTCTTGGGTTACAGCAGTCGAACTTCTGTAACTCAAACAGCCATTTAGCACATCAAAATTTAGTAATGCTAACGATCGGTATGGGGTAATGTTCAAATCTTCAAGCCTAACGTTAGGGTGATTACAACTCCAGTCTTCAGCTCTTCAAATGGAAGGTGATGTTATAGAAGCTCGACTGTAGGTCTTTTATATTCTTCATTTTCCTCTTTTCCATTCCTATTCCTTCCTCCTAATCGCTGTGCATAATTGTTTCTTTTGTCGAGGGCTGGAAATTAAGCCTGATTAATTCGTTGGTCGGGGGCTATACTATCGTTGTGTCGGCATCTGGCACTCGCTGCTTTGTAATGCTGCAACAAAGTTATTAAACTCGCTTGGGCTTGGATTGGTTTGCATTTCGGGGCGTGGCTCCACCGATCCGATCCGACGCGATAATAAAGCGTGGACAGCCCGAAAACCTCCATGATCCGGGGCTTTATGGGTTCAACAGCAGCGATAAAAAGATCGCTGGAATTCCGATATTTTATGGCCAATCTGTCGGCGATAACGGGGAAAAGGTGCAACTTTGATGGTCGATTTCAGATATGAAATATGATCCATTAACCACTCTGGACATAATCGCTAAAGAGCTCTTCGCCGAGATAATGCAAATTAATGCAGCCCTTCCTAGGTCTCTTTTCGTTTTCAACTATAACTAAGTTTTTCTGATTTAATTAAAAGAGCGATCAGCATTCCCTACACAAACTCACTTCAAGCGAGGCAAACCCGTTTTCACCCCACACATGCTGCACAAAAAAAAAAAATGTCACAAATACTTGAAAGGAAAGCTAAATACAGATTTATGAGCACAAAGCACTGCAACAATGCAATATGTTGGCCAATTAGACAAGCCCAAAACATACGCATGTCGGTCCATTTCTCAGGGGTGGAAGTAAGGGGCACTCATGGGTAAACTAGAGATATAAATTAGCAAGTTTTGTACAAAAAAATAACTTTAACGATCAACTTAGTAACTACAATGTTTAAATAAAATACATTCAAGAGAAAAGGAATTATTTTTTACTTTTTTTGTGATTTTCAAGTACTTACAAATCGTATTGAACACATATCATATCAATGTAATACTTGAAATCAAATAAAAAACTGTTATTTAAAAACAAAAAAAAATTTTTTTTCATTACATGATCTTATACATTAACAGTAGTTAATTTACTAATTACTTAGGGAACCTCTTTTGAAGTTATTGAAGAGTATTGCAAAAATAAGGTTCAGTACCCCGATCCCTGATCCATTTAGCCCCCTTTCAATGCCTTTCAACCTACGCCTGTGATTAAGCATATGTATTGGTATTCATTTACGCAGAACTATCATCAATGTTGTCCGATGTGTGATGTGTGAAGGCAAAACGACAACAAACAATAAAACGGCGACAAAAAAGCATCAAAAGCAATTATGAAATCACGGCAGATGTTGGGGCAACAAAAATTGTGGTGGTGATTTATAAAGCGCAGCTAACAACAACAATGACATCAAAAAGCGCAAAAATTTTCGTTGTATCGGGGGCCAACAACAAAAAGTAAAAAAAAAGTAAAGAGAGAGGAAGGAGCGAGGGAGACGGGGAAGCTGTGGCATGTGTTGTACATAAACGTACACACACACACGCCCAGTTCGCCCATATGTGTGTGGGTATATAAAGCAGGACGGAGGATGCCAGCAAAAAAGGACTGCAGATGCCAGACCGCAAGGAGGAGACCAAGGGGAGGGGGCAGAAGAAGAGGGCAGGGAAGGAGGGCAGCCTACATAGAGTGAGATTTACGACTTAAATGCTGCAGCGCATAATCAAAACGACAAGGCGCAGATGGAAATGGAGTGGAGTTCTTATCCCTATTTTCGTTTTCTTTACTTTTTTCCCCGAGCGACGACGCACTTAATTAACAAATATACAAACACTTAACATAACCTCAACTGACAGGCGACAGGCCGTGCGTGCGAGCGGGACGACCGTAGGGCACGCCCCGCCGCCGCTGATTGGATGTTCGAAAAAGCCAGAGCAGGATGGAGAGTGGGAGAGAGCGCGAGCGAGAGAGAGTTCTCCTCGCGGCGGCTCTCAGCTGTGCAGCCGTCTCGCTTTGCTTTCAGTTCGCGAGAGAATCACTTGGTCGGCGGGTCGTAACAGCGCACGTTACGTTTTGAACGGGCGAGCGGATTAACGTCGGTATCGATAAGTTTATCACCCAAAGTCCAATTGTCAATCGAATCGGGAGCGCCTATCTTTTGCCTATCGGAGTGATCATCCCTGTGCTTGGGGTTTTTTGATGGTTTCTGGCTGCCTTGAAATGCCGTCGGCTTTTGGTCTGCCCTGTGAACTTTTAAGCTGAAGATCTAAGCTCTGAAAACTGATGTCCACCTTGGCCAGCAGCCGACCGCGCCCGCTCAAGCTGACAATTCCCTCCTTGGAGGAGGCAGAGGACCACGAGGAGGCGCGGAGGAGAGCGGGAGGAAGGAGCGGCCAGGAAGCGGGCGAAATGCATCCGGATTGCCTGCCCTTGCCGCTGGCTCAGCCGGGCAATTCGCCGCAGGTGCGGGATGAGGAGGAGGAGATGATGCAGGCGGAGTGCGAGGAGCAGCTGAACATAGAGGACGAGGAGGACGAGGCCGAGGAGGAGGGCATGCACGATCTGGACCTGGAGGATCCGGCCAGCTGCTGCAGTGAGACCAGTGTGCTGAGCGTGGGCCAGGAGCAATCGCAGGCTGCCCAGGCGGCCCTATCGGCTCAAGCTCAGGCCAGGCAGCGGCTCTTGATAAGTCAAATCTACCGACCGTCGGCTTTTAGTAGCAGCGGCATCACCTCTACCGTTCTGCCGCCCTGCGAAGGTCCGCCCTTGTCGCCCGAGGAGCTCCTGCCCCCCTCAACAGGGAGTAGCTTCCAGGAGGAATTCCTGCGCAAGTCCCAGCTCTACGCCGAGGAGCTGATGAAGCAGCAGATGCATCTGATGGCCGCCGCCCGGGTTAACGCCCTCACCGCAGCGGCGGCGGGAAAACAGCTGCAAATGGCCATGGCGGCAGCGGCGGCGGCCACGGTGCCCAGCGGTCAGGATGCACTGGCTCAGCTGACGGCCACGGCCCTGGGACTGGGACCCGGTGGCGCCGGAGTCCATCCCCATCAGCAGCTGCTCCTGCAGCGGGATCAGGTCCATCACCATCATCACATGCAGAATCACCTCAACAACAATGAAAATCTACACGAGCGCGCTCTCAAGTTCAGCATAGACAACATCCTGAAGGCGGACTTTGGCTCCAGGATGCCCAAAATCGGTGGATTGAGTGGCCATGTGGGAGGTGGCAGTGTGGGTGGCGGCATTGCGGGGAGCGGTAAAAACTCTGCAGCTGCCAATGGCACCCGGAATCCCCTGAAGGTGCCCAAAAAATCAGGAAAACCCTTGAACCTGGCTCAAAGTAACGCCGCTGCCAATTCGAGCTTGAGCTTCTCCAGTTCGCTGGCGAACATTTGCAGCAACAGCAATGATTCCAATAGCACCGCCACCAGCAGCAGCACCACCAACACCTCGGTGGCGCCAGTGGATCTGGTCAAGTCGCCACCACCAGCCGGAGGAGCGGGAACCACGGGAGCGGGAGGCAAATCCGGCGAGGATTCGGGCACACCAATCGTTTGGCCAGCGTGGGTCTACTGCACCCGCTACAGCGATCGCCCCAGCTCAGGTGAGACCTTGTTCTTTCTTAGGAAATTAAATAGGATTTTTTTAAAAATTGTGGTAAAAATGTGCTTTGAGTTTAAAGATATAATATGAAAGTGTGTAAATCTGAAAGGGATTGTAGTATATTTTGAATAAAGTTGGGATTGTTCTTGAAGGATTTTGGCCCTTTAAATAAAACATGTACATAACTTTATTTGTCCAACTTTATCCAATTTATAATACAAATATATAAAAAATGTGTTTTGTGTTAAACGATTTAGTATAAAGGTGTGAACATTAAGTATGGTCATGTTTCCCACTGCCCTTTTAAAGTGTATTCTAAAGTTTTACATGAAAACTAAAATGTGTAACTTAGTTAAGTTTAAATCATCAGAAGAGAGGGCTTGTTTATTTTATAAACATTTTTTTGGAACTCTTTGGGATTTCTGTTTTTAAGCGATTTTAAAATCCGACGGTTCCAATACAGAAGCTCAAGAACTTTTAAGTTTGGCTAAAAAGTATGTCAAACTATCTTGCAGAAAATAGGATGTGTAGTTAAATTTTTAGTGGCCATTTCTTTCAGTGCCAGTGCAGCACTCACTCTCTCTCGTCCGAAGCCAAAAACACACTCGAGGAGACGAGTTGCTGAGTGGTGGCTCATAAAGCGGTTGTGCAAACAAGCGACAGACACCACAGAGCCAAACCACAGCAACCCACAGCTCATTAGTTTGCCAACCACCGAAATAGTGAGTGAGAGCGACAAGGAGGCGAAACACTCACACTCACCCCGAACTGAAGTGTCTGCTCGAGTGGTTTTCATGTCCTTATGGCTTACGTAACATAACTTAAGCTCATTATGCCCTCACCCCCAACCCCCTATTGCATGTGCTTGTGTGTGAGTGCGTATGTACACACCACCCCCCAAACCCTTGCCATCGAAAGCAACCCTAAAACAACCTCCCAGCAATCATGGCACTCTCATGAATTTAGTTTATGCCACCGCAGGGAATTCGTAATCGTTTGCCTAATAATTTCATGGGTTACATTTTGGGGGGATGTAATGGGAATGGGAATGGGAATGGGTGGGTGGGTGTACTCCATATGCTGGGGAGTTCATTTATGGGGTGGCTTATTGCTGTTTGAACAAGCAATTCAGATTCCTTGATAGTTTTTGGTTAGTCCCCCGGAATCTCTGGTAAATCCATGGATCATGTGCTTCCAGTGGTGAATTGAGAGTGATTTAGGGGGGCCTGTTTATTACCTTTATAAGGTAGAATTTCTGAAGGTTTACTCAAGTATTTAAAAACTTATAAATCTCGATTTTATTACGGATTCTAGATGTTATATATCGCTATTTCATTACGTTTAAGAGCTCAGTAGAATAGCATTATTCGGCCATTATTTAATTATTGAATTAGCAATAAACGATCATATAACTACGAGAGTTACTTCATCTTCAACGAGTTAACTTTAATTGCTTTATTAAGTATCATTCGATGCAATTTGTAAGATTGAAAAGCTCAGCCATTTGAGCACTAACGACAGTTTTAGCCAATTATCCACACGTTTTATAGATATAACTTAAGAATATAAACTCTCACCCATTATTCAACAATCAAAGTTTTCAAAAGCGCTTCCCGTGGGTAATGGAAAAATTGTTCTGTCAAACTCGCCTAATACCCAATTTTCCACAACTTACAAGCTTGGCCCAAATAAACCCGAATACGTATAGTTCCCTGGCAATTTACTCATTACGCTGATGGATGTCAAACCCATAATTATTTAGAGAGGGTTCCAAATCCCCCCAAAAACGAATTCCGAGTGCATAAATCTACGCTTTTGGGTGGGTTTTGTCGCGCTCGCTAATTAACTTGAAACGATTTTTTTTTGTTGGCTTAGTTCCCTCTCCAAGCAGGCTGTCCCTGTCGCTCAGTGGTTGTCCGTCTCACTCGCTCCGCGGGTTTTAAGGTGTGTTTATTGTTGGGGCCTTTTCATTTTCTCAGTTTCATTTTTAGGTTTTTTTCCAAGCTCTTTTTTTTGTGTATAAATTTAGCGTGACTAAAACGAGATCTCGATCGCAGTGCGGTTCCATAATTTGAATGAATGTTGTAGGCGATGGCGTCGTTGTCGTTGTTATCGTTGGGCCTCCGATTCGGAAACGTTTTCGGAGTGGCTATATGCTATATGCTATCTATATGGAGTTGGCTTGTGGCCGACTGCAGCTGCTATGGCAAACAATGATTTAGCGTGAGATTTGGCCCAGTCAGCCAACAAAATCGGCGAATTAAAATGCCAGCCCAGTGAAAAAGTCATAAATTGGTTGCTTTTGAAAAATTACCTTGACGGGCGAGGGGGAAATATTAAAAGTTTTTATAATCCCCAACAAAGGTGTTAATTTGACAAATTAATGCAACATATTCCGTGTGCGCGTAGGCGATTAAAACAGTTGCCAAAAACGTACATTCGACAACAAATTAGTTAATTGCATTTAACGGCCATTTGTGGTCCACATGATATATGGCAAACATATGGGAAGCTGTCGAGCTGCAAATATATACATACGAAAAACGTACGTATGTACATATGTGCCGTCTATTTTGTGCGCCATTTTCGATGCAGATTAATGGCATTATAATAAAACCACGAACAGCTTTTGATAATCGATACAAGATTGCGTTTAATCTTAAAAATTGCCAGGCCATATTTTATGGATTTTATTGGCGCACTCGAGGGTGTGGCAAGTGTTCAATTTACCGTTTGCATCTAGCAATTATGAGTGCTGCACTTTATTCGATCTAGGGGATTTATCAATATGGCCATAAACCCAGTCGGCGATCAAACGAAATTATTTATTAGCGAACGGATGACGGTCACTATTTTTAAACAAAAACCACATTAGCAGAAGCCATTAATTAATATGTAGCCTCCTTTGAGTTATTTTTTAAGGCCTACTGCACATTACAGTGTTTTTAATAAATAAAGTCCCCTTCTTATTTTGGTATATCATTAAAACCAACGTCAAAAACAAAATTACAGTTCAACAGTTGAACTACGTTTAATTACGGGATATAAGGCATTTTATTTCACAAAAAAAAGTTGACAGGCTATAACCACTTAAAAGGGAATTATGAAACCTTAAAGCCTGCTTTTCTAGAATTTAGTTGAGAGTAAAAAATATGAAAGATCAGTCATATGGTAACCTAATCACCTAATCAACCGCCTTGTAAACTCATAAGCTATACACAAAAAAGGCATGTGGCCGTAAAATCGATATGCACATGTAAATTTTTGGTTATGCAATACGCATATCGTTTTTACATGAAATACTCCTTTCGAGCATATCAAATTTACCAGGACGCATATCAAGTTAAAATTTATATTACATTATGTAAAATCGATCTACGTTTCATATAAATTTTTTAAATTTAAAAATTTTTTTAGCTGCATACAGTCTTTAAAAAGGTAAACAATTTGGCTTAAACTGGGATAGACTCCCAACACTCACCCCACTTTTCTAAGAACCCCCCTTTGTGACCTTTGCCAGCCAGTGGATGGCAATTTTCGCATTTGTCCGGCACTTTGAGCCCATTTAACCAGTAGCCGAGACAGCGACAAGCGGGAAAATGGAAACGGGAAAGCGGGGCCAGCGGGAAAACGGCAGCGACAGCGATCGCCACTGAACCATTAAGTAATTTTCAATTTGCGCAGAAGACGCGTCCCGAACAGCCGGAGAAACAGAAAAAGAAACAACAACAATGACAACATAAACAAACGAATTTCAATTACACCGGCCTGCAATTACCCCCCCCCCCCCACTCCTCGGAGGCCACTGATTTTCTCATCTCTGTGCTCTTGCCGTTGGAAAATTGCTGGAAAAGTTTCCCCTTCCTGCGCTGCCTTTGCCTGTTCTAAATGGAAAATTTACTTAGGAAATTGCTCTAAACAAAAGAGAAGATGGGGAAAACGAAGCATTTGAGTGCAGGTCAACTGAGCTCTTTGATAAGTGAAAAGTTATGAGCGATTTTCGAATAGGTGATAGTACGCCTTAGGCTAAAATGGTGTTTTTCATTAAATTGATCGACTAACTGAAGTGTTTTTGCCTCTGGTGGTGATTGTCAGCCTTGTTCCCATTACAATTTAAATGGCGCCGCTGGTTAGCTGAGGTGATTTCAAACAAAATGAAAAGAGACTGAAAATAAACAGGCAATTCAATTAAATCCTAATGGGGTGATATTACATCCAACCATAAACCAGCACTCTACTCACAATATCTTTTAATGTATGCAACTGGGCCAATTTGAGCCCGAATTAGGGAGTAGGGAGAGCGCGTATAGCCTGAAATTATTATTGGCAACCATCAAAGAACTCAATCAATGATAGGAACACGAAAAGTTTCTTAACCAAAACGATTTTACGTCTTAAGTGCGCAATTTGCGTTGGAAACGCAACAACAACACCGAGAACCACGTTGTTTATGACCCAAATGCATTCATAAATATGCGAGGCTGTCACGTCATATGATAATCACGATATCCAGCGCCTCAAGAGAACTTGGGGTTCTACATACTTACATATACTTTCCCACTCCCTTTGGCCGCCAAATTGAGCCATTGAGGAAAATACTTACCGGCTTATGTGCTAGCCTCTTTCCTGGCGAGCACTTTAAGAAAGTTCTATCCATGTGAGTGGTTAGCTGGGTGAAAACTATTTAATGAGTGTGCTTTAAGCGCTCACTCTATCACTTTTGTGGGTCAAAAGCAGTCGTAACTCAGAGGGAAGTTGCGCCGAGAAAAAGCAGGGCTGTGTTTTTGGATAAGGTTAGCTGAGATGTCATATTCCTAGGATCTATACCTATTATAGGATACATGGGGGGTGATATATAACCCACTCGGGTGAAAAATGAAAGTACTTTTGGTATTCAAAAAGTATGCAACAAAAAATTGTTCTGATATCACCCCCCACAACAAAATCCTAGCTCCGCCACTGATACCTACTATATATATCCTCAACTAATCCTAAACTATCCTCAAAATTGGAAGATTCAATCCATATTCCTTATTTTTACCGAGTGTGCCTACTACAGTGTACCCAAAAAAATATCGATTTTACATTATGTAATATCAATTTTAACATGATATGGGGCCAGGTAAATTTGATATGGTCGAAAGGAGTATTTCATGTAAAAACGATATGGGCTTTGCATAACCAGAAATTTACATGCACATATCGATTTTACGGCGACATGCTATTTTTTTGTGTGTAGGTCTTTGCTGAAAACTTTTTTATCCACTACTGTACCCAATTATCATCAAATAAATTTTTGTTTAAGAACTACAATGAATAAAAACAGGGATGTAAGCAACTAACTAGTTAAATTGTAAAATATTTTATTTAAACGTAAATTTATTATGCCTCAATTAAATACGAACTGAGGTATTTGATGTCATACTAACCATTTAGCAATACCATATTAATTTCTTGTCCTTAAAAGGCTATTTTTCCTTCAGTGTAGGATGGGTGTTAGGTAGAAAAGGCAATGGCAATCAGACGCGGCGATTTATGAAGTGACAAAAATTAATTTCAACTGTTAACTTATCGCACAACCAACAAGCAACAAACAACAACAATAACAACAGCGACGCAACGGCAGCAACTGTAACAGCAACAGCAACAACAACAACAACAGCAACAACTAGTAGCGCCTTTTAAGGCTTTGGCAACTGCAACTGCCGCAACTGGAAAAAGCAGCCATGCGCCTTGGTAATAAAACTGTCAGACCCGCAGCCCCAAACGCCCCTTGCCCCTTATTGAATTTTTTTTTTTATTTTTTTTTTTTTTAAACCCGCGGCACGATAACAGCGGCAGCAGCGAAAAATGTCGTTTAAACTGTGACTGGACTGCTGACCGCATTTGGTTAATGTGAACTGAAACTGCTGCTGCGGACAGTTGCATTTTCTGCTCAACAGTTAATATGGCCTGAAATTGGGCATTGGCCAGGCATTTTGTAATTGTTTCTGTATACCCTAACATAGAGCGAAAAAACGAGGTAGATTGGGCATGGCAAACGGTTGGAGTATAGTGATTTTGGAGGCAAAACGGAAGATATGATATGATATAACTAAGTTAAATTTTAATTACCCTACCCTAATAGCCTAATTTATGATTATATTAATTAAATGCCAAGTAAATTTACCAATCAAAGCTGAAAAACAGTTCTAATCACCTGACAGTTAGAGTGTTAAATCTTCGTTATCCATTATTATTTACCCCAACCTCCTCGGGTTCACCCAATTTCACACTCAATAGACTGCGATCTGCTTATCTATCATTTCATTTGAGCTCCATCGAACCACGAAAAGACAAAAAGAGAAATATTATAAATTCAGAAATTTCAATTTCGTATGTAACAGAAACCTCAAGATCACAACAATCAAGACTCAACAACGAGCTTAGGCCCAAAAGACCACCCATGTTGGCCGAAAAGCAAAGCCAAAACAGAAACCGAAACCGAAACCGAATAAAAATGTTGAATTGAAATGGAATGAAAGACAAGTTTCCGCATTTGGGTTCGGGATTTCATATTGTATAACTTGGGCATGGCATATAAAAATCATTTTTATAACTTCATTTGTGTTAATTTGAAAACGAGGCAACGTCGTGGGGTGTGGAGATACATATTTACAGCTGTCAAAATATTTTCTACAAGCAAATGACTTCATTCATTCATCAGGCAAATAATATTTCGAGATACGTGGGAGGTTCCGGAATGGGGCAGGGTCTCCCTTTTGGCATTCGGGCAGGCAGTCAATCAGTCAATCACTCGCAACCGAATATGCATCAGGCAAAACAAACAAATAATCCCCATAAGCCTCATTACTATGACGGCAGGCTGTGGGGTATACGTAAGTATGTAGCGCTATACCACAGCCACAATGATATTTCGGATCGAGAACTCTGGACTTCTATCGCAATCTAATTAAGCCTGACGGCCGACACACACACGAATTGTTGCTTTTACTTAATCGTTTATTTATTGCTCACACTCAGACTCGGCTTCGGTATTCTGTCACTAATAATGAGCTTATAAGCCCAGCCGATTCCAGTTGTGGTCATGTCTACCTACTCGATATACGATTTGAATATTTCCATAGATCGCCGATCTGATCGAGTCGCATTTGCGGTCGGCCAGCCTTAATTGAACCCATTTCTCAGTTCGGTAGCTGACTCTGTTTTCAGGTTCAGATCCATTGTAAGAACTTATCATTTAATTGATTGGAAAGTTTAAGGGGGTAGCTAAGATTAGCTGGAGAGATACCTTTTTATGGGGAAAATTAGGGAGTGGATTTAGCAGGGGGAGGGAGAAATGCCTTAAGTGCATTTAATGACAGTTGTAATCTATCTATATATATAAAACTCTACTTATAATTTTAATAATCAATGCAAAGCTCAATTTGGGGAAGCGTTGTAGAGTTTTTTCTATATTCTTACTAAAATGTAGGTGACTCCCAACAGATCTGGTTTAAGAGTTACGATTAATTTCACTAGCAATACAATTTGTACGATTTGTCACAAATTAATAATATTAATACCCATAAAAAAACTATACGGCAATATCTTACAGATGCCCTTACTTTATAAATGAAACGTACATCGATTTTACATTATGTAATATCAATTTTAACTTAACCCCTAAATTCGATATGCTCGAAATTAGTATTTCATGTTAAAACGATATGCGTAAGGCATAACCAGAAATTTACATGCGCATATCGATTTAACCTTTTTTTGTAAGTACTAGTAATACCTCCTTTTAACCCATTTGATGCCGCTCCTCTGGCCTTTCTGGTGTTAATTGAAGCACATAACTCGCACCCAAGCTGGGTTTATGCCGGCGATGATCATCTGAGTTCGGATCCAAGGGCTTTTCGTGTGGGGAAATTTTGGTGACTTCCTTTGACAGCTCCAGCTCTCGGAGGGCCGGGAAGATGTTGATGTGGATGTCATACAGCATGACATGTCTGCAGGGATCGCTTTGATTATTTTATGTCAGTCAGTCAGTCACGACAGATATCCGAAGTCGGGGAATCGAAGTGCGTGTGTGTGGTCAGCCGCATTTGTCAAGTTTAATTGGGAGGCGAGTTGGGTTCCCTTGGTTTCACTTTTTCCCCAACCTAAACCAAAAACAAAAAAGACAAAAAAAACACCAAAAGAGATACTTTGCATGCCCAGCGAGTCGCTGATGCTTCCCTTTATTTCAGACATATGTTTGGCGTCGGCGTCTTGGACGTCGTCTTATTGTTTGTTTATTACTTGTTTCGCTTTAATTACTTGTTCGTGATGATGACGACGATGCTGATGAAGATGGGGCCCGCAGAGAAATCGGATAGTCACACTTATTGGAATTACTGCTTCATTATCATCTCTAAAGAGTTTTGGCCAACTTTGGAGTGTTAGTGGGAAAACAAAAGGCAGTGTACTACGTACAGAAAAACTGGTTCACCGATGGGGCCAAGTGGAGTGTGGAGTGGAGTGGAGGAGTGGAGGATTGGAGGAGCCCCAGCCATCAGCCGTCGAGTGTTGGGTAAATAATCAGTTTCGTTAGTTACTCCGCGGATAATTGAGAGATTCTAGCATCGTTCCAAGAAGCCTTTCAGCCAGAAGGCGCCAAAGGGGGGGTTTCAATGGGAAGAAGGCAATGTCAACTGGGGATCAGCTATTGTCTAACTTTTGATCTATATACGGAGGAGGCTACCCCATCTCTAGAACTGAGTCACAAGAAAAGGATCGAGCCATTGAGCGATCGCGCAGTGAGGGGAAGCCACTTGGAGGCCCCGTAACCCTCCCGTCCTCGTTCCCACATCCAAGTTGTTGTTCAGCGAGCCAAGTTCTCGGACCACCCAAGTTGACAGCGAACACGAACAACGCTTAAGCTTGTCCTGTACTCGCAGACCAACAGAAAGATACTCTGGCGATGGAGATGGAGATGGAGCTGCAGATGGAGCTTCATCTTCGGATGGAGCCAGCCAGGCTGTGCTGCCTCACATTTTGGCCAAGGGGACCGAAGACGTCGTTCCAGTGCATACAAATAAATTTTATTAAGCAGTTAGAAACAAGCCTTAATGAAATGCACCACGAGCAGACAGTCCGATGTCTGATGGTCTGATGTTCAGATGGGTTGGGAGATGGGTGCGTGAGAATGTGATAAACGAATCGAAATGCCAGGAGGAAGTGGAAGGAACCAATTAACGGATGTACTGCAAATTAAAGCAGTTGTAATATTCAGGTTTTGAAGGTTGAAAAATAAGCATTTATAGTATATAGGGGTATAGTCTTTAAAAGTTCATTGAAGGTTGTTGCTTTACAAAGATTTTTAGTGTAATAACATGTTATATTAATTATTTAATAAATTATAAATTAAATTTGTCGATAAACTTATCGATATTTCACATATCAAAAACCCCCCATCTCTAACTGCTTTGATCCTAAGCTGCGTACACAGATGATCCGATCGTTAAGTCTAAGCAGAGGGGCTCCGATTGAGGAGCGGATCCGATCTGGTTAACCAGTAGCCGCGATCAGTTGGACACAGCGGAGCTACTCAATTTGCCGGCCTTGCCAATGGCTGATGTACGCCGGGTATCCCATTTACCGATGCTCAATTCTCAATTCCCGACTCGTGATCGTCGCGATCTTCGATCTGCGAACAGCCTCCACTCATCATCAGTTGACTGCGATCTGAGATTCGAGATCGTCGATTGCCGATTGTCGTTGGCCTGTTGCCGGTTTCATTGCGATTTATGTGCGTAATAATTGTGACAATCACAACAAATGCGAATCCGACTTCGGAATCGCTGACAATCGATGATAATGACGATGCTGTTGATCGCCGGAGGCAGCTTTATGATCACTTTTGTCATCATTACTGCCCTGGTGGCCAATTCGAGTTCATCTCGGGTAATTAAATTGCATTTCCCAGTGAATTTATGCGTCTTGGGGGAAAGCCTGAAGGAATTTATGGTAGTGAAATAAATTAGCTAAAGTAGGCTTGTAGGTAAACTGATAAATCAGGTGAATGAGAAATGGTTAAAGGAGACTGAAAATATATCAGTTACCCTTACTAATTATTCGTTTTAAAATAAACCAGCTTAAGATCATATTTAGAAATCAATAAATACAATTTATTCCGAAATCCCCCCGATAAATCCTGTTAACACTGGGTGATATCATGTTATGAACCGATCCATTAGCGACAAATTATAGCACTCCACTCGGCTTCACTTAAACTCAAAAGATACGCAAACTTGGTGTGCGTGGAAACTCAATTGCCCGAGATCGAGATCGGTTAAACTGCTTCAATTGCTTCGGGGCGCACTCGCACATAGCCACCGATTTGGTTTTATTTTTCGGTTTTTCTCAACGTTGAAAAAAATGTGTAAAAATAAAAGAAACAGTGTCAATAAGATTGATGGCTCGAAGCTCTAGCCAGTGCCAGCTGACGAGTGTCCACCACGAGCTCATAGATAGCTGCATTCAAAACTGGCCCGCAGTGAGAACGAGTATCTGAGTATCTGGGTATCCGAGTTGTATCGTTGTATCTGGGTATCTGGGCATCCGTGTGTGGCTGTGCGCCACTTAAGTTCGGTGTCAGTCAGCTAGCGGGGTCTTGAAGAGCCGACTTTTCGGAGGGGGAGGGGGGATGGACGCACGATGATGTGGGGACCACACACATTGCAAATGTTGATTGCCGACTTGACTGACACTTTTTGATAAGTTGATTAAAACGTATTTCTGTCTCAGATACATATATATTCAGCCGCCTTTGGAGTGCATTGACATTGAGTCGCTCTGATTGGGAGCGAAGTGAATGAAAGAATGAATGGGCCCTGGAATTCGTAATCTCTGTGAGTCATTACCGATCACGGTCAATTACGATCCCAGCCACTCTTGGCCAAATCCCACATTTCCCAGAACAACAACTACTTGAGGCGGCAATTAACGCGCTCGCGATTAAAATCGCCAGGCAAACGCGCCACGAAATTGCTTAATTAGAAACAAAAATGGGTTCACAACGCGACTTCATCTCGATTAATTTGTTGCTCTCTTACGTTTACGTTTACGTCCACTCTACGAATTTGCTATTTAATTGTCTGCGGGCCGAGGGCCTTCAACATCGATTAATTGTCCGACAACAGCAACAACTATTTCGATACCATTTTGATTCCGAACTGATCGGGCAACGATTTAATTGCCATTTTAAAGGTTAAATTATTTTGTAGCTTTTGCCCACATTTGGTATTGATTAATTGCAATTGACTCTATGCCAAAATTGGCTACTGGTTCTGATTCAATTCGATTCGATCCGATCCGACACGAAATCGAAACTGAGTTCGTAGTTGAGTAACGAAATTTAAACCACAAAGGAATGTGGAATAAAAATGGTAGGGTAGTTGATTCGGACTTATGTGTGATGATTGTGGGTAAGTGGAGTGATAAGTTGTCGGAAATCTGTTGAAAGGATCAATGTAGAGTTCTGTAAAATATTAACAGAAGGATGTTGTACTTATAAAATTCCTTAATTATAAATTATAATCATAAAAAAATAATAAAATACTACGGAACCCAAAATAAACTCAACAGAATTTTCCACATTTTATTATTGATTTTTACACAGAGAAATAATAATACCAAAAATAATCATCCATCGGGTACATTTTTCATATCATATCAAAATGATATTTCCGAACATATGATTTTGTACCATATTGATATGAAATCGTACCATTTTGTTATGGAAAAATGTATATGAAACAATATCAATCCCATATTGTTCCGTTTTTTTCTCTGTGTAGTATTATTTTATTAGTGAAGATTCACCTCTTTCGAACCTCACTGTACATCCATTATAAGACCCAAACAATCTTATTGACTGTTAAATTAGAGCGAAGCCCCAGAAATGACAGAAAATAAGAAACCGATTGGATCGACCAGACCCCGATCCCGATTCAATCAGAAGAATGTTCTCCATTAACAAGTTGTCCCCAGAGCCACTTCTTTATCCCGATTCAGCCGCAAACATCTGCTGGATATGTCCGGCCTTGCCTTGATTTCAACATCTGTGGGGACCAACAGGCATTTGCATTTAAACATCGTAATCATATTTTCAGCCTATATGCTTTATTATTCGCAGTTAGTTTTTCTGTCAATTTGGATGATGATTGAACTGCCGGTGATTGAAACATTTCATTACCGAGGCCGTTGAAGTGCCCTCTGCGATGTTTTTTTTATTTTTTGGTGGCCTGGATTTAAATAATTGGATATGCGTGTGGTGGAGTCCAGGAGATTTGGGTTCCAACTGACGACGTTCAATCTGCATTCGAGTTGACGTTGATTTTAGTTCCTGTCCGATTTCCTCTGGCGCCTGATCCGCCGATCTTCCTTCGCAGGGGATCCGCACTGCAGCTGCCTGGCTAAACCATACCCAAACTCGTACTCGTACTCCAAAAAATCCACCTTGGGGTTACTTCTGCGGTTAATTTCTGCTTGACTAAACGATTTGCCATTCATTTGCAAAGCCGAAAGCCCTTGCGGTTGTTCGGTTGCACAACTCTTGAAATAACAACCGAAAGAGGAACAAATTTATGGTATTTTAATATTGATTTGCAAGTTAAGCGATTGCGCTGTGCTCTGTGGTCTGGATGGTTCATTAGGGCACTTTGCGGCTGAAGTATAGGGATTTCGATGTGGTTGGGGATTATTTCGCATAATTTTTGGGTATTTTACTAGCACTTTTGTGCCGACTAAGTCAAAAAGGTAAAAACATACGTTGCAATACAAGTTAGACAACTTTTATATGACCTGAAGTTAAGATTTAAAAGGTATATGTCATAGAAATTATAAATAGATTTTCAAATATTAAAATAGATTATTTTAAACGCAGTTAAGATCCTAATCTCCACATTATTATTGATCTTTTACCTGGATAAGTAGTTACTTTTTTCCAAATTCTTAAATGATATGTTATGGTAAACCCAGATATAAACTCACACAATCCTAAATACCCTAAAATACTTTAACCTTTATATCTCTAAAGCATTTTTAACGTAACCTACGAGTTCTGAAAAGTTCGGAATAATGGTGTGTATTCCGAATGTCAACATTCTTCTCCTTAACTTTGTTATAATATCACTTAAACTAACTTTGTGCAAGTAATTATCACTTTGGGTCTTTCACATGATCGATGATCGATGACAGATGTCTCGTTTCCTCTTAGCTTGAACCCCATTTTTTGTCTCATTCGTAGGCCCATGAAGACAGGGTCCAGTAATAGAGCATATCATGGTTCCATGGCTTCCAGTTCTTTCGGGTTCGCTTGGTACTTGGGTCTGTAATTTTTGTAGTGGCCATTGGCTTAGCGGTTGTTGTTGTCGTTGTCGTTGGTGGTTTTACATTTTTTCCACTATTCGGTGGTTGATGTTTTTGTCGTGGGACAACACTTGTTTCCATTTAATGTCTTTTTAATGGGCAATGCCATGTTTGCTTTTCATGTTTATTTTTGTTGCGTTTTCCTTTATTGAAATGCAAAATGATTATTAAAGCCAGAGGCCAAAAAATGCATTTTTTTCACTACAAAAATTTATATATAATTTTATTCTTTCTTATTTTTTGCTGTCGTTTGTTTGTTGGCTAAAGTTGTGTTTCTCGAGATAATGATGTTGTTGCGTTGCTTATGCTGCCGTTGTTGCTGTTGTTGTTGTTGTCGTGTTTGTGTCGTGTGTCGTGATCGCACCCAAACAGGCCGGACACCCTCTTACCACCTCACCTTCTTGGCCAAGACGAACGGTGCTTCAGGTGCTTCGGGTTCTCTTTTTCATTTTGGTAGCCGCTCTTTGACAAACGCGTTTGTGTGGCCCAGTGTGTGTGTGTGTTTGTGTGTTGGCCATGTTTTCCTCATTGGAGCAATTATTATTTATTATTGTTGTTGTTGTTGCCGCTGCTACCGCCACTGATGTTGAGCAGGTGAGCAGGTGTTAATTGTCAGAGTTGAGTTCGCTTTTGGCTCGCCATCTCTGTCTTCATTCACTCGTTCTGTCTCTTTTGGGTTTCTTTACTTAACTTTTGGGGCACCGCCACTTGTTACCTGAAAGTGAATTGAGTTGCTGGCGGCTTTTCAAGAGCTTCTAG
The DNA here is from genome assembly GCA_035046095.1 of Drosophila pseudotakahashii. NCBI lineage: Eukaryota > Metazoa > Arthropoda > Insecta > Diptera > Drosophilidae > Drosophila > Drosophila pseudotakahashii. The sequence continues at coordinate 510,664 of JAWNOE010000247.1, read as the reverse complement.
CGCTTAAAATTCAGTTCATGGCAGAAAAGTGCCTTAGTGCAAAGGGTACTTAAACTTAAAATATTTGATTAACCATTTGAAAGTGATATTATAATGGGTGAAAGGAACTTTTAGAGAAATACTAAAGTTGTTTCATTATACCCGTTACTCGTTGAGTAAAAGGGTATATTGTATTCGTGCAAAAGTATGTAACAGGGAGAAGGAAGCTTTTCCGACCCTATAAAGTATATATATTCTTGATCAGGATCACTAGCCGAGTCGAACTAGCCATGTCCGTCTGTCCGTCTGTCCGTCTGTCCGTCCGTATGAACGCTGAGATCTCGGAAACTATAAAAGCTAGAGGATTGGCATTTTGCATGCATATTCTTGGAGTTCCTACGCAGCGCAAGTTTATTTCAAAATGGTGCCACGCCCCCTCTAACGCCCTCAATCGCCCTACACCATTTTTTGAAAGGTGTCTGGCGCCCACACCTTTAAAGATTTCAGAAAAGTAAAAATGCAGTTTTATTGTGATTATTAAAACCTATCGAAATGTAGAAGAAATTTTTCAAATCGGGACATTCGTTAAAAAGTTTTGCCTGATCAAAGTTTTTATCGCCATCTCCCTCGCACTTCCTCTAACTGAGTAACGGGTATCTGATAGTCGGGACACCCGACTATAGCGTTCTCTCTTGTTTTTTTTAACTTTATTTAAATTTTTTAATTTAAATTATTATTTAAATTTTCTTAGAGGGGTTATCAAAAAGATTTCTGATATAGTCTAAGAGGCTTACAGTTTAATTGAAATAATTCTAAAAATATTTTTATTTTAATATAAGTTCAAAAGTTTTAATATGTTTAGGATCTTGTATTCTCCATATCATAACCTATCATAACATATAATCTTTTTTAAATATTATAATCTATTAAACCTTGAATTCAATCTTAAAAGTAAAACCATATTACAGAGTGCAACCTTAGATATTACCTGCTAGACTTTCCCGACAAGGTCCAGGTCCCCACTTATCCAGCCCATTCCCCACCCCATCCAAGTGATCATCGCAACGACCTTCTGGTTCAATTAACTCGCATCGGGGAACTTGTTATGGCCCCTTGTTATATCCCTCTCCCGGAATCCGAACCCGAACCCGATTCCCCCAGCAAGCACAATAAACGATGTGTCCGAACAGAACTTAACCGCAAAACGATTACAAATGGTGAATAATGTAAAATCCATCAACTGCAAATCAGGCGAGTGAGCTGCTGCCTGACAGTTTGTTTGTGTGTCTAAAGCGGACCGAAGAATCCGGGGATTTCGGGGGGCGGGAGGCGGGGGCGATGGTTGAGGATCCACCGGTGGATCCACCACGATCGTTGGCATGTGGCAAAAGGCAGAAAACTGGAAACGAGGCAGTTCGTGGCACACACACAAAATGCCCATTTGATGGACCAAGGTAAATGGAAATTGCTGCACTAGGGAAATAAACAAAGAAAAGCCAAGACAGACAACTGAAAAGCCGAAGGGAAGGTGGGGTTGGGAGGAAGTGGGTGGGGCGGAAAGCTGGCAAATATTTGCGCTCCATTGGGAATGCGGTTAGCCCCACTCTTTGCTGCTAAATTGTGGGCGGTGAAAGCTGCGTAAGGCGGAACTAACTGTTGTAAATTTGTTGACATTAGCCGGTCGCATTAACATGTGCATTATATACGGTGTACTTAGTGCTCATGGCTACCGCAACAAAATGAGTTATTTTCCACTTTGCCAATGGCAGCCCGCAGACTTGTCATTAAAAATCCATTAACTATGGTAACCAACTGTTGTCGAAGGAGTTTTGTGGTTCGATCTGGGGGTTTCTTTTTTTTTGGGGGGCAGGTCATATCTGTATATGTATATATGACTACTGGGCAGACGGACAGACAGCAGGCGGTTAGCACTGAGAGAAATTAGCGAAGCGAAAAGGAAAGTTAAGTTAGTTAAGTTCGAAACAGAAAGGGAAAGCCTGGCAAACGTATATTTAATATTATAAGAACTTAAAAATAACTCAATTTAAGTTCCATCTTCTAGGACTCAAGATACCTCCTTGTATTACTTCATATAATGATCTCAGTTGATCTGGTTTACTTTTTAAGAGACCACCCATAAATCGTAGTACCCACACAGAATGTAAATGAACTCTAGCCCGGAATAAAACTAAATGGAATACTTTTGTGACAAACGACAAATGGCATTTTTGTGTAGTGTAATTTACGAGTATGTCTCTGTCACGCCTGGCACATGACTCACTTGGATCTCGCAATGCGCAGCTATATCTCCCATCTCCATTTCCATCTGGCAGCCCCAAAAAGCCCGCAGACCACACACACGGACCCCGAGAATAGGAAGCGGGAAGATCGGAAGATCCGAATATCGGAAGAGTTTTCATTGTAAGCTATTAAAGTGGGGAAAAGCCAAACCATTCCGTTTCAAGCAACCAACCATTCATCCATCTATCCATCCATCCAACCATCTGGCCACCCACATTGCCACCGGGGTAAAGTCCCTTCAAAGGGACCGACATGTCAGAGATTTGCAAAAATATTTCACAACATGAGAAATGCGATGCAGCAAGATGTCAACCGAATGCGCAAAACACTTAAGGATGCAGTTTTCCCCCTAAAAGATCCATCTGGGAATGGGGGGCATAAATCACACTGTTCGGCGGATTTTGGGTGGGGGCTACAGCTGGGTGGTATTGTACGCAAGGGGTTAATGCGTGTGCGATGTCTGGACTTCTTACAACCAATTAACCAGCCGAGATTTCCATTGCGCACACACAAATCAATCGAAATCGAAAAGAAAACAAAATCGAAATCGATGCAGCAAATACCAGGGGAATCGGGGAACAAGGGGCCATGTCGGGGAGAAGTATTTGGAGAGGGGGCGCCACACAGACTTAATTAAGTCATCAACCAGAAGGCAGGCTAATTGGAGATCTGCGCCGCGATCGCAGCATCCAACGGATACCAGAACCGGGGCACGGCCACAGATACGGAGATTCAGGGAGAGGGACTCGGTACTGAATGGGGGGGGAACGGGATATTCATTGAGATTGGAAAGAAGGGGGGATCGAGCCAGATCAGTGACCACGAGACGCACCCGCAACTCGAAGGCGGCGGCGCACACAAGAACCACATGATGAACGGCCAAAGAGATGATCATCATTATGATCTTCATTTCATGCACTCGAAATTAAAGAGGGTTCAAGGCAAGGATCTTAAGTGTAGAATTACAAAAAGTGATTTGAAATACTAAGGAACTGTATTTTATAGAATTTTTTAAAGATTTGAAAAAGTTTATTAAAGAAGGGTTTCAAAATGGTTTAGAAAGGTATTATAAAATACATTTAACATTAAAAGTTATAATAATAGTAGAGTTAACCCAAGTAGATAAAATATTTCCACAGAAAAGGTTAGTGATCTCAAAAATGGTTTTATGTTATTACTCACTTACTTTTCTCTCGGTGCATTTCTCGATGATTCAGTAAATCAGCGGAGACCACACACATGTGTGTGTGTGTGCCTTTGTATCTGTGTGTCCACCTAGGAGTTCCCCGCAATCGCGCTCTCTCTCTCTGTCGCTCTCTCCAGAGACTTGGGATGGAATGACTCACGGATCGAACCTTAAAGCTGGCAGCTTTTTTTTTGGCAAGGCGAGGAAGACAGCAACAATGTGGAAAGCGGAGCAGCAGCGGCAGCGGACCACCTAGCAAGTTGGTCCATTCCCATTTCCATTCCCAGGCTGCCTTTAGGGTGGTCCAAAACTGAACTCTGCTTCTCCGCCGCTCCTGCAGGCGGCTCTTAACGAAGAAGGCTCTCCCCTTAACACTCGACGACATAATCTGCGGACAGGCCGAAAGACGAGACACTTTTTGCGGTCATCTTGCCTTGTCTGCAGTCGTGTAAAGCTGACTTACACTAGTTTACATAATATAGTTTCATTTTTTTGGCAATGATTTATAATAATTACTGTTGATAACTATGTTACAAAATCAACTAAGGTATTTTATTGCATTTTTTATTACCTGTTACTACAAAGTAAATATTTAAGGACTACTATAAGATATAATTTCAAATGAAAAATGGGAAATTTTATTATTATTATTTTTAAAAACCTATTTCAAAATTTTCAAATCCCAAAACCGTGTGAAATATCCTAAGAAATAACCCAACCAGTCTGTCTAGTGTAATTCACCTGATCCCGATAGTTGCCTGCTGTTGTTGTTTTTGTCTCCTTGCTTATCTGCAATGTTTTAACATTGATTCGGGATTACCGGGTTTTTAACCCCCCCTTCGTCCCTCCCATTTGCCCATATTTGCATACCGTAAATGTAGCATTGACATTTTTATTAAGCGAGTAGTTGGTTAATGCTGTTAACCCACGAAAGCCAACGGAGCCTGACCACACACCACTCGCAGCACACACACACACACACACACACAGAAATAAGCTGGCAAGTGAATTATTTACCCTCGATTGCAATTACAAAACACCGATAGGCATCTGGTTCTCGCAGAAGAATTTGCATTTGGGGAATTAAGTAACGCGCGCGAGTTTAACTGTCCCATTCCCCCATTCTACCCTCTCTTCCGCTCCGCTCTCTTCGCATATAATTAAGCCGTGGAAGCCTGGAATTGCGAGCATGAGCTGCGTCGACTGCGGCAGAAGCAGCAGCAGAATCGGCGACTGCGCAGCTGCACTTGGGTGGTCCCCTTTGCTCTCTTGTCAAAATGTGTGGTCTTTATTAATAACAGCAGCAACAACCAAAGGGGGAGTGGTGGGTAGTGAGGGGGGAGGGGGGAGGTGGATGGGGCCAAGTTTCGCTGTCGCCAATACAAAACGGATGTGTGGTAGTTGTTGTTGTTGTTGCTGCCTTCGAACTTGTTGCACTGCAACATGCATGCGCGATCCGCGGCGAGAGAGAGAGACGAAGGAGAGAGGGGCACTCGCCCTTTTGCTCCTTTGATTTCTTCCGCAGAAGCTGCAAATTAAAACATTCCTCTCCGCTCTCTTTCGCTCGCGATTCTTTGTTTGCTTTGCTGATGACGATCATTTCGCATTAAGTTTAATTTAAGTTGAAATTAGTTCGTTAATGAACTCATCAGCTACAGTTTTTGACTTTTGTTTATGGGCGCAGCCTTATGGAGGATATATGTGTGTATAAATGCCCTTTGTTTTCTGGGATAGGGTATATGAGTTTACTAAAAAAATTTCTAAAACTCTTGTATTTTAAAAATTTTTAGTTTCTAAAATGTGTTCTTGAATAAGACTTTTTATATTTTAATAGCAATTATATTTTTTATAATTATTACCCTAATTATATTTCCACGATATGAAACGTAGATCAATTTTACATTATTTAAGATCAATTTTAATTTGATATGTGGCCAGGTAAATTTGACCTGGTCGAAAAGAGTACTTCTTTTAAAAACGATATGGATTTTGCATGATCTGAAATTTACAAGGCCATATCGATTTTACGGTAACATGATTTTCTTTGTGTGTACTTGTATGCTAATTTAATGTAAAACATTTTTTACAACTAGCAATTACGGTTTATTATTTTTTTTTTCATGTATTTACATCCAATCCCTTTTCTTTCTGTTGGCCAAATCTTAATGAGTTAATTAAGGAAGGCAAAAACATTGCAGCCACACAAAACAGACAGCTAACATGAGGATAAATAAAAACAACATTTAAGAAACAGAAGAAGCGCGTTCGAAAGAGAAGAGCATCTTTATGGTAGATTTAAATAAACTTTGTTGCAGCTGCAGCAGACGCGAAGAGAAGGAGCCGCGCAGCAGATGATGAATCAACTAGCCCCCGACTCATATGAAATATTCTAGCACGCGTGCAAGTAATTAAGCCCACAAAGATGAGACATCTTTTCGTATCTCACACACATAGATCCCCGATATCGTTATCGAACATGTTCATCTTGCACGCTCGGCGGCGAAGAATTACTGTAGAGAAGAGCGGCGAGAAGAGGGACCCGAAGACGCGACTGCAGCTGAGGAGAAAGTATGAGGTTGGGTTTTTTTGTTAGTCCGGTGCCTTAATGACATGCTAATGACTCCAAATGAGTTGACTTTAATGTAATTGAACAATTAACTAAGATAAGGATGCGGTCGTTGGGTTCGACTCGGGGAGGTCAGGGGAGAGGGCGGGCGAAGAAAGAGAGGAAGCGGAGAAAGGCGCTTGAGGTTTTGTTTAATTTTTTATGGGCCACAAAAATTTGGAGGAAGGAGGGAGGATTTCCTTTTAAATTTAAGTACCCTGACCAAAATTTGCATTCTTTTTTGTTTATTTGTAAAGGTTACTCTTAAGAAATCATAAAAACAAATTTGTTGATGGTAGTTAAATCTACACACCAAAGAAACCATGCCGCCGTAAAATTGATATGTGCATGTAAATTTATGTGCAAAAACCATATCGTTTTTACATGAAAAACTCATTTCGACCATATCACAAGTTAAAATTGATATTACATAATGTAAAATCGATCTACGTTTTATATCGATTTTTTTTTTGGGTGTATAATGTACATATGGAATGTTTGAATGAAAACCACTATAAATGAAAAGTATAGAATATAAACGACTTTAAAACAAATATTTACTAATTAGTTAATAACTAGTTACTCGGCTAAACTTTCCAATCCGACATCCCTCACAGCAAAGCATCCACATTCGATTGTGCCAATTTCTTTATTCATGTATCATCGCCAGCGTTTCGATCCCATCCGCTGGGGTTTCTTCGCACCCTCCTGGAGACGGAGACTTGGGCCCCCCTATATCATTGCTTATGCAGCACATGAAGCTGCGGAAAACAAATTTACTTGCATGCCACAGATTCAGCTGGAAGCTGCCTCCGCTTTCAGCTTAATTGCGTGCATAAATTGTTTCAATTTCAATAAAAAAAGCCAACTCACTGCGAAACAAAAGCAGAACAAAAATGTTGCACAACTGGCCTGGTTGGAGAGTATCAATCAATGTGAGAAACTCAGCCAGGCGATTGTTTGGTTGCATTTTTAGTTTATGTAATTAATATTCTGTGCACTCACATCACAGATACATTTACCCGGCTACAGATACAGATACAGATACTTGGCCGCAGATACGGATACAAAAACATTCGTGTTAACAAGCCCAACAACAATTGACATCTGCTGCTGCCACTGTCGCCTGGTTTCGTTTTCTGTCTTTTCCTCTCGACTCCTGACTAATGGCATAGAATTTGCCATGTTTGAATAACGAATGTGTTCTTTATAGAGCGCATGTTGGTGCACAAGGCACTAGATCAACCTGCCGCACGCCTAATGCCCGACATTTTCGACAAACGCTTTGTAATTGAAATGTAAATTGAGGCCCGGTCTTAATTGATATGCTCGTCCCCCCACTTTGCGGCGATTGTGTTCAATTTGCATCTCACTAAATTAATTTCATCCCGGGAATACATCATGAGTTGACGGTTGTCAAGGGGTTGCTGGGTGGTTCGCCAAACCGGGGGTGGTTTATACGTTGAATAATCGCCATAAAAGCTATGACACGGTCCGGCGATTTCGATTGTGTTAAGGCTTTTGATTGACAAAGTTTAGCAAATAATTAGGACTGTGAAAACTGTTGCCTATTTGATAATATCTATCTGAAGATTCTAATGAAAGGTTCTCGAAAACGAATGCTTCTCTAAAGACCTCATGTCATGCACCTAAAAAAAATCGATATGAAACGTAGATCAATTTTACATTATCTAAGATCAATTTTAATTTGATATGTGGCCAGGTAAATTTGACCTGGTCAAAAAGAGTACTTCATGTAAAAATAATATGGGTTTTGCATGACATGAAATTTACATTTAATATCTATCTGAGAATTCTAATGAAATGTTCTTAAAAACGAATGCTACTCTAAAAACCTCATGTCATGCACCTAAAAAAAATCGATATGAAACATAGATCAATTTTACATTATTTAAGATCAATTTTAATTTGATATGTGGCCAGGTAAATTTGACCTGTAAAAATGATATGGGTTTTGCATGACCTGAAATTTACATGGCCATATCGATTTGACGGTAAAATGCTTTTTTTTGTGCGTGGTCCTAAGAAACTCCCTGGAAACATTTTCGTATTACTTTTATCTGTAACATGGAAACCACTTTTTGTTATCTCCGCCCACCGAAGTACTAACAAATTTAATTAAATTTTCGATTCCCCGGATCTCCGCCCCTCGGAGTCAATCCATTCCACTTAATAATTGAGTGTGGTCGCTGGCGAAGGGTGGTGACTGGTGGGTGTACAAGTGCTTAAACAAGCTTTCATGCAGCAAATTCAATAAGCCCGAATCCAATAAAATCCACCCTCAGACGGCGGCCGGCACTCCATCATCACCTCCCCCGACTCCCGGGGAAATTGTTTGAGTGCGGCTTATCTTGTCGACACACTCGTGGGTGGTTTTTCCAGGACTTTTCCCCCCGAACGAGAAAATGTGGCTTATGATTAGCGTGCAAAATAAACAAGGGACTCTTTGTTTCCGCTTATTTGTGGTTTGTCATCTTGCTCTGCCTAATATTCATGCGGATGCACAACCCTCTTTCGAGTGGGGGTGGAAACTCTGCCATTTTTTTGGGGGGGCGTTGCCGTCGCCGCTGAAGCAGGAAAGCCAGAAAACTTGTTGGCCAAAATCGTCAACTCGGGGGGCTAATAACTCATTTAAACCGAGTGGCTGACAACGTTGTTGCAGCTGCTGCAGCTGTTGCAACAACACAGCAACAGCGGCCCCCAGAGCAAAATAACTTAATTTCATAAATGGCCACGGAGAGTCGCAAAAGTGGAAAACGGCTTTTAGCCGGCTGAAAAATTTAGCTGCCATGTTTGCCGCTGAATCCAGTCGACTGATTGACGTTGCCAGTAAGCAATCAGCCGTGCAATAGTGCTTTTTTGTTTGTGGCCGCGCTATTAACTTGGCCAATTCGTGTGCTTAATTATGCTTGCAACGCCGGCGTTTCACCTCTAACGTTCTTCTCTTCATATGCTAAAATTGCCTTCTGTCTGCCAGTGTGTTTCGGCCTCTCTGGCATGCAACATTTGCATTGATTGTCGGCTCCTTCGTCTAACCAAATTGCCGCCAGTCAGCCAACTGTGGTTTATGGAAATTATTATGGTGACATTTTCATTCCATGGCTAATTGGGGCTGCAAGATGTTTGGTTTTTTGGTGTGGCGACACGACTCGAGGTCCGGGTCGCGACAAGTGAGTTATTAAATGGCGCTCAACGAGGCGTATGAGTAATGCCAAATTGTTGGCAATTTCAGCAATGTGTTTACTTGGGCGAATGGGGGATTAAGAGTGGAATAAAACCAATAATAACCATTTGTTGATTTTGTAAACACTATGAATTGCATGATAAATAAAAAATAATTTAATCAGTTGTTAATTCAAAATAACAAATTCATGGAAAATATTCTGTGATGATTAGAGATTAAATATCAAGTGAAATTAGCATATTTTCTAAAAAGGGTTTTCGACAAATAATCGATGTATAAATTATTGGTAAACTCTTAAATAAATAATAGAATTCAATCAAGTCAAAAGTGAATAATTTGTGGTAAATTACCTTAGTTTTACTTAGAATTCTTAATTTAATTTTACTTAGATCCTTTTTAAGAATGATCGGTCGATTTTTTGCTACCCATAGCCATTTATATGACTTATCTTAATGCCCACACCCACTTAACTTAATTCGCTCATTCTCTCATTTATTCAATCACTTCGAAATCCAATTCGATTGAAAGTTGGCTGGCAAATTGCGCAAAACAACAGCAAACAAAAGTCAAAAGCGAGAAGTAAGTGAATTGAATGCAGCCGAGGAGTCGACAAATCGAATCGGAAATTGAGAATCTGCAGCAGACAAGCTGAGTACAAATAAACCAACAAACGAACAAACAAACAATCGGAGAACTCCCCCGCAAACGCAGATACGGACAAACAGATACGGACAACTGATACGGACACACACAGATACCAACGGAAACGAATACGGATACAGATACTTTTGCCACCCCCTCCCAGCCCGTCGACGACTATCAAAAGCTCGTGTATGGAAGCTGTCAGCTCGAGTTGAATTTAATTAAATCCTTCATGTCGGCGTGTCTGTTAAAAATAGACAAATGACAGTTTCCTCTTCACGGCGAAAAGGGAAAATCGAGGAAGGATGTGCAAACTGCAGGCAGACAGGGATTAGCGGGGGCGGCGGGGTCCTCATCGGAGGATAAGGGCCAAGTGCAGCTCCGATGACAGTTGAAATTGAAGCACAGATTACGACAAAAAGCTGAAATTGAATTGAAATTTGTTTTGCCTGTTCTCCGCTCCTTCGTCTTCGTTTTCGTCTTCGGCCATAATTACTTAATTAAAAGCGCCGCACAAACAACAAACACGCGAAATCGGGCCAACGAAAGGATAATAGTAATTAAAAGTCGCCAGATCGAAGCGTGAGAATTTTAACAAAAACGCTGAGTTGGGGTTGTTGCTGAAACGACAGCGAGGGCATATCGATAGGGTCCGCCACTGAAACTGAATGAAAACGATCCGATCCGACTTTTAGGAGGCCTTTATACGTTTTGTATACTCTCACTGTGTTAGGGTTAATTAGGAATATGGTGAGAAGTAGGTAATATTGATGGGAAACTAATTTTTCGATTTATTATACCCGTTACTCGTAGAGTAAAAGGGTATATTGTATTCGTGCAAAAGTATGTAACAGGGAGAAGGAAGCTTTTCCGACCCTATAAAGTATATATATTCTTGATCAGGATCACTAGCCGAGTCGAACTAGCCATGTCCGTCTGTCCGTCTGTCCGTCTCCTCGTATGAACGCTGAGATCTCGGAAACTATAAAAGCTAGAGGATTGGCATTTTGCATGCATATTCTTGGAGTTCCTACGCAGCGCAAGTTTATTTCAAAATGGTGCCACGCCCCCTCTAACGCCCTCAATCGCCCTACACCATTTTTTTAAAGGTGTCTGGCGCCCACACCATTAAAGATTTTGAAAACTAAAAATGCAGTTTTATTGTGACTATCAATACCTATCGAAATGTAGAAGAAATTTTTCAAATCTTGATAGTCGGGACACCCGACTATAGCGTTCTCTCTTGTTTTTTAATGTTTAAAGTATTATTAATACTTGTAAAGTATATAAAGTATGTATTTTATGAAATTTTCTTTTAAATCCTCCCTTTTTTTTGAATAGTAAAAAATTCCTACAACTACAAAGATTACAGTATATATTTAATTATTACCCTATTAATATTCATTCCATTGGATCAACTATGGATTCGCTAATCGTAGAGTATCTCCAGATTGCTTATACTGTTTTTCTTATAAAAAAACAACAGTTCCCTCGGTTTGGCTCCTGGAAATTGTCAAGATGCCAGAAGACGCTTCCCAAGAGCCGATCGCAGAGTCTTCTATGCGGCGTCTTCTGGCGCCAGCTGCTTCCTCTCCCTGTCTCGCCATCTCCCTTTCTCCCTCACACTCGCTCGCGTATCGGACAACCTGCTGACGTCATAAAAACTTTGATAACTTAATTAAGAACAGAAAGAGCAGCAGCGGCAGCATCCCCAATCAATTCGGGTTCAGAATTCCTCGGCTGCTGTTCCCCTGATTCTTTTTCTCTTGAATATAAAAAAAAAACAAAATCCGAAACTGATATCAAAGCCCAGGAATGCGGTAGGTAAACTAAGCCAAATTAAAAGTGATCGCATCATTTTATCGATAATATATCAAAGCCAAAAAACCCAGTGGCGAATACTCTTTATTCGGACAAGGGCATGGGTCCATAATAAAGGCATACAGAGTTCTCGGGGGAGGGGGAAGAGGGAAGAGCGACCTTTGGAGACCATGCGAATCGGTCGACGTGTGTGGTCCACATGGCGGAATCCAAAGCGACGTCGTCGTCGTCTTCGAAATTAGCATAAGAGCCCGATCATCATGATGATGATGATGACGCCGATGATTATGATTATTATGCTGCCCCGTTCGACTGAGAGATCAGCTAGCTGCATGGCCCAAAGAGCGAGCCCAAAGAGCCGGCTCAGAGGCATGGCCAAAAGCCGGGCCATAAATCCACGGCGAACACCACCGCACAGGTGGTCAACTTGGGCGGCTCGCCCTGCTGATATTTAAAACAATCTGTTGTGCTTTTCAATTACTTTATAGTACGTACACGACATACGAACGATCGGCTTTGGCTTTTGCTTTGGCTCTGGTTGAGTCTGAGTCTGTGCCTCTGACTCTGGCTTTTTGTCGGCCACACAGTTCAGCCATAAAAAGTGATTCAGGAGCGGTTCTAATCGAGTGGAGTGGAGTCTACTTACCCATATGATCTTAAAACACTACAGAAGGTGGTTTCATATTGCAAAGCTACACACAAAACGAAAGCATGTTACCGTAAAATCGATATGGCCATGTAAATGTCACGTCACGCAAAACCCATATCGTTTTTACATAAAGTATTCTTTTCGACCAGGTCAAATTTACCTGGCTTATATCAAATTAAAATTGATCTTAAATAATGTAAAATTTATCTACGTTTTATATCGATTTTTTTTGGTGTATTTATTTTTCTGTGATCATAAATCATAAAAAAATAATAAAAAAACAAGAGAGAACGCTATAGTCGGGTGCCCCGACTATCAGATACCCGTTACTCAGCTAAGGGAGTGCGAGGGAGATAGATATATAAAATCTTTAATCAGGCATAACTTTTTAACGAATGGTCCGATTTGAAAAATTTCTTTACATTTCGATAGGTAATGATAGTCACAATAAAACTGCATTTTTAGTTTTCCAATATTTTTAATGGTGTGGGCGCCAGACACCTTTCAAAAAATGGTGTAGGGCGATTGAGGGCGTTAGAGGGGGCGTGGCACCATTTTGAAATAAACTTGCGCTGCGTAGGAACTCCAAGAATATGCATGCAAAATGTCAATCCTCTAGCTTTTATAGTTTCCGAGATCTCAGCGTTCATACGGACGGACAGACGAACAGACGGACAGACGGACATGGCTAGTTCGACTCGGCTAGTGATCCTGGTCAAGAATATATATACTTTATAGGGTCGGAAAAGCTTCCTTCTCCCTGTTACATACTTTTGCACGAATACAATATACCCTTTTACTCTACGAGTAACGGGTATAAATATTACATATGACTAAAATATTTAAAAAATTTTAGTAAAAAACGAAAACGTCCATTTACGATTTATCTTTTCCCTTTTAATCCCTTGAATGCGCTCCTGTTTTTGAGATATTGTGCCTGCCCCGAACATTGGCACAACAAAAAATATGAAAAGAAAAAATCTTATGAGCTCAGCTGTGCTATTAATTGTTTTATTAAGACATTTCAAGATTTAACATGCCATACACCCTACCACACAAAGTGCAAGGCATAGAAGGCTTTGTTAAAAGCTCATTAATAATAAGTAGGGACCACACAAGGCGAAATATTCAAGCTTACTAAATAGCTTACTCCTTTAAAATATTCGAAAGGGTGTCTTTTAAAGTATAAATAATTATTTATAATAATGTTTCTGAACTTCTATGGAATAAAAGTAGTAATTTGGTCTCTAAAGGGTACTGAAATAGTGCTTCAAACTTGACCAAAAAAGCTAAGATCTGGACCTTCTGTCGGAGCCCTGCATCTGGGATCGAGTGAGTCTCGGTTCGATCTTCTGCCTCACTGCCTTTCCCCATCAGCATCATTAACGTGATCATCATCGCGATTGGGATCGTGATCATGGACTCTTGAAGACGATCATCGCCGATGAGGACCCAGACCTTTGGTGTGGTCCCGGTCCCTGTCCAGTCCGAGTGGTTTGCATCTCGGTGATCCGTGGAAGATTGATGTTAATGTCGGCATCGCCCTGGTGTGAACACACTTATTCGCATATTTGTTTTGCAACCCTGCCATTTGGCCACACACGACGTCCACGTCCGAGGGTACGAGTGTCCGACGGGGCTATCGCCGCTAATAGAGCCATAAAGCGAACATTTATTGATCTACAAATTATTTGGGGGCTGCCGCTGGGGCTAAGCTATGGATTTTTTGGCTGCTTTCGTGGGCAATCTAAATATTCATTAGTGTCTGGGCGGCTTGATTGGTCGGTCGATCGCCTCAGAGATCCGCTGCGTTCTTCGATTTAATTTTATTTTTATAGCCCCCCGCCCGAAAACCCAGAACAGACTACGCTGACTACCGCAACCGACAGAAAGGCAAATAAACAAACACTCTCCCGATACCGATACACTGATGCCGATGCGATACCTTTCGTTTCGGGTGGTCCACCGAGATCAGCGCCTCTGATGGGTTCATTAGGGTGAAAGTAACTCCCTGACTGCCAGACTTTGACTGATCTAATTGGAGAAACTGGAGCTGCGATCGAGATCGAGACTGGGGATTGCGTTAATTGAGAGGCCATAAAAGTGCACTAATTTAGTCGAAATATCCATAGAAGCGTAAAATGTTCACACCTCAATTGCACAAAGCCAAAGCCAAAGCAACGTGTCTATTAAGGCGCGCTAAGCTCGAGATACATCTCATGTACAGCTGCAGATACAGATACAGATACTTTGGCCGCCCATATCGGTGTCGCCTGTACTTGAGGTCCCCGGCCAGCTCAAACTCAATCTCAATCTAAATCACAATCCCAATCCCAGTTGCAGTTACAGGCCACCTGATGCTTCGCACTGCCGGATTGATTACAGTTTCTTAATGAAATTGTTTGCTAATATCAGCGGAAAATGCGGTTTGCAATTTGTCAAACCAGTTGCGGCCGCTCCATGGACCCAATCAATGCTATACGCTATAAGCTATATGCTATATGCCTTATGCTTTGGGTGTAAGCGATATCTCGGGCGGGGTATTAAATCGCTAAAGGTGTGAGAGCGCGTAAAAGGCTGCCTCGGAATTCGCTGGGATCATTGAGGAATCTCCGCCGCGTTAGGTGTTTCCATCGCGATTATCTCAATCGAACCATATTCAGCATTATAGTTATGCGGCTCTCAGATAACTGAACTATTTAATGGTTATTTTTTGGAATTTTAATGGATTTTAGATGGGTAAGTTTATAAAATATTTATGGGAAATGTTTATTAGTCTTAGAAGTCGACACTTTTAGCGCTGGTGATTTCGATATAGAAACCCGTCTTTCTGATGGTGTAATTATAGTAGTTCCAAGGAACTTCAACTTTCATTCGCCGACTTCAAATTGCCTTTGACGCAACATGTTTTGACACCTCCAACTCGCCCCTGGAGCATATGCAATGAAGCGCCCTGCGATGAAAGAACCGCGAGGACAACTTGGCCAATTTCATATGCAAAGCTGGCAAGGGCTATGCAAATTAGTCAGTTACTGCCGCTGGTGGTAGTAAAAAACAAATAGCAAACGACCGCACTGATAGAGCAATTAAGAAATATGCTTAAAAATATTTTCATGCAGGAGAGAAAATTATGCGATGGAATGTTGTCGCTAGCCTTTGGCGTTTAAAGCCACACGGTTGGTTGGTTGGTTAGCCAAGTTAGCCAAGGCATGGCTATTTTCGATCGATTGAGCGATAGACAAAACGCTGACGAAGTTCCCAAGCCTATATACGATCATCGGCATCGTTTGTCATCCGGCGATTGCGATTGCGATTGCTATTGCGAGTGTCGCGCTGTCCGCGTCAATCACTTCAATTAAACGTGCAATCAAACCGATGAGCGACGCGTCGTCATGTCAATATTCATCAGTGTCGCCAAACCGCAGCGTTAATTTGCCTGTCTGCCAGGTTGGTTTTGTGCGTGGGATCAGCGATTTCTGATCAGCGATCGACAATCAGAACTATGGATCCCGAATAACCACCGATCAATCATCGATCGCTTTCACTTTTCACATGTAAATTTCCCCCGCGATGTGTTGTCTTTTATGGCTTATTAATGATCTGGGCTCGAATGTGCGATCATTAGAGACAGATACGAGTGGAGATCGTCTCGAAACAGAAACAGATCGCTTACATCGAAGCTTATGTGACTGGTTCTCGATCGCCAGACCGGCTCCATCTGTATCTGAATCTGAATCAGTATCTGTATCTGTATCTTTAGCTCCATATGTATCTGTATCTGCTTCGGTTTCTGGCTCCCCTGTGACGCGATCGCCGTGATCTGTGTGTGGCCCGTTAGTTTGAGATCTTTATAAGTCAATTTCGGTGCTTCGTTTGCAGTGGCCTGAGTTACGAGTGTCGCACTGGAGATACTGAAATACTCCACCGGATCCTTGGATATTCGGCTGCTGCAGGAATCATCATTCCTGGCATTTAATTGCGCACTCTCGGTCAGGTTCATTCATTTGCTCCGCCTAAAAGGTAACTCACCTGGCCGGCCAGATTCCTTTTGTGCGCTCGATCACTGCTGCTTTTGGCATTTGCAACTCATGTTAAGCATAAATAAAACAAATGCGTTTATTTTAAACATATGCCCCAGTGCCTGGAGAAGCCTGAAGAAGCTTTTTGCTCACTCGGCTAGCAGTTGGCTTCGCCAAGTTGGGTCATTGAGGCTGCTGATGAAGACATCTTTCCGTTTTTGTTTTCCTCGCCGTCTGTTCTGGCCCGTTGTTGTTTTTTGATGAGCAGGAATTTATGTGAATGTGCGTCTCTGTTTTTGTTTACTTCTTGCTGGCTTAGTGAGGAACAAGGCCACTGCTTGACTTCTTTTTGCAGCAATTGGTTTACGGTTAAAAACTTGGCTTTTGGGGTAATTATTTGATTGTAAGGGATTTAGGTAAAAAACTTGAGAAGCGCAGAGGAGGGAGCATTAGGTAAGTCGTTTGAGAAGCGCGGAGAAGGGCGCATTTAGTGTGACCAAGGGAAAATGTAACAATTTGTAAGCAATAATTACATTTACTTTCTAAAATTACTTTTGAGTAGAGTGTAGTTTTGTTCTGGTCATTTTTCTTAAATAATGTTCTTAAATTATTCACCCTCCAGAAATGCCTTTAACTACTTCACTCAATACAGCAACAACATTGATTGAGTTCATATAATTTGTATTAAAGCCAATTTGAAGTAACCCCCAAAGGGGCAACATCCGGAAACTCCCCCGAAAAACAACTTTGAAACTTTTATTGTGTCAAATTTGCGCAGCAGAGCAATGAAAAATTTAACACGCTATAAATCACAAT
The DNA here is from genome assembly GCA_035046095.1 of Drosophila pseudotakahashii. Classification (NCBI taxonomy): domain Eukaryota; kingdom Metazoa; phylum Arthropoda; class Insecta; order Diptera; family Drosophilidae; genus Drosophila; species Drosophila pseudotakahashii. Next base: position 493,441 of record JAWNOE010000247.1, on the reverse strand, counting down.
TTCCACAAGGGAAGAGGCGGGGAAAAGGAAAAGATTTGACGCTGGCAATTGTTGCATTGTGAAGCGTTTATTTTATTTTTTTCGGCGGAAAAGGAAAACTGCCAACCCCTTGGCAATGTCCTTGCGACGCTTTGGCATGCAGCTCGAGTTCGCTTATCTCCACTCGCCAACATGCGTTTTCCTTCGCCGGGTAAGAGGGTGTTTTTCCTTGGGGGGTAGGGGAGGTCACCGTGACTTGGATTTTCCTGTCGTCATCGTCTCCCGGCTGTCTGACAGGTTCAAGGTCTGCTGTTCCCGGTCCTGTTGTTTGTTTTCCGTTTTTGTTGCTGCCGCCTGCGTGTGAAATTTAAAACCATGATAACACCTTACAACAGCCACGCCCACTTGTCAGCCCACCGCCCCCTTTTTTCCCCCGGCTATATTTTGGTTTAATTTCGCGCCCGTCGGCAGCTTTGGCATTTTGTTGACAAAATTGATTTGTTCAATTTTTCCAACGATTTAACTTAGGGCATGACTTGGTTGCGTTGCCATTAGTGCCGCTACATTTGTTTTGAAGGTTGTTTCGACCGGGGGGCGGGCTGGATTTGTGGGCGTGGACCCGAGTGGGGTCGCCGGGAATTTTTGCACGTTTCGCCGTCACAAAGTTTCCGCCGAGTCGCGCTGACGTCGAGGAATTTAATCAATTTCCGATATTTTATTGATTCGCGTTAAAAGTAAATTAAATTTTAAAATGTCCCAAGCACTTTACCTTAAATGTTCTAACCGAAACCTCTCTTTTCCTCTCTCTTTGCAGGTCGAAGTAAGTACGAAGAGGACGAAAACTGGGACTCGGTGAACTGGAAATTCAGAATCGATATGATGGTGCTTAATAGTTCGAAGGAGCTGTGGGGATGGGGTCAAGAGTTCTTGGTAGAGGCTTAGACCTAAATAATGGAACTGCGAACAAGCTGATTGCTGAGTTTGCTAGAATTATTACTTATTTATGAGTTAAGGAACAGGGATTCTATAAATTGACTTTTAAATTTATCGATGGGTTTGAGTTCTATAAAAATTTTTAATGAGTTTACACTTTAAATTTAAATTTATTTGGTGAATATATAGTTATTATGTTTTCGAAATTTGTTTTTAAAATATGATTTTATTTTTTTTGAGAAGAAGTTAGCTTAAATAATTTTTTTTTAAATATAAATATTATAAAGTAACAACTTAAAGTCAACTAAAAGTTATATTTTCTCTCGCGAGTTAATTATTCTCTGAAAACTTTCAAGACTAAAATAAATGTTACCCTTTTCGGGGAGAACGGCAAACTACCCAAGTCTCTCGCAAATGCCTTATGATAGATGGAGCTCTTAAATTACAAAATACTTGCCGCATATTTCAGTTTCGCTTCGTTTCGAACATCTTGCGGTCACTCGACTCGCTTTTCTCCTTTGACCGAAATATTCCCATTAGTGAAACCTCATAATCGCTTCATCTCTCGTTTTCCATTTGCATTTCGGTTACAGTTTTCCCAACTATTTCCGAAACGAGCCAAACTTTGAAACCCCATTTTCGAATAGAATTTTATTTGCCCGTCTTTGCAACCCACATCAAGTGGAGCGATTCTCTGCGCCTGTCCGCCCCGAATGCTGTTAATTAAATCCAAGACAACTCAAGTCGTTCCGTTGGGGGTGTTTTCGGGACATCCTTCGGGAAAATTAGCCACAGTCAAAAGTCATTGCGTTGATTACTTTTTGAAAATGACGCGAGCAAATTTCCATCCGAAAACTTTAATTGTTTTGGCTGGTAAGCTTTCAAGGGGAGGGGAGGGGGCGGAGGAGCTGAAGGACGTTACCCTGGACGCGTCTGGACGCATTTAAATGTGAATTAATTGCCGGGCTGCGCTGCATATATGAGGCGCAGGATTTATGTCCGCCCGATGAGTCGGCAGTCGGCAGTCGGGCAGGTTGAGGTCCAGGTCCAGTCATGTTGCTGCCATTAAGCGCTCCCTGGAATTTTTATGACCTCCGCACTCATCTCATCTCATTGTGTTTCCCTTTCGCAGGTCCACGGGCGCGAAAGCCCAAGAAGCCGGCGACGTCCAGCTCGGCGGCAGGAGGAGGCGGCGGAGGGGGCGGGGGTGTCGAGAAGGGGGAGGCCGCCGATGGGGGCGGGGTGCCCGAGGACAAGAGGCCGCGAACGGCCTTCAGCGGTACGCAGCTGGCCAGACTGAAGGTAAGTCGACTTCCGTTTATATCTACCTCTATATCTATTTTACCTGAAAGCACTTGAGAAATAATGATCATATGCAAAAGGGAATATTAAATTAGTGGCTAACAAGCTTGTTAAATAAATCCACTTAGCGTATACACACAGTATTATAAGTGACTTGCTAATAAACTTGCTAAATAAATCATTTTAAACCACCATAATAATTATTCAAATCAGCTAGAGCTCGTTTTTCGTGTGTTATTAAACTTACAAAATGTGCTTACACAAATCCCTTTAAATACTTAAAATTAAATAAATTAAGTAATATTTCACATACTTATTTAGGTATAAGTAAAAGCAATAAATACATTATTTTTGCGATTTTATAATGCTATATAAGGGTTTTTTTTAATATATTATTTACCTTAATTTTTTAAAGAGTATTATGATCTCGATGATTAAAAGGATTGTTAAACGGATTTTATATATTGCATGAAGGGTTTTTTTATTATATTATTTACCATAATTTATTTTGGAATATTATAATTCTGAAAATCTTTTTAAACGGTTTTTTTTTAAATATATTATTTACCTGAATTTATTTAAGAATATTATGATCCTGAAAATCCTTTTAAACGGATTTTATATATTGCATGTAGTTTTTATTTTAATATTTTATTTACTTTAATCCTTTAATACCCATCTAAACGTATATTTTCCTCCACTTTTTTCGCCCATAGCACGAGTTCAACGAGAATCGGTATCTCACGGAGAAGCGACGCCAGCAGCTGAGCGGGGAACTGGGCCTGAACGAGGCGCAGATCAAGATCTGGTTCCAGAACAAGCGGGCCAAGCTGAAAAAGTCCAGTGGCACCAAGAACCCACTGGCGCTGCAGCTGATGGCCCAGGGATTGTATAACCACTCGACGATACCGCTGACCCGCGAGGAGGAGGAGCTGCAGGAGCTGCAGGAAGCGGCCAGTGCCGCGGCCTCCAAGGAGCCCTGCTAGGGAAACGGGGTTTCCAGCAATATCTACGATCTAGTATTTATGGAGTAGCGTGTAAGGCTAGCTTTTAGAAGTTCTAAGCGATTAAGTTGTACCATATTCGATTCTAGTCCACCGCACACGCAACTGAGAGCGCAGAATCAGTTGAAGAACTAAAGCCCCCCCCCTCGAGAAGAAAACCCCCGAAGAAACGAATCGGTTGCGTGTGCGTTTTGTATAATAGATTCATAAATTCACAACTAAATAATTTAATAAACATTTAAATTATACACGCCGTGTTGTTGCTGTCGTTATCAAAGAATTTTGCATAATTTTAATTTGATTGCCATATCTGTTTATGGGCCGCGGCCAATCGGCCAAGTGGGTGGTCCCGGGTCGGGTCTCCATCTATAGATGGCGATATATCCAGCGATATACAATCGTATTTCCATTTTCCGTGGGCGTCGGCATTAATTACTCAATTAGCAATGCGCGGATCAAAAGATTGGACCTGCGGCCGCAGCAATTGCGGGAATTACATTCGAATTAAATTCATTATGCAAATTGAATTTTAAAACTGCTATCTCCGAGCATAATCACGCCTAATAAACGGCGTCTCGTCTCGTATCGACTCGATTCCAAGCATTAGCTACATATATTATTAAATTCCCTCCGCCATCTTCGCTTTGTTTTGGCTCCTCTTGTTTTTTCTTCGGCTCCCTCCTCTAATTTAGCCATTAAATTTGCATACAGTCGTCAAATCCGAAAATCCAGGTGAGTGTGTGCGAGTGTGCGAGTCTGCCAACGGCACAAATTGACACCTTGACGGCCGGAGCGGCGTCAAAGCGACGAAAGCGGCGCCCGTAGACGCAGAGCTTTGGATTCGCTCGAACTGAAGTGCAGCGTCAACATCGCGTAGGTGTTAAATGTGTCTGTCATTGCAGGCGGCATGGGTTAAGGCGCTGGGGGGGTGGCCAGGCGGTACAGTGGATCGCAGGCACGTTCATATGTATGTAACACCTGCAGAAGTTCGAGAGGCCAAACACAAAGTGGAAGCGAAAAATAAACACAAAACAATGTCTAAAAATTGGTAATCATTTGAAATTGGTACAGTGTAACCAACTATTCCAAAATTATATGTATAAATCGTCCCAATATATTTTATAAATATATTTTTTCATTATGATCCAGTTTTTTTCAATTTTAAAAGTAATAATATTTACTTTTTTAATGCGATTTAAAAAAAATTGTTAATTACCTTTTCCACATTTTTTTTTTCTTGTTATCAACTTATAGTTATAATTGTTCTTAAGCCTAAAACTAACATTTTAAAAAACGTAAACCACTCAGGTCAAAAATAAACAGCAAAATACGTTCGATCAATAAAATAAAAAAATTATTTTGATGATATTATAAAAGGTATGTATATGTGATGCGCGGGCGGTAATATGATATATGAAATGAAAAATAATTTTGGTATTCAAAAAGTATGTAAAAAAAAAATGGTTCTGATATCACCCCCCACAATAAAATCCTAGATCCGCTACTGGTAAATGATAAAAGGAATAGTTTTATGTATTAACAACCTTGGTAAAAAAGGAAAGTATTGGGATTTATTTCTTTAATTAGAGGAATAATATTTAATTGAATTTTTCAGATAAATAACTCCTTTTTTGGTATTCAAAAGGTATGTAACAAAAAAATGGTTGTGATATCACCCTCCACAATAAAATCCTAGATCCGCCACTGGTATATGATAAAAGGAATAGTTTTATGTATTAAGAATCTTAGTAAAAAACGAAAGTATTGGTATTATTTTAATAATTAGAGATATAATATTTAATTTAATTTTACTGATAAATAACTCATTTTTTTGGCCTGCTTAAATCTTTAACATTTCAGCTCGGATTTTTGTTTACCGATGAGCAACTACGACTAAGACTGCAGACCATAAACAAAATGTATAACAAGTATAGCAAAGTATGGTATTAAGTGAATACCATTATGGAATCTTTAATTTGTGACTTTGCTTTTGACTCTGCGGTCGACTGACTGACTGACTGGCAGGGCAACAACAAATTCACCGTCGCCTTCAAAAGCGCGCGAAATAAAAAAAACGTCTTAATTCGCGTTGAATGATTTACGGTTCGGTTTTGGGTTTCACATCGAAGGCGACATTTGTTTGTTTGTATTTCGTATCGGGCAGGCGAACAAAGGCGAAATATACTACGTAACAACGGGCGCGTTATAACGTTACTACACTTGGCACTTTATTCGCGAGGCTCCACTGTGCGTGGGAGTTTTCCGCGCGGCCTAAGTGATTTTTTATGGCACGCGTCTGGGGAAGATATAACTTCATAAAAAGTCAATTTAAGTTTAGTAATATTTTGCTGAATTTATAGATGCGAGTATTTTGTTTAAGCATAATTTTTTACGGCCTCTGCCGGATTGGAACTGGATTTGGATCGGGGAATGGGATTTTGGATGGGGAAGCAGAGAGTTGGGAATCGCCATGAGTCATGGGTGCGAGTATATTACGTTATAAATTCAATAAATGTGACCATAAAAAGGCCCATTCAAATACCTTGTCCGCGTACATTAATCCCGCTGTCCTGCGCCTTTAACCCCCCTGTAAGCCCCCCCTTTAACCCTTTGCAGCCACACATTACAACGCCTCGAATGCTCGAAGCTCCCCTTTGCTGCCTTAACCCCCCTGCGCCAAATGATTAATGTCTGGCAGCTCGCAGCCTTGGCGAGAGTTAAAGCCAGAAAACAGCATCCAGCATCCAGAATCCCGGGTCCAGAGTCCGAGTGTTCCCGGAATGCCAGCGCAAGTAACCCGAAAAAAAGACAATACGCATAAATCTATGGGGTTGACACTTAGTACCCAAAGACCACAGACTTCAAATGAATTTGTTTTGCAGATCCACGGCTTAGTTGGAGGGGCGAGGGGGCAGCGGGGGGCGGCGGGGAGCAGCTGAGTGGCGAGGCGTCATAAAATTGGCAACAAATTGTTTTCACGCCGTTTTAAATACACATTTTTTAGCCGATACTTGGAGACCGTTTAATGAGCGAAACCAAAAGGAACCAACGCAAACCGAACCGGGTGACCGGAACGGGAACGGGAACTGAGAAATGCACGGAGAGAAAGTCAAATATCTTATTCCTTAATGCATTTTATCTAAAAACAAACATAAAAAACAATATTTAATTACATAGTATGGAAAGTACTGAATTTCTGGAACTGGTATCTTAAAATTTAAATAAAGACCTTATAATTAAAATTAAAATAAATGCACGGAGAGGAAGTTATGCTCTTTAGATTCCTTAGATTTTATAAAATTTTAAATAAAATATTTAAATACATAGAATGGAAAGTTCTAGTATTCTGGTACTATTTAAATAAAGATCTTATAACTACAAAAAAAAGTGTTCTTAAACTGGGTGGAGTGTTTTACCAATACTCCTTGAAATTTTCTAAAACATTTTGGAAAATGGTTCTAAAAATCTATGTATTATAAAAATGTTTTGGTCTTCTCCTGACAAGACATGTCCAATAAATTCTTGCAAGAAGTAATGGCGAAACTTCAAGATTTCTGATATGATAAAAGACATTTCTCTATCTGCATGGTGAACGACATTCTGCGAGTTGACGGGCTCCACGTTGAGCTTTACTTGGACGCTGGACTCGCCAATAAATTTGCGGCTAAGGAGATAAGCTTATAAATTTTAACTGTAATTATGCGACACAAGATTTATGAAGAGTCCGCCAGCCAACTTGGCTGGCCATCTCGGCCCTTTCAGCTTGGGATTATTAATGAAACACCAACTTACAGCGAAATGCGACGGAGGGAAACTGGAGTGTTGTTACCACTGCCCGTTTGGCGGCGGGCAAAACTAGCCAGAGATTTACGAGCATTCGGCGCTTCTAATTCCCCCGAACTTAATGAGTTTTTGGGCTGGCGCATGCAAATCCCACTTCCCTCCCCCCGAAATAAACCCTTTTCCCCAAGCCCTTACTTTATTGATCCAAACACACGTGTGTGTGTGTGGGTGTGGCTCGTCTCATGAGACAGATCAAAAGAAAAAACTCGGGGGACCTCCCACGTAGCGCCAATCGGTTGAAGAGATCTGCGTATTTGACATTGCTGCTCAGCGAGTGGAGTTGCCTCATTACGCCTGCGCGCAGACAATCGCCAAGATCGGGCAAAATAAAAAAGAAAGGTAAATAAATAAAAGGGGAGAAGAAGAACCTCAATAAAAGTATCTTTAAGATACAGCGTGGGAGCTGCGAACGAAATATCTGCGATAATCTCAGCGCGCTCCTCGATTGAGCAAATGAGTCTTAGCCCTGGCCGATTATTGAGCTGTAGTCTTTATGGAATGGGAAATGTAACATTAAGTTGGAATTGGTGTGAAACCAGAGATGACTCTTTATGGCCACCATAATATGGTTAGTTTTAAGGTGGTAATTTGCTAAAAAAAACGAAGGTAAGTAGTGTCTGTAAAGCTTTTAAGAGCTAAGCTTTAAGATGTCATTATTAGTTATAGGAAATTAAATGGAAATCGAATGCCTCACTAATTGGACTAAGATTTGCCAATATAGATAACAAAGATTCTTAGACCATAAAATTAATGCGAATAAAAATATAAGAAGGAGACGATTATTGTCAACGTGGTCAAATCGATATGCGCATGGTATTGCATACGCATATCGATCTTACCGAAATCTTTTTTTCGGAGCAATGTGACTACTTAAATTACATGAGTGGGAGTGAGAAGTACAAACTCTCTCAATTAGAAATAGAGCGAGAAAGACAAATTCGAAATTCTAACTGGTAAAATTTGATACCACTTAACATCAAATCGATCATCGTTTCATATCAAGTTTTTTTTTTGGGTGTAAAGGATCTCTTTATAATTGCATAAACTTTAAGACATTCATGTCTTTCGAGTCAAAGAAAGTTTTCCTAAGCAGAACACGAGAGTGAAAACACCTCTTCCACCTGCCAAGGCTAAACAGGTAAAATCCAAAAACTGGGTGGCCTGGGTTAATTATGCAATGAAAATGCCTCATAGCTGCCTGTGACACATGAAAATGGGGGAAATTACATTACGTTTTCATTCGTGCCCAGCCGACAAACGGGAGCGTACTCGAAGTGCCATTCGAGCGGAAGTATCTTGTTAACATGCAAAACAAGCCATTCCGAAAGGGGGGATTGGGATACGAGCTGGTGCTGTTTATGAACCCGCCGAATACCGCGTCGTGTGGAGCTCTGGCTACGGATACTGACTCACCGAAAGTTGGTTAGTTTGCCAGTCTTGCGATCCCACCTCTTCAATTCAATTAGGAAATACCGAGGGCAATCGGAACCGGGAAATGAGAATGGGACTAGCTGGTTGGGGAGCATGGAAAGCCGCATCGTAAAATCTAACGATGTGGGCCCCACCCTGGGATTGCATTTTCATGGCACATTTGCAGCGCAATTTTAATTGTATCAATGGGCAACCCGGCAACCCTTTTTTCAGCCCTTAACGCGATTGGTCACGCATGTCCATGCGCTTGAGAAAGGGATTGGGATTGGGAGTTTGGAATGGGACTATGGAAGTCCAAGCAATAAACACGTAACCAAAAGCCTAAATAATATTTAAAAGTGTTATAAAACTGTCACCAGGACAACCGGCAGATGTCACTCGAGTGCCTGCGACGCCTTTGATATTGGTTTTGTCGATTAAAGCATGGCTAAACATCTGTGACCTGCCCACCAACCACCGTCAATTAGACACACTTCAACTCCCCTGACAGCCGGAGAGCTGTCAAAACAGAAATTGATCGCGTCTGGGATTGGGACTTGGACTTGGCCCTGGACCTGGACCTGGAAGAGCGGGACAATCGTGGGTGTGTATCCGCACCTGAGGGGTACAAATCAAAACATTACTTGCATAAATTGACGGACAAAGCGGGCGGACGACCGCAACTGTGAGAATTCACAATTGGCAAATGACAAACGGTGGCAAGGTCGCACATTCCCAGAAGCCCTTTTAATAGTACACTCCCCGGGAAAAAAAACACCAGACACCACGTCCTCTGCATACGATTAGGGTTACCTAGGGCTCCTCTAGGGGAAAGAAGGGGTGATCGAGGCGAAGCAGGTGGGAAGTAGCAGTACCGAACCAACCATCAATGTCCGTCAAGCGAACAGTGAAAGTGCCCTTCCCGAACCCCGAAAATAGGAACCGAAACTATGGGATCCGATCCCAAACCCTAAATGATATGCACAGTAGCCAGGCTTCGGGGAGGTCCAATTAATCGAGTGTCGAGTCGGACATACAAATTAAAGGTCATAAATCCACATTGAGGTTGTTGAAAGTGCCCCGCGGAAACGAAGGAAATGTCACCGAAAATTATGAAGGTTTGAGACAACCCTCGATTCATTATTCACCGAACGTGCGCATTAGACCAGGCCAAAAGCCGGGAAGCGGCTCGCTGCAGTTTGGGGTCCTCGAACTGTGCGATACACTGGGAAAAAATTTGTGTGATTTAAAAAAAAATAATTTCAAATTAGATAGTTGTTCTTAATAGTTAGACATTACAAAGATTACAGATAAAGTATTATACTATATAATCACTCACAAAAAAAAACAACGCCAGGATCAAATTGATATGCGCATGGTAAATTTTAGGTATCTATAGTTTATATTAGATAATATCATAATATCATATCTCTCTCGGAGATTCACTGACTTCGAAAAAGAGAGAAAGAAGCAATATGACGACTTAAATTCGATTGAGAGAGAGAGGAACAAATTCTCTCAATTAGAAATAGTGCGATAAAGCACTTAAAGTTACAAGAGTGGAAGGGAGAAAGACACATTCGAAACTCGAACTGGGCTGTTGATGGCATTTCACGCATATCAAACTAAGATGCTGTACATCAAGTCAAAATTGATACCACATAATATGAAATTGATCATCGTTTCATATCAAGCTTTTTTCGGGTGCATAAATTGTTGTTTTCTAATAAGACCTTTAAGTTTCTTAATATTTTTTCCAAAAATCGTATACCAACTATTTTTAATATTTTCTGTATTGGGATTCTTCGATAGTATTTTCCCAGTGCAGTTGCACAAGATGTCGCAACGAGGTTGTTGTCGCTCTTGTGGTTGCCACTTGGCAATCTTAAGTCGGTCAGCGCATGCGCGCCTGCATATTAAAAGTAGAAGGTTGTCTCGGCCGAAGGAGTGAGGATCCCAATTCTGATGCCGTTGCCATTGCCGATCCCCAAACCGAAACAGAAACCGAAACTCAAGCCCAGACAGGGCAGATCGATGTTGCTCATTAGTATTATGCTCATATGCATACGTGCTCGCAGTTATGATGAGTGACATTTGATCTTGTTTTGTGTCAAATTAAGAGACTGCAGCTGGCGCGGAGATCTCGGGATGCTGCTGATGTATCAGTCTGATGATCGTGCGACCTTTTTTTTCGGGCCCACACTTAAGCCGTTGAGTGCTTGATTCCTGGTACTTTGGGGGCGCTTCATCGGGCCACACGTACTGCAGGATCAAACTGAATCGGAATCTGAGACCGAATCCGAATCCGAATCTGAATCTGCGCTCGAAATGTATCTGTATCTGCGTTGTCATGATTTGGCACTCGAGTGCCACTCCACGCCCTGCTGGCTTCGGTTAATAAAAGTTGGCAGTTGCCAGTTGGCACGGAGGGTAGATTGGTCCCCATCTCGGTGTCTTCACTCTTTTTTGCTTTTCATTTTCCATTTTTTCGTGCGTCCGACGGCTGATGGCTCAATCGAGGGACCACACGGGCAGTTGCCCGAAATCTGGAGCGAACCTGTTGCCGCCAACTCAAGGGCTTCTCTGGATGATCTTCTTGTGTCGGCTCATATGCAGATGACAGATCGCAGGACCACCGAGATCTTGATCCATTTGGCCAGCAGCACGGCACACATGCGATCGGGCGATAAGGAAGGCTCTTTTTCCAGGTGGGTGATCCCCTAAGGTTGCTGATTCTGCCAGCGAATTTTGTGATTAACAAAGTATGTTATTCAGTTAAGTGAAAAAGTTAAGAATCTTTCATAGTTTTTAAAAGAAAATAAAACACTGTCGAGCTTAATAAATTAAATATTAAAACCAATGTGTACTTAATAGAATATATCTATAGTTCACTATACAAATTTTTAATTTAGAAAAATAATTTATTTTATTATAGTTTGCAGAATGAAATGTCATTCAAATTGGGAATTGAATTAACCAGTATGGAATTTATTTTATATTTGGAAGAGAAGTTGCGTTGTTTCCGTCGAATTTCTGATAGTTTTGGTCAAAAATTAAGATTTAGGAAGATTTTGTCATTATTCTGTTTAAATAGGTGCATCAACCAAACAATTCTTTTTCTTTTTGTAGTTTTTTTTCTTAAAAGATTACAATACGATTTATTTTAAAAATATATCGCTTCCCTATTTCTCAATTGATCTGCTCAGATGCCAATCGACGAAAGTGATTTGTTGTCGCCCATTTGTCAGTGTACAAAACACTCATCTGCGCGATTGTCAACCGTCGCTCAGCACTCCTTTGCCCCGCGATAAGAGTAGGCCGTGGTAATTGCATGAGTCACAAGATCATTGTGCGCCGATTAATTTCCCCTGGACATCCATCCATCTCGATCCAGCTCAACACTTTTCGTGAAACCCTCCTCCCTTTTGGATTAATCACCGAGCGCCGTCTGATGAATGGCTGTCCACTGGCTGTCCATTGATCCCGATTTGGCTTCGAATTGAAGGGGCCCAGAGATCCTGGCCCGGATAAGCCGCAGATGAATATGTTCGGTGAGTGAGGAATGTGCGGCCATAGCTATTTTAATTATGTAGGTATGTATATTTCTGGGTTTTTCATTTTTACTTTAATTAAGCCATAATTTATCGCCAACAGCACGCGGACACGCAGGCCAGAAAAAAAGGGCCACACTCGTCGCGGTCTCCCCGACTCACCTGTGCTTATATTTTCTGCCCACTTCGCCGACACCTGCCCGTGTAAATTGCCCAACAAAGCGGGCAAAGTTGCTCCACGCGACACTATGAACATATCCATATGCAAAGAGCTGGCCAAGAAGCGCATAAAGACTGGCCTGGCCAACCGAGGAGGAGGACAAAAGACTGGGAGTGAATTAGCCAGCCCGGTGGTCTAATTAGAAACGATCTTGTCAATTAGCCGGCGAACAGGCCACCGGGGAAAGGTAGATGGTAGATGGTAAATGGTAACTAAACTAAGGCCATGTCATGTTGTCTCTCTGGAGTTTTTACCGAAATTGTGTTCGGGCCTGTGTTCATTTTTTTGGTCTTTCTGCTTCCCGGCCTCTTGATCGATGCGAATACACGGATCGGGAGAAATTATATGGCTGCCGTGGCGGTCGATTCAAATTTTTCAATTTCTCGAAAACCCGAAAACAAAAAAGCAGTGAGCAGTGAGCAGTACATGTTGTCCAGCGCTGCGAGTTGTCCCCAGAGAAGATGCGGTGCGCAGGTGACTCTCTGGCCCGATTTACCTGGAATTCGACGCTTAACTAATGATGCTCATCAGGCTGCTCAATGGTCCCAATCCGGCTACCGTATCGAGGGGGGCGATCTTCGATCTCCGGCGGCCGGTCCGCTTCCATGGAAGATCGACTAAGGCCAACGAAAATCAATTTTCAATCCAATTACCCATTATGAAAAATTGCAGTCGTTAATGTTTTCGGTTGCCTATCAAAATCGGTTTTTCCAAATAAAAAAAAAAGGAAAGAAGAGTAGCGAAGAGAAGAGTATGAGGATCACCATTCACCATATTGAATGATGATCATCATCCTCTTCATCTGCAGTAGGAGCATCGCGGAGCGTTGAGCGTGTAAAATGCTTTTCCGCGTCTCCGACTCGCAGAAACCTTTGGCCCTGTTGCAAAATGCGGCAGCCACAACAACTGAAAAAGCTGCAAAGGGGGAGGGCAGCGGCCGGAACAACAACGATTTTGTACACTGAAAAAAATAGTGCAACCAGTAAAACAGGCTTATTCATAAGATATCTTGAACAAACAGGAAGAATTCCAAGTATTGTGCTCATATATATAAAATAATAGAAATAATAAATACTACAAATATTTTATGGGGATTAAAAATAAAAAATATATATGCCATCTATTATTATTAATGGAGATCAATTTTGGTGCTACAATAATTTCAGGAAGGATTCCAAGTATTGTGCTTATAAAATAACATAAAAAATATTTTATGAGGATTTAAAAAATATATTTTTATGCTATCTATCATCATGAATACTGGAGATCAATTATGGTGCTACAGTAATATGATATGGGTGATATGGTGATATCCAATTTTGGTATTCAAAAAGTATGCAACAAAAATGTTGCTTCTTACCAATATATTGCAAATAATCTAATCTAAACTGGGATTATAGATTTTTCTTTTCTAAAATTCCCTGGCTCCTTACAAATATCAAACTCCTCTAAAAACACTCATAAATTTCTCCTTAAATATTCCCTATCAACTTTGATAACTAAAGAACCAAAACCCTGATGAACCATTTCTAAACTGCCCCCCCTTTTCGGGCAGTGCACATACCCGACTCGCCGCAGACACGGCATCTGGACCACCCAAGTTGCCGGCTGGGACTCGGACTGTACGAGTTGCCCCATTGGCGAGCGAGTGGCTATTAAGCCAGCCCCAAGCCGGGCCACTCGATGATTACTTGAAATTCAATTGCAGTCCATTAGGAGTGATTAATATGTATGCGATTCGGCGGCAGTCGGCAGAGGCAACTGTGCGAAAACTAAGAGCAAAGATCGCCGGGCGAAGAGAGGCTACAGATCCTCGAAAAATGCACTGCACTTAAAATTATTGACACTTTGGCGATCGATGCGGCTACGTGAGGCGGCTACTGTGATGACCGGCTTCCAGCTAAGAGAGCGGTTAAGAGAGCGAAAGGAAAGCAGAAGAATCGCATCCAGCCAGCCAGAAGACTGCAGACAAAAGACCCAGTCTTCCAGCGAGAAGACTGCAGCTCGAGACCACACACGAAGTTTGGGGCTGCGCCACAGGCTGCTCTGGGCAACGGAAGGCGGCAACATCGACAGTAGTTTTGCGGCTCGTTTGCTGCGTTGACTCTTCGCCGATCCCCATCATCGTGGACAAGATCGTCATGATGAGGATCGCGGGGCCTGGCAGAACCTCATCATCGCGAAGATCTTCCTCCGCCTGATGCGGCGCCAAATTGCAGCAAAGTAAAACAGCGTTTAGCATTGTGCTTGTAATGATCTTGGTCAGGCAATCCGAGGGTCTGCCGTTCGCAAATCTACAGGAGAACTGAAGAATCGAGGAACTGAAGAACCAGGAAACCGAAGAACCAACGAACCGAAGAGAGCTCCCCGACTTAAGAGAAGACGATCGCAACCCGTTCGCTGAGTTAGCGCCTTGGGAAGGGTGTAATAATTTATGTATTTTGATTAGGCCGAAGGTTTGTGGCTGGGCCTCGGGCCTGTCTTATAATTGATAAGTGCTTTCGAGATACTTTTTAATGAAGCTAATGAAACAAGTTGAGCTTTTAGATACGACTCTATCTATCGTTCAAGGGCAACCGTGTGGCTTAGATACTTGGGTAATTTAATACACATTTAAAGCTTTAAATTAGTTTACTTTGCAGATATGTTTAAAATAAGGCTTAGGTGAAATATCAGAAGATTTGTTTGATGAGGAAATCTTCAGCTCAATTCACCAACTCATCTTAAAGGCTTCGTAGTAAGTTCATGTTAATCATAATATTTATTTATGCCGTTAAAGCTACAACCAAATTTAAAGATTGAATTTCCCCCTGTTGCAAATGACTCACCCACTTAATTGTTTCGATCTCAATTTAAGCCGTTTTATTAGGGCAGACTATATCTTTCCAGCGAATTAGATGGCTTTCCCCATCAATTTGACGCGGCGATCAGCTCAATTACACCACTTCTGCCTTTTATCGCACTAATTACACTGGGGCCCTGGGATTTCTGGGATTGCTGGGTGACTCGGGGATTTAGGGTCTTTGGAGTTGGGCCCATAAAAATCACATCAAAGTCGCGTCCGTTTCGAAAACTAGTTGCTATAAAACTGCAATTACCCGGCGTGCACTAAAACGCTCAGTTCGCAGCACTCGGATTTATGGCCAACAGAAAACAGAAAAAGGCATTTCGGAAAAGAGAATAAATAAATAAAAAAGGGGGGAGTCCAGAGTCCGATGGAAACGCGCCTTAAATCTCGCCCAACCACCCACTTTTGGGGAGGTGGATTTCCTGGCCATTTTTTCCTTCTTTTCGCCGGGCAATTCTTCTTCGGCGAAAAGAAGCGGCCAACAAAAGCTCAATTTGTACCTCAATTAAGGCGTCGACCATGGCACAGTGAGGCAAAAAAGCTCCGCTGCTTGTGGCGCATTTCCGTTTCCGGCGGGGAGGGGGGATGCAACCCCCCTCCCTCCTGACAACCCCCCGCCCATGAATTATGGCCAAGGTTCGTGCTCAGAGGCGCTGCACGGAGCCAGATAAAAACTGTTTGGCCGAAATGTTCCGCCGAAACGTCCTGACTCCTGAATGGAGAGATAACCAACGGCGGCGCGCGATTTTCAACACATTTGCCAGGATACATATACATCCTTTTTCTGCTGCGTTAGCAGGGCCACCCATTCACCCCCCCCCCCCCTCACCGTTTTTCCACGCTTTTCATTCGTTTTATTGCGCCAATGTTCAGGCTGCAGTTTCGCCCGCTTTTCCTCGCCTTTTTGTCGTGTTTTTTGTTTGCCTTATTGAGCTTTCAGCACTTTCGCTTGGCTTTTCTCTCCTTTTTGGCCCGCCTCTTTTCGGCTTTTGGGGTGGCTGAAAAGTGCAGAATCAAATAATTTACTTTCCAATTCGCGCTGAGATCACGTTTTTAATTTGAAAATTTTACAACTTGCGCGAACAATGTTTATTTTCACACAGCCACCCCAAAAAGGGGGGTGGGGTGTGAAAAGTGTGTTTTTTTCTCGCTTTTTTTTTGGGGTGTGAGCCGAGCGAATTCAATTGCAAGTGCCGAGGATTTTACTCCCCTAATCGGGAATCAGCGCTGAATTTGTTTATGAAGCCCGCTGCTACCAATTAACCCTGGTGTTTGCCTGGCTTTTTCTGCCGTTTGCTCACTTTGCATATGGAAAACCATTTGTTTTGCTGTTTGGCAACTTTTACAACAAGTTTTTAACTGCCGAAAAGGTTAGTAGAGAACATGGGATACTCTTCCGCAGGTGAAAGTAAGGGAAAATACTTTAATTTACCCTGGTATCAATAGTCTTATTATGATTTAAGTTTTAATTTGTGGGTTAAAAATCCTATATTTCATTGATTTTTTTTTTAATATTTTAGAATTATCTCTTTTGTATTTTCTCACACCGAATATTATAATTTTTTTTATTTAAACTAAAATTTTAAAACTATATTTTTGATATAAGTCACCTAATCATTTAATTTGGTTTGGTAAAATTCTTTGCTTATGTATATTCTAAAATCGAAAACAAATGTTTTATCGCTGCGCAAACAATTTCCATTTAATTGGCGTGTTTCTTTTTTTGCCAAATATTTACTTTGCCACCGGGACGAGTTCTGCGTTCTGTGTTTGCCCGGCTTGATTAATTAAACGGCGATTTCTTGGCCACCCACAAACCTAACACGCATGTGTACGTGAGATTTTGATATATGATTGCAGGCCCCAAAACCCTGGCGATCCGTAATGCTGCAATGCTGGCTGGATCAAGACGAAAAACATTTCGCATAACGCGAATTTCATCGCATGATAAATGACGGACTTCCGCTGCACTCGCTGCGATCCAAAAGGAGCGACTCCAAGTCTTATTGTTTGTCATATTCAAATGCCAAAATATTGTCATTATCGGCGGAGTTGTTGCTTGCTGTTTTTGCGAGGTCCCATTGTTGGGGATCATTTGTCTCCCTGGCATTGACCACCTCTGCGCTTTCGTATCTTCTGGCTAATGCATTTCTGGCCAGTTAGTCAGTCGGTCATTTATTCACACAGAAAAAAAGTTCGATATGAAATAAGGTCATTTCTACCTTATTTGATATGATTAATGTCAAATTTATGATTCAAACATATCAATTTGATATTTTATCATTTCATTCGAGTTACAAAAATACTGTTTTGAAATACCAAAAGTAGTATTTTTTAAACATATATGGTAAAATAAGATAAACATTATCTTTATTCATATCATTTTGATATTAAATTAACCTGCACATATCAATCTGAACTTTTGTCAATTTGTTTTCTGTGCAGTCAGTCAGTTGGCCAATCAGGCATTCCGTCACTCCCGCAGTTGCAAGGTTGTCGGTGCATTTCAATTAGGCGGAGTCTTTGGCTCGTTGGTGTCTTGACCTGCGGTTCAAATTAATAATTGCCTGCCCCTCGCCCAAGTGGCGACCCACCTGGCGGTAGACACCTCAATGACATTTGCATACACAGAATAATGTTCGTTTTACGGCTCGCCATTAGGCATTAATAAGCACAAAATAATGTTAATAATGTCATCATTGCGCCGCAGACCCACCGCTGAGGTGAAAACCCGAAAGCCATGCGAACATGGATGTTTTTTGTCTGGTAATAAACGGCGGTCCTGGCTCTCACCCATCGACATGCATTTATTCATAATATAATAATAATATATTTATGGCCGTTTGACAGTGGTCATAAACGAAATGCTCAATTAATTTGGCTGTTTGATGGCTGCAATTACATCCGGGGGACCCACCGCAAAAGGCGCCGCTGCAGAAGAGAAGAAGAAGGGGAAGAAATAGGAGCCTTTAGAATAGCTTTCCCATAAGAAATATTTTCGAAATCTAGGGGTTAAGTGCAGTGAGAGCTGTTGACAGTCAAAAATAGAAAAGGAAATTATAATCTTAAGATTTTGCCATGCTGATGGAGAGAGTGAGGATATTAATTCGATAACTCACATAGCCTGAAACTATATTTTTACGATTTTTAAGAATTTATGATCTACAAAAAAACCATAATAACTCACGTATAAAATAAATAAACTTAATGACTCTAAGTATCCTGTCTTCAGCATCTTAATTAGAAATTTGGAAATAAATATTTTCTATATTATTTAGAGGATTTGAATTGAATAATCTAATAGCAACAGTTTTAGGTAATCCGAAAACCAGTGCATTAAATTAAGAAAGAAACAAAAAATATTATATTAACAAAAACAAAAATTTTACCTTTGACATTTGGTAATCAGTAATTATAAATTTTTATAATAGTATACGATATCTGGGTGCTATCACTTCTCAGGAATTACAACATAACTACAGCTGGATCTTTGATCTGAAAATGTGCTCCATTTGTATCAGCCCACAGATGAATTCGTATGCCCCAAAGATACTTTACCAGATACATTTGCTGTTTCTGTTTTGGTAACGTAGGAGTTCTGAGCCATTGATAGCCGAACGAGGCGCCCGTGTTGACCAACTCAATTAGCTGGGCATTGAGAGCAGTTAGCAGCGAAGGAGGTGCAAATCGCCGGCCAAACAAAGGCGCAAGCAGCTGAGCAATTAGCAGGCAGCAAATTGTAACCGCTCACGGAGACCGCTTCCAAAAATCCAAAAGTCCGAAAATCCGAGTGCAGAGTGCGACTAACGAAAGACAATCAATTACAATGGGCCAACAGAGCGCGGCACAAATATTTGGCCAGTGCTAAGCGCCAGCTCGGGGAAACAGCTCAAAGGGGTTGAGATACAGATGCAGAGTTACAAAGATACCCAGATACTTAGATACTTAGATACCGAGCTACAGAGATACACAGTCACATACGCAGGCCGATCAAATGCGTTGAGTCAACAGAGCATTGACGTCTCGAGTTGAAGGAGACGATGATGATGATGATGATGATGATGCCAGGGCTTAAAGACTCAGCCTCAGTCTCAGCCTTTCTGGCCATCCATGTTGGCGTTGACTTCTGCTGAAAATCCAAGCCAAGTGCGCGAGCCGCCCGACCGACCGACCGGGCATTTGAATGTTTGTTTAGGCTGGAGCTGAAGCTGAAACTTGGCAGCCCATAATGTGAGATACTCATGAGATACTCCTCATGCCATTGGTAGCGCCGTGGCGGAAAAAAGTGTGGAAAAAACAGGCGGGAGAGCCGGCCCGCGACTTGGAGCGCCTGTCTGTTGGCCATAATTGAGTGCACTTTCCACGGAACTCTGGCAGCAGCAGCGATTATGAAATGCCAACAGCTCCAGCTTCAGCTTCAGATTTAGTTTTACTGACAACCCTGCCGGCAAATGGCGAACATCAGGCGCTCGTAATCGTAACGTTTAAGTGCGACTGTTCCGTATCTCGTATCTGCGTATCTTTGTATTTTCGTTTTCATATGCCCATCGGGGACCAAATCTCGTAAATCAATTGATAAAGCGAAGCGGAAACAAGTGGCGCTGCGATGGGCCAAATAAATCTGCCGTCGCCCATTTCTCCGTTTACTAGATGCCGGCAATGCGGCAATTAAGGCGACAAAACTGCAAAATGCACCACCCAAAAAGCGCAATTAGCGATCTGCTAGTGGCAATGAGGGATGAGGGATAGGGGATGTGGGGCTGGGGATGTGTGGCTGGGACTGCAGGGGTGGCAGACACGTGTCCGTAGTGCCCAAATCAAAAGGGGCACTACTTTTCACTCCAGCATCTTGAGCAGCATCTTCACACGGAGAGAAATGTCAAGAGATATTGTTAGAAAAATATCAAATCTGCAAAATAATATAAAAAGGATCTCATATTGAATAAAGGGAATAAAATATAAAACAGAAAAAAAAAAAATATATATACAATACATATACGATATACAATAGGATTAGTTTTACCTTATTTTATATCAATAAACATCACAACATGTATTTATAAATATTAAAATATACTATATTTTATACTATCACAAAAAATACCAAATGTAGTATTATTTTTTTAACAAATAATGAAACATAAGATAAGATAAGATAAGATCTTTATTCATATCAAAATGATATCAAGAACTAGATCTTCTTTCTATATAATAATATATCCCAAATCTAATTTGTCTATAATTTTACTTCATATTTAACAAAGAACTTAGTCCATAAATCATATAAAAATGTATAATGTACCATCAAACATTTGAAGAAATATTAACAAATATATTTCCAACACTTTCTAGTCTTAAGACTTCAGTGACGCTATCAAAGAAGAAAAAAATAATTTTTAAAACTCCAAATAAATGTACAAAATGTTGAATTGCCATTTAGAAATAACTCAATATCACTTCGGACACATTAAATAGACAAATGTGATCGGAATAAAGGTAATTGCTGATAAATCGGAGGCACTTGAAATAATTATTTAATATTTCTTTTTTCGCCGTGCAAGTTTTGTAGCCTGCATTTTGCATTTGTAGCCTGCGTCAAAGGGGCATAAATCACAGTCGGCCTGGAAGTGGGGATCGGGTTAAGAGGGGAGGCTGCGCCCACACAGACGACTGACTTATGGAGTCGGCATATGTGTTTTTGTGGCTTTTTAATAGCTCGCTCGATGGATCTCATCGTCGCTCCCCCAAACTCCGTCTTTATAAGCATTTGCATCTGCTCCCCCAACTAAATACCCCGTACATTGTATGCGCAATTGAAATTCCATTCCCTGAGCTGTCTGAAAGTGAAATTTAGTGTGTCACTTGGCAATTTCTGCTAATTAGAAGTGTTGAAAGTGTTTGCTTTGATATCGAACCAGCTAAAAAAAGAACCGTTGTTAAGAGACTGACTTTTGGAAGCACCCTGCCACTTTAAAATACATACTATGGTATCTCGAATCTTATTGACTTTTGGTGACCCCGACATGCTCAGATGATATCTCAATAGTCCCCAAATGGGTAATCGATCGTTGGAGTATATAATTTGCCTTCGTTTTGTGAGCCCAACTATTAGACAGAAAATTACTCACACATTGCACACGCTAGGTTGCAGGTAATCAATTACAGGTGACCCCATCGTTACGAAATTGATAGAGTCGTGCGGCGGTAACGAGCAAATCGATGAATCAATACTGTTATTGAAAGTGATTCATTAGAATTAAATCGCACATTAAAGCACGCGGTAAATGAAATGGTGCTAAATATTATTACTTATCTAAATTGGAATATTAAAGTAGGAGGCAATTAAAAGGTTTCAAAACTAAATGGGACATTAGAGATTATTTATTATTTATCTGAGGAACGAGAATTCCTCGATCTGGTTTTTTTTACGCAAGTTATCTTAAAGCAGTGATTGAAAGCCTTTGCACTTCTTTAAGATTTAATTTTCTGTTAATTAATATAACCTCACTACCAATGATCTACTTACTACTTCTGATCTTAATAAAATTCCTATATATAAGAACTTAAATATTATTTAAATATTTTAAAAATATTTTTTATATATTTTTTTTAAATAATATTAAATTAAATTATATTTTGTGGTTGCAAAGATAACAGTACACAAATTAAAAGCCACAACAATTTTTAAAGTATGTGGTAGAAATTTTATCCGGAAGACTACTTTCACTTAATACGATTTCCAGATACGAGGAGATAAGATCGTACAAGGTAAATTTAATACTTTAGTTGAATAAGGAATTTAAGAGCTTAAGGCGATGTTTCACTCCGTCCACATATACCCGGCTAACTTATAGAGTGCCTAATAAAAAAGTTTACTTGATTTCCGCTTCCATTTAATTCGATTTGCAGATACAAACCGACGACGAACCGACAGATAGACAGACAGACGGATGGCGAGACAGATTGCGGCGATGTTTGTGTGTATTGCTAATGGGCAAATTGTCTAATTGGTTCATTACGTGCGCAAATGGATTTGCGCCTCTATAATTCGGGCGATTTGAATCCGCCTTGGCCGAAGCCCCTCGAGACATGCGAACGGATCTGAGCCCCAAGCTGTGCAATTAGCGTTTGGCATCAATTCATATTCGTTTTATTCGCCCGTTTATGAGTACGTATATATTCGCCTATTCGACTGCAGTGCACATCAACGCTTGCCAGTAAATGTCAGCTGCCCATCTCGCCCCCTCCACAACTTTGCATTGCATTTCGCGTTTGCATTTATTTTCAGCAAATTAACGCCGCTCGCCGAGAGATCTGTGCCAATAAATCATTTGATGCCAACTTGCGGCTGACTGTTGCCTTCTTTTTTTTTGGATTTTGATTTTCAGTTGCCTTCTGTCTCGTCACAGATATTTGTTTATAGCTTTGCGCGGATTTGCCTTTAATTAAACGGAATGGAATCGAAGAAGCCCACGATGCGGCCGTTTTGATTCGGAATGCGATTGTGCAATTAGCGGCACCCTCGCCCGACGACAAGTGTTCGTGATTTACAGCCTTTGATGTGACAGCCTACAAAGGAAAGGAGAGGGAAGACAAAGGATCTCGGCGCCCTCTGCTACAAATAATAATAATAATAATGCCACCGATAGACGATTAACCCACATGTAATCTGCTATCTGGGTGGCCTTTTCCTTATATCTCTAAAAACCCTGCGAAATAAAAAATCATTTTTGAATTTTAATTTTTTCCATTATTTGTTTATTTTTTTCATTTTTTTCAAACTTGTTTTAGCACAAACATTTCCTCGTTATTTTCTTAGGTGCATTCGTCGCCTACTAGTGGCTCTTTAACATTTCGCTTACAAACTAAAAATACTCAATCATAGCGATCCTTAAGTGTGTAAACTAGGAATTAGGCTAGGGAACTCTGTTAAGTTACTTAATTTACAAAGTGGTTCGTAAGCATATAATTTAGGGAGAATAATAACTATAGATAATTTTGTGTAGGAATAAACGTCCGAAGGTCGAAGCTATTTAGAGTGCGGCGATAGCGACAAGCCTTTTGTGTTTTGTGAGTGGGGTGAATACAGCATAATACTTTCGGCTATCCAAGGGTGGTTAAATAAATACGCCAACAACTTACGGCTCGAATTCGCTACGGATAGATCTTACGCTTCTTAGCTAGGGTTACACAATAATATATACAAAAAACATATGTACGCTACAATTATATCACATGAAAAACCATTTGTACGCCCTCGAATATTGCACGCCCCCTTTTCAGAAGGATGGAGCTTGGGATTCCGCCTCGGATGCTTAGGGGATCTGCCCGTTCATGCGCATCTCGAGCTCCTCCTCCTCCTTGGTCAGCGGCACGGTGGTGTGGTTGTACAGCCCCTGGGCCATCAGCTGCAGGGCCAGCGGATTCTTGGAGCCCGTCGACTTCTTGATCTTGGCCCGCTTGTTCTGGAACCAGATCTTGATCTGCGCCTCGTTCAGGCCCAGTTCGCCGCTCAGCTGCTGGCGTCTCCGCTCGGTCAGATAGCGATTCTCGTTGAACTCCCGCTGTAAGTGGAAAGAGTGGAATTCTGGATGAGTTTCGGATGCCATTAGCTTGGCCAGGTAGGCGAAATCAATTATTTGCGGTTTCGGGGCGGGCGTGACGAATTGGTTAAGTACGGACAGGATGCGGTGGCCAGGATGCATTAACAGCGGGCGGTGTCAATGTTTTGGTGCAAATATGACACAACACAAGGACGGGGGATGGGATATGGATATGTATATGGATATGGATATGGTATTATATGGCTTGGAATCTCACCTTGAGGCGGGCCAACTGCTCGCTGGAGAAGGCGGTGCGTGGTCGCTTCTCGTCGTTGGTCTTGTCCTTTGGCTGTTTGGGGCGGCGGTAGCGGGGTCCTGAAACATATCAGGGAAAGAGAACACAAGAAATACGTTAGTTCTATTTGCATAAATGCGGCACACACTATTAATAATATTAATGATTTAATTAGCATATGTCTGGGCGGAATTCCTCTTTCGCGTGCTGGCGGGGAAGTGTTCAATTTGTCAGCTGTCAGCGCAAAAGAAGAACTCCGACTCTAACGAACCCAAAGGTCGGGCATATTTTAGGCAAATGATTTTCCAGCCCGGCTCTCTAATTAGCAAGCAGGTCCAAGTCACCGGCTAATTGGCAACTGGAGGAGAGAACTCGGTACCCAAGTGCTTATTAGATTTCCACACATTGTAAATTATAATTTAATCGACCGCCAGTAAGTGGAGATCGTTTGATTAATCTCTGGCCGCGGAGTGGGGCTATCAACGCCTCGCTTATGGGGCTGCCATCGATTGCATCGACACCAAATTAAAAAACCATTGCCAGCCATAAAAAAGCACTTAACTCGTCAATTAACACACAGTCTAAGAAGGCAGAGCTATAGGGAAAATATCAGATGAGTTTTCCTTTCGGGTCTCGGGTCGGGGTTTCCCCCATGACTTCTCCCCCGCTTTCAATCGTCAGCCTGTTTTTAGGGTCGCTGCTTCTGCTTGGCGTGTGTGCGTGACTGGTGACCTTCGACCCGAGGATCTAACAGTTCCGATAGGACAGCCTGCGCTACATGTTGTCACATAAAGTGTCGCTCTTCAAACGGAGCGCTGCGCTGCGTGAGGCCCAAAGTCGGATTCGGATTCGGAATGGGAATGGCTATAGAATTGGGAGTCGGATTCGGGCTCTCATTGCCATTGTCCGCGTGTCGCCTAATTGTGGCAGTGTCCTTGGGATTTATGGCACAAAACAGAGCTGCTTGAAAGGCTGCCGCCACTATTACAGGCTCCCCAAGGGTGGTCCTTCAGGTCCCCAGTAACCATATACCAAATACCAATCTCATGTGTCATGTGGCCTATATTACGGAGTTTGGGAGTTACTTGTTTTGACAACATTGAAAGGGAACTGCTTTCTGTAGAAATGGGAAATTCTCTTGAAAAACTGTTCTAAGATCTGAATAGTAATATTTTTTTAACTAGTTCCTAACTTTCTCATCTCTTCTAATAATTATTCTTTCCCTTTGAGATCTTAATAATATTCAAGATACTAACCTGAGCTGGGACGATCGCTGTAGCGGGTGCAGTACACCCAGGCGGGCCACATCTCGTTCTTGCCACCCTCGGTGGTGGTGGATCCCGTCTCGGATCGCGTGTCGTCCGAGGACTCCATGCCGGAGTCCCGGCTAACGGCGGATGGCGGCGGAATGGGCTGCGGCTGGGGACTGCTGGCATTGAGTCCGGAACCGGAAGCTCCTCCCAATCGGCTGCTGGGCGAGGAGTTCAGGGAGCTGGCGGCCGAGGAGCATCCCGACGAGGAGGACGAACTCGAGCTGGTGGCCACGGAGGAGGTGCTGCTGATGGTGGAGGCATTGGAGGCGGGTGGCGGACTGGCCAGACTGCTGGCACTGCTGCTCAGCGGCGGCTGGGTCATCGAGGGGCCAGCGGCGGGCTGTCCAATCTGGGAGACCGCCTTGCACAGGGATCCCAAGGCGGACTTCTCGGGATTCGCATCGCTCATCTTGGAGCTCATGGGTGGCGGGATGACGGCATTGGCCGCATTCCTGCGCAGGCGACTCTGCACGATCTCCTCGTGAATCCTGGGATAGGCGGCGGGATTGAAGCAGTTGAGGAAGTTGGCCCGCTCCAGCATCATGGCCGCCGTGGCAGCCGCAGCGGCCGCCTGCTGTTGGCGGCTGAACTCCAGCAGGTCCACGCGGGTGAAGGCGGAGGGCGTGGCTGTCTGCGAGCGGTTCGCCTCGAAGGGCCGGAAAATGCTGGCCTGGCTCTCCATGGCCAGGGGCTTTCCCGGCTTCGGGACATCGCCGAAGCGATCGCTCAGGATGTTGGAGATCGAGAAGGCCAGCGAGGGCTTGGCCGTCGACTGCTGCTGGTGGGCGGGCGGTGGCAGGCGTCCTCCTCCCGCCGACGTGTCGTCCACGTCCACATCGATGTCGTCCTCCTCCTCGGCATCCTCCTCCTCGCCGTTGGTGGTGTGCGTCTGGTTGTGGAAGCTCATGTCCCCGATGACGGAGTCGCTCTCCTCCTCCTTGATGGTCAGCGGCGTGGAGGAGGCGGGCGTGGAGCAGGAGGCGGGCGATCCGCCGCCGCTCAGGCGCTGCTGCAGTGCAGCGGCATGGGCGTGGGCGGCCGCCACTGCAGCGGCATCGAAGGCCATGGCCGGGTGGTGGAAGACACCGGCGGCCAGTTGCTGTTGGTGCAACTGCTGCAGTTGCTGCAGCTGGTGGAGGTGCTGCATTTGCTGCTGCTGCTGCTGCTGTTGCTGGTGGTGGAGATGCTGCATTTGCAGGGTAACGGGACTGGGCGCTGACTGTGGACTGCAGCGATCCTCCAGGGCCATTGGTTTCGCTTTCAACTTGGCTCGAATGCTCGAATGCTCGCCGAAAGACACAAGTCACAAGACACTTGTCACTGGGTCACTTGACACGGGGCCACTGATTCTTCCGATTGCTCAGATTCTCTATTTACCGCTTCTGTTTCTTCGCTTGTTTTGCTTTCGATTCGTGTTTGCTTTTCGGCTGTTGTTCCGACACGCACGTCTGTTCACATCGAGCGCAACGACTGAATTAGTTGACTACTTCGGAATCGCAGCGCCGACGTCGGGGAGAGTTAACGCGAGAGCCGATTGAACTGTCACGGCCGAAAGAGAGGTCCGATGCGGGAGCGAGAGGGCTGCTGGGCGCAAGTGGCCGGCGGTGTGTGTGCGAGAGGGAGAGCGCGCCATGAGTGAGTGAGTGACAGCAGTTTGGTGACAGTGACGTGAGGAGATGAGAGTGGAAGATGTTCCGTATGCCTGCACTGATCGATTTTCGCTCTCTCTTAGCCCTGTCACCTGCCCTGTGCGAACCGGTTTCGCCGGCTCACTCACTCCTTCCCAGCCGTCCGCTCTCTCTTTCACTCGCACTCCCACTCGCGCTCTCTCTCGCTCTGGCACTCTCTCCTGCCAATTTGGCGCGGGGGGGCTTGTTAGGCGGCAATATGACTTTATTATGCGCATGCTGGAGCTGTCAGTCGGTTGACAACTGTGTCCCCAGCGAACTGCGCAGGCGCAAGCTCTCCCTCTCTCACGGGGCGTTACCAAGTGGGGGCTATATAGCCGCACTGCTCACACCAACGCCAAGCAAGCCAGGAAAATGGCTGCCTTTTCCACGAGGGGGAGAGCCTTTGATGCCATCTCTTTCCCCAGACACTTTTCATAAGCATTTAGTTTTTGTTGATTTTGTTTTTGGCCGCGACGTTTCAATCTGCGTTTTCTACAGCCTACAACTTTATCGACACCACCTTTAGGCCAGGCGCAGGGGGGAACGAAAGAGAGGGAGGGGGAAAACCGCAAAGCTAATTGTTTTAATTTAAATGGGGGGGAACTTTTCATCACCCCCACCCCCTGTAGAATCATTTGCGATTTTTCACAAAAACACGCTAAATACGCCATGACAATCTATTTCGGTGGCCCTCCAATTAACCAGTTAAATGTGGCTTGAAAAACAGCTGACGCAATTGATTGATATTTAATTGACTTTTAAGTTATTTATTTGCCCATCGAATATCGATTTGCCAGACAAACGAGAAAAAAAAACCATCGCTAACTGTCAAAATAAACTTCAGAAGGTGTTAAAAACGAACGCCATTTGGCATTGGACATTAACAATAGAGCTTTTTTGGGGGCTCTAATCAGGCGAAGATCTACAAATGTGAAACATGTGCTGCAAATAGTGAAGAGATGAGGGAATCCGAAGCTATAGCCCCTGATATATGGCACATAAATCAACGAATCTGTTCGAGCTGAATAAAACCGAAATCAAATAACGAAATCGCTAATGAATTGCCTTATGGCCAGCGGTATTTGTTGTGTTAATTTTAGCATAATAAAGGCGATCGATGCCATGTGGGCCTCTGATTTATGGGCCAAAGGATTTAATTAGAGAGTAATCTTGCACGCCACTCCCACCTATTTCCTGTTGCCAATTGTGACATAAGCAGTACGGGCCAATAAACTAACGCCCAGACAATAAGCCATAATCCATATTTAGAGCACATTTCGTGGGTAACCTGTTCCCCAATCAATGGGTTGAAATTTATGCAATTTTTATGCGCATTTTTATTAGTATCAAATGGACTTGAAGCGAATATAAATTAATAAATATTTTAACAGCGCATATCCATGAATTGAAATGCCGTTGAGAGGCGCTAACCGTTTCGGTTCGGTCTTAACCGGTTCGAACGCACCTTCCAGTCTGCGGTCAGCCATTAAAAGTCGAAGTTGGAAAAACTGGAAACTGGAAGGGTGCTCGCTCTTTTTCCCCTTCGAATTTCGAACTCAGGATAGACAGTTGTCTCGCTCCCACCCCGTCTTGCCACTCGCTCACTCTGCCCTGCTCTCTCACGCATGACAACAATGGCTGCTGCCTCTCTCTCGCACTCCCCCTCTCCCTCTCTCACCCACAGCGTTGTTGCCGTCGGCAGCTGTTGATTTTTCCGCTCAACTGCCACCCTTCCATTCCATTCCATTCCACACTTTCCGCTTTGATTGCCATGATTTTCAATTATTACCGTTGTCGTGTTTGCTCAGCGTTTGGCCACAAAAAGGGTTAAACTGCCGCCGACAGTTGCGTAAAAATGCGTTAATTAAAGTTTTCAACTTGTTTCTGATGTTTCTGATGCTGCTGCTTCTGCTTCTGCTGTTGTTGCTTTCCCGTTTGCCCTTAATGATAATGATGCGTATGTTTGGATAAAATGGTAACTGCTAATGAGCTTTGCCTTTCCACCACTTTGGCTACTGTTTCTGTTTCTGTTTCTATTTCTGTTTCGGTTACTTTTCGACCTCTAATGGCTTTTTCTCAGCTGCGTTGCTGCCGGCCAAACAAAAGACTCGAACAACGAACTTGTCAGAGTGCCAAAACATACCGAAAAGCCCATTACGATATATGGATATTTTTGTTTCTACATCATTTGCATTTTTATTTAATTTATGTATCTGTGATCTTATCAATGGGATTCGAAATATTGAAAAATTCTACCTGTATAAGTTACCAGAATAAAAAAATTATAAAATGTATTTTCAATCCAATATATTATAAACA
Organism: Drosophila pseudotakahashii; assembly: GCA_035046095.1. Taxonomy (NCBI): domain Eukaryota; kingdom Metazoa; phylum Arthropoda; class Insecta; order Diptera; family Drosophilidae; genus Drosophila; species Drosophila pseudotakahashii. The sequence continues at coordinate 464,211 of JAWNOE010000247.1, read as the reverse complement.
AAAGAAAAAACGATGATATTGTAGTACTTTAAACATTTAAAAAGAAAGCCTCAATCTGAAAGCTGTGGTACAAGTGATCTCGAATACTTTACAGATAATATTATCTCGAAAAGTGGCCTGTTAATAAAATCCCAGTTGCATAAGGGTCTCAATCGCAGGCTACAACTCAATTGTCAAACTGGAATCGAAATTAAAACTGAAACGAAAACTGGTCGAAATTAAATGATCGCCTTGTAGGGCTCCACGACTCAAGATCCCCCATCCCCCTGATAATTTCTCTTCGCCTTAACAACTGAAACTGGAAATGGGAACTGGAAACGGGAAACTGAAACTGAAACTGAGGCTGGGTAATTTAAAATTCATATTTTACGCAGCCAAATGCGTAAATCCGTCCGCTATGCTGAGTGCCGGCGAGTGGCGATCGGGAGTTATTAATGGCCACACATGCGAGTCATAATATACTCGTACGTACACACGAATCCGACTTTTGCGCTCCCCGCTCCCCTTCAGTACAAATGAGCGGTCCGTCGGCCTGTCATTTGCATACCCTACCAATCCGGAGAGGTGCTCTTCTTCTGGGAACTATTCGGATATAGGGTTACCACCCGTAATTGGAACCGACGATCAGCCGCAGTGATATGCCGAAAGTAACACAGGACCTAATGGGGAAAGTGCGCCACTTAGGAAGATAAAAGGTTTCCGTGTGATATTCGATATAGTCAGCATGATTTATTTGGGGTACACAATAGTTATCGCGATGGAGATTAGTGTGTGAAATATTACTTCTTCTCTTGGTGGTGATTTATTAGTTAATATTAGGCTAGAATTAACGGAATTATTTATTTTCAATGAGATGTTTTTCTGGATTATAATCTTTAAAGCTTAAGAAAATGTATAAAATATTTTAATAAGTTTTTAATAATTTTTAATAATTAATTTAAATATATTTAATATTTTTATAAAATTGTATAAAGGGTATATCTTAATTGAGTTTCCCCCAAGGCTTTAATTAAAATTTAACTCTGTTTGTAAATCGTTTAAAAACAATTACAATATGTTTTAAATATTTTTTAATAAATGAATAACATTTTTTTTATTTTTTGTAAATTTTAGAGAGATTTTTATTTAAATTGTACAAAGGGTATTTCTTAGTTCGGTACATTGAGTTTCCCCCCAGCTTTGAGGGCTGGCTTTAATTAAAATTTAACTCTGTTCGTAAATCGTTTGTCAGTTGGCCGGGTGCCTTCACTTCACTTCGGACCAACTCCCATCACTTCCACCTCCTGTGGACCCAACCCCCCGCTCCGCTTAATACGCACAATGCCGCGGGCCTTAAAACAATTTTTAATTTGTTAAAAATACATTTTTTTTAGGTTGCTGCTCATCCGTTGAGTTGTCGCCTTCGGTTGTTTTTATCGTGGCTGTTGTTGCTTCGCCGTATTTCGTTTAGGGTTAAATGTTAATGAACTTGTTGATTATAAATTTGACTACTTTATTTGCCCAGGGAAAATAGCCAGCTAATAGATCGGACGGATTGGCCGAAACAAAAAAAAACGAGTTTCATATTTATTGCTATTTGGCTAGCGATTCTTATTAATTTTATTAAGTCGGAGGCTCAGAATCGAGCTAAAAAAGAGATTCGAGAGTCGTAAGAATTTTATGACTTCATCTGCCCAGATTTGCATTCGTCTTTAACTTGTTTTCAATCAATTAGCCCACTCGCTTTTGCTGGCTAATTTCCGCTGCAAGTGGTCGGCAAAGCTGTAATTTGTTTAATTTGCCACTCGCCGCAAATTGTTTTCTCAGCTAATTTGTCAGTTTAAGCCAAGCTTGTTAGCCGCTTTCTGCCATTTGCCATTCGCCATTGATGTTTGCTCTTCTCTTTCGGCCGCTAATTGCTCTTGAGTGCTTAATATCTTATTTTATTGCCTAAAAGGCCATTAATTTCGTTAGTTTGGTGGAATTTTCCCTTGGGTCAGGTGAAAGTCGCAGAAATCACTTCGATCTAGGCAATCTAGGCCTTTGTTGGTGTCCCAAATCTCTTGTTCGACGCCCACCTAATTGGCGATTTCGAAGACAGATTTTCCAGGAAATCTGGCCAAACAAAATTGCATAAGCCAGGGGTTAAGAGTTCGAGAGCGACTTAAGACACCTTTGTGTGTTCTGTGTGCGGCTAATCCAATAAAAACCTAAGCGGACCGGTGTTTGCAAACAGCACCCCAAAAACACAACCCCTCGGAAATCTGTAAATTCGATTAAACCGCAAGGCATGAAAGTCGGGAAAGACGGGATATGCTCTAAGCACATTAGACAGGCTCAGACGGAGGCTCACAGATGTTGGCCAAGGACGGGGACAAACAAGTGCAGGCGATTAGCAACGCATCCTCGGCAGGAGGTCCTTTTTCCGGCTGCAAATAATTGTGCGGTTGGCAGGACAAGGCCGGTATTCGAAATAGTGTTTTGAAAACAGGACGAAGGCTACGGAAGCTGCGAACGGCAGCAACTGCAAATGGGTTCCCACCGGCGACCTTGACTCGTCCTTGCCGTTCGGCTAATTGAGGTGCTTTCGCCTGCCTCCTAACGATGTTCTCCCTTGTCTACTTTTTGTTTTTTTTTAATCAAGGCCACTAGAGTCACACGACCGGCAGCAACGGCAGAACCTTCTGGGTGGCTTGGCCTTGACTGGTAGAATCATTTTCCAACTCTCCCCCGAAGTTCGGCGCGAGTTCAAAGGATCGTGAACACTCCAAGGCGGCCATTTTATCGTGGCTGACACCTGAAAATGCCCGAAATGAAAAATAAAGCCAATTTATGGGCCACAGAAAGAAGAAGGGAACATTAAAGTCACGGGGAGAACAGCAAATGGCAGGCAGGGAAACTGTCGGCCAGAATGAAAATCATTTATCACGACACCCCACACCATACCACATATGTATACTGCCTAATGATCTCGGCCCAATCTCGGGCTCTCCCAGCTGGAAAGCGAGAGAAATCCAATAACATTTTAATAACAAAGCCACCATCGGCCATAAATAAACAAATTTCCTGAGAATGAGAATGGAGCCCCAACGAAAATGTATCTATATCTCGCTGCGCGGACGCTAAGGCGTAATAAATAATTAGTGGAGGGAATGATTGGGGTAAGAGCGACCACAGCAAACACGCCCTCAAAAACGCCGAAAACCGAAATCCAAAAGCCGAACTCCGAAATTAAACCTTACCTACGAACCCATGAAAGATGCCTTAGATATGGACCCATCAACGGCAAGATACAGATACACATGGCCGGGTTGTATCTACAAGGTTTCTCACTTACACACACTGGCACTGGGAGAAAGAGGAGAAGGAGGAGGAGAACTGAGAGATTGTTCGCCCAGATTGGGGCAATCAATTTCGGTTTTCCTACCAATGACCCGAAACTCACATTAAATTAATGCGTCTCTCCCATTGGACGATTGGAGGATGATATCCGTTGGACTCGGCTCTACATAGTTCTCTATTTCGATTTCGAGTTCCAGTTCGGGTCACGTAGGAACAATTAGTGCGGCATGGGATACTTGAAATGGATATTTACTTATCATTATGAAATGAGCCTGCATATTAATTCAAATCAAGATATACGATGGGATCATCTCAGGTTGATACTTATTTATTGGATGAAAAATATACATATTAGGTATTCATGTATAAAAACGGCTTTCCATTTTGAATTATTAAGTTTATTTAACGGCAAATATTATTCAAATATTATTTCGCAAAATAAATGCACAGAAAACTATTGACATAATGATCAGATTGATATGTGCAGGTAAATTTTATATTTTTGAACGATTCATTCATTCATATTATTTTGATATGTATTAAGATTAGGTTTATCTTAATTTACATTAATTGTTACAAAAAATACTACATTTGGTATTTTAAAATGGTATTTTTACAAATTAACTGATATGATAAAATATCAAGTTGATATATTTGAATCATAAATTTGAAATTAATCAGATCGGCTTTTTATTGATATGAAATGAGGTAGAATTGACCATATTTCATATCGAATTTTGTTTCTGTGTGGTATTTAATTAATTAAAATAAAAGTATTTTAGCTATGTTCTCAACCTTGGAAATTTTGTAATTTTCACAAGTTTTAAAAGCAGTATAAAAACTTCAATAGGTTATCACTTATGCAAAAATGCACAGCTCGTTACCCATTTAGCACCTCAATTAATTTTATATTATTCGCAAAAGTATGCCAACTATGTCTGAGTTAAGAAAACAAATTGGCAGTTTGAGTGACTCAACCTTGAATCATCTTCACAAAATCACCCATGACATCACCTTCAATCTGGATATTATTCTTCTATATATTTTATATTTTTTTGTAGAATTTGTGGGTGCAAACCCACTATTTCAAATGTACTTTTTCGCATTTCCCCCACCAACGCCCCCAAGCGAAGCGTTTAGTTCCACTTAAATGCATAATGCAGGCGAAAACCGTTAGCTAACTGAGCAATCAGAGGAATAGTGTAAATTATGAACGCGAAAATTGCTCGGCTGGGGGAAAAAGTGTTTTTTTCTTCAAATCCATAAATTAGCACCTCATTCCACATAATTGCAACCGCTGAGGCGACTCGAGCTCAAGCTGCCGGTTGCTACCGCTTTTGCCTTTGCGTTCGCCGTCTTTTGCTTGGCTTTTGCTTGATTGAAGCTTTCAAAATGCCGTCCAAACGGGAGGAGGGGAGGAGAAGACGAGGGGAGGAGGGCAGGCCAAAGGGGGCCGAGTGCTAAGTGCAGTGCAAATATTTGCAGGCAGCCAGCTGAGCTGCTGCTGCTTTTTATTTTTTTACCCGCCACTATTCATTTATCAAATCAAGCTTAAAGTGAGCAGCAGGTTGGGGGCCACATGGGAGGTGCACTTCCTCCGATCGGCGATCCCCCCTCCCTATGTCCCGCTCCCCGGTCCGCCACTCGGCCGCCAAGTCAATTGAATCAGTCGAGCGGCAAACGCTGATTAGCGGCTAAAACCAACAGCAGCCGCATCGGAGAAGCAGCAGCAACACGCTGGACAAGCTCCCTGGCACGTCCACGCCGCGCACTTTACTCAATCAGCGGACAGGAAAGCGAACAGCTACAGAGGAAAAAAGCAGATGTAGGTAGCCCATCTAAAAGTTCGAGTCCACAACACTTTCAAGAAGATTTAAAAAAATACATATTTTTGCTAATCTGTTTTTACTACGATTTTTTTAAACTCATTTCCAAAATCTAAGTTTTTAGGTTTAAAATCCTATCGACTGGAGGTATTTATAACATTCCATAGTTGGACAACTTGTTGCTTGATTTTCTCCGAAATACTGATGAAATGGTTTAAAAAAAACGTTTTCTAATATTTTCTCTTTACCCTCTTGTTGAAATTATTCAATTTTTTGGCCTACAACAGGATTTTTTTTATTAAAAAAAATTTTTTTTTTATATTGTTATTTTTTTACACAAAATGTTGTGTTAAATAGTTTGTACTTTGAAGTAGATATCGCCATGACTTTTTCACTTGCTTCAGATATTTTGGTAACACAAAAATATGTTCACACAACAAATTTTAGAACTTTCTTTCAGTGCAGACCGCCGGAAGGCAGGCCACAGAGCATCGAACACGTCAATTGGCCGCGAAATTAACGCATTTCGCGCTTTCGTTTCTAAGCCAATCTGCGATCCATTTGGACTTAACAAGCTGACAAGCCGCCGATCGGGTTTTCTCGGCTTTTCAGTTAATCATGCGGCGAAAGCCGAAAGCAAAATATTGTTATTACAATCAGAGGAAAGCACTTACAGGCTTTTCTGCGGCCGATCGTAAATTATGTGGAGTCAGGGAGTTGGAGAATCGGAGAATCATAAAGTCAGAAAATCAGAGAATGTTAAGGGGTTTTCCGTCTATTATTCTACCCATCCATTTGTTTCGGGGCAATCCGATAAGCGGCGGTGGACAAACGAGATGCCGACACCGACAAATGCCGTACAGGACATTAGTGTCACATGGAACAAGGGAGATGGAAATCCAGGGGCTTGGGACGGGCCCACGTTGCTGGGATATTTTGGGATGCTGCGATGCTTCGATGCTGCTGCGGTTGCATTTTGGGGGCACTTTGCGGTCAGGTCATCGTCATCTTATCGGGTCTTAGGGGCGACGGCGATGGCAACCTGTTGGTTGCCTCATTTTTCATTGCCCCTTTGTTGTGACAACAAATGGCCGGGCGACTGTTGGGCTGCCGGCTGTCGATTTACATTTAAAATGCCCCCTAATCGCCTCTCCAGCGGACCGCGTGTGTGGTCCTTGTACTTGGCAATTAAAAGGGAGAGTCGGCCCAAAAGCCGCTTACCGAGGTTCTCAACGATCGACTTCGTTAGCTGCACTGGGAGAAATGTTCGGTTTATTCTCTTTAAGGTTTTCGATATTTTAGTAATCGAAAAAGGAACATTTTTGTTTTATAAGTATTTTAAAAAATTTATTTATTTTCCTGAAAGTATTTAATATTGGATCTTGTATCTTGACTATCATTAAGATCATTATAAGATCATCAAATGTTATGTAATTCGTTTTCTCTGTGTTAAAAATAAATCAATTTCATCATAAATTAATTTTATTTTTACAGAGATTTTTGAAAATCCATAAACTGTTCATAATTAATCATCTTGAATATTTGTAAAATTTCTTACCATCTAGTGAAAAACTCTCTCTATTTTTCTCTGAGTATCTGGTTCGTGCGTGTGCATTTAATCGCCGCTGAGGTGCCAAAAGTATCTCTGAAATGCGTGGCATTCCGGGCACCCAAAAGAGGGAGATGGCTAAATGTACTGCATACTGCGCCCTTGCGGATTTCGCTGAAATTCAGAATCGTGAGAGAGTTGCGACTCATTTAAATCTCGTTTGCGCATGCGTCGTGTGTGGTCTTCGTGTTCAGGTTCCAGTTTGGCTCGAACCCCTCCAGCCCCTCGAGCCCCCTCTGCCCCACCCTCTTTTGGCCATTGTCTGCGGCAAGTTATCGAGTGGCTGCGTTGATAAGCCGAACTCAACGCCTGCCAATTAGGCCTAGAACGCGGTATCTAATGCCAAGTGCCAAGAACCCGCTAATTGGGAAGGGGGAGGGGTGGCAAACTATTCACTATCCACTCGCTGACAGACAGGGGATATGGAGTGGAGTGGGCTAGGATATGATATGATACCCCCCAACCAGTAACCATTTTGAACGTCAGCACTGGCGATAAGCGACTAAATTATTAACACGAACACCCAAAAGCGGCAGTTCCTTCGCCAAAGGAATGAAGTCGGCGGCTCCATCGATTGTTGAGTCATAAAGTATATCGCATGCCCAGATAAAAAAGGCTCCGGCTTTTGGTCCGAACACCTGAGCGGTGCATTTCCCATGAAATTGTTGAAAAATTCAATTTGGAAAAGTCTCGTCCGGCCCATGAAAACTTAATTTGCACCGGGGGAGCTGCCGGCAATTGAGTTGTGTGTATGCTTTGGCCTTCCATCGGAGTGCCTACTGTAGTGGAATCCTATACATAGTCCCCACATCCAATTAAACGATCATGCATCAGAACCATGGACACTAAGCCGCTTGGACTTGTTCCCTCTTCAAGTTTGCGGCGATGATGAATTGGGTTTGTCAAAAGCCGCGTGTCAGAATATTTCGCTACCGTTGGTGGTTGAGGGGGTTGAGGGGGGGTTGAGGGGGTTCCGGGGGATATGGACACCCACGCCAAGAGCTGCTCGCAAGCCCAATAAAATTATAAGCTGGATTAGTGTCATCCCGGACAAACAACGACAGCAGCAGGCCAACTGAGAATCCACCGAGGAAAAACATATATCAATTTCTTTGAGAACATTATTCTTAAAGCTTAGTATTTCGAGGTTTTAACTAAAATAGTGAATATATTCTTAAGTTATGCTAACAAAAATCTGAAAAACAACCGAATAAAATATTTTTGATATAGGAAAATAAGAGATTAATGGAGCTTTTCTGGCTAGATCTACAAAATTATTAATAGATCTGTACCGAAAAAGGCTAGAAATGGCAGCCCTGGTATTCTTCTTTATAATAAACAATTAAATGCATTCATTTATAAATATTAATAATTTTGTATAATATTTAAAATATTTAATTTTTCTGTGTGGAGTGTATAACTAGGCATGGTTCGATTCTTTTTGAAGGTGGAGTGTAGGATATAATAATACCAAGTGTTCCGTGGAAGACAGCAGCTACTGTGACTGATTGATTTGTTTGTGCTCAAGGTTGTGCCGTGATCGGGATCGGGATCCGATTGACTTTGGACCCCCCAACGCAGTGCAAGGTCGCCAGAAATCGTCATAAAACTGGCAAGGATCTCCGGCTCAAGGATGCCGGCCCACTCACGGCTCGAAGTCCTTGAACTGATGCGCGTGGCACGCGTGTCAGGGAGTCAAGAAGCAGGTCCTAAGGTCACAGGTCGTGTGTCCTTTGTGTCACCGGTCATTGTGAGAGTCTCGAACGCGTGGCAGCTACAATATGCGATATGCGATCTGCGATCCGCTTGTAATGACCCATCCTTCCGGGTTAATTGCGCTGACAGCCTTCGGAGCAGCCTTGGATTGCACACTTTCTTCCACGGCTCAAAACGCTGCAATCAACAACTCGCAAATTCCACAACTCGACTCCAGCAGCGCTTCCATGTTACCATCTTTCGCCAGATTATATCGGGCTGGACTTCATTAACGGTGATTTGTAATGGGAGTTCCCAGAGTTTCATGGCCCGCCATCGATAAAAATCGCATTAAGTGCAGTAAATGCGTTGGCCATTTTCCGGGCCTGCATTATTCATTTGTGCCGTTGCGGTACGGGCCATAGATCTTGCATTATACTGCATCTGTATCTGTATCTGTCATAAGAGTATCTTACAAATTGGTTGGCGCAATTATCGCCAGTGCGCCCGATAACGGACCCCCTCGATCCGCGATCAATGGGGCTGGGACACCGACGGATGAGCCCGGTTAATTGCTTCTCGGATCCAAGAGCCTCTGAGGATCTGAGCATCTGAACATCCATGGAGCCGATCCACAAGGTGGCGATAGTGAGAGAACATCGCCGCAATTATCCAGATACATTTGGCTTAATTGCGGAACAACCGGGGAGCGTGTGAAGCAGTTGCGATTGGATTGCTTTCGAGCAATGGGAGTGGACATGCCATCTGCAGATTGGCGCTCGAAAATGTGCTCCACAATAATTGATGTTTATAAGGAAAGTGCTTATATCAATGGGCAAAAATTCTACACTGATCTCTAAAATTAATGTTCTTAAATTGATCAAAGCAATAAAATATTATTGAATTTATTATAATATCTTCTTTGTAAAAGGGTTCCCTAATTTAATGACTATTTCTTCCCTTATAAACTTGACTTCAACTTATTCAACGAATATCAAGCAGCTTCTGACTAATAAATTCGTAACAAATCAATGACCCCGCCCAAGGAGTCCCGAAGAATCCTAAGATGAAGACAAGGACCCCGACTAACAATACGAACCATGGACAGTACAAGAATTTCTACTTTAGCACCACGGAGTTGGCAGTTTGGAGTTGAGATGCAGCTGCATCCGCAGATGGAGGCATTCTTCACGCATCTCAAAATATGCCACAGAAGCTGGTGGAGAAGGGGCTAACAGATGAAGGGAAGGTGAGGGGGAGGAGGAGGGGGGTCTGGAGACCGGGTCCATTGGCGAGTCGAAAATATTAACCAAAAGTGTATGCCAAAAGCATCCCTGCCCCTGCTGCCCACTGCCCACTGCCCAATGCCCAGATCGACGTTGTCGCGGTCGCTCGACGTTCCCACCAGTTCAACTCTAATTGTGACTTTATTTGCGCATTTATTGCGGCCCAAGACACAGATACACACTCACACTCGCACAGGGCCCTTTGCAGCAGTTTAAAGCATTCAACATTCAGCATCCCAGCGTCGCAGCATCCAGTATCCACCATCCAGTCTCCAGCATCCTTAGCGCTGCGTCCACTTGGGTGGTCTCGAACAACTCGCGGCGCATCTTCAAAGCCCCGTCTCGAACCTGAACATGCACCGAACCTCAAGCTCGGGCTCAAGCTCCGGCTGAACCTGAACCTGAAACCTAAACTCAACCTGAAACCGAGGCGGGGGAACCAGAATGGGATTGAGAACGAGACGGGGGCAGCGTTGCCTGCCACAGAGAGAGAAAATTTATACCAAACATTAAACAAATCTAACAGTTTTGGGTTCAAAATGTTCCATGAGCCATGATAGTTTAGGATGTTTAAATAAGTATATTATATATTTAACACTCATTTATAACAACTTTGTTATCCTCCTCATACTAACAGAAAAATGTTATTATGTTTATATTTAAAAATGATATCCTAAATATTTTCATAGAATATTTGACTTATTGTTCTTTTAAATGGAATTTTTATGATCAGAAAGATTCCACACACAATTAAAAGACGTCGGGGTAATATCGATATGCGCATGGTAAATTTCTGTCATATCGTTTTTACCATCAATTCGAAATGGAGAGAGATAGAGCTTAAAGTTACATGAGTGAGAGGAAGATAGACATTTTTAAAATTCGAAATGGCCTGCCATTTACATTTCAAGCATATCAAGCCAAAATTGATGCCACAAAACGTAAAATCGATCATCGTTTCATATCATTTTTTTTTGTGGTTGCAGAAGCAGCTTTTATAAATGGTGATCATTTAAAACGATCCTGTAAAATATCTTTATACATTTTTTAATCTTTTTAAAAAACCAAAACTAAATCATTTCTTTAACATTTTTAAGGTAAAGTAATAATTATAATAATAATATTTCTATCAATATCCTTACAATATGAAAATACAAATAGTTCGTCGGTTAGTTTTATATAGAAATTTTAACTTTTATATACCCATTTTAACTACAATAAGGCTTAAATAAATATGATTTTGACAGCCACATCCAAAACTGTAAATAAAATATTTAATCCCCCTCGATTATACTCCTTTCTCAGTGCTTTTGCCAGTTTGAATGCTGGGGCTGTGGGGCATGCAACCGCAACTCAAAAGCTGAGACTTGGCGGCAGCAGCGATTCTGCACCCAAACTGAATTCTAAATGATCGTTGAAAATTCTGCGGAACAGTGTTTCGTTGGAATTTGCAAATGAGTTGTGTTCGTTCGCCGAGGATCGAGCAGCAGAACAACCACCATCGCATCGCCATCGCCCACCCTCTCTATTCTCGGGGCTGCCTTTGGATCCAGTGCAAATAATAAATTCTCAGAGACATTCGGGAGACGTTGTAATCCCCCAGAGCCAAAAAGCCCAGACTCCCTGACTCTGACTGCGACTCTGCGAATCCATGACCCATTTTGCGATCCCTCCTAGGCGGCTTGTTCGGATTTATTGAAATTAATCACCCCTGGATGGTTGGTTCGAGGCTGGTTGGTTCCGCAAATAGATTTCCCCCCTGATTGATGGGCTTCGATTCCTGTTCGATTTTCAACATAAATCAATTTCACAAATTTGCAACTTTCGCTGACCGAAGAGCTGGGACACAGTGACCCAAAGCTAATTAGGAGCGTGGTAGGGAAAATGGAGGCTAAAGAAGCCCAAAGGCTAAAGCGTGTGGCACGCTCGATTTTGACTGCCGATTCGGGCTCCAAATTAATGGCCTTGTCGCCTTGTCGACTTTCATTTCGTTCGACAGCTGCGGAATTTTACACGGAAAACTAATTTGTGTACTTTTCAACGGTCAAGAAATAGCCGAAAATCAATCTAGTATCACGAATACACTTGCTGACAATCAGCTGACTTCCGGAATCCCACTAATTGCAGTTTTATGTGTACAGCTTGATTTTCTCACACTCGCCTGTGAAACGTGGCTGCCTAATAATAGTACATTTACTAGATCCAACACTTATTAAAACCCATCAAAAGTGATCTTACAATCGCATATTAATGCAAAGTGTGAACAGATTCGGATTAAATCAACAGTTTGAAAGGTGCGATTTGCGTAGATTGGACTGGGAGCTCTCTATAAATAAGCATAGAGACCTGAATGGGAAACTATCTTCCCAACTGACATAACTCACTCGGAAGCCTTGTGGCATATTTCATCTCTTTTATTTTCTATAAGCATGGCTGATTTCCAGCTACTCCGTGACGGCACGTAGACCCTAGAGAGTCAGTCGAGAAGTCGGGAGATCCAAAGAAATTAATATGCATTAGGAAGTAGAGAGAAGGCCTTTGAAAGACGGAATACTAAAGTACGATATGGTCGAGAGGAAGGTGTTTATCCGATAGCAATCAGGCAACTTTGTTAGTTCTAATTGATATTAAGTTTCCTAAATGTTTTAATTACAAAGAATTAAAAAATATTTAGAGGCAAAGAGAAGTTTCTTTTAAGATATTGTCAGAAATATCATTTATGAATTTTAAGAATTTTTAAGATTGGAAACTTCGAAGTAATACACTTGAATCTGATTAAATTAAAAAATTATACTTTCGAAAGTTACAAGATTATAGTATTGAATTTGGATGTCTTCTTTCACTTAAAATAATAAATCAGTTACCAAGAAGAATCCATATGTAAGTGAAAAACATTTGTTTGCACTTTGTTATAACGAATTTTCCACTCCGCACCTTTGATTCTTCAATTTGCCATATCGCACACACCTTTGCACACCTGTGCATATCTCGTCGGCAGTAGGCGCCACTGCAAATAAGCCACTAACAACAATAATAAACAAACAATTACAAAATGGGGGCACAGCAAACAAAACTGACACTTTACACCTTTTCATTATCGCTGGCAAGCTGGCAAACAAATCAAGAACAACAATGAAGAGGAGCAAACAACCGAGGGCCGAGAACAATGCGAGAAACAGAGGAAAAGGGGGAGAAGTCTGGGCAAATAAGTAGGTGCAGTGTATTATTTGTTTTATCGCTGAAATTGCCAGAGAACCCGACGACTGGCGACCAACGAGCGGCTAAAAAGCGCTAAGCTTTTCCATCTGGTTTTCCCCTCCTCAGCTCTCAACCACCCACTTGAAATGGTATCCTACTACCTCACTGAGGAATCGTCAGATTGAGACGGCAATTTCAGTGCTCAGCGGTCCGCAAAGCTTTGGATGGATCTTTCGAGGTTCGGATGGATCTTGGAGCCCCTCCTTTTGAAAAGGGGGTGGGAAAATGCTCTAGTGCTTTAATCATGATCCCATTTGGACTGCACATGGGGAAATGAAAACGTTGCACATAATTTATGGTCTGCGCATGCGTGGCCCTTGCTGTGGAATTAAAAATTCCCTCGAAAGGGGGGAATTATCAGGCCATTTTGGGCGGACTGAAAGGGGGGGTCGTTATGGAAGAGCAGGTCAGCGAGGCAGAACAAAGCTAATATTAAACCAGAGGTGGCATAAATTAAACGTTCATAGCACGTATCATTTAACAGGAAATTGCGCATTCCGCTGGCTCTCTATAGAAAAACCCCTTCACATACCCCTTATTTCTGTTTTCTGAACCGCTGCTCTTGATCGAATGGCCAGACATTAAGTCATAATTGCGACTGTGGCGGCATTTGTATCTGTCAGATACATTTCGAAGTTGGGGAAACTTGAAATTCGAAACTTCGAAAACCAGTTTCCCAGGCCAGACAAGGACAGCAAGAGACAGGGAGAGAAAGAGAGCGGGGTATAGCTGTTAGAGGGAGAGAGCCGAAGACTCTCCACTCTCCACTTTCCACAAGGAGTTCAAGGAGTCTCATAACTCTGGGGCGGAGCCATATAGACCACATCTGTTCATCTCGAGGATGGCAAGCTCTGTATTTATGACCCTGGCTTAGGAGGCTCGCAATTTAATTAGTCTCGTGTTCCGGGGCGAAACGAAAACTGTTGAGAGAACGAGGAGACTTAGTTTTTAGAAGGCTTTCGGTTCCACTTCGGTTCCAGTTGCGGCCAATTAAGCGATCTGGCCATGGCCAAAGTTAACCACCCCTCCCCGGGAAAAGTGAGAGAGGCGAAAAAGAAACGATCTTGCATCTTCCATCTCGCATCTCCAATTTCCGTTGTGCCTGGTGGGCAACAGACGGCCAACAAATTGCGCACAACTTCATCATAATCAACGCTCGGACAGCTGCAACATCGCGGCACTGCGGCAACTTGCGACCAGCAACAGCAACTTGCAACAACAATGGCCTGCGATCCCGAGCCCGATCCCGATCCCCAGACGCTGGCGAGTGGCGAAAAACTAAGGTTAAACGCTGGTTAAATTATTTTACGTGCCTCCCAAGACTGGAGACTCCGACTTGGAGTCCGAGGCCGAGGCCGAGTCCATCGCATCCCATAACTCAAAGATCGGCGGGGAGTGGAGAGTTGAGATCGGGTAGCGGGGAAAATGATGTGAAAATTGTGCCATAACTTTTGGTTGCTGCTGCCGCAAGTTGCTGCCGCCGCTGTCTCCTTGGTGTTGCATGTGGCATGTTGCTTGTTTGTTGCCGTTGTTGCTCAATCCTCTCGTGCTTCGGCCCGGCTTTTGTTTCTCCATCGCTATTTGTTTTGGCCAATCGAAGCCACAAATCATAAATTGCATTTTACGATATTGATTGACCAAAATGCTCTTGTCGGCGTGGGCGTGTTTGAGGCGTTTGAGCCGTTTGAGCTGTTTGCTGGCTGAAAACCCTGTTCACTGGCTTTTCCCCGGCCACTTTTCGCGAGCTTTTCGCTCTGGGCCCTCGTTGTTTGCTTTGGCAGGAAATTATTATTATTATTATTTGTTTGAGATTAAATATCACTGAATTATGGGGTTGTCCGTCGAGTTTTCTCGCATTCGATTGCTTTTTGTTTGCACAATTCACACTCAAAAGGTCGAGTTGAATGAGTGTGGGAAGGGGCCTTTGCGCAAAAAATTAATTGCCCAAGGTATCTGGGCATCTGAAATGTTTGTGGGATTTTTTTTATATTTTTTTTTTAGTATCCTTATGACTTTTTGTATTGAATTTCCCAGGCGAATGATGATTGATACAATATGATATTCAGGGTGTTGTTATTATCCGGAATATTATTATTGGAAATAATGTAGATTATAATTTTTCCTGACCTTTTCATTTTCCATTTTTCCCTCTTGTCAAGTGTCCTAATAATCCTCCCCGAACCTTCTAAAATCATTTTCATATCCCTTCAATTTACTAACTCTGCTTTATGGTCCCCAGATTTCAGCAACTGAGTCACGTTCGAACTGCAGGCCAAAAAAGGATCGCGACATGAATCAGTTAGGCAGCTGCTGGGACTTATAGCTATGACGGCAACAACAATAGCCGAGTGATGGCTTATGAAGACATAAATTTGCAAATTGAAGAGCCAAACCTAATGAACATCATCCGCGAGATGATGGGACGATGATGGCGACTGGGAACCTGATCCAGCTTAATACTAAAACCCATTTCCACGAGGCCATTTAAGAGCAGGTGGCGGGAGGGGGAAGGGGGAGGGGTGTCGCTGGCAGGGGAAGAGAGACAGAGACCTGCAATTAAACCATTAAATTAATGAGCTAGCCGGTCGAGAGAAGAAGAAACGACAAGTGCAGGAAGGAGTGGCAGGCAGTCGAGAGTTAAATGAAAAGCGCGTATGCAGCCGGCCACGCCCACTTTTGGCTGCCACCCATTTAATTGCAAAGCAGGCAAGAAGAGAAGTGTGCACGGAAAACAATTGGGGTATGGAAACTATAGGTTTAAAACTATTTTTTTTTAGATAAAAATTATTATTAGCATACCAAATAATATGTTCTACATTGTACGTGAGCGGCAGAGACCGAGCAGAGCTTTTGCTAAGTGGGACGACAGCTGCTTTAAATGTTTGATTAAATTTAAAACTAAATTTCCTACATTTAATAAGATCTATCATCAAAGTATTCATATTTTTGTAACCCTTTTAACAGGTTTAAAAATTTTAAAAAAAATTATACATTTTAATAAGCGTTTAATGTCGCATTTTGAATAGTTACTTTTGAACACAAAGTTGTAACGTAACCATTTTTGCCGTGTAATAAGGGGGTAGAGTGGAAAAACGAAGCAGACGAAGACGACAAGGAAATTGCATATGGGCAAGAACAAAATCGCCTGGCAATTAACCACTTTGATGGTGGCTGCCATGGTGTCCATGTCCGCGGTGGTGCCGTCTGCCTGTCCCAGTCTGTCCAGAGTGGTTCATTGGCTCAGTGGCTCCGTGGCTCCGTGGATCCGGGGGATCGGTGGTTGGCTCTCGGCCTTCGGTAAGTGGCACTTGTTGTGCCCATGTTGCTGCGGCTACATTTTTATTATTAAATTGAATTGGGTGCTTAAATAAATTATTTAATAAGCACGTGATCTACGCAGCTTTTTTGCCCGCTTAAGCAATTTCAACCAGCTTCGCAGTCGAGTTGTTTTATTTTCCATATTTTATTCCAGGGCCAAGGGCCAATTGCTGGCTCCGCCCCACCAAGTGGAGTGTTTCGGTGGTTTTGGTGGTTTTAGCGGTTCTGCGGGTGAGTGAGTGAGTGAGTCTTCATCTGGCAGCATTATTAAATCATTGCAATTTGGCCAGGGCCGAGTTAACCAT
Organism: Drosophila pseudotakahashii; assembly: GCA_035046095.1. NCBI lineage: Eukaryota > Metazoa > Arthropoda > Insecta > Diptera > Drosophilidae > Drosophila > Drosophila pseudotakahashii. The sequence continues at coordinate 447,593 of JAWNOE010000247.1, read as the reverse complement.
TTTTTGCGGCCTCTGTAATAACAACGCGAGTCGAGCCGCCATAGCTGTTACATGGCCAAGAGTGCTGGCCAGCTCCTCATATATAATTCTCCACTTTATGGCTGAATTGCAAGTTTCATGCGGCAACTCCTCCTGCCTGCACTGAGGGAAATTTGTAGACATATTTGTTGCAATATTTTTATGTTTTAATGTGTTTTTTAGTTTTAATTGTTAAATTTTTAATTATTTTTCAGATAAATTGTAATTTAATTAAAATGAAAGTGTAGAAAAAAGTTTAAAAAATATATATATTTATTGAGTTCATGAGATTATTGTTTCAGAAGAACTTAATTAAATAGTAAGTATACTTAAGAAGTGTTAGTATTAAGCGAAACATTAAATATTTTAATTTGTGTATTTCGTTAAAAAAAAATGTGATAATAAAAATAAACTCGTTTTGATGAAATTCTGTATCAATTTGAACGAAATCATGATGATAAAAACTATATTTCAAGAGTATGCTGAAATAGTTTGAACATGACGTTTTTTGCTTTTAACCTTTATTGATTTTAATAGAAAGAGAATTCGAAAATGCATTTTCCTATACTTAATTACATGAAAATTTACCAGTGAATATCGAAATGATCTGCAGCTTTTTTCTCTGTGTTTATGGCAATCTTTCACTTGATCGAACGATCGTTTGCCGCGTACTTTCAGTGCAATTTTTCTCGAACGGTTCGTATGTGTGTGTGCCCCACTCAATCACGCCTGGAAAACCCCTCCCCCTTCTTGGGCCAACCCCCTCCTGCCACGCCCCCTGCCCCTTTCACAGCTGTGGCATGCTGCTTTGTAATAACCATAATGGCGCGCACGATTTATGTTTTAATTTTGCATTTACTGGCCTGAGAAAGAAGAAGAAGACGCTGCAGAATATGGCGGAGAATCTGGAGAATCGGGGCGAAAAACAAGAAGATGAGCGGTCCATGCGTCTTAAGCTCAATTTGATTGCCGCTGATAGCCGTGCAATTGCTGTTGTTGTCGGGCTCTGAAATGGAAATTATGTTTGCAGGCGCTTTAAATCGATTAAGTGATCCCCATCAATGGTTTCCATGGCAGCAGCAGCGAAAGAGCAGCTGCCCCTTTCGGCCCCCGGGCGAGAAATAAAGCCACATCCACTTGGCCGAGAGTGGGGACGCGTTAAGATGAGTGGATTGGAGTTGAGTGACTCCTGGCACATGTGAGCGATGCATCTTCCATCGGAGCATCGTCTAATTACTATATCTTTCAGGTGCCGCAGAGAGGTAAACCCAGTCGAAATTAGTTTGGAAACTTGGCAATAACAATTTGAATGATTATCTAATTCATTTTTAATAGAATGAATGAATGAAAAATTTTTATACATTTTTTGAATTTGCCAAATTTTTTTTGAGCTTTTTTTTAAGAGCATTGAGTATAAATTTCAGGCAGATTGAACCACAAAACTATAGCCTTTTCTTCTTCAAATGAGAGTGTCGTTTTATTTATTTTAGAGTTCATGCCATTCATTCATTTATTCAATTGATAAAACTCAAAATTCAAATTCATTCAATATTATTAATCTCAAAATTCTAATTAATTCATTCACATAAATAAAAACAACTCAAAATAATTAATTAAATCAATTTATGCAGGGTTCTAATAACAAATAACAAATATAACGTTCAACAATTAGAGAATTTTAGCCCTTATTAAATTGTTTATTATACATAAAAAGCATTTTATATTGTAGCATTGAATATCAATTTCTTTTGTTTATAAAATATAAAATATGTTTTAAAGTATTTTATTTTTGTAATAGAAATTTCAAATTTTATAACATTTCTCAAATATGTTTGAGAATATATTTGCAAAGTCATTAACAAATCAACCACCCACCTACCTATTATTTATTTTTGTCACTAAATTGTTATAAAGAATTTTAAAATATGTTTAACATAAAAAAATCATATATTTTGTAAGGCAAACTTATCATTTCTATAAGAGTTACCCACCTTTAGCCCATCTTTTCAGTTAAAAAACAATTTAATGTCAAAAGAGAATATTTTTCCTATCTAAAAATGTATCTAGGCCCAAACACATGCTTTTCAACTGTATGCCATATCTAGGCGAACTATCAAATTAAGCCGAAACTCGACTCCGATTAACCATATAAGCGGGAACCACGGGGCTCTGCAACATTTTGGGCACCACTCAGTGCCCCCACATTCCTTCGAGCCTTCGAGAGTTTCACTTTGGCGCCTTCTAACCTTTAGAGAAAAACCAAACTGAGCCAAATCGAATTGAATCGAGAGCTGACAGAAGAATGCAGCAGTCGTAGAGCACAATTTACCATCTACTTAATATAGGCGCGACATTCTGTGAGCCAAATGCAGCTGCCAATTGCAGTTGCAATTGCTGTTGCTACCGCTGTTGCTGCTGCTGTTACTGCAGCAACATTTGCTGCTGCTGCCAATTGTCAGCGTGCAACAATCTACACCATTAAACAAACGATGCGAATGGGAAATGCTGGCAAGCTGCCTTATATAGACAGGGCTCGAAGTTGGCAATCTAATTAGTGTTAAGTTTGCGGCGGCTGTGGATTTGGCTTTTTAATTAAAGCCAGCCAGGCAATTAGAGTAGCTGAAAAGCAAATCGTGAGAGTTTTTGTGGCTCGTACTAAACATTTGGCAGACCGCAATTGCCAGCGCCGCATGTTGCAAACCGCAGAGAATTTAATTTGGCACAGGGCTACGGCTACGGCTATACGGCTATCAGGATCAGGACACCTTTCTTTGGCTGCGAAGAACAAAAAAATTAGCTAGGCAGGCGGGCCGGGGAACACATGGCCAGCAGGACACAGCAGGACATCGGAGGACTCGCAGTGCGGAATGCAGTTGACTTCTTGTTGGCGCAACAATGATTAGTTTCGGTCAAAGTCAAAGGAGTCGCCTCCGAACATGAGTGTGTGTGTGTGTGTGTGTGGGCCAGGTCTATAAACAGGAGTTGCCTTTCGGCCCTGCCTTTCTGGCCGAACGGCCTGCCTGCGGTCGATTTCGCTGTCAAAACAAGACGATTTATGCCTTTGTATTGAGAGCAATCGGGATAACAAGGCATTTGCCGACGCCCTCGAAAGGTGCACAAACAACCAGGGAACTGCAGCCAGGATCGCAGCTAGGATCGCATCGGATGGGAAGGGATGGGGAGGGGGAAAGGGAGGACCGATGCTGATGTTGATGTATGTTCGATCGACGGATCGTGCATTAGATGCCATCGCCTGGTGGCCGCTTTTAATGACTACAGCAATTAATCTAAGAGCCTCGTCCGCCTCCGCTGCAGCAACTACATACACTGAGAAAAACAAATCAAATTTATTTGGCAACCTATTTCTTCTAGCTTTTATAAGGTGCAATAACATTGTATTTATTTTTTAAATAAATTAAAATATTAAATAATGAAAGACTTAAACTTGATTTTAGTTCTTTAAATGTTTTATTTTCAAAATACAAGATATAATTTTTATGGAAAAACTAACAATGTTTGGTTTACTATAATCCTAAGTTGTATTATCAGTATTTTTGAGTATGGTTAATAAATATTTAGAAACCAAATCACGTTATGTTCTATTTTCTCTCTGTGCAAACACACATGTACGTGTTGCCATATGAACAGCAAAATTAATGCAACAATCCGTTCTTATCGGACCGAAGAGCCGAGAACTCGGCTTGTACTTAAGTGGCATACATTGTAAATCTCTTTAAATGAGCATTTAAGCAAAGCGAAGACACCGATCTCGATACGAATACGGATCCGTATGGGATTCGGAATGAGAATGCGAGCTCCGCCGGCCGGCCACTCCTGCAGTTTATGTGTGACTGTAATTCAATGCTCAATGCGTTGATAGCATCGCCCAGAAAGTCGCTGGAAAATACAGAGTCGCTGGAACCCTTCGGCAGCGGATTGTCCCAGAAGCCGGATTGTACTGTCACTGGTAGCCGAGGACCCAGAGTCTTGAGGATGCGGGATGGCATGGCCGTCGAGGTGGAGGAGAGGCGATCGGAGACGATCAGCCTTCGTCTGCCGTTTGGTGTCCTCAATACGGGAATACCCTGCGCTTTATAGAGCTGCCTGAAAAGCTTCTGTTATATGTAACCTATAATATAATATATTAAAAATATTCTCCAAATATTGTACACAAAATTTACATTTTCCAAATTGGGTTTTAACTATTTTATAGCATTTCTGTTTGGAACACCAAAATGTATTATATCTAGATGTGTATTTCTAAGGCACTATAAAGGAAATGCCAATCCTAAAACATCAGAACAGTGAGATTGTAAAAATAAACTAAAAATCAATCCCATTTTTATTATATTTCGTATACTATAAATCCAATAATATATGATCTTCTCCTTCTTAATATAATCTTTTATTATAAAACTAATAAACCTATTAAAAAACTTGCAGTAAATTATGCTTAAATATTACCCATACAAACTTAAGAGTATTCCGAATTCATGGTCTCCATCCTGAAAGCTCTGCCACCTTGTTCTGCTGTCCTCCGTTTGGGAATATTTATTGTATTGTTGCATTTGTTTGCTGCTACTTTGGCTGCTGTTGACGTGGCCATTGCTGCCGTGGTTGTGGTTGTTGCTGTTGCTGTTGCTGTTGCCCTGTGTTTCGACTGCCTCAGTTGTTTGTTGCTGCTGATTGTCGTTGTCGTCGATGTTACTCGCGATCGCCTTTCAACGCGCGATCGATCGATTAATGATCGCAGGAGGCCCAAAGGGGAGAAACTCGTTGTTTGTTGTTGTTGTTCCTATTTCCCGCTGTTGTTGTCGCCGCGACACTTTCACCGGCTCCTCAAGAAAATCGAAAGATATAAAGTAAAGTAAAATTAAGAAGGAGGGGGAGATGCCTCGATGGTCACCCACTGACTCGGCAATTACAAGTAATATATCATTAAAACAGGACACCGGACAGGACACATGTGCTGGGTGCAATGTGCCGCAAACATCAGAGCAAAGTCGCTCGAATGCCGACGAGAAATCGGAGCCTGCACTTGTTTTCGGGGATGCCAGGACCTAAACGTAGACCACCCAGGCTAGAGCTCGGTAATCACCCACAAAACTGGGCATTATGTCGGTCAGTTAACAACATAAAAAGTCAATAAAAATCCTTTTGACATTTCTTGTCCTCCCTCAGCCGTTTGACCAAATGCCGACATAATTGTTGTGACAGCCAGACGCACACACATAAACACAAGTGGTCGGGGGAGGGGGGGACGAAGAAAAAGGACACAATCCCTAGCAGATTATATATACTATATGGCCTGACAATGGCCGAAATTAATGGGCACAGGACCTCAATGCGGTGAACAGCCAATGAGGCAAGAATCGGTCAGAAGAATTCCCCCGGGGGAGAAAGTGTTTTGTCGGCACCGATGAATTGCATCAAACGAGACTCGCAGATACAAAGATACCTCCGATATCTCAGGCCAAAGCGTTAAGTCATCGGGGGTCGATCAATCGATGGATCCGCCAGGAAGTCTTGCTGCGCCGCACAAAATATTTTGACACTAAGCGCGGCAATTCCATTTGTCTCCGCTTACATTGCCAGGGCTTCTTAAGCCTTTTATGGCCACCGCGCCCACTAAGCCTCTTATGGCATATGGCATATAGCATATAGCATAGGTTATAGCAACCACTCTACGCCGATCTACCGGAACTATTTCGAAGCCCCATTAATGCTAATGGCATCCGCGGACCGAACTCATTGCAATTTGCGTGAAATATTGGCGAAACTTTGTATGCGGCTCATGTAATGTCCAGTCATAAATATCGAAATGAGTTTTCAGCACATCGAATGGAAATGGGAGGGGCATTCGGGAATGGCCAAGGAAATGGCTATAGAACACGAAGTTAATGGGTGGATTATTACGAGGGAAATCAAGTAGTTGGGTTGGAGTGATAGACGGATGATTAAGTGGCTGCTAAAGTGATGGTATATTGGTTAATGAAAGAGGCGACGCATTTTAATACCGGTTGTCCCAGGGAGTTCGAGTATAAATATAGTTTTGATAAATAAAATATTAGGAAATAGCTTTTATAGGATTTATTTTAATCAAAAACTATTTCAAAACTCAAGGGAACCATTTCGTAAATACAATTTTAGTTTTAATTATCAAGGGTTCCCAATAAACTGCATTGGATATTATTTAATAATCTTTTAAATCATAATTTTAACAGTAAAAGTGTATATAAAAACTCAAGGAAACAATTAGGTGAATACAATTTAAGTTGTAATTATTAAAGGTTCTATTAAACTGCATAGGTTATTATTTAATAATCTTTTAAATCATAATTTTAACAGTTGAAGTTATTATAATACTGCAAGAACCAAAAATTAATATAGCAATTTGAAAACTTTTCAAAAAATCTGTAAACAGATTTTAAAAGCACATATTGAAATTTCTTTACCAACCAGTTGGATCTCATGTGTCCGAAAATTCACTGGAAGTTAATCGTTAACCCTTGTTTCCTTCTCCCAACATTTGAAACGAAAATAAGCAATCTAGAGCTAAGCCCAAAAGATATAAGAAGAAGGCTTCGATCGAAGTTTGTGTGTCTTTGGGATGGTTGTGGGGATTGAAGATCGGGGACTCGAGACTCGGGGCTTTCGAGAACAGAGAGACATTTTGCGGAATATTTCTGGGGACCGACATCGGTTGTGTCCGTTGTTATTGTTGTTACTGGTCGTCGGATGTCGTTGGACGCTGGACACTGGACGTCCGACGTCGGTTGCCGGTCGTCTGTCCAAATCGAACAGAGACAGCGACGAGATAATTTTGCAATGCTTATGGCCGCCAATTTGCGGAATATCGCCGTACAAGGAGCCCAAAGCATCCCGAATGCGAGTGTGTGCGTTGATTGGTTCATAAGAAAAGGAGCCGGGCAGGGCCCACAAAAAACCTACAGAAATCATTTAAAAAGCAGGCAAACGGCGATCGTGCTTAAGTATCCCAAAAAAAAAAAAAAAAAGCAGGGGAACAGAATGAAAATAAAGTAAAAGGAGGCAGCTGGAGAGGCAGGAAGGCCAGAGGATGGGGCTACCACGAAGTGCAGCCATGCCAGCGATAGCTACAACTATATAAAGCGGCCGCGAGGAACCCAGTTTCAGTTCCAGACCCGACAGACAGGATCAATATACAACAACGTCGTTTCGGGCTTGTACATAATTTTGCATTTTTATAAGGCAGCAGCAGCAGCAGCGGCAGCAGAACCCTTCTCCGGCGAAACAAAATGTCGGTTACGGACCAGGGCCATTTAAAGACTTCTGCCTGGGAGACGAGAAAATTAAGCCCAGAGTTTTGTAGCCTTTTTCTGTTTCAGTTGTATTTTTGTTCTGTTTTTTTGGTTTTCTGGCTGGCCTGTGCGTGTATGCCCTGGTAATTATTATATACACCATGATGAAGACGAAGATCAGTTCGGTTCAGTTCGGTTTGTGGATCTGGGCATCTGGGTATCTGGGTTTCTGGGCAGACGCAGAGCAGAGCTCTCCGACTCTTCGCTGTCATGTCCATGCGCTGGGGCTGTCAACAGCCTGCGGGATAAAATGATCAACATTGATCGCATAATGATCAGCAGCAACGGCAGCAGCAGCCACAACATTTTTAAATGGTTTTTTCTCCACACAGTAAAGAAAGTCTGGTCACTTGCAAGATTACATTGTCAGTACAATTTGGCAAATATGTAAAGTTATTTTATTACATTTCATTTCTGAATCGTGATTAATTCTTAAATGAAGTTCAATTTAAATCCAGAAAAATATATTTTTACTTTGCCTTTTAAATCCAATTGTTTTCAATTTATATCTGTACCAATTTTCCTTACTTTTTTTTTGTTTTTTGTTACATTTTACCATTAGAGCAATTTTTATTGTCATTATCTATTTATTGTTTAAATCTTCTGATCACTTTATATATCAATATTTTTAATTTCTCGCTTATGATTTTTTAAGATGGTTATAATGTAAGCTCTTTCGATTTCTTTTTTTTTCGGTGCAGCCCAGTTTTTAGCCCGGTTCACTCGAGTTCGCTCTCGGCCAGATTGCTTTTGTTCGCTGCGTAGATCGCTGATTAAGTGCGTGTCTTTCAGGCCGGCTAAGTAAGCTATTATGCGTGTTTCAAGTTTCGCTTTTTGCCGCCCTTTGCTATGATTCCGATTCCGAATACGATCGACCCGCATAATTTAGTTAATTATATTTAATTGAAACTTAAAGCTACCGGTTAAAGTGGCTGCCCGTGCGAAGGTCCTTTTCGCTTCCCAGGTTTTTCGCCGAACGTGCCCCGCTGACAATTTTGCGCCTTTCACCCGCCACTCGAGCCCTGACGAATCTCGATCTCGTTTTCCCCCTTCTTTCCGTTGTGGCAAGGCCATTATCGGGACAGACAAAAGTCAAAGGGAAAACAGAACCCTTCCTTCCCATTTCCCTATCTGTTACACAATAAACGCAGGACTCGCAGGACTTTCCCAGGACGCGTGACATAAATCATGGATGAAAAGCCGAGCACAGGCCACAAAGGGGATTTGTTGTGCAAATCCCTTGAGAATTGATTTGTGCACGCTAATAAGCCCGAACAGAAAACTAAATTATGTTCCAGGAACCACCCAGAAATATCCTGCTTCCTGTTTTGTGTCTGTGGATTTCTCAGCCAAATGACATAATCACAATCATAGACAGCCAACTGTCTGCGTCCTCTAACGTGTATGAATTTCAATTTCAACCCCTCGGCGAACTAAGGGTGGCAATTAGAAATTGTGTTTGCTTTGGGCCACCGACAAAATGGCGTCGCATCGTTATGGTTGCGTTTCTGGTCACGGTTCCGGTTTTGGGTTTCGATTTTCCAAACATGGTTCTGTCCTCCGCCACATACCCTACCCCCATCGCCTAATTCCGGGAATTGAAAGCCGTGCGGGCGATAAATACGCGATGGACGTGGATGTGGGTTGAGTGCCCGTGACGAACGCGACTCGAGTGGGTGAGAAAGGATTTCGGGTGGTTCCGGCTGCGAGTGCTTTACATTTAATGGCCTAACCCTCGAGGACTGCAAACATAATTAAGATTATTTACATTATCCGGTTGCGATGCTTTTATAAGCCAAGCTAAGAGCTGGCTTCTGAACGGGGTAAAAATGTTTGACTTTAATGGTACTTTAATAGTAAAAGAAACTAAAAAAATCCATTAAAAATTTATTTTAATAAAAAATTCAGTAAGTAAGTTCTTAATTTAAGAAAATATACAAACTAAAAGGATTAACAACAAAAATGTTTGTATAAATTCAACCTTTAAATCGAATAATAAATAATAAAATAAATAAATTGAATAATAAAGATTAAATTTTTCATTTAAGTTATTTATTATTATTGTTGGTTATTTATTTTAGAGATTAACGAGTTGAATTCGAAATACTTGCACACAAATAAACGAATGCGGCCGTAAAATCGATATGTGCATGTAAATTTCTAGTTATGCAAAACCCATATCGTTTTTACATGAAATACTCATTTCGACCATATCAAATTTCAAGTTAAAATTGATATTACATAATGTAAAATCGATCTACGTTTATTTTTTGGTTGTGTATAACTGTTTTCATTATAAAACATTTATAATCTGAGAAGAAAATTGAAAATACGAATTATTGTTTTAGGTTTAATTGAATTTTTTAGAAGGACACTCCCGTTTTCTGTACTCCCCCCTGAAATATTAACAAATGGCTGAATCACAGGCTCAAATCGGCCAATTCGGTCCATTTGAAGCCGCCGCTCCCATTTGGAGTTCGGAATTCCTTGAGGCCTCTCCTGCTTCCCACAGACACAGTCTTATGGACGCACCCCCCGCCAGGAAGCTGCCCCACTCCATCCTGCCCCTTTGTAGCCTCAGCTCTTTCTCCCCACCGACTGCAACTGTCGGCGGGCATTAATGTCCAATAAATTGTTTTTGTCAAATGTCGCGCACCCCGTTGATTTTAATGTGGCTTAAATAGGATAATAAAACCAACCGCAAGAAGCGACAGAGGGAAAGGAAAGTGAGCGAGTCAAACATGGCCAACAGAATTTATGGCCGAGCTGTATATAAAATAGTGCGTTTTATATGCCTGCGTATTCGTAAATGGTATGGCATCTGGTTGGAAGCGGAACCCGAAGACACTCAATCGCACAGGTGAAGAGGGGGCCAACAGGTGCTTATCGCCCTGCATCGTGACATTTTATTGGAGGCCCAGAAACCGACCAGAAAGGCCAAGACGATGCTTATCAATGGCTCAAAGGCCCAATGGCAGCAGGGCCAGCAGCTGACGCAGAACTAATGGCTTAGATCGGGGATTGGGGGTGTGGATGTGGCTGTGGCTGTGGATATGGAAATGGAAATGAAGGTGCACATAAACTACCTTTTTATGACTGACAGGCTGACAGTTCGTAAAACCCGAAAACGAATAGGTACACGGTGAGAAGTTGGATCAAACGCAGGTTTGAAGATGCCCTAGTTAGACATTTCACTGATTAGTTTTAAAAAGTTATAAGTATTCAAAAATTAAATAATTTATATGTTTGAAAATTTCATAATATATGGTATCAGAGTATTAAATGAATATCTATTTAATATAAGCATTATTTTATTTTATTATTTTTAATTAGAAAATACATTTTTAGGATCATTTTATTTTAGCAAATATAAATATATATATTGTTATATTTAGCTCAATTAACATAAAAACATTTCAAAACCCTTTTCTATAATTTTTTTCCGTGCATCTAACTAACTCAGCTCTCCGTTTAGCTGGAAATTTACATGTTTCTGGCGTAAATTGTTATTTTAATTAATTTTCTTGGTCGTGGAATTCCTCGCACGCGTTGCCGCCAGTCAAAACAGAGATCACCGGCCACAGCTCCAGCGAAAACAAAATTAATTTGGCCAATTTGCTGGCCATACCCATGCCCATGCCCATACCCAAATCAGGCGGCTGCCCGCTGAGCGCTGATCAATTAGCCATGGGTGTCGGCGTTGGTGTCGGAGTACCGCTGTCCATATCCCACTTACAGGCCCAAGTTCACAGGCGCCGCCTCCGCGATGGACCACCCAAAATGCAGGGCTCATTTGAAGGATGGGTTCTGCCAAAATAAGGCGAAAATCCGGCGAGATCTGGCCAAAAACCGAACAGAGGGGGAAAGCAAATAAATAAAAAATTAATTAAAGCATTTTAATGATGCCGCTAACAACCGGCCTTTGCCAGCTCTTGGCTCATCCTCGGATCAAATCGGATCTCAAGGCGAGTCATCTCTCCACTTAATGATTGCTTTTCGCACCTTTCCATGTGGCGCGCAGTCCAAATAAAAGTTCAAATAAAAACTCCAGCCCCAAACGACGTTTATTAAGCAAATATTTTGACTCATGCAAATTGCTAAGCAGCTGGTTGAGTTGGCCTCTTGGACAAGATTAGAGCCGGCCAAATGAAAAGGGTCGAGAACTGGCTGGGGCACGATAAGCAGACCTCTTCACAGAAAGTAATTATTTCGCTTAAAGTGTTTTAGGAGGAATGCAAGGGGAGATTATAATTTTGAAGAACTTCAGCCAATGAGCAGGTTTTCTTCTTGAAAACAAAATATACCAAAATAGTGCGGTAACCAAATTTATCGATAGTTATCGATAGTATCGAAAATTAAAGAAAAAAAATGAAATTTTTAAAAATGATTGATGTATAATGAATAGAAACCCCTATTTACAATATTTTACAATATTTTTAAAAACTCCAGAAATACTAAAAAAATTGGTCTACACATAATTCAAAGCAAACTTTTAGCAAAAACTCCAGCCCACCAATTACCAAAAGCAATGTTTTTAACCATTGATTTTCTTCAACAATTGTTCATTCCGGAACGCTTTGATTAAAACTTCATTCCCGTTGGGGCGTCTGTCTCAATCACTTGTCCGGCAATTGTCTGGCAAACGAGACTTCAATTACGTGCAGTTGGTAACCTGGATAGCCCCCTTTTTCCCGTTTCCCCCACCAGTTACCAGTTACAACAAATTACCCGATTTTCCCCCATCCTCTGGGACCTGTAATCCATATTGGCCCAACAATCATTTAGCTGTCACAATTCTTGACATTTCAGTTTTTCATGACGGTTGGCAACACCCACGCTCCCACACACCCTCGAAAAATAAGCTGGGTGGTGGTCCTTAGAGCAGTGCATTACTCACAAAGGACCTGGTCCTCCGTCGGTTGTTATTGCTGTTCCTGGCAATATAATTTATACCTTCAGCCCATTATATGGTAAATTATATTTTTACCGAAATGATGAAAACATTTGAGTCACGCAATCCTGTCGGGGCAACTGTTTCGGTTTTTGTCCTGCATTATATTTTGCGTAGAAAAACTCAATTCGCTAAATGAGCAGGAGCAGCAAAAAACAAGGAGGTTTGTAGCCCCTTCCATTTCGGGATAAAGTTTTTTTTTCGGGGCAATTGTTACTCAACCACACAAAACGCTCTAGCTGCACAGAGAAAAATCTGTCAGCCTTATTTGTAATATATTTAATTTATTTTTTGTATATTTATCTAAAGCATTGAATGAGGAACTTATTAAAAGCAGCCCTAATTTCGCGATTATGTTCTTTGGAGATTACACCCCAAAAAAAATTTATATTATGCGAGGATCGATTTTACATTATGTAATATCAATTTTAACTTCATATGGGTAAATTTGATATGGTCGTACTGAGCATTTCATGTAAAAACGATATGGGTTTTGCATAACCAGAAATTTAGTTGCACATATCGATTTTACGGCGACATGCTTTTTTTAAATATATATATATATATTTTTTTTTTAAAGAATTTTGTAAGGAATTATTATTAGCAAAAGTATTTGAAATAAAATATTGAAAATTTTAAAACCAAGAATAAAAGGTATTTGAATATAATAATTGTAAATAATAAATGCATTTATCTAAAAATATGTATGTTAATATTTTATTTATCCTACACTTCTTTCGGTATACATTATACCGTCTTCAAAATATAATAAAGATATGTATTATAAACCGGAGAAATGTTTTGACCACAGCCAGACCGAATAAAATATGATTATTTCCCCCGCATTTCCTCACTCCTCAGATCTGCATAGGCATCCTGTTATTTTTGGCAAGTGTCGCCCAACCACTGCTGTTTTTCTTGTTTATTTTTTTGTGTGCCGCCCGTTTTGCTTAATGGAATTCGTCTGGGCCAGGACGAGAGCAGGAAGACAACAAACACGCGTCCCGCTGCGCATCCTGTGCGAGCCCTGCACCTTTGTCTGCACTTTTTTGGCAACAGGATGCATATACGACATTGTTTGTTCTTATTTTGCCAACCGCACAGAAGTCAAAGGAAGGCTGCTGCTCCTTTGTTGGCCCTATCTCTTCGGGGGCTACTGGCCAAAGTCAGCTTAGCTGTTTTGTGCCCGTCATTCCCCTACCCCTCTCTCCCCTGCCCGTTCATTATGTAATTGATTTTTATAGCCCGAAATGTCCTTTTGCGGGCAGACATCATATCTCCGTCCCCCCATCCCCGCGAGCGATCTGTGGACATCTGCCGCCCTGGGGATTTATTTAATTTGCTGACATCAAGCTGCCTGCCATTATCCTGATTTCGGTTTTATTGCCTCAGCTCCTGCTCCTGATTTGGTCTCTTTTTCCGGCCATTGTCAGCTCGTGTTCTGCAGGCTGTAATTTTATTGCTGTTGACTTTTCCTGCCTCGGTTTTCCCTCACATTGTCCAGCCTGGTTTGTCATATGTGTGTCCTTTCTTCTTGTCTCAGAGAAAAAAAGTTAATTTTCTTTCATATAAAAACTTTGTGCGCGTGCTGTTTGCTACGTTTTCCTACGACTACCATTTTTCTCAATTTTCCCCTTGTTTATTGGTTTAGTTTTCTGCAGCTGTCGACTGTCATTAGGCCATCTTCCTTGGCATCTTTTCCATTACAAAAAGAATAAGTGGGGATGATATCTAGGGGGTGGGACACCTTAGAACCTCTGAGATATTACTAATTTATATTTTGGCTAAATCTGAAAATTTCTTAGAATTTATTAAAATTATAAATACCGAAAATTTAGAAATTCCTAAGCTAACAGTTCCCACAATCCACCAAAATCCAAGAAAAAAGCTGCCCCGGAAACACTCAATTCTAATGCCCAAAATAAAGTGAATTTATGACATTTTCAACACACACCAATCAAGTTTACGGCCCCCTCATATATAGTATATGTATATATAGTATAGTGTACCGATTTTTGATTGCGATCAAAGCCCGGGCCGCAAAGTCATCTGGCCATTATGCATATGGCCAAGCGCCATAAGCCGAAAGATATATGACGCCCAATCAACCATTAACATGTTCACTAATTTTACGATCCGCCTTATAAACGTTGTTTCGTTTTATCTGCTCCCCACTCGCTGCTCTTTTATTTTTTGGCACTGATTGCTTTTGTTTTCTGCTCATTTAATAAAAACCCCAAGCCCAAACCCAATCCGAATCCGAATCGGCGACCAAAACGTAACGATAATAAAAAATCGGACGGCGGGAGACGTGTATATTATAAAATTTTATGCGCAATTGGTAACAGTTAACAGCAAATTCTCGGGTATAAAATCAAAAGCTCATTTCAATACAAAGGCCGCGGTTAAAAGCAGAACAACGCGGGGCCGAAAGAAACTTGTCAACAATATTTTATGAGCGCAACGTGATTTTTTCGAAGGAAAAATAAAAGAAATCGAATCGAAACTTGAAAATCGAAGAGCTGCAGCAGCTGGGGATCCCAAAAAGTGGGGATGGGGTTATCTTGGGGGAATGGAAGAGGGAGGAGTGGAGGAGGGGGAACCACCAAATCGACGACAGCCATATTGAAATGGTGGTGTGCTGCAGATGCCCACGAAAAAATGGAGTTGCCCCGGGCAGCCGCATGGAAAAGCATAAACATAAAACATAAATAATAATACAATATCTTTTATGTGGCCTCAGTCCCAACGATCGCAGTATGTATGTAGATGTATGTACATAAAATGTGTGTATATGGTTTCTTTTGTAACTTTATAATTTATGATGTTTTCCCCAGCGAACGAAACGAACGAAAACCGATCAAATTTGATCGCCGAACGCTTTGTAAATGATCGATTGATTGATTTGTTGTTGATATTGGGACAATAACAAATTAGAGGTAGACTGCCCCCGGTTCCCCGTTCGTATAAGTGCCTGTTTCTGGCAATTAAGTTGAGGAACCCGAAGCTGAAATAACAAAAAACGGCGCCAGTCCGAAAACATAATCCCCCCCAACCCCAAGTTCACTCTCATCTTTAAATATGGCGACTGACCATATGCCGTGGCCAGATCCTAATTTCGCTATAGAGACGTCTTTGCTACGGCGACTGGCCAACCAACCAAAAACGAAATGTGAGCAGTCCATAAAAAGAGTGATCCAGAGGAGCAAATCCCAAGGCAAAGCCCGAGTTTATGAATATGCAAGCGGGTCTCGAATCGAACTTCTAAGCCGGATCGGACTTAAGGAGAGGCCACAAATGGGCAAGAGCACCTCGGACAATGGGATGATTGGGCTTAATTCAGTGTGCTTTCAGCTTGGTTAGGGAATATGGCCTCGTAAATTCCGCTGAACTTTATAAACAAGCCATATACAAATAAATTCTGGGTGGTATTTTTAAAAGACCTCCAAAGCAAGCAGTTTATTATTAAAGCTGTTGACCATAAAAACCTTTGATTAACCTTCTTAGTTTGTCCCTGAAAAGTTATGTGAACTTAATTTAAGATCTCCCGATCTCCCGACTTCTCTCCACTGTGCCCCTCTCCATTAGGCAAAGCCTTTAATGCCTTTAGCCAGCTGCCAGTGGAACCGATAAAATGGAGCTTTATAAATAAGGAATAATTTGCCGTCTGCCCCGAGATAAACGCAATCGCATGCTCAGCTCTTATTCCGTCCTTTTCGTTCGGTTTTGGCAAATGTGCGTTAGCGCCTCCATTTTTGGCCATGACGCGAGTGTTTCCCCTTACAAATGATGCACTGCATCCTGGTCATCAGTTACAAATTACAACATATTGGACTGCGAGCATCGAACATCGTCATGTGCGCGCACAATTGGAAAACACATTAGGGCCAAATCAAACAAAAAATTGAAATTGATAATGTGGTCGCTGCTGGTGGAGGGGGAGGGATTGGGAGAGGGGGAGGGAAACCTAAATCGATGTTCTCCTAATGCCCAGCGGGTCATAAATTTTCCCGAATGTTGCCCCCGTTGTTGATGATGCCGCCAGCAATATTCGAATGCACAGAGACAAAAATGTATATATTTTAAATCCTTAAATACAGAGCTAATATTGTTTGAATAAATCTGAAAGGAAATGTGGTATTCAAAAAGTTTGCAACAACAAATTTGTTTTAAAAAGTCCCTTCACAACCGAATCCTCAACCCGCCACTATTTTATATATATATTTTTAATATTTTTAATAACATATTATAAGTGATACTTACTAAGTTATTATAATAAGTGAAAGGAATATTTACTAACTACTTTTAATATTAAGTTATAGCAATTTCTTATATCTTCTAGATCAAAATTAGAATGCCACAATTTGTAAAAGTTCTAAAATGATAAAGTTTTTAAAAATATAGATTATAACTTAAACAAAATTTGACCCTCGTCGAATAACGGATAAAATGTATTTCAGTGTAGGAATGGCGATATGCTGCGGAGTCGGGGGAGGGGTGTAAAACCCTATACTTACTTTCGTATCATCAGCCAGTCAGAGGGAGAGATATCGGGAGGGGGATTACAACGTGGCTGAGATGCGATGATGAAGCAGCAAAATTTTGAAAATGGACGCAGAACACGCAACATCCCATGTCTGAATCCCGGTGTTCGAGTATTTGTGCGTTTGTGAGGGGCGTTCCAATCAGCCCCTATATGTAATATGTAATACGTAAGTATCTGTATCTATGTGCTGCCGTATCTCTCGGATGCGAAGCGGCAGCTGCAGCCAAGTGCTAATAATCTCATAGTTCTGGGCAAACAATCAATATAAACAGATCCCAGACTTGTCTCCCGCCAATCCCCCTGTGGAAATTGAAAAGCGTATTTTCCAGCATTATCCATTTATTATGCCCGTTGCCGCTTGTAATCGTCGCATTAATGTAATCTGCTGCCACAAAAGAATCTCTCTGCAGCCACTTTTTGCCCTGCTTTGTGTTTTTTGCGTGCCATTTGCCCGCCGGTTACACATTTCACTCCTCCGAAAGCCGATTTCGAATGCAAAACGTGGCCCGCGGTCGGATCTTTCTTGGCCAACTTGAGGTTTTTCGGCTTACTCAGGCTGTCCTCCCCCTGTCACTCCTCCGCGACTTTTGATGGCTGTCTGTTGATTTTTGGCTTTATCTTTTAATGGCCACAAAATGGCGTGTCAAATGCTAACAATTTTTCAATCAATTCTCTGAATCGTGCTAAAGCGGGCGTCTCTGTATCATTAGTTATCGATAAACAAGGGCGATCAGCTTTGACATCCTATCTGCTCGCAGACAATATAATTGATTAAAACTTTCTAAGCAGGTTAAAGTCAAAGAAAATGAAAACTTGACTTTATAAATTTACTAAAATGTATAAAATAAATATATGAAAAATAATTATAATAAAAAAGTATTGTATTTTGTTTAATGAATAAAAACATATAAAAATCCTTTAATACATTTTTTGGAACTTACAACTTTTGTATACTGATACAAAATGGAGTAGTTCAAGAAATAATTTAATTTGAATATATTTATTTAAAATATTTTTCAGTTTTATATTTTCATATATAGAGCTAATAAAAATCGCAACGAACGAAAAACATCGCGAAATCTTTTTATATTTGCATATTAAATCTTTACATATAATACGATTATTTTATCAGTGTATATAAAATATGCAAAATGAGAAAGTTAGGTATTCGCCATTAATGAATGAATTGTTTAAATAGAATAGTTAAAGAAAATTAACTTTTTATATTTATTTATTTATTTTTTTATTAATTTAAATATTAAATATTATTTATTAAAGTTCTCTAAATTGGTCTTGAAAATTACAAGATTTTATCAAGCAGACTAACCAATCTGTATTTTTGCACTTATTTTTTACCAATACTCTTACGTTTGTATTTCATTTCTGACAAATAAACTTTTTTCTGAGTGTGGAGCTTTATGGTTCCCTTCCTCCCCACCAACTTTGATCATTCACATTCGCATTAGAAAGTTGCGCGCTTGCGAAATTCTTTCTTAATTTGACCCACTTCCCCCTCGAGTTACCCGCATGTGAGAAAAACTATACCAGAGCTGATGCAATTTAATTTGCAGATTTCTAGCCGGCATCCCATCGGTCTCAGCCATCAGCAAAGGTGATTAGTACATTCCTGGTAGCCAGAGAGCTAAGTATTCATAAGCAATTAAGCGAATCGGAGCCGACAGATCCACTTACTTGCTCAAGCAGCTGCTGCACTTTCACCGAGATGCCAAAATGGCCAGGAATTTTACACTGCGACTCGGATTCTAGGAAGGGAAAAATCCCATTAAGAGCAATCAAATGGCCAATGGGGATGGGAGACACAAATCCAAATCCGAATTCGAGTCCGCAACCGCAGACACATACATGTCATCGTCAGTTGTTACGAGTTACACGATGTCAGGAGTCACCCTCCCGAGGGCTAAGCTATAAGCCGTAAGCCTCAACCCCTCGTTAGCAGGCTATTCTGCTACATCCTGGCATATCCTGGCACATCCCAAACATCCCGAACATCCTGCACTTGCCGCACAGATGCTGCGCCCGGCCATTTTGTAAGCGTGTGTGTTAAGTGGATTTATGAGGATGTGGCAACATTTGTGGTTAAGTATCGGTTACATGCCCATTGACAGGACATGATAAATGTTTTTCAATAACACACGAACGCAAACGCGAATGTTCTCCACCCATTTCACCTTCATTCGTCTTGGAGAAGAAGGCAAAAAACTTTTGGGAGCCCGGCAAATTGCTCCATTTGAAATTGAACAGCGGAATTCTGCAGCAAATATCTTTATTGCAAAAAGCTGAGGAGAACGATCGGTTGGTTGGGTTTCGTTTCGGCCATGCTGAATTCCAGGCATCATTAAGTAAGGCCCAAAGCAAACCAGCAGATACATAAGGGTCTACCTCCCCCTGCCCTCCTTCGGACACGAACTGGTTGGACAGGGTCTGGGGAGTCGGGATCTCGGTCTCGGAATTGGAATCGGAATCGGGGATCCTCTACCTGCCTGGCATTTATTAAGCACCAAGGCAAAAGGCAGCACAACACCCCACGAACACGTTCGATTCTTTCATTCTTTCTTATTTTCGGGCTACAACTTCACTTGATTGGGGACCGGGACCCAGGGTTCCATGGGAGCTGGACCCAAAGATCTCGGGATCCCAGAGTCTGGCAAGCAAAACGCGAAAACGTTAATTAAGATTATGAAGTCATAAGAACTGCACGAGTGTGTGTTGTTATGTTCGTGTGTGTGTTCTGTGTTTCTGTGCGAAAGTGGATCCTTCTGGCCTGGAACTCCTGGAACCAGTTTCACCAGAGCTCTCCATACTCAAGAAACGAGGGGCTGGCTGGGCAGCCTGCACGATCTTCACGCGAGTTGATTTTTAAGTCAACAACTTGATTTTCCAGCAATAACAAGATTAAATTATTTAATTTTTTGCCTCATTTAGGCAGTGGACCTAGGCCGCTCTTTGATTTGCTGAGTGCCGGGGAGCCATTCCCAAAGTCCCGGGCCTAATGGCGTATTATAATTGCGATCGGGCGCAGAGGACGCTGCTCCTGTCGCCTCTTAAGTGGCTTTTAATGCTAATGTATCGCCATCGCCCGGTTCAGTTCGGTTCGGTTCTATGTTTGTACCTACGTTTGCCCCCCTTTTCTGCTAATGAAGTGCCGCTGGAAAAACTGGTTGCCCGCTTCGAGTTTCCAATCAGATTTTGTTGCATTTTATGGCCGCATTATGATAAAGTTGTAAATGTTTCCGTCCGATAGATGAACCCCCTCGATAGGGCATAATTAACGGAGTGCAGAACTTGGCCAATTAACTGAAATTACGACTAATTAGTAATTAGTTTTTCACGTGCCCAAATTACAAGTCGAAATTTGACATGGTTTTCTTGACACGCAAACAAGAAAATAGTTGCCTGATATCGGTGAATGAGAAGTGGAGTGGTTCCTACTTTTTGAGGCTAACAAACTCTTGTTCTTTGCCCGCAAACTTTTTATATTGATTTAGATATTTAATAAAATATTTTCTATTTTTTTATTAATAATAATTTTATACAAACAAATATATAATATAAGAAAATATTATTGGATTTCTTATGCCCAATCTTTGTATTCGAAAGACAAATTCTTTATTTCTGTGGATATAGACAATGTAATATGCTAGTGATACATTACTAAAAAGGTATAACTAAAAAGGTATAACGTAAAGAAAATCAATTAACTGAGGTGTAATAAAAAAATAATTATGATTATATTATTAAGATTTATTTCTAAAAACTAAATAATATCCGACTTAAAAGCAAGAAATGGTTCTGGGGTATATATACAAATGTTTTTTTTGTTATATTACAAAAGACTTAATAAAATAACACCTAAGAAAACCCCATTCTTAATTAGTAATTAATAATTACTTACTGCTTTATGACTGACTTTTCCCAGGAACCATTAAAGCCACTCCTTCACTGAATATTGGCCGTAATTAACGCTAACTACACGGCCTCGATGGTTGCCATAGGCCTAGTTAACCCTCTGAGTGCCGTACCACACCTCTTGGGCCACATCAACCCCCAAAAGGCCGCGTTCAGATGCGTGTGGAAATGGCGTCGGTGTTGGCATTCGCTAAACGCTGCCATGCGCTTCCGTTTCGTGTCGCCGGCCATGTTGATTAGGCCAAGTTTGGACCGGGTTCGAGGTCCTCCGGCTATTTTAATTACTCGCAATGCAGCCGGAGAACAAACAGCGGGAGGTGCCCGAATAATTAGACGGCTAGTCCGGTGGGAGAACTTAACGATTCCCGAGCAGGCTGCTCGATTCCCAGGTGCTGCAACCCGCCATTAAAAGTCGCTAATGAAAATATAACCAAAGAGTTGTGCCGCGTTTCGAGACAGGAAAATGTATTAAAAATAACCCAACTATTGGGGATGATTATACACGTTACTCGTAGAGTAAAAGGGTATATTGTATTCGTGCAAAAGTATGTAACAGGGAGAAGGAAGCTTTTCCGACCCTATAAAGTATATATATTCTTGATCAGGATCACTAGCCGAGTCGAACTAGCCATGTCCGTCTGTCCGTCTGTCCGTCTGTCCGTCTTCGTATGAACGCTGAGATCTCGGAAACTATAAAAGCTAGAGGATTGGCATTTTGCATGCATATTCTTGGAGTTCCTACGCAGCGCAAGTTTATTTCAAAATGGTGCCACGCCCCCTCTAACGCCCTCAATCGCCCTACACCATTTTTTGAAAGGTGTCTGGCGCCCACACCATTAAAGATTTTGGAAAACTAAAAATGCAGTTTTATTGTGACTATCAATACCTATCGAAATGTAGAAGAAATTTTTCAAATCGGACCATTCGTTAAAAAGTTATGCCTGATCAAAGATTTTATATATCTATCTCCCTCGCACTCCCTTAGCTGAGTAACGGGTATCTGATAGTCGGGGCACCCGACTATAGCGTTCTCTCTTGTTTTTAAATTATAATCTCAGGAAATATTAACCAGTTAATGGCTCATATATTTTTTTAGTAACATATTAAGTTGTTTCTATCAATATTACATCTTCGAGATTTCTTCTTCCATTAATTTAAAAATAATTTTTTTCTTAGTGCACAGAAAGCGAATATTAATCGCAGTTGTCTGCTGTGCATATTGCGTGCCACTTTGAATTCTTCGAGGGTTCTTGAAGTTGTACTATCATTCGATTTAATGCCACTACCTCTCCGTTTGTGGGTGGAAGTGGGCGTGGCACTGGCCACAGTTGGAAAAGTTTAAATTCTCAACTTAACCTTTTGAGCTTTTCATGGTGTGTGGTACATGGAAACTTCGCCTTCGTTTTACTGACGCCCCCCAAAACGCCTATTTGCTTTTCATTCTCCCTAATTGAATGGAAAACCTGGCAGCTGTTGAAGTCATTGACGGGTGGAAGGAGAGGAAAATGTAAACAGTTTTCAGTTCAGAACTTTTGAAAGGAATGAAAACGGAAATCAAACTCGGGTAGAAACAATTATTGTTAAAAGTTTCAGAACTGCCCATAATTACTTTTTCTTGTCAAGGAAACAAACATGTAATTATGAAACTGCAAATAAAAATCATTTTGGCAGATTTATAAAAGCCTAAGCATGATGCACTACAAAACTTATTAATTTAAGAGAATTTTTTAAATGACCAAAAAACACATTTAGTTAAAAACATCCATCCATCTCAAAAAAGTACACAAATTTCATTTTAAAATGCCCCCAAATTAAGCAAATGTTTTGATCATATCTAGACTAAACTGTGCCCAAAAATGAACCAAATTTTAGAATAATTTTCCGCCTCTAATAGATCAAATAGATTACTGCCCGCAATGATGATGATGATTATAATGATGATTGTTTAATATACACGTAGTTTTTACACCGACCAAAAAACTTTCCATTCACGTACCGAGCAATAACATATATTTAGACTAATAACTGAATTAATTAAAATCTCATTTTAATGCAGAGGGCCAGAAAGGGCAAGAGAAAACTGAACATTTCGTTGGTTCGCTGGGTAATTAATTTTACCCCTAATAACAGAGTGGAAGTCCCTCCGTCAGACCCGTAATTAAACGTCCCAACTTTTACGACGCTTGATTAGGGTCACCACGTCGGGGAGCTGCCACCATTTTGGAGCTGCCTGAAAGGAGGAAGATACCAACAATCCAACCAACCACCACCCACCGGGTGTAATTAATTCAATCTGTGCACTTACACGCTTATCACCCAATCCCAAGAGCTCAGCACCCGGAAAAGCCCCAGCGAATCCCAAAGCAAACCCAACAACCTTGCCCGGAAGGGCGTTGTTTTGTCATGATTTTTAATTAACTTAAAATCAACCCGAATCCCCTTTGGTCCTGTGCATAATTTGATTATGGCCTTATCGCCCCCGCCGGATCTTGTTTAGCTCGTTACAAGCGAATCCGTGACACTGCCACGCAATTGTTGTTGTGTTTGTGTTGCGGTTGTCCTGGGGGTCGGGAACATCCAGGCGAAAAGGGGGAGTGGCCGGGTTGGGATGGCATGGTATGATATGATGGTGGCTCTGGCTCACCAAGTTTATTTACACATGCTGGCGTCAGATAATAAATTGCCTCGCTGCGGTAACACCCACGCACTTTGCCAACGAGTCCGAAATGAACAACAGCCAACAAGGATAATAAAACGATTTCCGCAACGTGCCATAAAATCCCCCGAGCAATTCAATTCAATCTACACGTGGAGCTTTCACACACAAATAAAAGCACACAGAACGAAACTTTTTGTTGGGATAAAATGATTATTTTAATTTTTACAAAAAGTATTCTAAACTAAAACCAATAATTTTCACCTTTGTAATTAATTCAATTAATTTTCCTAAAATAATTAATGGTAATATTTTTCAGAACATGAATCTAAAATTCCATCTAAAAGTATCCAAAAATATTTAAAAATTTTTAAATTGTAATCTTAAAATTTAAAAAATCTATTTTAAACTAAAACCAATAATTTTCAATTATTTAAATATAATATTTAAATGTTATTTTCCTAAAATAATGGGTAAAAATATTTTAAAATATATTACAACAATTTATGATAATATTTTTCAGAACTTGCTTGTTTTGTCCATCTAAAAGTATCCGAAAATATTTTTAAATTTAAAATTAAATATTAATAGAAAATATATAAAAATTCTTTAAATTTTATTTTCCGTGCACAAGAAAAAGGGAGGAAATGGGGGGCCAAGCGTTTGCCATTTGATCTTTAGCAGCGTCAATTTGTAGTAAAAACACGCGCGGTTTTATTATTCCATCAGCACAACAGCCACAAAAGCAGAAGGAAGTGAAAGCGGGAAAACCCAAGACGAGGGGTGGAAAATGGAAAATGCCGCATTACGCCATCGTCGAAAAGAGGGGCGAAGGATGTGGAGATGTGGATGTGGATGGAGATGGACGAGCCCAGGACGAACACTCCCTTGTGAGCCATCAGCAAATTAGAAACGTTTAGACGGCGGTACGGGTGCCCAGCGGAGGGAGGGAGAAGGAGGATGGCGGAGAGCGAGATGGCTAGAGGCCATAAGTGGCCAAGGGTTGTTTCATCCCCCGTTCTGAAGGATGTGGCTGGATGGTGAAGGATAACTGGATGTTGCGCTGCGGTCCCTTAACCATATTGCTTGGAGAAGAAGAACCCTGAAAACAGGGGGATAAAAAGACTGTAAATCGCTTTGTTCGATTGAATTTTAATTGAATGACAAAGGTGGTAATATATTTTATGTGCTTTTACCAAAAATACCAGTTGGAAAAGGAGAAAATAAACTTTCCAAAATAAGTAGAAAATATTATATTTTATTTTACAGTATAATTCAGGAATATTACTAAGAAATGTTACTTAAAATTTTAGAAAATATTTTTATTTTATTTTTAATTTAGATTTACTATTATAAGAGGTTAAAAACCGCTTTGGAAATACTACAACTACTAGCTCATTCAGAGTTAATTCATAAATCCAGCGGCACTCGCCGGATCCGCCTTATATAGGGTGTCTTGTTATCATAACTGCGCAGTGACCGACTTTTGGTCACAGTTTTCCGCTGGGGAGAGATCAGCGATTAAGCCAAACACGCCCGGCATGCGGCTGCCAGTTAGAGCCACCAGTGCTCCGGTGCTCCCGGTTCTCCAAGATTCCCGAACAACAAACAACTGAATCCCATTCCAAATCGGGCGACATCAGTGTCTGGTTATGACGCGCGAGGAGGAAGCAGACATGGCCCGATATCCAGTGTAATTATGAATGATTATGCGCATGTGCGATCGCTTACATGAATCCGTGGACTATAGAAGCGATATGTACGAGTCTAGGTACGCGGCCAACTATCTGATGAGCTGTCAATATTGACAGTCAGCTGGCATTGTCGACTGGCAATTGATGACAATTATTTTATTATGGCCAATCGGCGGCGGGACAAGATGCCAAACAACTTGTTAACTTGGCCACATTGCTGCCGGCTGACCATTTCGAGGCGAAGCGTTTTACAAGTGGCAACATATTTCCAACTCCCCTGATTAGCCCACCCAAAGCGCCAATTGTCCATAAAAGTCAATGGCAGTCAGAACGGCAGCCACAAAGGCGATTGCACAATGATCGGCTCTCACAAATCGGTTTAGAAGAAGCAGTCAAAGGTCCTTTTTAGCCAGGATATCTGTCCAAATATTTACACACAAGCCGGCCGAGATACAAATGCCGATACGGAAAGCAGGTCAATTCCTGCCGTCCTTTGATTTCGGCCGCCTTCGATATTTTGTCAACTCACAAATTGCCTGGCTCTAGATGTTCATCCCTTTGTCAACTACCCTGCCAGCCTTATTTATGGGCCAGGCCGAGATCTGAGGAGCCGCTGCTCCCGAAGATTGCCACCCAAGCAGCGTGAGAAGATTCGATTCCTGGAAGAGCGTATCCTTTCTTGCCTTCGCTTTTGGTCTCAAAGCTCTTAAGAGGCTTTTATGTAAGAGTTACTAATAATAGGAATTTTGTAAATATTTGTATAGATTTGTTGTAAATATTTTAAATATAAAAAAAATATTTTAAGAAAAATAATAGTTTTATTAATAACAATAATCATTTTAAAAAAATTTATTTTATACTTTTGTTTTTTTGTTTTGCTGATCTCACAATGGCACAATTTGCATGCTGAACCTCTAATTGTGTACCGAATTGGAAAGTCCGCAGTCGATAACTAGTTGACCACTTGTGAATTGAGAACATTGGCGAACCACCTGGAAAATTAAGAATCAAATTAATTTATGCTTTATTTGATAAATTAAAACTGAATACTGGATGCTGACTTTCATGGACTTTTTCGCGCCACCAAAAGTACACTTCGCCGAAAATGCGATTCGAGAGGTAGTTATACGTGGAGCGATGAGCAATGAGCAAAATTGAATCTAAAAAGTACAATTTGGCTCATTCACTAGAGCAAATGTGAAATGGTATCCATAATAAATATATAAACAAATAAGAACAATACAAAAAATATTTCAGCGGCCTAATTACTCTGTTTCTAACTAAAAATAACGTCAGCGTCTATAAAGTATTATAAAATTGATACATTTAAATATAAATACGTATGTACATATACTTTGTACAGCCCAAAATATTTTAAAAGCGTGTTAAAAATGTCTGCTTTCATGACAATACACACTATTAATTTTACAGCTTTGAAGTTATTTGAATTAAAGTTTAAATTTAACGTTTAAATTCTGAGTGACCATGCCATCTTATCCAAACAAATCCCAGTAAATGCATATATATTTGTCCCTTTCTAAGCCTCTAATGAATTTTTTAATAAATGAGCCGCACAATGTAGTGGAATAACCCCATATTTTACGTTTTATTTCATTAAATTATTGCTGAATTTAAGTTGGCTTTTAGTAAATTGCGGTTATGTCACGAAACAAAAACAAGCAACAGCTGATTGTCAGTTTCGGTTGCCATTCACAGGCCATTTTGGTCTAAACCGCAGATGTGCCTTCAAATCAACTTCAGAATGGACATCAACCAAAAATGGTATTTTTGGTTCGTAATAAACCAAAAATACCATTCGATATATTCAAAAATGCAACACTAAAATGCGATGTTGCAGCTTCCGTTCTTTTAAAAAAGTCTATTGGAGAAGGAAGATGGCCAATAATAACAGGCATAACAAGCAACCACCGCAAACATTTATAAAATGCGGAAGTACTATACCACTTAAATAAATATAAATTAAATAATAATTAAATTTACTAATTCCAGAGCATAACGAACATCTACGGTGGGAACCAATATGGTTCCCAGAAGCGCCCTCGCGAAGAGGTCGTCGTCGGCATTCACGCCCAGGATTCGCCGCCAAGACAGCGGCGGCGGGCAGATGTTGGGCGCATGCAAAATCCAAATCATCGGAACCCGACCCCTGGGCGTCAAGCCCAGCGAAACGCCACGGCTGAGCGCCATGAGCCGAATGAAGTGCGCGATGCGCTGGCGGCGTTGGATGTTGCCGGCGGATCGGGATCGTCGGACGACAACTCCACGCGCAGGAATGCTGTGAGTCGCTCCTGATCCACACAGACCTTTCCTCTGTACATAAAGTCAAGCAGGGACTTCATATCCGAGTAGAGCACATCCTCCAGAATGACAAACGGATACTTTGCCGTGTGATTTACGAACAGGGCATTGAAGTAGGGACTGCAGGCGGATATCACTAGTTGAGATTATACAAAATATTTATTTTGATCTTTAAGTCCACCCACCTTGTGTGCCTTCAGATAATGCCCCTCGACGGCCAGCGTCACATCTGTGAAGGTTTCAGCGTGGAGCAGCTGGTCGAAAAGGTTGCTCTCATGTTTGTTCCACCGTAGGCATAGTTGAGATGCCATCTTCATTGGGAAGCTGGGTTTGCGTCACTTAAGCGGAGTCGATGTAAAATCCCGATCTATGGTCCTGTTTATATGTACAAGGAAGAAAATCGCAAGGTAGTATAAGATACTGTGTTTATAATAAGAGCTCCTTAACACAGGAAACACAATATCGAATATGTTATTGTTTCTGCACGGAAATAACACTTGTTGTAATTTGCTTTCTGTGTTTCCACGCTTCAGTTTTTGTGCAGCAGAGTGAGCGAAAAGCGAGTGCGACACGTTCGATTTTCGATAAATTTATCGACTTCGTGGGGAAATATGGCTGCATTCTGCACTCTATCGGCGCTTTTGTTTTTGTTTCTTCTTTCTTCCTTCTTTCTTTTTGTATTAAATTCTGGTGAGTATGGACGCGAATTTAAATGATGATATAAATGTGGTCCTTGGGGCCGAAGGTGGTAGTGTAATAGAAGAGATTAACGTCCTTCAGGTTCTGAAGAACGTTAAATTTCTTAAATATGCGAAACTTCCCCACTTTCTCCCACTTGAAAAAGTGGCGAAAAAACCATTGAAGATGGTTCCATTTCGTTGTTGGGGAGTTTAAAAGACAGATGGGACTTTTCAAAGCCCTACTGCATTCTTTCCGATGAATTATTTTCATCGCAAATACCAGAGACTCATACCTCGTATAGAGCCTCTACATATGCCCTTCAGGCATATGATGGGTCCCACTTCCAAGTGGTT
Source organism: Drosophila pseudotakahashii (assembly GCA_035046095.1). NCBI lineage: Eukaryota > Metazoa > Arthropoda > Insecta > Diptera > Drosophilidae > Drosophila > Drosophila pseudotakahashii. The sequence continues at coordinate 419,108 of JAWNOE010000247.1, read as the reverse complement.
TATATGGAAGTGGTGAAAACAAGAAAAACCGCTAATGTTGCAAATGGATTAATGAAACTCTTAGAAACTCTAAGAGTTAAAAATTTAGATAGACTATTGTTGGCGGTGGTTTCCGGCCACAATAGTGTAAATATTATAAATTTAAATGAAATCCCCAGACTGTGGGATTTCAATCATTATATTAAACAAACAAAATCAATCTATACAGATTGCATATTAAGAGAGCTTTATGAAAGGCCTCTTTTCAAATATTTATATACCAAAGTTTTTGAATTTTTTTTAAAAAGAATGGTGATACAGCACCAGCATAAAAGATTAGAGAACAAGTTGCTGCAGAAATTAATAATCTGCAAAAAGCAACGGAAAGATTTTTTAATAGTTATTCTTCACCGCCTGACAATTTCTTCCAGGCGAGGCATATGAAGAATTAGCAGGGTCAGTAGCCCGCAGCTTCGCCTGCGGAAACTAAAATTGAAAATTAATGTAGACAGCCAATATACGTCCGTTTGGTTTGATGGTCGCAGCCAAAGTGATCTTTATTAAGCAGAACTCTGCACTCTTCGCCTGTTTCACAAGGGTTGGGTACATAGTGTGTGAGAGTGAGTCAAGCATAGTGTTACTTGGAGTAACAGGGATATATATATGTACAATTAGTGTGACCTAACTTATACGATTTTACGTAGGTGCGAGCAAGACAGATATATGTCGGCTGCAATGAGCTATTTTTTTGAGGTATTTTTAAATACATCCATACGGTATTACCTGGAGCAATGAGCAATGAGCAAAATTGAATCTAAAAAGTACAATTTTGCTCATCTATTAGAGCTACTGTGAAATGGGATCAATAATAAAAATTAATTTGATGCTTTTTGGTTGAATTTTCAAACCATTTGCGACTTATTGGGTGCTATATACAAATAAGAACAATACAAATAATATTTCAGGAGCCTTATTACTCCGTAGCGAACTAAAAAAACCGCTCACACTTTAAAATTAAGACATTAATGCGTCTATAAATTGATATAAAATTGTCATTCTAGAAACTACTGCCGGATATGATAAAACTAATAAAAATTACATATGTACTTTGTACAGCCCAAAACATTTTAAAAATGTGTTAAAAATGTCTGATTTCATGGCAGTACACACTACTATTTTTTCAGCTTTGAACCTTACTAATTAAACCAGTTAAAGTTATTTGAGTTATTCTAAGTGACCATGCCATCTTATCCAAACAAATCCTAGTAAACGTATATATATTTGTCCCTTTCTAAGCCTTTAATGAATGCTCTAATGAATGAGCTGAACAATGTCGTGGAATTACCGCATTAGGAATACATATATATGTATGTATGTGTATGTGTGTGTGACTTATTGCTACATTAAGCTACTTATTTTAAATTTAAAAAATTACTAATTTTTAGCCTATAAACCGAGAAAAGATTTAATCAGAACTTTTTTCCTTAATTTCGGTAAAAATAACAGTATTTTGTCCTATGCAAACTACTTAAGGAAAATACAAAAACTTGAAAAAAACCATTATGTGTTTTTTTTTAAATCTTTCTTAAGGAATATTTAAACTTAATTTCTTTAAAAAAAAAATAAAAACGAATTGCTTAAAGATATACATAGATGTCCAACAACAAATATGATAATTTAGGTTAAGATTTACGAAATTTGAAACGTACAAACCCATCTAAAATGTGATGCGATGTTCATATTTCGCAGTTGAAAAAATTATTGTCTCCAATTCTAATTTTAATAAATTGAAGCAATACTATTGCCCTTAAGTGGACGGACACTCATTTTATAAGTCTAAGAACATTTTTGAAAGGAATGAAAATTTTAGGCTGGTCCTTCAAAACAAATCCTGTTGATCTTGGCCTTGCTACCTCGTTTTACATTTTCGACTTTGTTAATTGTCCCTGTATTTTTTGTTTATCAAGGTCGAAGTTTTAAAACTATTTAAACAGAGTTACGTTTACTTCTTTTAAAGATGTTACTTCTTGATAATTAATTAATTACCTAAGAATGAAGCCAAGGTAATTTATGCACATAGGTAACGAAAAGGTAAATAATAACCAAATACTCTTGGCAATTTTGATACCACAGTAGACAACTCTTATAAAGGAAACAAATATGTATGCGAAGCAATGTAAACAATCAATTTCTGTTATCATTCATTTTTCACCTTAATTAGAATTATATTAATAACGACAGAAAGGCAGGTGGAAGGGGAAGACTTGAATCAAATTGTTTAAACATTTCCATTTGTTTAAACAATTTGAGGCACGTGTAAGGAAGAGCAAGAGAATCAATTGATTTGAATATTTAGTGTTATTTTAATATTTTCAATGCGATTTGAATTTTAAAACACAAAAATCTGTAATGTAAATGAAATATTCTTTTAGCAAAAGGAAATCAGTATTATCATGAATTTGAATCTAAGCGAATCTCACTTCCTTAATCAGCCGCAATGCGCAGCTAAAAAAAATGGTGCAAAAGAATCGATTTTCTATATAATCGATTTTCTAACCGCGCATTTTAAATCTGCTGTGAATGTGGTATTTTCATTTTTTTTCCCTTGCGCGGTCACACTTAAATTCCCCTTGCGCGGTCACACTTAAAGTGCGACAGCATGACATACACACATACATGTACGACTTTATGCAAAGTGCGCCAGCAGAACATACATACATACATATGTGGAGGCCGTGACGTCAGAAGGCAAAACAAAATTTGAAAATATTGGGGACTTGGTTATTTGCGGGTATGCCATAAGATTATGAACATCCCATTTTTAACCCATTTTAACAACATTTATAACAGAGAAATGGCAAAAGAAAAAATTAAAAAAAAAACGAATCAAATTTTGGGGCACTTTGGGGTCGTTTATTGATCTAATTTATACATCACACGCGGCTCCTAATTATTCGACGAAATAATGTGATTTTTTTTAGATTTTTATGTCAATCCGTTCTGGGTGGAATTTGCTACTGGACATTTTTTATGCCCTTCCTTATATTAATATAGAGATGACATATTAGAAAATATTGGCACTAAGTGGCAAGTAGGCCTGAAAGAAGCTTTAAAACCCAGGCGGTCTTGCATGTTTTTCCAATCAATTTTCTGGCCACGCCGAACCGGCGACTCCATCATTTTTTCACTTAAGCAATTTTCTGAAGGCATCTCGTGTCCGAAGGCAATCAAAAATATTACACCCCAGCCGAAGGGGGCGTAACTCACTCGCCATAAAAAATGTTTAAACAGCAAAGTTAAAGTTGAAATTGCAATCGAGTGGAGGGGTCCACTATAGTGGAGGAGACCGTGCTTATGAAAACCTAATAAAGCAACAAAATTTCATTTCTTAATAACAAGCTCCGATCAGCGCTTGAGTTTCTCTTGTTTTCGTTTCTTTCGGGAATTTCAACTTATTAACCTTTCGGGTTGAGTGGAAAACCAACAAATTGCTTGCAGCCATGGCCATTAAACGGATTGCACTGAAACCCTGATTAGCGGCAGTACATATTATATACCATATTTACTAGAAGTTCGCATTTTTTGCCCAGACGATAATCTGGCCAATCTGTAACTCCGTAACTCTGTAACCCCCCCGCACCTTTGGTAACAAAAGATTTTTCACAGCTCAGCACAAATTACCTGCAATAAATTTGATGTCAGCGGAACGAAAACGAAAATAAAACTATATGCGCGATGCGGAGGAAGCCCACTGCTGTTTAAACAAGCCGAAAAACAAGCCCGACTATTGGCCAAAAGCTATAACTCTATAGCTAAAGCTAAGGCCATTAGCCATTAGCCAAAGCGAAGCACTGCAGTCGCACACTGACAACACTAACAACCACGGCAACAACTACAACTTTGGGCCACGACATTTGACAACGCTAATAAATGTGCTGAATTTCATATTTATGGCTTCATAATTCCACAGCAACAACAAATGGCGGAGACCAAGAAGTCGGCTCGAATGCCGCTAACATTTGTCCAGGGGGGAGCAGGGAGACTACATCCTAGAAACTGCACTGAGAAGCGAGGATCTGTAAAGTCATGATCATAAGGGAATACAAAATTTAAAAGATATTTAAATAAATTCTAAGCAAAACTTTATATTTTAAAGGCTCATTTAGTCTCAGTTTAATTTGAAATCATTTTATTTTATTAGTTTAGGAAAGTTTTTTTTATGTTTGATTTATTTTATTGACTTTATAATTATTTGTTTAATAAACATAAGACTTTATAATTATTTGTTTAATAAACATAAGAGTAATCCCTTATTTCTTAGGCATACATAAAAATATTACAAATATATGTTTAATATTCTTAATAAAAAAGTTTAATTTTATTTTGACCAAAAACTTTTTATTTTTTTTGTTTTTAATATAAAGTTTTAGTAAAATACATTTTTTTAAATTAACCAAACATTTTTTAAAACTAAAAATATTTTTTTAAGAGTTTTACTTATTTTTTTATAAATATAAATCAAAAATTTAGTGCATCCAGATTTTAGTGCCGACTCCAATCGAATCTCTGGTTTATATGCCAGCCTTTTAACCCCTCTTTACCGCCCTTCGATGGTGTATTTTTCCTGAGTGTGCCGTAGACTCCAGCTTCAGCTCCCGATCCCAATCCCGAACCGATCCCAGCCAGCGCGCACTCCTTTTCGCCTGGCTTTTGGCCTGACTCAGGGGCCAGGGGCCTGGCTCGGACCGTTTTGGCATCGACTTTTGCCGCATTTGCTGTGCTGCTCACAGCCAGGCGTCTCGTCCCTCACAATAAACGCCAATTAAAGTCGCATAACACATGGCTTTATGGGCAAATATGGAGGCGAGTGGGGGAGGGGGCCAGAAAACAGGGCGCAGACAGGCGACATTTGTTAATGTTCGGTTTTGGCCGGCATGGCGGCTCACGTGAGCATAAATCAAAGAGATTAATCGAACATGGCTCAATTGCCAGTGAACATGGCATAGCTGCCCCACGGAGGGGTGACATTTTCTCAGTTTCTGACTCACGGATCACGGGATGAGCTCATAGGCCAGCCAGGTTTCAGTTTAAGTTTAAGTTCCAGTTCCCTGGCACTTGAAAAACCGACTGGCAGGGTAAACATTATGCAGTTAAACGCTGGACCAGCCCCCTTGCAATTTCATCCCCAGTCCCCTCCTTATAATTACAGTCGCGTCCAGAGCGATCGGACCAACCAGACGTGTAATCACAATGGACAGCCAGCCGGGACTGCGACTGGTACTTGGACTGGGACTACGGGCCATGGCCATAATTTGCTTGTCTGCATTGGCCATTTTGGCCAGGAGAGCCAGGAACCAGAAAACACCGCAGAAACCCACTCGCAGAAGGGCAAGCCGAACGCAAACTGATAATTTTGATTTACAACATGCCAGTTATTATTTATAACTTACTTAGGCCCAAAGAAGAAGAGTTAGCCATTCCATTTAAAGCATCCTTCGTGCCTTTCGGCTGGCTCTCGCTTTTCCTCCGCCAGATGGTTTCTCTTCTCATGCACGGCACAAAATAAATTAGCTTAAATAGATTACCAGATTGGAATTCTATGCCCAGATTTAAATTTATTTTATAAATATTTAAAAAAATATTAAATTAAATGTTGAGATGTAAGGACATGACATGCCAAATAAATGATAAATTATTACATTTTAAAAGCTATATTAGAAATGACTTAATCTTTGCTGTAATATAACCAGGATCAAAATATAAATAAATTGGTAGACAAATGTGATTTTAATCGTCGTATTTTATATTATATTATATTATTATATTATTTAAATTTTATTATATTATATTTTAAATTTCCCTTCAGATCATTTATTGATCAAAAGTTATTGATAAAAAGAATAATAGTTTGACTCCTAAAACTCGTTGTATTAAAAATATACTAGGTCCAGTATAAAAATATGGGACGGATTGAAAAATAAATAATATAAAATATGAACTTTGTAGTATTCATTTCATACTAAATAGTATAAAATGTACCGAAATACCGAAAGTTTAATTTTAGCACCTCAGAAAGTATTATTTTAATACTCATCATATTGAGATATTTTTGAAACCGAAAAGTTGGGAATTAATGTACGAATATTATCCATTTTTTTTTTTTTAATATATTTGATAGAATAAAACACTAAACTATTATGCAGTTCTCATTTACAAAAGGTTAAACTGAGTTCCATGTCTTTCTAATTTAAATATTGAAGTTGGACATTTGGCTCTGTGTACTCGCACCATCTTTGGGGCTGGATCGCGACTCCACTCGCCAATTCTCCGACGATTCTCCGCCCATTCACGTTGCCCGTGTCTCACGTTCTGACCGCGAGCATTGCGATTCCGAGTCCGATTCCGCAAATGGCGCACAGAGCCAGCACCTCAGCGTCCTCGGCCAGCGCCAGGAAATAACTTACTTTTGAGCTTCGCATCCCTCCTCCGGCGGAACGAGGGGATCATATGCGAAATATAATTGGATACGCCAAAAATGGTTAGAAATACTCAATTAGACGATGGGAGACCTGCGATTCAGGCAAGGCTGAGATTATGCAGGCTCTTTGGCTAAAAAACCCACGCAAAACATCAGTGAAAGAACTTTTTTGGAAGGTCTGGGAACTCAAAAAGAACAAAATACACCTTGTTTACAGTTCCTGAAAAATAAGTAATCAAAAAAAAATATTCTTTTCTGTTTAACTTTAGATTTTATATTTTCAAAATTAGTATTATCAACAATTACCAAATATTTTCATTTTCAAAGGTCACTGTCCGACTCCTCCCACAAATAATGCTCCAATTAGTGGCATTTCTCATAATACAATAATTATATCCACTAGAAAAGTGGCTACCCGCATTTTTCATCCGAAGAATGCTTGCCAAAGTCGAGAAAAAAGTAGTCATAAATTGAAAATGATAAAACAATATTGAGACTAATATTTGTTAATGAACCCGCACATGGAGCACTCTTTATAAGGAAGCGCCGATGGATCTGTGGATGGCTGGATCGGATGGTTGGGGCAGCGGAAAACAATAATTGATCGAAATCAGAGTGTAAATTGTCGACCGATGGCAATTACCAAGGCCAAAGTCGTTGTCAATCAGTTGACGCAGAAATGGCAGCTCTTAATTGTCTCAAGCAGCGTAGCCATCAGTTGCAGATACACTGAAAAATAAAAGTATATTATATAGAATACACTTCTGGATTGCGAACATATAGAAACGCTTGAAGAAGAATTATATAAAGCTACAGAAATTCTAAAATATGTAAAGGAATGCAGAAATCCGTCAAAATACTACAAATTTAAATATACAGAGAAATATATGTATATTATATAATACGTTTCTGGATTTCAAACATGCAGAAACGCTTGAAGAAGAATTTATAAATCTACAGAAATTTTATAATATGTATACTATTAAACAGGGATGCAGATATCCATCGAAATTCTACAAATGACAACACTGGATTTCATTTTTCTGATTTCTGATTTTTTATTTCAAAACCATTACTAGCTTTTAGCTAAGTCTAATATTTTTAAATATTAAACTTGGAATATATATATTAACTAGAAAATTTTAGAATTGATTTACCTAAAAATTGGTTTATTAACATTGAGGACCAATACTAAATTTTGAGTAAAGATCGACTAAACTATTCCTACATTTTTTTTTAAGGTTACGTTAAAAACCCAAATTAAAGAAATTCTAAAAAAGTAAAACGATAATACAGGATAGTAGATTTTGTATTCGTCGAAATCCTACAAATTTAAATAATTAAAATAAAAACATATGAAACCTCCTTCCTTAAAGTATTTAGCTTTCTCTATGATAACATTGTTTTCCGTGCACAAATAGAGTTTCTATATAGAGAAGCCATAACTGCGACGGTGGTCAAGTGTGAGTGAGCCAGGTTCATTAAGTTAATTAAACCCACACGACGCAATTGGAGTTGGCATCGTCATTAAAACTTAATTGAACGGCGGCTGCAGGGAACTGAAACCGGAGACCGATGCCAAAACCGAGGCTGACCAATAAAGTTGTAGCCTATTAGCGGCCATATCTTATTTCTGGCCAGCAGGGGGGCTCTCTTCCATAGCCGGCGAGGGGGGTTTTGTGGGAGTGCAGAGCCGCCATGGTCCACAGCTAATTAACACAATTGTGCCAATTGCGAATTGCGAAAATGCGTTCGCGTCACTCGAATTGCAGCGAATCAAAATCGAAAACATTCAACCGCAACTCTCGCAGATCATTAAAGCCAATTACAATTAACAATTGAGTGCGAGCCCGAGTGGGAATTGTTTAGTGTTAGTGTTAGTTTTAGCTGATTTCGCAATAATTAATTGCATCTGTATCTGGCATTTCAGCCTGATTATTGCGTGCTCTCAACACTTTTGATGCCCGCTGGCTGAGAAGCAAATATTTATTTATCACCGTTCGCCAGCTTTTAATTGTAGTTACCTGCTTGTTAGTTAGTTAGTTAGTTAGCTAGATAGTTAGTGGCTACTTAGTTAGTAGCTGAAACAATGGCATTTCTACATTTCCAGAGGGGCGGCTCACAGGCATTTAGCGTTCGTTGAGTGCCAGCCGGAAATCGGCAGTTAATAAACGACACAGGAGAAACCCTCGAATGCGCTTCCCAGGGGCAGAAAATGGAGAAATGAGGGTGGAAGACTTCATTCATCTGTGGCTCATAAATATCAATGATCTGGGGCAGAAGTTAATACTTCTTAAACACATTCCAGAGGGGGAAAGTAAATTATTAAGTTTTAATTATTCGTTCTTAATGGAGTTTAATTCATTAAATCAAATAGAATATTAAGAGATGAAATTTACACAAAAAATGTTATGTAAAATTATTATTACAAATATTTAGATCATTCTCACAAATTAAATATTTTATTAGAAAATGGACGTCTATTATATATATTTCTATGATAATTACCTAAAGTACCACCTATAAGAAATATATAAAAAGCAAAAAAAAACAAATTCTCCACCTCAATTCGCAAATAAAAAGCATAAAATAAAAACATTTATAGAAAAATGTGCTAGAGCTTAAGTAATACCTCTTTGAAATATTTTTAAAGCACAAAATACAAATTCCCCACCACAAATGGCTAATAAACCTCTAATATTTATAGAAAAATGTGACAGAGGTCAAGTATTATACATCAAAAAAAAAACTGCAGAACTTGAACAATTTCCTATAATTATTTAATACATTTACCAAGAAGAAATCGGCTGGCAAATTAAATAAATTACTCATTGGTTCTTGGCCAACGCTTGCATGCCAAGAAAACGAATGACCAAAATCATTACCACAAACAATCCTAATTACGAAAGAGCTACGAAATTTGCAGCAATTACGACATTTCCTGTCCTCCAACTGGAACACCTGCAAAAAAAAAACGAAAAATCACATATAATAATCGAAGACGAGGCAAAGGCAGCCAATAAGTTGCAGTCATAACTATAAGGTAATCAAAGGAAATATTTCGAGAGATTCTTGGTAAGCAGTTTAAACAATTTCCATTAGCCGTTCGTGAGTTGGTGTATATAATGTGCCATATATCATCATTATCAGGGCTGGGCACATTCCCCTGCTTGATGACTTTGCACATGTGAGATCCCGATCCCTCCACTCACGGATTAGTTACAAACCTAACCAAACCAAGCCGAACTCAACTGAACTGAACCGAACGAATCAACCTGAATATGTCGACAACTTTGTAGAAACAGCAGAGAACGAAAAAAGGGGAAAAAAATTAATGTTAAATAATATTTTATATTTTATATTTGAAAGGTGAAAATTACTTTTATTTTTATTTAAAAACTCCTTTGATTTTTATTTTCTTTTAAATATTTATGATTAAATATATTATAATTTAAGCTATTTTTGGAGTGGAGATTAAATAGATAGGAGTATTAAAGATAATAAAAATGTATGAAATCATTTTGCGGTTTTCTACAATATAATAGAGTATTTATAAGTGTTTTGATTTTTTTTATATATATTTTTTAGTATTAAATATCTTATAATTAAACCTATTTTTGGCGTGGAGTGTAAATAGATAGAAATATTGAAGGTATTACAGATGTAACAAATCAATTTGTGGCTTTTTTTAAAATAATGGAGTATTCAGGATGTGTTTTGATTCTTTTCTAATAATATTTATATATTTTATTTTATTAAATTCCTTATAATTTTACCTATTTTTGGCTTGGATATTAAATAGATAGAAGTATTCAAGATATTACAAATGAATCAAATCAATTGGTTTATTTTTCTACAAAATAATAGAGGAAGTAGGATATGGTTTGAACTCCCTGATTTATTATTAAATTTTTTTCTAAGTGCATTGGAGTGGTTTTTAGTGGACAACCGCAATGAGCTGCCATTTTACACGCAGGCCCAGCACTAATGACCAAATGCGAGGAGCGAAAAACGAAAAACCAAACCAAAACTGAAACCGAAAAATCCCACGAAAAGGGCCCCGGCAAAAGGTGGCAATTAAAATCGAATGAGCGCCGAAGCTTCCATGTTGAGCACTAATGGGTGTCGGCCAACTGGATTGGACGTGGTCTTGGTTTTGGCTTTGGTCTTGCTCTTGGTCTGCGTCTGGGCCAAGTGGTCGGCAGCTGGCGATGGGCTGTGGAAAATGTGTAGAATTGTTTTAATGGCCGACAATATGGCGGACGAGAAGAAGAGCGATGAAGATGGTGAGAGAGACTAATGCAGCTTCGTCAGAAATCGAGCATAAAATATTTTTAATTAAAAACTCTTTTTTTTTTCCACCAGCTTGCCATTTCCTTTTCCCCTACGCATAAATCAAGTGGCCAAGTCGACGGCTGCAATTTCTCTAGAATTACGAAGACAATTACACATGAAACGCGTGGAGCCGCCAACGCCCGAGCCGTTGGCTCATTTCTCGGATTGGAGATCCGAGATTGAAGATCTGACACCGAGCGCATCATGATTTGTGAGCGGCTTAAATAGTGCGAACGGAAATCATGATTAGCCGGGCCATTAAAGCCAGCGCTTCCCTCGGCAATTTGTGGGCTTCTCTGGGACACACAGAAAAATAGTATCAAATTGTGTTAAACGTGGCCTTGTTCCATGGCCAAAATAGTTCCCATGTTAATAAGTGTTTAGTCTGTTTTTTTCAGGTTCAAACTCTGGTATTTTCACCAATTTGCTATAAAACATTATCTAATTTTCTAATTATAAATACCCTATTTTGATCGTATTTCTTCAAACATTTTCGTTACTGAAATATTTGAGATATGAAAATAATATATTTTAATAAAAATATATGCAGTGTCAGTGGCGGATCTAGGATTTGGTTGTGGAGGCTGATATCAGAACACATTTTTTTTGTGGCATACTTTTTGAACACCACATTTCCTTCCCATTTGCCATTTTGTTCTGTTTATTTTAACCTATCGAATTTTTTTCATTTTAAAATCGCACAGTCCATTAAAAAGTTAGGAGCAAAAATTGAAACAACCGCTAGATGGCGCCAGCAGCTTTCACGACTGCATATCTTCATCTCACTCACACTCCGAGAAGTGTCGAAATACTCGATTATAAAAAATGATGTCTTAGAGATCAAAATTTCAAAGAAGAAATTACCTTAGACTTTATAATTTGAGAAAGTCTATTTAAATATCATCGTAATCGTAATTATTTCTCAAAATAAATCCCCGATCAAGATCGCGGATCCTCCTGATCTCTGATCTTATTTTTTTCTGTGCAAGCTTCAAGACGACCTGACCCCCGGCCATCTGCTGGCTGTGGCTCCTTTTCGGGCCGCAAAAAACGCCTCCGGGGCTGGGCCCTGATGTTTTCATTTCCCGATAAAGGAGGTCCGTAAATGGCACGGACCTTACTCAACTTAACCCAGCCGAGCGCACGCCAGTGGAAAGATGGAGATGGAAAGAGAGATGGAAACGCAGATGGAGTTGCACTCGCAGCACGTTGCAGTTGTAGCAAATTAAAAAAATGCAAATGTTGCACGTTGTACAGCCAGACAAGCCAACAACAGCAACAGCAACTGCACACCAGCAACATCCACAGCACGGCAGCAGCAGCAACATCAGCCTCTTGCCAACTTTATAGACTGACTCCTGCCTGGAAGCCCGCAATCGTGTTCATGTGTCACCAATATGATGTTGTCCAACTCCAAGTCCAAGTCCAAGTCCAGCTTCAGGTCCAAGTCCGAGAAAAGTACGAAGACGATCGGTACGGAGCGATAATAGAGTGAGGAGCCGAGTGGCGAACGAGGAGGAGAGAGCTTAGGGAAGGAGGACGCGGACGAGGGACAAGCAACTGCCATGTCAGGCTGCCCGGCACAGATGGCATCATCAGCATCGCCAGTAGCCATCGATCCCTGGCCTTCAGTTTGCCCCTCCCTCTGAATACAACACATATAGGAGACATTTCTGCATGAACTGGCAATGACTGGGCAAATTTAAAGACAGGGGAATACAGATGCCTATATGCATAAGCGCATTTTACATAATATTATATACCTAAACAAATATCAGAGTACTAAATAGGAAATGAATTACATATGTACGTAGTATGTAAAAGATAGAATATTTCAATATTCTAAAACATCAACTTAAAAACCGTTGTTTTTTTACTTATGTTAATAGCAAAAGAGCAATATTAAAATATAAAATTACAGCAAAAGCTTAACATGCCTAAAATTTGATAATTCCATTAATTTGATAAAAGTTTAAGAATTTTCAGGACATGGTGATTTTTTATATATAACTAATTGCTTAAAAACATTCAAGCCAATAAAAATAATTACACTGGATACAACTAATTTCTAAGAAGATTCCTAAAGAAAATAATTAAGCAGAAATCTTATTCAAAATATAATATATGCATATAGGTTTATAGAAAAAGATATTACTAAGGTATTGACATAACTCTGAAGTATATTATTCATAAAAATAACTAAATTAAATTATAAAATCATCCTATATTTTCCTGTATTTATTGCTTGAATTATTGCCATCCCAGAAACCATTTTAAAACCCATGCCCCCATTGAGCTGTCATTAATTTTCAGGCCAGCATAAATATGCATGGAGTATCTGGTGTACTTACTTTGGTATGCACGGGTGATATTGTTGCCCCATGGACTGCACATTTTGGTATAGCAATTTGTGTCTTAATTAATGTCCCAATCAAGAGGCCGCCAAAATCAGAAATGAGACCCACGACTGGCCGCGAGCTCCGAAATCTCCATTTTGGGCAACGAACCCACAACCGCGACTGCTTCCATATGTATTTATGCATATGTATATGGGATATGGGTATATCGGGAATGGAGTGGAATGGCAGGAGGATGCAGCGGCGGTAAACTCGTTTCGGTGCAGGGCACTAAATTAGTTGGCTGCTCCTCCTCCCCCTCTCCCGACTGCAGTTCCACACAGACTTTTCAATACAATTTTGTTTGGTTCGTTCTTAATTTCGATGGAGTCAATTTTATTGCCCTTTGGCAGCAGACAAAGAGGGGGGAGGGGTTGGGGTTGAAGGGATGGGGCTCGGACCAGGTAGCCCCGCTAAGTAGTCGCCATTGCAGTGGAGATGGTATTGAAGATGCCTGTGCACAGGGAAAAAATGGTTAAATACATTGAATAAATGTGTAATGAAAATTGACTTTATTGCTGAAAAGAACTTTATATATAAAATTATTTTTAAAAATTGGTATCTATTATTCTGGAACAAATCCTGCTTGATATTATATTATTCTAATAAAATTTGGAACACAAGATTACTATTTAAAAACGTATTTTTAGAAACATAAAAGTAATTTCATAATTGCAAGTTCAAAATTTGTCAAGCTGTTGTACCAACATTTTTAAAATTTTAAAAATCTCATTATTTATTGCACAACTAAAAAAAAATCAGGAATAAGAATAGCTTAAGTCTAGATTTTGGTAAGACATGGTTAATTTTTATTGTCTGTAGGATTTTCAGAAATCTAGAATATTAGAAATGTTACGGGTAACGAGCTCTGTTGAGTTTGAGGAAAAATTATTAAGTCTTATTTCCATTTATTTACAAATTAATATAATATCATTTTATTTTATTTCCGCTCAGTGTGCACTTGCAGTCTGTCGTCTTCGGCTGGAGCCCAGTTAATTTGGTCATCTTCCATGATGTTTTGATAATGTGGCTGGAGCTGCGGACCCAATATCCAGTCGTGGTCCTCCGCTGCAGATGTCCCCTTCCACTTTTGGGTTCTTTTCTTATTTCGTTCGCTGCTGGGTTGCGCACGAAATTCTTGTCGCTGCGAATAATTACATAAATCAGTGATTTTTTAAGCGTTTCGAGTTTCCAACTGTCAATACGGCCGAACAGAATTTAAGGCTCAGAAAAGGTAAGCACATCTTTTGTCAAGCGTTTGGAGCGCTGATTGCAGGGGATTAAAATCAGCCAAGATATTAACACCTCAGGTTTCCGCGGTTCCCACAACGAAATTTGATGTTTATGCTTCCGAAAGAATTCCTGGTAAAACAGCTTTGCACCTCCATAAAAAATGGATCCTAAATGCTTGCCAATCTGTCAGCAATTCAAATTTAGCCCAAGTAACAAAAGAAATGATTTATGCTGTTGTCTGATTGATTTTCGGTCGTAAATTGGATAGGGGGAAATATAAAGAAGCGATCGTAAAAGACCGCCTTTGAGAGATCTCCGACGATCCGACAGTTGCGGTGAGTTTTTAATGCGCTTTCAAAATGCAGATTGTTCCGTTTTGCTTTTGCTGCCCGTTTAATTTGTATGATTATGGCCTGTCACAGCCAACGAAGCATGGTCCCCATGGAACGGTAAACTCAAGCCAATGGCCAGGCTCAAAAGCTTGTGGTTAGCATGGGTTCAAGATGTGGATTGGTCAGATCGGATCAGCTCAGTCAGCTGTCGGTGGAGTGTGTCAGCTACCCAGCTTCTGGGCCTTCAAAAAACTGTCTACTCTTTGTATGGATTATAGTCTACAAAACATTACATATAGAAAGCTGTAAATTTATAAGCAACTCACAAAAAACATAAAATATATGAAAGATATTACCGAATAGATATTGTACAATAATAGCATACGGCTTCTTAAACAGATCTATTAACTTTTAAACAAAAATCTACGATACTTGGAAGAAATTCCCTTTGTTAGGAACAACAGTCTTAACTATTTTAAATAATAAAAAAAACTCCTAAAAAAGTTCACAATTTGCTATCAAATATTCCATCCCCTTTCCCATTAAAAAACTGGATGAAAGTTTTAAGTTTTATATGATTTACTTATATTTCCTTGTGCACAAATGTCGAAAATGTCCCACCAAAATGTATGATTTTTTTTGTAATTTTTCAGTATTGTTTTGTTTTAGCATATGCGGTTATAGCTGGCGGCTATCCCCTCACAATCATAATTTGGATGCTTGGTTATCGAGTATATCCATCGTTTAATATTTATTAATGAGTAAGTTACGTTCTCATATGCGTAAGTTGGGTACATATAATTTTAAAATATATATATATATATTTCTGTTATATCTGTTGTATCACCACGAACACACATAAATACAAATCAAGATTCCATTATGTATGCAGTTATTGTTATGGCGGGGAGCTTCCGGAATCGTCCCCATGGATTTTCGATTTAGATTTCGGGCAATTGCAAACGGGGCAAATGCTGTTCAATTATTGCATAGTGAAGTGACACAACTGTATGAATGCCAATAACATGCTGTACCAGATCGGTAATGCGGGGAAGGGTACTGAACTTGGAGCTTATGCCTTAATGCGATCTCTATATCTTATATACAATGTACATGCATGGGTTCAGGGGGCTTTCGCTTCCTATTTACACAAGCAACTCATTGCGAATGCATCTCTCTCCTACTCACTGTCGTCTAGTAAACACGGATCCAAATAATATATTTAGCATCGAACTCTTTACAAACTATAATGGCTGTGCTAAAAAATACATGCTCTCGCTCAACTAATTCGGTGCTCGACTGGTTATCTGTTATCTGTATTCTGTTTTCTGTGAGTTGTAGGTAGGTAGTTCTGGTCTGGTGTTTTAAATTATTATCGTCTTGTTGCAAAAACTATTGACTGGCCGCCTTCGCTCTCACTAAAATCGTTCCTCTTTCTATGTTTCGGCTTCTGTTTCAGTTTCAATTTCATTCAATTATTGTGCTGCACTGCAAATGAGTTTCGATTTATTCAAAAATGTAGTTCGTGTAAATATCATTGCTTTGCTAATTGTTATTCTGTATATATAGTAATGTAACATTTGTATTTCCCCCCTAACAATTTCACCGTTTATATAGGCTAATCTGTATTGCTTGCATCGGCTTGAATTTCGAAAACTTCCTATATACAGCTAAAATGTCAGATGCTTCGCTCGCCGGATCCCACTGCCTCTAATACTGTCCTGGAGTTGCGCTTAGATCCCGCTAGGATATGTCCACCTTCCTTCACTCCTCTCCACTCCACTTTCTCCTCGGCGTCCTTTCGTTTCGTTTCGATTAGATATTTTAAATTTATTTTCAATTTCGATTTGATTTTGAGTTGTATTTGCGATTTGCCAAAAATTACGATTCAAAGTACCAACTACAGTGTGGAAAATTTACACAGAATAAATAATTTAATACATTTAATTTTAATTTGCTTCCATTTACATTTACAAATCATCCTCGCACCGCCTTTTGAGTATAATTGTTCGCATTCTTGCCTGGGCAATTGTTAGCTCTAGTTAATTTACGTTTAAATACAGATGTCGGAGTTGCTATAAGTACAAAATACACTTTAAAACTTAAATGAGCGCTTCGTTGGTGCTTAAAGAATAATCGTTAAAATTAGAGTTAGAATTAGAAGTGTAGAAAACAAAGCGACGCGGCTTTGTGCACAAAATACTGTTGTTCAAACGATGGATCGATCGATCGGATCGGAAATTGGTAGACAGTTTTTGTACGTGTTCATTTGTCATTTGTCAGCGTTCATCCTGTCCGGGCGCCTACTGTAGATGGCTTCTTATGCGATACGGTTACTAACTGCTAATTTATGTCGGCTAATAGTTATTGTTTATACTGCTGTTGCTGCCGCCCTCGGATGCTTAACAAACTAAATACAATTTTTCACTTGCATACTTGTTGTTCGCCTTGGCTGGTGATTGATTTTAATCAAAGCTTCCTCATTCCTCCTGACCGACGTAGGACGTTGAATACTCTCGCGTGTGTGTGTTTTATATATCTACTATATATAAATATATTTTAATGTGTGTGTATGCTGCGCTTCTAGACTATAACTATCCCCTAATTATTTACAATCTCTGCTTAGCCTACTCTAATCTCTTGACCAAAATTGTGCTGCTTCAGTTAATGCTGTCGTCGTCTCCACGGCCTCCTCCTCCTCTTGCGGTGTGGCGATCAGGGTGACCATCTCAATGGGATGCGTGGCTGTGCCGGCCATGTTGTTGGGGGCGCTGGTGGTGGTGATGGAGGTGCCAGTGGTGATGCCTATGTTGGTGTTGGTAGCCATCTGGATCTGCGGCTGGCCGGTGGTACAGGATCAGGAGTGCTTGTCGGTCAGTTCGCCCCAGCGTGACTCAAAGAACTTGCGCATGCCGTGCCCCGCCTTGCCAACGGGCGAATCGTCCTCGTTAAACATCTCACAGTTGTCGAAGATCTGACGCACATCCACGCAAAAGTCTTCGCGGGCTTTGTAGCTATTAAAATTTGAATTAAAGAGCAGTTAGAAATCAGTTCGTTTTTTGTAGGTTAACTTGATTTACTCACCTCAAATCCAGCAGTTTCTTCTTGATCGTGGACAAGTCCATGGGAATTTTGATTATTTTTCGATATGTTGGAAACTGCTTGGTATTTACTGGCAACAGAAATGGCCAAGAGTCCTCGTGGAGCTGACAGAATTATTCATAATACATTATTTTTGCAACTTTCATTTAAAGATTTTACTCAATGCCCACCTCCATTTCCCCCAATAGCGTCTTGCAGACGGCCAGCTCCTTCATGAGCTTCTTGGTGGCGTGCTTCTCCTTCTTCTCCTGCTTCAGTTTCTCCTTGGCCTCCTGAATGGCGTGTATGTTGATTGGCGGTGGCGACATTTGGTTCGTTCCTGTTCCCACTCCAATGGCTGGTGGTGAGGGCATGGTCATCAGCTGCGGCTGCTGCTGTTGGGGCGGCGACTGGCAGGCGGTTACATGGAGGGCGGTGGCTGTGGGCGAGGCCTGCATGAGCAGCGGTGTCGGCGGCGGTGGTGGCGGAGTGGGCGCTGGCGTCGGTGTGGGCGTTCGGGTGCGGGTGGGCGTGACAGCCCGTGGCGACATGGCGACCACATTGGTGAACTGCATCGCCGGTGGCACCGGCCCCGGCACCGCTGGGTTAATCAATCCAGCTGAGAAGTTGCCAGCCACAACGGGCGGATAGACCGGATAGCTGCTGGGCATCACACTGGCCACACCGGACGCCACATCCTCCAGCAGGGCCGCAGTGCCATTATTCGGCGGAGGGATGAGATGCGCTTGGAAGCGGCTGCTGCCGTCGACCGAGTTGTTGGCATGGTGCTGGTCATCGTACGTCGTAGCCGAGGCCACCGAGTGCGCCGGACTGCAGAGAGCAGAGGCATTATAAACTGGAACCCGGACCGTGTACTCCGCCGCCCCCTCAGCCGCCCGCAGGCCCCCACACTCACCTCAGAGGAGCCGCCGGCAGCGAATTCATCGACTCATCGTGCGAGGAGTTCAGCGACGGCGGCTGCTGGTGATGATGATGGTGGGGATCCCCGCCTGCCAGTGGCTGTATCTGCATGTGCTCCATGGCCGGAGTCTTGCTGTTGTCGCTGCGTCGCTTGGCCGAGCCGCCCGAGTCCCGATCCCTGTCCCTCCTGGATTTGCTGCTGCTGCTGGCCGTTCCGCCGGCACTGCGCTTCTTCGGTGGCGGCGCTCGGGCGATGCAGCCATGGCAGTACCACTTGCCGCGCGGCACCTTCAGCAGCGGCGGTATATAGCAGTCGGCGTGGTAGGCACGCGGACACAAGTCACAGTAGATCATCTTGCCCACGGGCGAGGGACGATGGCCGCCGCAAACGATGCACTTGCGCTCATTGGTGGCCTTGTTCACGCACTCGTAGCAATACCTGAAAGGATAGAGGGGATCTGAGATTAGCAACTGTGGATCGATCTAGAGCTCTGCATCAAGGGTTTCGTTTTTGGGGGAACAGAGAGTAACAGTGCCACAGTTTCTCAACGGTTAACGATCAACGATCAACAAGACAACGCGGATTAATGTGTTTTTCTTTACTTAACTTGTAATCTATGACAGTGACATGTGAGGATGGAGGATGTATAGAGATAGAGGACTGGTACAGGTACTCACCAATCGCCATCGGGAATGTTGTCCATCTTGGGCTTGAAGCAGTAGGTGTGATAGCCCTTGTCGCAGCCGTCGCACAGTAGCAACTTGTCCTCGTTTTCGCCGGACGTGCAGAACTGGCAATTCTGTAAGGAATTGGAATATTTGCTAGAGTTTGTTTGGTTGGCCGAGCGTCTGCGTTTGCCGCCGCTCTTCTTCTTCGTCCGTGTGCCAAAGTCCGAGTCGGAGTCGCTAGTGATTGGATTGGAGGATGGGGATGGGGATTTGAACTTGGAGAGGGTTTGGGTTTGGACAAGGATGTTGGTTTGGGTTTGATGCTGCGAGTCCTGGCCATTTTGCGCCAGAGCCTTCAGGTTGATTTTGATGCTCAGGGGAGCTTTCTTCTCTGCCATTTTGGTTGGAGTTTCTTTGGGGTTCTTTTTTCCATTGGTGGTCAACGGCTGCTCCTTTTTATGTTTCTTCTGCTGCTGCTTTTTCGTCGGTGTTGCCTGCTTTTTGGCGCTGCTCTTCTTTTTGCTGGACTTGTTTTTTGTTGCATTCTTTTCGGATGGCAGTTCAAATCGTTCGTTTTGGGGTGGGGAAAACAGTCGTGGTGGGTTTTGGTTTTGGTGGGTTTTATTTTTAAAAACGTCCCCAACATAAGATCCACAAAGTGGAGGATGTTTTTTAACATTAAGTTAACATTGAAGAGCATTCATGTATGTGTGTGTATTTGGTGGATTATGTACGTGTGTGTGTGTGTGAGTATGAAAGCGTTAAATATTTTGAATTTTTTCAAACACCATGAAACACCACAAGCAACAAACAAGTCAAACATTCAGCAAGAGACAGTTAAGAAAGACAAATAAAATCGGAAGGAGAAACAAAACAAAATTCGAATTAATTTCACAGGCAATTTCAATTTGTTGTATTCAGAAATGTTTTAGAAACTACAGCTACGATTCAAAAACAAGAAATACAAGTGCGATCACGGTTGCCATTTAAAAATGCGTACAAATTAAAAAAAATGTTTTCAAAACAATTAAAACGTACAAAAAATTCTACTTTTATCTCAAGAACTTGGATTTTTTAAAAATTTCATACACAGCTTTAGTCATACAAGTCAAAGTAAAAAACTAAATTTTATAAGAGGTCAAAGTGCACTTAACAACATGTTGTAAAACCAAGATATTCATTTAAAAAAAAGATTATATAACAACCGTGATCTAAGCTCTTCAACTCCTTCGTTTTAGTTGTGGTGAATACGGTTAGTGTGTTTAGTATCAAATGGTTATGCAATGCGGTGTGTACAAATATGTGGGTTGGTGAGTAGAGGATGTTAGTGTATGTGCAGCCAAAACAACAATGGGATGGACCACAGAAAAAAGGCGGGTGCCAAGCAGTTTTTTTTCGGGGGATTTCAAAGGTTTCCAAAGCCCTCCTGGTCTTACCGCTTTCATGATGCTCTTGTCCCAGGCCACGCAGGATTCCAGGACGTACAGGGCCATCGCCAGCTGGGCGGTGGTGTGCGAGCGAGACACTGCATCGCGCCACTGCACCAATCCTTTGGGGATATGCTCCACCTTCTCATCCCGATCGCTGTCGCAGTTGCTGGCCGGTGACGCATTGCCGGAGTTTGGTTCCCCACTGCCCGATTCACAGGGGGTTACTCCTCCTCCGGCCGTCGAGTTTGCTCCTCCAGTGGCGTTCCCTGTTCCCGAAGCTGCTGCTGCCGCCGCCAGAGCCATTGTGCGCTCATTGAAGGATGACGGGTTCAGGCTATTACCCGTTCCGGATCCTTGTTGCTGCTGCTGCTGTTGGGCCAATTGTTGCTGCTGCTGCTGTTGCATCTGCAGGAGATATGCTGCCGCCGATGCGGAATTCTGCGTCTGCGTGGTGGTATGCTGGTTCTGAGCAATAACCGCCAAGTGGGCATCGCCGGTCTGCGAACCCAACGGAGGCTTCAGGTAGCGCCTTTCGATATTTGCCTCCAAATCAATAATCCTTTCCCGGATCATAGGTATAATGCTCACGAAATCCTCTTCGCTGACATCCTCTTGCGAGTCCAAGGTAAGTTCACTCTCCACGCGATTGGGCAGTTGCCAGTTCTTCAGTTGCATGGAAGCACTGGCCACTTTGTCCTCCAGGGATTCCAGTTGCTCAATGAGGGCCAGTTCCACACGTTTGGCCACCTTGGGATTCCAGTCGCCCTTCCTGTCAGGCATAAGGAATTCCTCCGGAAACTCTGTATCTGATTTGAGCTGATAATTCACACCCAATGGCTGCTCTAGTCCCAGGAATCGCTGAAGATTTTCCTGCAATTCCCGCTCCCTCAGGCCAGATGGATTAAGGGTCTTGAGAACTTGGCGCAACTTCTGTTCATCGTCCAACTGCCACCAGCCGTAGCGCTGTCTGCGGGGCACATAAACGCCATGGACTCTGTCCGGAAAGCCCGCCAGTTTGACCTGCTCCAGCAGTCGATGCTCATCGGGAGTCATGGAAAGCGGCAGTGGTATGTCGATGGGTATATACGTTTGCACACTGCTCAGTGACATATTGGCTATATTGTGGTAATATGCCTGCGATAGCGCCTCATCCAAACGCAGCTCAATCTTGGGCTTCACATCAACTCCCTCGTTTGCCCCTCCTCCCGTATCCGGGGGCGCATCAGAGCGCAAGCGAAAAAACTTGTCCTTGCCAGCCAGTTCATCTGCATCCGTTTCCATTTCGGTGTCCATATTACCATCCAACTTCAGCTTGGCCTGCTCCTCATCATCTTCAGTCTCGTGGTGGCGATGAGGAGAGCCCAGACCGTTTTTTGACTCCACCTTGAGGGCCTTGAACTCCTCCACCTTGGCCATCATTTGTTTTTCATCGAGGCCGCTTAGCGAGAAAATGCACTCGTTGCCCAGCTTGCTGGTGTCCACCTTGCACTCGTCCATGGGTATCGAGTAGTACTGCATGTTGTTGATCAGATCCCAGGGATGACCCTGCAGCTGCAGCTGGGCGGAGCAGTTCTGGTTCGCAAAGCTGTGCTGCAGTTCCTGGCCCACAACGCCACCCTCCTCGGCTGGCAGCTCACTGATCAGCGGAACTTCGCGGCGGACAATGGAGAACCACTTGGGCGTATCGTCTACACTGGATGTGGAAACTATAATGCAGTCATCCTCCTTCTTCACATCCTCCATTTTGATCACAGCCTGTCCAAAGTTCTGCTGCTGCTGCTGTCCTAGTCCCAAATTCAAGCCAGTTTCCAACTTATCACAGTTGTCGCTTCCGTTGTTGTTGTTATTGTTATTGCTGTTGTTGTTGTTGTTGAGGGTAGGTGGCATTAAGATGCCAGGCATGGCGGGTATCTTGATTTCCGCCTCAAAGTCGGTCTTGGTGGATATCATCGTTGTGGGCGGTGGGCCCATTAGCTCCATCTCTGATTTAACCTTGATCTCTGGTCTAGGAGGTTCTACTTTGGGCATTGGCGGAGCTGCATCATCGTCATCGTCGCCCAGGTCTACGATTTCCGGTTCCACCTTGTTGATTTCTGTCACATCATCATCGTCATCATCCTCTTCTTGATGGGCGTTCGGTTGATTGGTTTCAGATAGCTCAGCATTCTGAGCTGGAGCTCCATCCTCTAGTTGAGTGAGAGATTCATCCACTTCCATTGGCTGTTCAGCGGACTCTGCCGCTTCCGTTTTCTCCTCCTCTGCAATTTCCTTCTCGCCACCTGCATCTTTCTTGTCATCCATGCCCTCCAAGGCCTCATGATAGCCGCATATATCATTCTGGGCCGACTCAAGGGCTTCGATAAAGATGCCACCCGCCTTGGGCAACTTCCAGTAGCGACGCCAGAAGCGATCCTGTCCAAAGCAGGCCGCTCTTAGCTGATTGGTGCTCTTTTCCAGCGCCTCCTTGCAGTTGAGTGAAGCCCGCACAATCTTGTCCAGCTTCTTCTGCAACTCATCGGCACTCAAGCGATTGTCCTCGTCTTCTTCGACATTCGTGATCTCCGAATCCAAGTCGGAGAGATCATCGTCGATTATGCTAACATCATGGTGGTGTTCATCGTTCATGGAGTTACGTGCTCCGCTCTTCTTGGCCTGCAGCAGGGCACTCATGTCGGATCCAGTGGCTCCACTAGTCGTGGGTGTGCTAGATCCATTGATTTGATAGGTGGGCGTGGCCATGTCCTGTTTGTTGGGCGTAAGAGTGTTGTCCGCTTGGATGATGCTTTTGGCGGGGCTTACAAGTGATTCCTCATCGACCACGCCATCCACATCCATGGGCTGCTGCTGCTGGGGCTCCTTGGTGACCGCCTGCTCATCCTGATCCTCCTCTTTTGGCTTCTCGCCATTGGGTGAACCAGCTTTAGCTGCCTCTTCCTCGGTGCCTGCTGCAGCTGCTGCTTCCTCTGCTGCTGCGGCCTTGGCTTCCTCTTCCGCCTTGAGACGTTCCGCATCCAGCTTCTGCTGCGCCATCAGCGCCTGCATCGCCGCCTCGCGCTCGGCTTGTGCTCGTTCATAGGCCTCAATTCGAGCCTTGCGCATGTGGAGTGCCTTGTACTTGCGCACCTTCATGTCCGTCATGTACTTCTCCTTGCGCATCTGGGCGCAGGTCTCGAGGCTGCCATCAATCTGGCGGAGCACCGCCTTGTTCATCAGCAGATCGTTGCAAAGGTGGGCTAACATTTGCGCCTTACGCGTGGGATTCAATGCCACGAAGGGACGATCCTTCAGCGAGTGCGACAGCTTCCAGGTGTCGTTCTCGTGGAGGAGCTTATAATACTCCTGGTTCTTGGCCGAGTGTGAGTGCGTGGTGGAATCGGTATCTACCTGGTGATGATCGGGTACTCTCCTCTCGCGCTCGCGATCCACAGTGATGCCGTGCATTTGACGCACCTCACCCGTGGCCGTGGCATACAAATAGATCCTCAGGATCTCAGACACATTTGAGTTGGTTATGTCCGCATTGCGAAGCGATTGTCCCAGCAAAGTGGTGTGTCTGCCGGGATTGGGAACACCCGGATCCTCAATGGCACAAACCAACAGATGCGTCATCACCGACAGTAATTCTTCTTCGGCGTCCGCACTGCTATCGCTAATCAAAGCATCATGTAAGTTCTGAAGCGTTGGCAGTGATTCCATGTCAAAGCCCAGAGTCTCTCCGAAATTGTGCAGGAATTCGAAGACCATCAGCAGATCGGCCATTGCCTGGCCGGGAAGGCGGTTGCCCGCAATGCGATCCAGCTCCGGGATTACCAACTCCTGTGGCATCTCAGAGTCCTCGTTGGGTCGCCGTATCAGCTGCAGGATCTCTGCATCTCGTTTTCGCTCCGCCATGCGACGCTCACGGAGAAGTAGGCGGTCCAGCACCAGCTGATGCTTCTTCTTTTCGCGATCCTCGAACTTGCGACGCACCTCGAGCATCCGGATGAGGCTCATGTGTTGGCGACGACGCTCGCGTTCCTTTTCGGATTAGAGAAAAACAAAGTTTAATGATTTTCGATTCACTCTGCCTTCATATCAGATTCCTAGATATCTTACCATTTCGGCAGCCAACAGCATCTCTTTCTGTTTCTGTAGTTCCTATGTTTAACAAATAGAACGAATAGGTTAATAAAAATAAAAGTATGAACTGATACTGATATGGCAATGTTGGGCTTTGATGATTTTATAAATTTTTTAAAAAAGCGAGGAAGCAACTCAGACCACTTTCAAAACAAATAAAAGCCCTAGAACTTAATAGTTAAGTTAAGCCAAAAAACAAATCTCTGTGAGAATCATCAATTTGTATATAGAATTTAGTTTAGCTTAGCCCAAATCACCAATCTTGTATCAGTATATTAAGCTCTTAGGATATTTATAATAATAAAGGATAGATGTGCTGATCAAATTGGTTTTAAAAACAATTGAATAAACCCTTGGAAAATCGTAAACCCCAATTTAAGACGGATATGGAACGGATTAGGATCAAGGACGAGACAGAAGGTAAGGCATGTGTACCTGTTCCTTAGCTAAAATGGCCTCCTGACGACGCTTCTCTTTCTCCTATTGCAAAACAAAACACAAATTATGCACTGATTGTGGAAAGGCAAACGTAATCTAGACTGACCTGTTGCTTCTTAAGCAATTCCTCTTGCTTAAGGCGATCTAGCTCCTCCTGACGCTTTTTGCGCTCCTAAAAATATGTTTCGCATAAGAAGATAATCTTCATAAGACTTGAACCTTCAAAAGTTACCTCGACGGCCTGCTGATTCTTGAGCTCCTTGTCCTTGCGCTGCTGCTCCAACTTGGAGTTCTTCTCCTGACGTGCCTTCTCCTTATTCCTGGCCAACTCCTCCTTTTGCAACTTCTTGGCATCACGCATCGCCTGCTGTTGCTTGGCGATCTCGATGCGCTGCTCGACGTTAAGTGTCTGGCGGGTGAAGACCTTTAAATCCTCCAGCCGCTTGGCCACATCCTCGTCCGTCATCCGTATGTACTCGCCATCGTTGGCGTACGGCGGTGGTGCGGGCTGCAGGAATGATCCAACAATGGCTCGTGCAGAGAAACTAAAGTTTTCACGACTCAGATTCGATGGCTGCTGATCCAGGATCTGTGAAAATTTTATGAATATAGCTGGGTTTTCAGATGCTGAGTGACGTTATGTGCGCTGTGACCAATTTGTTTATGTTTTTTTTGAAAAATATATGACACATAAATTATGTTTAAATCACCGATTGTTTTTGAGATTTTATAGTCTGTGTTTTAAGGAGTTACTTTAAAAGATTCAAAAAAGTTGCCCTACAAACTCACAGCAAAAACCTGTCCGTTGCTCTTCAGAGGCGCCGTGCTTCCTGGTGCATAGTAGGTAACCTCGCCACGGATTTGGCCTTGTTTGGTCAGACCACGGATCACCGTCTCTCGCTTCCAGCCCAATTCCAGTGGCACCCTTAGCTCAGCCACGTTCAGGATATTGGCATCCTCACTCTCGGACTCTGATAGTCCACTTTCAGCTGCCACACTCTCGGAATCCGTGGAGGTTTCCATATGAGCATTGGCCTCGCTCAGCGCCAAGCGAATTTTTTCCTACAAAATTATTAAATTAAGGGATATTTCATGAATTATTTCGTAATTAACTTACAATATCAGCACCCTGTTGAAGAAGTTGCTGGGTGGCCAGCATGGGTTTAAGTCCCACAGCTCGAGATTGAGCCAGTAGCGAAGCCACCGTGTTCTTCTTGGGTTTGGATACACCGCGTCCAAGATTACGAGGTCTTCCCTCTTTGTAAGAGGACGATCCCCCGCCGGATCCAGATCCCGAACCACCAGAGGCACCTGTGCCGGAACCTGCCGGTGCTGGGGAGGTTCCTCCGCTTCCCGAAATGGAACCGCCTGGCATGCCTCCAGTTCCTCCCAAGGCGGCTGTAATAGAGCTCAAGCTCTGCAGGCTATTTCCGCTTTGGCCAGTGGCCACAGCCTGATAGTCGCCGGCCAAGTTGGCCAACGCTGCGCTGGAGGAGGAGGACGACCCTCCTGCGGCAGTTGTAGAGCTACTGTTGCTCTTATCCGAGGGTTTCATGGAAAGATTAAGTGGCGCATCGAAGTCATCGATGGTGATGGGATTGGAGGCTGAGCCCACGGCTCCGCTGGGGGTCAAGGCGTTGGCGTTTGCATTGGCCTTTAGGCTGAGATTCACACCTCCTGAAGTGGGCGCCAGATCGGTGGTGAGGTCATGCACCTCTTTTCCCTTACTCGAGAGGTTATAGGCCCCGTTAGAAGTGATTGTGGGCGGCAGTTTGATCACCTCCACGCGATCACTGGAGCTCTGATTGAGCAGGTTGCTCCCTGCTGAGGAGGAACTGGTACTGGTTGTGGCCGCCGTCGAAGAGCTGGCCTTGCTCACACTCAAATGATCGAGGGGATTACCACTCATACCCGGCAGACCGACCAGTCCGGCCATTCCAGGTATCCCGGCTGCTCCCAGCATCCCGTGGAGTTGCTGCTGCGCCTGATGTTGCTGCTGGGCCTGCTGATGTTGCTGCTGTGCGGCGGCAGTCATCGCTGCGTACTCCATTTCGAGTCTAGCCCGCTTAGCGGGACTGAGACCTGGAAATGCAAGCAGAGAGGAAATGGCATTTGTGGTGCTGTCGAGCTCTTTTTGTGCTTGTGCTTGTTGCTGTTGTTGGAGTAGGTGTTGTTCTGCTTGGTGTTGTTGTTTCTGTTGTTGTTGTGTTGTTTGCTGTTCAGTTTCGGAAATTGTCTTTTTGCGACCGCGCGAGGTAGTACCAGGTATCTTGGGTCCCACAATCGAGGACGTGTACTTGATTATCTCCGTGTCCGGTGGTAAACGAACTCCAAGTAGAGACGGATGCTCACTACCAGTGCTGTTGGGGAAATATACATTTAGTATCGAAATTATTAAACTGTGTAATCTTAAATTACCCCATCATGTAATCCTTGGCGCTGGACTTGCCACCCGATCCCGACGTGGAACTG
Source organism: Drosophila pseudotakahashii (assembly GCA_035046095.1). Taxonomy (NCBI): domain Eukaryota; kingdom Metazoa; phylum Arthropoda; class Insecta; order Diptera; family Drosophilidae; genus Drosophila; species Drosophila pseudotakahashii. The sequence goes on along the minus strand of JAWNOE010000247.1, from coordinate 391,225 downwards.
TTGCCTCCCATTTGTTGCTGCTGCTGCGAGGAGTGATGCGGCGAGGAGGTTATCGTGGCAGAGGGCGACACCCCAGTGCTGGCTGCAAAAGCGTTCATGGCCGCCTGCATGCTCTGTTGCGGCGTCATACCCAAAGCTCCAAACTGCGACAGCGAGTTAAGGGCGTTTAGCGAGGGATTGTTCTTGTCACGATCCTTGCCGGATGAAGAAGACGATGAACCCAGTCCCGCATGCGGGGACATTAGCGGATTGCTACTGGCCAGACTGGGATGCATTCCTCCTAACGACGAATTGCTAGCGCTAACACTGGTCGAAGCCTTGCCACTGGACATCAGGCCACCGCCACTACCCATTCCCAATCCATGGCCGTGCATTGAGGAGGATGATGAGCCACCTCCACCGGACTTCTTGCCGGATGAACCGCTTGAGCCCGAGCCGGAAGCAGCGGCTGCCACGGCCTGCATGGCCAGCAGCTCCTTGTGAAGGGTCACCGGATCGTAGGCGGAGCCCGGATTGCTTGCCATGCTACTGCTTGTCATGGTCGAGGGTTTTCCATAGGCGCTAGCCGTGCTCTAAAGGGTTAAATTAAGAAGTCATTAGTATTACTATATAGATTTATATCTTTTGGACTTGAAATCTAACCTTGTAGCTCCCATGACCTCCACTATTGGTGGATATAGAACCGCTGCCTGTGCTCACCGACGGAATGCTGGTGCCCGGCACTCCAACCCCGAATCCATGCATGCTGGCCAGCGCAGCTGCGGGATTGTTGGCCGCTGCTGCTGCTGCCGCCGCAGCTGCCGCATTTAGACTGTTGGCCAGGCTCTGCTGCTGTTGTTGCTGTTGCTGGGCAGCTCGCTTCTCCTTGCGCGACTTATTCGACTTGCTGCCCGAGGAGCCAGATGATGAGCCACCGCCCCCGTTGCCACTTCCACCGTTTCCACCGCCTCCGCCTTGGCCAAGGACACCTGCTCCTCCACCTCCAGCACCCGCACCTCCAGCTCCACCGCCCATTCCCATGCCAGCTGGTCCAAAGGCAGCCGCCAGATCGGGATGTGGGAATGGTGAGAGGCCCGAGGCCTGCAGGCGACTGAAGTAATCCTGGGCAGCTAGCTGGGCCATTGACCACCAGCCTGTAAATCGAGTAATTAGTGAGTTAGAAAGGATTTTTGGATCATAGTTAAATCAATTTTTTATTGCATCTGCAATAGAGTTAATTTAAGCCAAATGTGCCTAATTTTTGGTGCATAAATACTTTTTATTACAAGTAATATTTTTTTACAAGCACATTACTTAATTCAACAACTCTTAACTACAACAAAATTTGTCTAGTTCGAACTTTAGGAAAATTAAACATTTAAAAATTGTTTTCTTAAATCTTTAATACAATTTTTTTTTCCAAGTATTTTTTTAATTAAATGTATAATGATACAAATGGTCAAAATCTACTCAAAATAAATGTACAAAAACAGATTAAAACATTTGTGCTTGATCATTTTTCACTGCCCCGCTCAGGGAAAAGCGTTTTGAGCAGTGTAAAGCAAAAAGCAAGCTACTAAATGTAAATGCTCTGGGAGTATTTTCTTCAAACGCTTTGCACGATGAACAATACATTTGCTGTTTTACTCCATATAATTTGAATAAAAGCTGTTTTCACCAAGCGGGAATCGAACTCGCGTGGATTTTTTATGGTGATTCACGGGACGACGTCGTTTTAACGCTCTGCGCCAAGGCAGTCGCCAATTTCGCACCGTCACAAATTTCTTCTTGGGGTGCGCTACTAAAATACGGAATGTGCCGACATTTTACTCACTTGCTGGATGCAAACCGGCCAAACTGGCGGCCTGTGAAGCGGCCACCGCCATCGTGTTCTGGTGATGATGGGCTCCCGCCGCCGCAGCCGCTGCAGCTGCCATGGAATAACGGTCATTGGCAGAAGCGCCTCCGGCTTGTGGCAATAAACCCAATCCGGCAGCAGCGGCGGCATTGAACTGCGAGTTGAAGAGCGGATTGGAGGCCGCTGCAGCCGCCGCTCCAGTGGGATCACGTCCCCAGTAAGCTGAATAGGTGGGAAGAATAAGAAGTATATTATATGAAGATCATAACTCACGAATTTTAGAGAGCAAGTACTCACCAAATAGGGAAGCTGCATCTAGGAGGCCGGTGGGGTCGTGCGGCCCCCCGGCTCCAGCACCCCCTCCTGCATTCGAGTTTTTGTTTGAGTTTTTGCCATCGCTGCCATCGCCGGCATTTTTGTTCATGTTCAAAATCGCCTAGATCTTAGGACCAACTACTGTGCGTAACATGCGTTTGGAATCTGCAATAAAATGAAGAGAAATATGATTATTTAGGATAAACGATTAAGAATACAACTTAAACAAAAAATTATTTTTTAAAAACCTTTATTAATATAGAAGCTCTATGATAAATATTTATAACAAAAATAATATTTAAATATTATTTCCCTTCACATATAAATGTTTGAATATATTTTTTTATTGAATAGAATTCGAATCTGAATTGCAATCACAACACTTGTAATCCCAAGATACAGTTCATCAATCGGTTTCGTTTTCGATTTTCCGCTTCTTTCGCCCTTCGCTATTACTCCACTCTCTGTGTTGGCAATGCCGCAACGCTTGGGCGAAACTCGAGCACAAAGCGGAATCGGCCGAAATATGGAAAGCAAAACAAAACTAAAAAAACTACACGCCAGCGAGAGAGACAAACACACGCACAAAACGGAAGCGAAGTCGCGCTCTCTTCTACCACTACACCTGCACTCTATCGGCAGAGCGGCGAATTCAAAATTTACGCACAAGATTGCATTTTGTTAAACAATAAAAGAAAAAATCCCCCTCGAGAAAAAAACTTGAACTTTACAAGTCATGCGCAACATTTACCACTGTCACTAATAAAAAAAAAAGAGGAAAAGAAATGAAAACCCAAGACACCCGCACACACAGACACACGCAGACTGCAGGCGGCGACGGCGAAACCAATGCATACACAAGGCGAAAAAAAAAAGAAAAATTCCGTTCACAACATTTTGCACTTTTTAAGCAAGGTTTTTTTTTTGTTGTTTCACTTGGCCATTTCATTCATAAAATTCGTAAAGTTGTCTGTCTTTGTCGCTTCATGGAGATTTAACAGACTACTTGTCTGCTGTTTTTGTTAAATGACTACGTTTTTATTACTTGCGCTGCGACAGCAGTTAACGGCATTTGTTTACACTGGCTATTGCATTTTGCGCTATTTAAATGTACAATTAACAAAATATTTACAAGCGCCGCTCGGCGACGCGTCCGTCTGTGTTTGTGATTTCGCGGCGAATGAGCGTGTGGAGAGCGCGGAGAGCCGAAGAACCGCAAGCGGCGGCGGCGGACCAGTGGAAATGGAACGCAAAAGGGAGAGTGCGGGCGGAAGACTGAGTGAGAGCGAGAAAAAAACCTTACATTTGTTGTTGCCACGCACCGTGGTTGATAATTGCACTTTTCTTTTTGTCATTACTTATTATTATTAGTTTTAGCTGTATTAATCACTTTAATGAGCCAACGTTTAGCCCGCTAAGGTGGGACCCACTGTGGCTCGCTAATAACTGTAATTGCGCACTCTTTTTTCCTGCTTTCTTTCGGTTTTTATTTTATTTTTTTGTTGTCACGCATCGGCAGGCGACAGATGTGCGCTCTTATCAAGGGGAGGGGGTGCTAGTAGAAGAGAGAGAGAGAGAGGGAGAGTGAGGAAGAGAGGGGGGAGTCTGCGAAAGAGCGCTGGAAATTTATAACAAGCAAGAAATAAAACAAACGGAACGGACAGACCGACTTGGTACAGTGGAACTTGTTTGAGTTGACCTGACATTAAACTAATTTTAAACAGCGGAAGGAGTACTGTAAAAGTTATATGTATGTATGCCTATACTTTGAAACAGATCATTTCATTGTTATATTTTACCAATCCACTTTATTTGCAAAAGCCAAGTTACATAGAATTGGTTTTAGCGGAAGTAGCACTGTAAAACTTTGCCTTTCGTCTTCTTCTTCAACTTGGGCATTGCTTTTGGGTTCACCGCAAGTGGGAGGGTGAAATTGTAAGGAGGGGGGGATGGGGAGAGGGAGCACGGGGAGCAGCAATATGATTCGGGCATTTGTCTTTGACACTGCCACACTTCGCTGCCTCTGCCGACGTCGCGGGGGTGGCAGCGCAGTCGGCGTCGACGCAGGCGACCGGGAAGGTGTGTGCGTTATTCTTGTTCTTGTTGTTTCTATTTCTTTTTGCACTGTGTGTATTTGTGTGTGACTCGCCGCCTCTCACTCCCTCCTCCCCCTCTCCTTGTGCCACTCTTTTCACATCAATATTTGTGAGTGACAGCAGCGAACAAATGTGAAATTCTTCTCATATTGTGCTGGCGTCACTCCACCACCCACCGCCCCCTTACTCCCCCCCCCCTCTGAAATACCCATTGTTATTTGCTCTTGATTATCTTCTCTCTCTAGCTCAATTGGCCGACTGTCTGTCCATCGCTCATGAGTTGCCTTTATTTCTTTTTTATTTGTTGTACTTTTTCCCTGCCTTTTTTGTTGGTTTTTTTTTTCGAACGTGTGTGTGTGTGTGTTTGCCTTCGTGTTGTATCTTATACCCATACACACGCAGATAGCGCCGCCGTTTCGTTTGATTTGCCATTAAAATAAGTTTACGGCTGTTTTTTCTTTGGTCAATAAGCTTGAAAAGCTAATCAATTGCTCGAAAAACAAATGGAACCATAGTTCTTAAACTAAAATTGATCCCAAAAGCTAGATTTCGTTCGAAATCGCATAAAGTTATTTGTATAAACAGTATCTAAAGAAAATTAAATTCTAGTATATTGTTTTATTTGTTGTCTAACATTTGGCATAGACAATACAAATAAAAAAATCAATAATTTTTTAAGTATGGAAAATATTATATTTTTTTGTTTGTCCAAATTCTTTTTTTCTAAGAGGTTTATTTGAGTATTTCAAATATGGTTTACAAGTGTTCCTAAGTGATTTGAATGGTGATTAGTTAACGAAGATGAGTCACGATTTTTTCCTACAAAATTTCGGATTAAAAATTCGGTAATTATTAGATCTGTGTGTCAAGGTTTTGGTTCCATAAGTAGTATTTTGTACCTTGATCCTAAGCAAAAGATTGAAGTCATTTTTTTAATCGGTTTCTTGGCTCCGGAATTCTTGAGACATAGGTTCGGTTCTTCTGGCTTTCTGACTTAACTTCTGTGGATTCTTCTACTTTTTATTCCTATTCTATTCTGCCCTATTGTTGTTGGCGGCTTTATTTTTTTTTTGCCCCATCCAGTGTGGGAATGTGTGGGAAAGAGAGGCATTGGGAGCTCGAGAAAGGGAGGGGTAGAATGTGAGTGCTTCTGACTCTTCCTCGTTTTTTTCTTGTAGCGAGTGAGGTTATTGACTCAAAAAGCAATATACCCCAGCCACTTTTTTAGCGTCCAAGAAGCCTGCAGTCTGCGTCATCGTCTGGCGCGATCTTTAGTCTCGTTTCCCCCCCCCCCCCCTGCTTCATCACCGTCCCTCTTTTCAACGCTTCTGCAACGCCTTCAGATCGAGTGCAGCAACAACAAGAATGCAATAACTTCAGCCGCAGCAACAAGTTCCAGTTCCTCTTAGTTTTTTTTCGGTTTTTTATCAATCAATTTACTGCCCTGGGTTTTAAATTCCATTCGAAATAACGAAGATCGAAAGTCTTTTTTTTTAAACAAGATTTAATGGTTAAAACCCAATACAAATGCATATAAAATCTATATTTTAAAGTCGATAACACTCGCAATAAATCGCTTTATTACGAAACGATTAAATTTCCTTATCATAAAGTCTTCCAAATACATTAAAACTCCCTTTTTAAAATCCCCGTTTTAATCTTAATGTCTATTAAGTGCAGTAAAAGTTCATTCTTTTTCACGAATCTCATACAGGAAACTCTTGTTGTTCTTCTCCTTTCATGTTCATGATTTTCACTGACATTTTCATCCTGCCTTTAAAACTCTTTAACCGAAAAATGCTTTCAATTTTCACCTCATAAAATTGTGCAATTTATCCAAAACGTTATAAAATATGCATAATCGTTGAATTGCATCAAATTTTCCAATTAAACAATTTACCACAAAATTGATTTAATAGAGTTATTTTCTCATCTTTAAATTAAGTTACCTTTTGCAGAAAATTAAGCCTTTAAAGCCCAATACAAAGCCAATACTTGCTAAATATTTAATGATGGGAAAAAGCTCGAAGTAAATTCCATCTCTTTCAACGAGTAAGTAGTTTCTGTTGAGATTAAAGAGCCAAATATTAAACTATAAATACGTTTACAAACTTTTCCAGCCGGTTTGCAACAATTTACCTAATTATCAAGTGAGCAGTTAAGCTTTGTTCAACCAAATGAACTTTATAAAGGGGTTTAGGTTATTTATTTAAGCAATTAGTCTACTAATCTACTTTATTGAAATTTTAAAAGTATCCTTAGATATGTGCAGATCCTATAATTTTAATAATAATCACATAGCGTTACTTATTTAATGCTGAAAGTTTACATTTTTAGCAACCTTTTTGGGATATTTGTAAAAAAAACAAGAAAGAACGCTATAGTCGTGTGCCCCGACTATCAGATACCCGTTACTCAGCTAATGGGCGTGCGAGGGAGATGGAGATATAAAACTTTGATCGGGCATAACTTTTTAACGAATGGTCCGATTTGAAAAATTTCTTCTACATTTCGATAGGTATAAATAAACGCAACAAAATTGCATTGCGTGGCGCTCGTCTGAAATAAACTTGCGCTGCGTAGGAAACCCAAGAATATTTATGGTTAATCCCAATTTTATAGCTTTTATAGTTCATACGGACTCTACGAGTAACGGGTATACAAATGATATTTGTATTTTAAATATTCTGCTTCAAGGAAAAACAATTTGGTAGTTTTTTATAAAATTATATTCAAGTAATTAATGCCTTTGCACAAAGGCTGTAAATAATATTTTTGAAAACACAAAAGCCACTGGAAATGAAACGAGAACCCTGCGCCGATTCTGTTATTCTTGTTTTGCACTTCTCCGGGCTGGAATACATTATCATGAAGGATATATTGCCAACCAGTTTTCGGGAGGAAAATGTGGCGAGGGGTGGGAAATTTGGGGAGTTGGAGGGGGAAATTGGGAGGTGTTGGGTCTCTCGCCTGGGCAAGAAAACTGTGCAAAAAAAATAAAAGGAAAGGACACACATAAAATGTAAACTCTGAACCGAAACGGGGCGTGTAACGAATAGGGGAGACAAAGAGGGGATGGCGAGGAAGAGGAGTGGGAGGGGTGGAGAAATCGTGGGTTGTCGCACACAGGACGAACAGGCCAACAAAACGAACAGGAAACGAGCGTGCAAGGACACACAACTTTGGCGTGTGGGTGGTGGTGCAAAAGGGAGGGGGAGGGAGAGGGGGAGTTGTGCGGGTGGGTGGGTGCAAAAATTGGGGGCGTGGCAGGGGTTAGCCGGAGTGAAGTGGCAGTAAAACGAACCGAATGAGAATCGAGAATTGCGAATGGGCGTAGAAGAAGAAGCGGCGGCATCAGCAGAACAGCAAAACTAAAATTGAAAATGGCAACGCCGAGGGGGAAGTAGAAGTAGAAGGAGAGAAGGAAGAAGGGCAGAGCAGCTAGCAACAACAACAATAAAACCAAATAAAGTCCAACTTAGCGCAGACGCCGACTGCGACGCTAGCAGCGAAACAGAACTAGCAAGAACAACAACTGCAGCAGCAGCAACAACAAAAACAGCAATGGGAGCAAACAAATGAATTTATGCAGCGAGGCTAGAACAACAACAAAAACAATGACAACCGCAGGCAGTTGTTTTACAGTCAAGACTCCCTAAGTGGGACCATAGTTTTAGGAAGGATATTATGATTTTATGGGAGGATAAAACTGGTACACAGAGAAAAAAAACGGAACAATATGGGATTGATATTGTTTCATATCAATTTTTTTCATAACAAAATGGTACGATTTCATATCAATATGGTACAAAATCATATATTTAGAAATATCATTTTGATATGAGCACATAACGGACCAAAATTGATATGAAAACATACCCGATGGATGATTATTTTTGGTATTTTTTTTCTCTATGTAGATAAGTTCTTCGTTCTTTAATTATATTTGACTAATATTATCAATGGGACCTCCTAGTTTGCTAAGAAGAATTTAATTAAAACGTTTTGGGTTTAATATTAAGATTTACACTTTGGTTCCATTTTAGTTGTACTGTGTTTTATAATATTTATTAATGGATCCCATACTTAATACTTTTTTAAAATGGCAAGATAAAGTCAAGGGATGCGTTTAAGTTTAAGTTAAGATATCTTTAATAATCCCTTAATATCCTCTAAGGAAATCATGATAGTTAAGTTCGGTTTATATAGGATATCTTGACTTCTGGAATGCCCGATTGATGATCACTTTTGTCAGGCTGCCCTGTAGTTGGTATTTATGTAACGATGTTGGTGTGGTTGGTGTTGTAACTGCTGCAGGATTACAGGAGTAAGAGGAATGCATGGGACTCGGGATGTGGGATGTGGAGTGCGGTGGGAGAGGGGAGAGGGCAGAGGTGGCGCATTGGACAAGGGACAAAAGCTCCAAGTGGAACGAGAGGCGCGCACGACCCATAAATTAGAGTGAGAGGGCGCAAGTGTGCGAGTGAGAGAGCTATTCCAGGAGGCAAAGGACGAGGGGCGAAAGGAAAGCAACAACATTGACGTATTTGCCATTTGCAACAGCAACAAGAACAACAACAACAACAGCAATAGCAACGAGGTGCAAGAGCAATTTCAAGGAGGAGCAAAGAAGAGCAGGAGAAGGAAGAGTGCAAAAAGGAGACGCAAGAGCAGAGACAAACACAGAGAGCTATTCATTGTCTCGCTCTCTCTTTCTCTCGGTGCCCTCTCTCCTTCGCTCACTCACTTTTGCGGTGGGCGGAGTGGGCGCATTTTGTGGCTGCACCCAGTGCAATCCCTTCCACTTCCACTTTCCTCTTCCTCGTCCTTCTTCCCACCTCTTCGTTCCTCCTTGGCATTCGCAAAATGATGATAACGTGATGCAATTTCCAGTCATGTGCAGTTGACCATGTGCAGTTGCCAATTTATACCAGCCACCTGCTTCTACCTGTCCCTCGTCCTTCTCTTCGACTTCCTTTACTTCCCCTTCATCCGTTTCCCTCGCCCTCTCTCCCTCCTCCTCTTTTTCCACTGGACAATCAACTGATATCGGGGACATGTTCACTTCTTCAAGGATTAAACTTAACCCTCTGACACTTCAGTACCCAAAAATGGATCATAAATCAGCTTTAAATTACTTTTTGGGTGATGAGAACATGGTTACGGTATAATAAGGATTCACTTATTACAGTTTCTTATAATCAGAGGTTTATCTGCACTAAACGGATATACCACCTTTATAGTTAAGATATCTTACTTATTATTAAAACTAGTAATTTAAAATGTGAGTGAGATTTAGGATCTACCAAAAGTCTTATCACTTGGTAGTTATGATAGAAAATCAATTATTTCTTGAACTAAAATCAAAACACGGGAGAACGCTATAGTCGGGTGCCCCGACTATCAGATACCCGTTACTCAGCTAAAGGGAGTGCGAGGGAGATGGATATATAAAACTTTGATCAGGCATAACTTTTTAACAAATGGTCCGATTTTAAAAATTTCTTCTACATTTCGATAGGTATTGATAAACACAACAAAACTGCATATTTACTTTTCAGATGCTATTTGTCGTATTAAATATAATTACTTTTTTACCCCCGATTTCATAACACCAGCTAAACAACCCGCTAAGACTCACAAATATTTCCCTTAATTTCCCACACTTGACACATGGCATTTGTACCCAAAATAACTGGATAACTACATGTGGTTTGTGCCCGGTTCTTTTGCTTGTGCCCCCTCTATAGATCCTGCGATTACAATCCAATCGAATCCAATCCAATCAAATGACCGTCGTTGCACAACTGTACGCATTTCGCTGTTCGTTGGCCAAAGCTTTTAAATGTTACTCTGCGCTGCGGTGATTTCATTAGACGGCAAATACAATTAAAGAGCTTGTTGCACGTAATCTAAGATGGACAGTGAACAGTGTTTGTATTCGTATTCGTATTTGTATTTCTATTCGTATTTGTATCCGTGCTTTATTTCGTACACACGGTCGCAAAATGACGGCGATAGATACACGGATAAAAAGATACATAAACGCACACACATGCGTTCGTCCGCACAGCAATTTAATTAATGCTTAAATCAGATTATCCCAACAAAAGGCAGAACGCGGGTGGAATAACGGGGGTGGGAAACAGGACAAAGTGAGTGAGCAGAGGGAAAAAGAGGAAAGCGAATGCGGTTACTTTGTAACACTAGCAGATGGACAACCTCTGGATAATTTCAAAATAGAACAAAAAAAGTAACGTAAAAAGTAAAACCTATTAAAAACACATTATTGTATATCTATAAAACTCATTAAACACTTGAAAAACTTTAAAGGAAAACTTTGAAATGAATTTATATCAGTTCTTAAACTTTTCTAGAAAAAAGGGAAACTTGTATTCACTTTAAACTCAGTTCTATTCAATTTCCATAAGAATTTAGTTCAATTCAAAGGTACTTTCATTGAAATATAATATCATAAAGGGTAACGGTTAGTTTGTTCTTAAGATTAAATTTCCGAAATTAAATTCCTTTAAAACTTTGCTTGAATACTAATATACAAAATTATTACTTTTTTAGTAAAATTCATTATAGTATATAGTATATATATTATAGTAAAATGTATTATATTAAAGCTAAAATACAGAAAGTGAAACGTAACTATTTTAAAGGCATATGCCTTATAAATGTTTTCCATTTCCTGCTCATTTCCTTGGTATTAGTAAAACTCACCTCTTGAAATGAATGAAAACTCGAACTTTAAGTTAGTTTTAGTTCTTCCAGTTCCGCTTTGTTGTCGGTTTGTTTACTTTCATTATTATTCAACTATTCACTTTTGTCGCCTTTCGATTTTGCTTTCATTTCTTTTCTTCATTTATCTGTTTTAATTTTTCTCACTCACAACGGAAAAAAGATAGTATGGATAGATAAATTAATGATTTTTGTGGATTTCTTTTGATTTTATGATTTCATTTCTAGATTTCCGTTTGCCTCTTTTTGGACTGGTTAACACAAACACACAATGAATCCGAAATGATTATTGAAATTTATGGGACGGCGTCGCTCAAAAGAAAAACTTGTAGGGGAGAACGAAATTGAAGGAGCCCGAGGAATGAAATGCACAATTATAATTTCGGTATTTTCCTACAATTTTCCTCACTCTCTGCTGAAATTAAACAGACAGGCAGCAACAACAACAGCAATTATATATTTTCTATTGGTTTCTCTTGTTTTTTCTTGTTGTTCCTAAAAAGTGGAAAGAGACGGAGGGCCTGTGAGTCACTACTTTATATAAACAATGGCGTTCGCAGCATTTTTGGTCAACTTCTCGACGCTGCCGGTCATTTAGCACTTCTCGCCGAAGGGGGGGCGCCGGGGGGTTAAGAGATCCGTCGGCAGACAGGGGGTTAAAAATTCTGTACCAAGAAAGCTAATGAACGACAGCAGCGTCCGATTCGAAAAATACGAAAAGCAAGAGGAGGAAAAAAAATAAGAAAAGAGTCAACATTTTTCAATTGAATCAGTTGGCAGAAAGAGACGGAAAAAGTGGGCGAAAAAGAGATGGCGGGGCCAAAGAGGCCAAGAAAACAATTGACAGTCAGTCAGTCGGTGCGTTGGAGGAGGCGAGAGGGACGTAGAGGTAATCGGGGAGACAGAAAGGGACGGGGATAGCCTGTCTGTGCGCTGCGCTTCAATAAATCCGGGCTACAAAAAGCAAACGAAACTCGCCTTAAATCGAAAGAACACTGCGTCTATGTACTTTTCTACAGTGAATCTTCTATAAAAAGTCTACAAATGTCAGGAATAAGCTAATCTTAGGCATTATACTAAGAATTATCAATAATCTTATACAATACCATTTATAATGTTATTGATATTTCTTATTATTATGCCTAATACTAAGAATTATCAATAATCTTATACAATACCATTTATAATGTTATTGATATTTCTTATTATTATGCCTAAGATTTGCTAATTCCTGACATTTGTTGACTTTTTATAGAAGATTCACTGTGGAAAAGTACATATTTTACAATACCATTTATAATACTATATTATATTCTAATATACTACAATAACCATTTCTATTTAAAGTGATGCTCCAAGTGGAAGCTCCACTGTATTTCTGTGGCAATGCAATCAATCAGATAGCAACTGCCAACAGAACGAACCTAACCTAACCGTAAATTATCGCTCAATGGCCAAGTGTTGTTATCGTTTGGGTTTCAGCTTGCGCCTTCCAACTCTTGGGAAATGTAAAAACATTTGTAATTTAATTAACCGATTGCCTGGGATCTCAACGTTCGCCTCTAATGTGTTGGGGTTTTCAGTGCCCCAATGATATCACAGCTCGCTCGTTTACTAAACAAACCCTTCTCACTTGTTTATCGTGTGTGCACGGCAAACTGGAAATCTGCTTGGCAAAATCCATTAATTGCTCTATACAGTACTCACAGCCCTCTCGTTTTTACCCAAGTGATTAAATGGCATAGCAGTTTTCGCTGACCACTTTGACATCGAGATACACAGTGCACTGAGAGAAAAACATTCACATGTTTATTTATCAAATTCAAAAAAATTACAAATTAGTTATTTAAATGCCTAAACACATTTTATGATCTATATTTTTATAAAAAAATTAATTTAGTTTTTTTTTATTTTGGCATTTTGAATTTTTTACAGTGCAATAGCCATTAAAAAGCAAAAAAAGTGCATCTGAGGAAACTGTAAATTCAAAGCGATCAAAGAGCAGATGCATTTCTCAAAGGGCATTTGTGTGCCATGTGTGTGTGTGTGTGTGTGCTAGAAGTGCATTTGTGGTGAAGAGAGGGTGCTCGGCAAATGACTAAAATTAAACAAGAAAACAAATTCATCACTGAAATGCCTCAAAAATCCGTTGAAGGGATGATGATGAAGCTGAACAGCGAAAGAAAAAGGTACAATCGACATGACGAATTGTAGATACAGATGAACCCAGATGAAAGAGGAAGAGCAGAGGGAGATGGCTGATGAAGGGAAGGAGAAGGAGGAGGAGGGGGCAACAATGAGCATGGCCACAATGAAAACCAACGAAATAAATTAAATAATATGAAAAGAAACACGCTGCAGAGAAGAGACGATGGCGTACACCCAAAAACAAACGAAAGAGGGGGAGCACCAAAAAAGGGGGGGGGGGGGGAAATGAGGGGAGGAGACGCAGAAGGAGGACGGGGGCACAGAGCAATCAGCGAGGAGCGAAGCGAAACCGACGGCAAAACAACAGACGAAACAAAACTTGACAGATGGACAAGCGGGCGGAACGGGTGGAAAGGGGAACGAATGGGAGGAGGGGGACAGACAGAAATCCAACTAAATATCGAAAACACAAATCCGCAACAGCACGAAAAAAAAAAAATACCATAAAGATGAATTGACTACGACAAACCGAAGTTTTTATACACTTGTAGTTTTATCAGTTTTGATTAAATAACAGGAAACTGTAATATTTTAAGTTTGATGATAACATTTATACAGTTAAAGTACTTCATAGAAATTCTGTAAGAAACCCGATTAGCAACAATGTCTTAAGAAATAATCTTTGATTTTAACTAGTTCCTTAGTTCAGTTAGACAGAAATTTCAAAAAAGTTCTTAACTTATACAAACAAGGTCTTTATGAAAGCTTTCCTATAACAGCTGTTTTATACAGGTAGTCCCCGATTTATAAGCAACTGATTGGATACTACTGATTTACTACTAAAAACTAATTTTTTTTTATTGATTGAGGTTTTAAATCTGGTGTAAATGGTTTTACCCCAGAACGAGGGTATGTGAAAAAAAACGCGTCCAAAAGCAGCGCAAAATTGTATTTTAGAAACGAATGGGAATCGGACAGTGGACAGCGGACATTGGACATTGGAGAGGAATGGCCGAGAGCTAAAACAACAAAAATAATAACAGTAACAACAACAACAACAACGAAAGGAGGCCTGACCGAGCAGCGACGCCGGCAGAGGCAGAGGCAGCGACGCTGGTTAGTTGGCTAAAACCAAAAACAATCCAGTGCGATGGAAATACACACGAATTCCAGCCGACTTGGGCTCAAATGCGCGTGGTTAGGCTTTAAAAACTCGACTTAATTGGTTTTCGCCACCAAAGGGTTAAAGCATTAATATGTCGAGATGATCCGGAAAGATGTTTCCATTTCCATATAACGAACAGATGACTTCACAGCCATATCAGCAATTCGCTCGTTCGCTCATTGAGCCCACGCAATACATGTTTATCTACAGTGGAACTTCGTAAAATGCAATTAATAGATCCTAACTCAAGAAACTTAAAGTTTAAAATCAATTCCAGAACTAAATCATTTGTACAAATTCTATGTTTTCAGTTTAAAGCGGTTTCTAAGTTAACTTTAAGCCCTTTCATTGCTCCTTCTTTCAAACTATTAATCCAAAAATTTGTATACTTTAATGCCTCTTAGCCAAGTTGCCCTGTATTTCAGTTTTAATCCGTTAAGTTCTCGATTTTGCGGCATTTTTCAGTTTGAGCTTGAGTTCAGTTTGGTTGGTTGTCAAGTTGAGTCGGCAGAAAATGAAACAGAAACAGAAAACAAGAACAAAGTAACAAGCGAGTCATGCACACACACATACACATATGAAGAGGGGGTGCAAGGGGCGGGGGAGCAGGATAGGCAGCTCCAAAGTAGCGCAAAAGCAGCAAAAACAAAAACAACAAAGCCGAGACATAAAATAAATGAGCGCCGCCGCACAAACATGTCTCCAATGTTCACCCGTTGTTGTTGCAATTGTTATTGTTGTTGCTTTCTGCTGTGACTGGCCGTTACGAATCCCCCCTCCCCCATCCTCGCTCCCCTTTCCACTCGCTGGCCCACTCCATCACCTCCTCTCGCTCGCACTCCCTCATTCCATTCCATTTCCATCCGTGTGCTTCAATTTCGTTTCCCAAGCGTCGTTGTTGTTGCCTCTTTCCTCTTGCTCTGCCTCTCCCTCTCGTCTGCCTGCTCCCTCTCTCGCCCTCTCACTCGCTCTTTGTAATTATTGATACATAAAAATACAACAAAAGCAAGTTGAAATGCCGGACTGCAATTGTGGTCATAATAAATCTTATTGCACGCTGTTCAAAATAACGCAAAAACAAAAAAAATATCGTGAGAAATCTTTGGGCAATACAAACTCAAAGTTGCACATTTCTTATCTTTTATTTGGAGATTGTTCCCAATCATTTTTGGCAGGTAGTATTTAGTAAAAATAAAACACGTTACAAACCAGAATAAATCTTAATTTTATTTTAAACTCTAAAAACTCACTAAATGGTGGCCAGACTTTAAAAAAACCTAATGATTGTAATCCAATCTTTTTAGACTTAAATAGTCATTAAAATTTATAGCATACAGTGACACCAAATAATTACAGGTCGTAAGTAATCAATCAGTACTAAGTAGCACTCAAAAGTACTGGTTCCCCTTTATCATTAAAGTTTTACTATCTAACTAAGTGGTGCTTTACTTTTTATTTTTTAGTTGTTATAAGTGGTATTTTATCATATAGTATCATATATGTATACCATATTATCATATTTTCATATTGATCCATGACACGTTCATTTGTTTTTGCGGAAAAGCTCAAAAGGGCATTAAAATCACACCACACACGTTTGGTTATTGTTTTAAAATGAAATAATTTATTCATTATTTGATAAACATTTAAGAGGGCCTTAAACTTCCAGTGGGTTCCTAGTCTCTAAGGTGTCTACTAAGCCTTATAATATTCCTTATAAGATTTATGGTTTAAAAATTAAAACTAATGTCAAGTTTTTCAATATTTTCAATATTTTACCAAATCTTATTTGATTTAAAGTCGGTTTCTATTACAAAAGGTCGCACGGCTTTTTGATCAAGTTTGCAGCGGAATAAAAATAATCCAACTTTTTTTTCTTAATCCTTTTTTCGCCGTCTCCTTTGGCGGCTGTACGAAAAGAAGAGCGTGGAGAATAAGGTGGCGGAATGGACAAAAGAAAATGCGCGCTCACACACACACACACACACACACACACACTGGCACGCTTGGCTGCGTTTATAGAAAAAGAAGAAGAGGACGCCGAGGAGGAAGAAGCAGCAGAACTTGGCCCAAACGAATTCCGTTTTAGCTTTGTGTATCTGTATCTGAATCTGTCGCACTTCCTTTTTTTCTGGCTTCCTTTTTAACTTATTTATTTCGTATTTATTTGTTTCTTACTTTGGCACATTCACAATCACTGAGAGCACACACACTTTTCTAATTATTTCGCTTAGACGACATTTCTTGCGACACTTTTTTTTCGTTTTCCGTCTAATATCTTGGCATTTGTTTTAGATTTACTATCTTATTTTGTTTTATTTTCGCTAGGGATTTTGATTTTGCTTGCGCGACCGACGAGTTTCCGAACCAAACTAACACCATCAACATTCAACATCAAACATTCAACATCAGCGGCAGCGACTGCGACGGCGAAGCCAGCAGCGACGCCGGCAGCGCTGCGGAGACAACTGTGCGGTAGTTGCCTGCTGTTGTTGTTGTTGCGTTGCTGATTGGGAGAGGGAGCAAATGTGTGGCCGGGGAGAAAGAGAGCCGCAGAGAGCACGGGGCGACGACTGCGATTATATGAGAAAATTTATTCAACATTTAACGAACGTGCCCACAGGCTTTGGCAGGAGGGGGAGGATAATGGTGGGGGTGGGAGAGCGCAAGAGAGAGGGAAGAATAGGGAGCGGGTGAGTTAGTCAGGTGAAGGTGTCGTTGTTAGGGGCCAAAGTGGAAGGGAGAGGGCATTAACAGAAATTGGAGAAAGATAGCCAGCATTTGTTTTGTTTAAATTTCCTCCATTTTTCTCCTTTAATTTTTTCTGTCGTAATTTTTGTTGCTTGTGTAAAACGGGCTTCGTTCATTCAAGTGCTGGTAATTAAAATTGCTATAACAACTATTTCAGGTGACACGGCTTCCTTCGCGAATTTCAAGGAAGTGTGTGCGTGTTAGGGTGGGTCATGTAAAAAAAATTAAATACTTCCTCAGTAAAAATGTTCAAAAATGTTAGGACTATGTTTGATGATCCTGGAATATTATCTTGTTTAACAGACATTTAATAATAAAGTAACGCGTTGCAATTATAGTAAGTAAATACTAAAACAAATGACCACTTGAAGGTTAAACATATTGATTGTTGGCATATGAAAAACCATCATAGTTTTCAATTTCTTAGGTAGGGGGACTAGCTTTAAACACTTCAAGTTCTACACCAAGAAAACTTGAGAATGAAAAAACCAAGAGCGAATCTTCTTGATTTCAGTATTTTGTCTTCTCACTTTTTTGAGCACAAACGTTCTTGAAATTAAGAATAAAAGTACTCTTGATCTGTTTTTTTTGAGAATACATCATTCTTGATTTCGTTTATCAAGCATGAGCATTCTTGAAATCGTCCCTAACTTCGTCTACTATAATACTATATATATGAATTATTTGTTATAATTTTCTTAAGATATTACAACATAAACAGAAATGGGGCCACCCTAAAGTCCCAGTGCATGTGTGCGTAAAAGGAACAAGTGAGAAATTAAGCAATGAATGATGCCAAAATGAGGGGAGGAAGAAGGGGGAGAGATGGAAAGGGTAACAGGAAACGGGAAAATGGAAGTGAGCAAGCAAATTTCGCCATGTGTGCCTGTGTGGGTGAATACGTCTGGAGTTGTACAAATGGTTGTGTGTGCACTCAATGAAAAGGTGTCTCCTTCTTGTTGTCCTGCTTATGTTGTTGTTGCTGCCAAAACTTTGCGGCAGTAGTTGTTGTTTTTATTTCTGTTGCGGAAGCAGCAATGCAAATTGTTGAATAATGTCAAGTGAAATTGCGTTTTCGCAAGCGGAAGGTGTGTGTGCGGAGGGGGGAAATTACGGAAAATTGCAGGCACACGCATGAGTTTTCCATGCAATCTTTCCATCTCCCTCACTCTGGCTCCGCCCACTCTCTTTCGCACTCATTGACAAAGAGGCGTAGGTGCTAAAACTGCAAGTAGAGCGTAATTAAAAAAAACAAACGGGTGCCCTGTAGTCGAACCTAAAATACCTGGCTTTGGAATTCGTAAGAATCATTGCGTACTTTATGAAAAAGGTGAATAACTCAAAAAATAGTAATTTTTGACAAAATATTCTTTAGAATAATATGAAATTTGGTATGCGGCTAGAACTTTTAGAGACAAAAGCTGTCTAAAATTATCGGGGCTCATTTCCCTATATCTTGTATTATAACTTAATTTTTATCTTATTGTACACCAGTTATAAATATCGTACAAGAACTAAACTAAACTTACTCTGCAATGACCATTAATAAAAAATCATAATTGCTTAAGTAATGCAATATATGCTATGGTGTCGTCTACCTTCCTCCCTATGGACATAATCGATTTACCAAGCATAATCAATAATATTGCACATTTTTCGCAATGTTTTCAGGCAAAGTTGTGGGACCTGCGAACCGGAGTGAAATGTAAAAGGGCAACGACAAGAAGGACGTGCACAGTGCCAAAGGTGGAGAGGCTAAAGAGGAGGCGGAGGATGAGGGGGATGTGGTGGGGGAGGGGGAGGATAAAGAGGAGCTGGAGAAGGTGCATGAAGCGGCGACGTGGCGGCAGCAGACAAAAGCAGAGGCTGATGCTGTCGAACGCAGCTTGATAAAAGGGGGCGAAAGGGGAGCTGGGAGAAGGCAGAAACTTGCTGCAGCAGCAAACAAGGAGAAAGGAGAGACGAGGAGAGAGGAGAGGAGAGGCGAAGAGCGTGTGCCAACTACAACAACCAGGATTACAATTCAAACTTGCTCGTCAGCCTGGCTGGCTGCCATAGCCGTGGGCCAAAAGGGGGTGCTAGAGGGGGGTGCCAAAAGGCAGGGGCGACAGCGGAATAAAGGAAATGACAGAGGGAGCAGGAGGAAGAGGAAGAGGAAGAGAAGCAGCAGGAGCAGGCAGGGATGTCGTGCAGAGAAAAACGCCAGAGTCAGAGGCAACAACACACAGGCCAAGTTTTTGAAATCCCCCTTGCGACTCTTCCCAACCCCCTTAAGCCCGCCGCCCCCCGACCCCTGCCCCCCTTTGGCCACATCCCTGTCCAACGGCGAAGCTGCAGTTTGCAAAAGAATACACACACACGTGCATAAAAAATGTGCGGAAGAAAAAATGTTTAAGCACACGCGTGTGTGTGTGCTGGAAAGAGAGGGTAGGGTAACAACGCAGCCAGAAAGAGCAAGAAATAGAGCATTTTTAAGAAGAGGAAGCAGGAGGAAGAGGAACCTGCGGTCAGCGGAAAATACAGTGGACATCTTGAAGAGGGCTCAAAATACAAATAATTAATAGCAAAATTAAAAAAAAAAAACAAGAGAGAACGCTATAGTGTAAAGGGAGTGCGAGGGAGATGGAGATATGTAGTCGTCAAACCTACTGGCTCCATCTAGCGGCCATTTCATTTTTTGCTCATAACTTTTTAATGGATTGTCCGATTTTAAAATTTTCTTCTACATTTCGATAGGTATTAAGAAACACAACAAAATGGCATATACATTATAAAGGTACTTAACCAATATCTAACATTGAAAATGGCCTAACAAATTGACTTTTAATGATAGATATATTTCCATTTATAATGTTCACTGTAGCCTGCGTGCACCGTAGATAAAATGAGCGCCAAGGGGCCCAAAAGCAAAGCCAACAACGTTTCAGCTTTTTGTTAATTTTCATCAGCAGAGCCCACAAATGAGTGGGGCCAAAAGGACATAAGGCGAAAGGAGGAATGGGGAACGGGGTCCAGATAGGCGGAGAAGGATAAAAAGACAAAAAAGAGACACCACGAAGTTCCTCAAAGTCAGCTTAATTGGCACAGCGCAGCTTTTTGCAGATGACTGTGATTGTGTGTCCGCACTGTCTCCATATTTTTTTCGAGATTTTCGACATTCAGAAGTTAGAGCAAGGCACGTTCCACTGTGATTAGTTGGGGCCTTATAGTCGGGCTGCCAAAGGGACCACAAAGTGGTCAACAAAGTTTCAAAAGCGGACTTTAATTTTGGCATTAGTAAAAACATGTTTGAGATGCACAATCCGTTGGCTCTATTATTTGGCATCCTAAACATTAAGGGCCGTTTTCTCGTCCGCATGTTAAATTTAAAGTATTTAAACTCTGAATTCCCAAACGTTTTCCAGGATTTATCCTTACTTTAAATTTAACATGAGGAATGATTTTTAAGACATCAACAAAAGGCTTCACTTCAATTTCCGCATCAATTTAAAATCTTCAAGCTTTAAGGTCTTAAACCCTTAACTATTTTCACAATAAGTGGCATTCAAAGGGTGAAAACTTTAAGTTAGAGTTTAAAGTGTAACAATTTAAAGCAACATTTAATAGGCTTAGTTTGTGTGGTTTTCGATTTGCAAGATTTTAGCAAACCAAACCAAATCAAAACAATCAATAAATCATTCGGCCATTTAATTCCCATTCGAATTGCACAGAAGACATTTGGTTTTGAGCGGCACAAGTTGAGCTTGCAAACACAGGATTATGTATTTAATACCTTCAATATCTTGGTAATTGACCCTTTGGGCAAATGAGTCTTAAAAGATTAAAACTTATTTCCTAATTAGCAGAGCGGATGTGGGAATGTGGTGACTGCACATTAAATCGATGAGTTATCTTTGGGGAGTGAGTAGTGGTGGAAACTATCTCAAGTAAATCTAATGAGCAGCGGCCGGGTGCCACGCCCACGCAGCTGACGGATACATAGATACTAGACTCGCAGATACTCGTGCATACATTTGCGGATGCAAGAGCACCGTCGGCGACAGCTCATCCAAAGTTGAGCCATGCAAATTACAACGATTTCCCGTATGCCGCACAGAAATAGATACAGAATGTGTATCCGCATCTGCAGCTGTACCGTAGCAGCAAAATGTATCTGCAGTTGTATCTGTAAATGTATCTGTATCTGTAGCTGTAGCTGTATCTGTAAATGTGGCCGCTTGGCACGCAGCAAACTGTCTAATGTATCTCGCAGATGCATGGTTGGCGGGATGGCGATGGTGACACCAGCGTCGTCGCCAGCGTCTCAGCATCTCAGCATCCTCGGCATTTGTATAATTTGCACAATGGCACAAGGAAAATGCTCGCTGCGCAGATACAGATACAACAGTTGCAGATACTTGCAACACTCACTCACTCACTCACTCACACACGAAACTCATGAGTTTCGGAGCACAAAAGCGAAATTGCAAAGTTTTCGCTGCAGCTGAAAAGTGGGAGGTGTAGGGGGAGGGGGAGGTGGGCTTCCCAGCAGGAAGAAGCAGAACAAGAGCCCACTCTGAACTCGCGTTTCATGCAAACAGAAATGCCTCGCTTTACATTGGTCAAACATGGCCCGGTTTTCCTATTAAATATTTAAAACAAAACATGGAGGTACACCTAGGAAAATTCTTTTCGGGGCTTTCCATATGTTACGTAATCACGTTTTCGCCGATTTTTGATCACCCATGTAACTAATTCTTTATACAAAAAAAAAATTTTTTTTTTCATTAGAGTAATTATTTGATTGACTTACCCCCCCTAGGTGATTACGTAATATATTCCTATTTTACATTTTTTTAGTCTAGATTAAGATCTAAAATTCCCTTTTAACTAAGTTCCCCGTTACGTTTTAAATTTAATGGGTTTTGAGTAGGGATTAGTCACACCATTTGAACAATTTTAGCTAAGCTATGTATTACATGTATTGATGAACAACTAAAAACTTGAGACTTTGTAGGTAAGCCCTAACGCCTTAAACAATATAAATTCATTTTCCTTTCAAAGTCTAAAGTTGTTCGATTGATTGAGTTAGAACTTTCTAGAACCTTGTTGCCTAGTGTCTTTGTATATGGTTTGAAAACACCAGCAACGTGGACACATATGCCAACTAGTGAGCATATAATTACAACATTGGTTAAAGGCCGCCGCCCGTTGAGGATATCCTGACTCTCCTCCTCCTCCTCCTCCCTTCATTTTCTACCCCTATCCCCCCTCCGCGTCCTTGTCCTTTTCCCACTCGCCATTCGAGGGCCACGAAAATGCCGCCACTTGCGCTTCCCTTCCAGAAATAAGCAGGATTCAATAGACGACGAAACCGAGGACATGAGCGAAACGAAGCAATAGCTTTGGCTATACCTTTTGCCCACCCATAGATACACACGCACACAATGACGCTCGCCGGATACACACGGACACACACACACACATGTTTAGTCCAACATACATATATACAGATATTCACATAATGAAGTAGAGCACAAATGCCTTTGGGGTGACTGGATGATGGGCCAAAACCAAAGCCAAACAGTTGCCCACTCGAGACCTCGACCCTCGTCCTTTAGCCCAACCCACCGCCCTCCTCACCCACCTCACCCTAGTTCCCCCCCCCCCCCTTCTGCACGCCCTCCTTTATCCAGGATCTCCTTTGCAGGCAATCGCCCAACAGGCAACAAACACATGGGGCAAAAGTTCACTTAGAGCTTCGCTTAGATGGCCGAACCAAAAGCAACCCGACACAGAAGGAATAAACTGAGATGGAGATGTTCGAGAGGAATACGCGAAACCAAAAGTTTGTGAATAACAGGATTATCTACAGTGATTGCTTTGAAAATAACATTATTATAGGAAATCTTAAACCCACATCCGCCAATGGTAGAGAACTCGATGGGTCTCTGTGGGCCAAGGTATTAAAATGCGGTCCAACGAAAGTAAACTCCAAACTAATATCATATAATACTGAATCTGAAAACAAGTGTCAAAAATCCTATAAGATTTTCTATAAGCGACTTGCAATCCAATGAAAAATAAAATTTCTAAAGATAATATTACTGGATAATTCCATTTTCATGTTTGCTTGTAAAAGAGTTATGAAAAAAATTCAAAAAATTGTAATTGAACATATATCATATTATATATTATCCCCTGGTATTTTTTCCAACAAATGTAGCTGCATTTATTATTCAAGGAATACCTATACAATGTATATAACAGATGAAATATAAAACCCTATTAATTATAATTTATGCATAGCATTGATCTGCAAATCCAACAACATTGATTGTTCCACACAATTTCGGACATTCAAAGTCCCCAAAATATATCACCCATCCTCAATCCAATAACCGATTCAATTAAAAACCGAACTGATGAAAAATATATGAATGTATGTTTGTATGTATATTTCGTAACATGAAATAAGCTCCACAAATAAACGGAATCAAGCAGAACTAAGAGAATTTCCGACCACAAGGAAAATAGCAATGAAAATTGGCGAAAATTGTGTGGGAGGGAGATAGCAGCGGCAAATGAGTGAACAATGGGAAAATTACGAATGGGTGAGAAAGAGGGCCTGGAAAATATATAGGTGGCTTACTCATCTTTAGTATTTCAATTTTGGATAGTGTTGACCTGCCTTTTTCCGCCTCTTCCTCCCCCATAAATTCAATTACTGCCAATATTTTCCAGGCGTGCAAAGCAAATTGCAACAAAAACACATACGAAAGCAACAAGAAAAACAACAAAAGCAACAACAACAGTTGTAGTAAATTCAATTTTGTTTTATCCATCGATGTTTCCCCAGAGAATCGAATAGAGACAGAGGGATAGAGATAAAGAGGGGGTATAAAGCCCAAACTCCCCTATTCTCCCAGATTTTGGGGTGCGATTTTTTGCACTTTCAGCTGGCACTTTGAATTGTGTTTGAAACTGGGCAAGCGAGAGGCCAGAATAGCAGGACCAAAACAAATAAAATGTGTGTCCATGCATTACGAAATGCAATTGTTCAGAACCCCGTAAACCCCCTTTCTATAACCTCTCTGCCTCCCCAAAAATCAACTGACAAAATGTCAAGCCTGTTTCAGATATACGTTTTATATTCTTTTGCAGTCAGAGTAGGTTTTATAGGTTCTAATCTCAGGATCAGAAATACATCTAAATTCTATTATTCATTCAAACCTCATAAAAGATGTCTAAATTTATCTTAATAGTTTTATTAAATAACATACATTTTGTTATATTTTGTCATACTTTAAAAATGATTTGAAAACATTTAATATAGCAACATTGTACATCAAAAATAGGTTCTTTCGAGTGAGAATATCAAATATATTCCCCTGTAAATCCCCAACTTTAATTATTTTTGTTGTAGGTTCCGGTTCCTATCCCTCTGCTCACTTTGCTGTTGGCTGTTGTGGAGGTTCTGTGTGTTTTTAGGTTCCGAATTTTTGGGTAGTTCTCCTCCCAAAGTCCTTTCGTTTATCTCTGGCAGTTAAACAGCGTGGATGTGGCGGCTGATGCTTGCTGCTCTTTTTCGACTCCAACTCCCCATCCTTCTTCTCCCTATCCCTTTTCCCACCTTTCGTTTCCAATCCTGTTTGATTTCGGCCTGCCTCTCATTCCCCACTTCCCTTTCCATCGAAAAAGCTCAAGGTGCAACCAGAAATATATCGACTGCACAGAGAAAAAATATTTGTTGGTTATTTGAGTAGTATGATACTTATAGGTATTCAGTAAAACAAAAATCGAACTTGTTATAGTTTTGAAAGTATGTTGATTAGAAGAGGGTATCAAAAAAACACAAAATCGAAAAATTAATTAAAAATAATTATTTTATCTCAAAAATCTTTTTGTTTTAATCTGTAAGGTAAAAAGCATTAAATTAAAACATATTGTATTGCCTTTTTTTATATTAATTAAAATATTTATTTGGATACTTTTTTTACCACGATAACTTGGTAAGAAAATAATTGAAAACAGAAAAGTAGGGTGTTTTTTTCAGTGTTCGACTTTTGGTTTTGAAACAATTGCCCATACAATCTTCCTCTTCTCTCTCTCTTTCCTCCAGCTTTTTGTTGCTATGCGAAATGGGAGGAGTAGAGAAAGGTGGTAGGGCGAGGGGTGGAGGAGGGAAAAGGAGAGGTCGCAGCATTTGTCGCCATTTATTTACACGATTAGAAATCGATTTTGTGCGTTCCCATATAGAATTCCATATGAAATGACAGCCGAAACGAACAAATACATACATACATATACACGCAGACATACAAAAAAAGGGGGGAGGGGGGTTTGGGGGGAGGCAGGGGGCGTGGAATAAAGGAGAGGGGTCGGTGTGGCATGTAAGGTCCCTCCTGTATGTGCCGTTATAATGATTTATGTTAAGCTTATTGCACACACACACACACATACACTTAGCCACACAAACAGAAGTCGAGGGTGTGTGCGAGAGAGACAGCACCAAATCGAAATCGATTTGCGGGCAGAGGAAAGGCAGAGCGATGAAGAAGAAGAAGAAGCAGCAGCAGCCGAAATCGGCTAGCAGTAGCGACATCTGGCGGCGGGAACCTCTTTTAATTTTGGCCAAAAGGGAATCGGAAATGTAAAGGGGAAATTGGAATTAAACTAAGATGCGAGTCTTAAATCAACACAGTTAACCGTATTAGCCTAGTTAATTGATTACTTATATTATTAATTATATTTTATTTATTTTCTTTATTATTTTCTGCTTTATTTTCTTTAAATTATACGAGTTATTTATCTAAAATAGTAAATTACATTATTCAGTGTCTAAAAATAATTGTATAATCCCAATCAGAAACCATTTACCTTAGTACTACTAACCAAATTTCTATATTTCAAATTCAGCCAAATAAAAAACCCGCCGCCGTGTGTGTTTATAAAGCAAACAACCGAAGCAAAGCAAAGGCAAAAGCAGCTAGGGCAATTGATTAACAACCAAAAGTTCAACGCCGGCAATTAACATGCGAAGGGAAATGGCGAAATATGCCAAGAAGAGTGAAGAAAAGCAAGGGAGGAAGTGGGGGAGGAGTGGAAAAATTCAGTCAAAAGAGGGAAAAAGGGCGGAGGGAAAAGCGTATAAAACAAAATCTAAAGCCCAATCCACTTGCCGTTTTTTTTTTCTATACGTCTTGTTTTTTCTCTATGTTGTATACCCGTATTTCTGATGAACGTACACATGTGTGTGTGTGTTTGTCCGCGAACTCTAGTACGAAACTAGCCTGAAACCCCCTCCTCTTCACTCACCCCCTCCCCCCACCCACTTTACAATTTATATACAACTCCAAGAGCAAAAGCAAAAGCCATTCGTGCGCAAATCTCAAATAAAAGCGCGCAGAACCAGCAACAGCAACAACAACAATAAACGACGCCGACTTCTCTGCCGCTGATGAATTGTATTTGTGTGAGCCCAACACACACTCGCAGACAAACACACAAACACACACACGCATAACACATGCGAACAGGGCGGGCAGAAAAAAGTTAAATAAAATAAAATACAATATGAGAGCAAAAAGAAAAATAAAAGAAAAAAAATTAAAGCAGAGGAATCGGTTTCGAGAGGTGAGTTGACTCCTCGAGGTGTCTTTGCCTCTGCCGCGGTCGCTGCCTCAGTCGCTGCCCCCCCCCTGCATTTGTCAATGTATTCGTGCGGGGTACAGTGGAGATTCCCTCTATCGAATTACTTGATTTAGCATCCCTTTAAATTTGATTGAAAATGTATAGGTTTAGGAATCGAAAAAAATTGGAAAAATAAGGAATGTAAAAATCGTTTAACAACTTACAGAAAAATTGATAGCGATATATAAACATAACACATAATTGCTTTGCGTAAAGTATGAATTGCAACAAATTTCAATAGATTTGATGCTTTCATCTAAATATCTAATGTCTAAAAACTACATTTTCAGTAAGTTTTTGAACGATTTTTATAAAAGAATCCTCATTTTGTAGGTTGTTTCATACACTTTTAAACTTATTTTTAAATAAAATCATAAAGAAATCATTTATGAACCATTTTGTAATCCCATAAATCTCCAGTATCTTTGGTATGATTTGTAATTTTGTATTGGCCTTCCCTGCTTATTTTGGCAGATTTAAATATAGCCCGGAACCTCTTAATAGAGTCATGTGGGGCCTCAGTGGTTTTCGTTACAGTTTTCCCTTCGAACTGGAGTTGGCTTTCCGGGATCTATTTTAACACTTTTTGGCAGTAATGATGGTTTTTGCGCTTAATCTCTATTACAAACCAATCCCAATGTCAGATACCCAAAGTTTTCAGAAAGTTCCATGAAAAAAACCGTGCTCAACCACGCTATCGATAATTTTGCAGTTTTTGTACCACTATGCGATGTAGCCACTGTACATTATAATGCCGGTTTCCATTACAATTTAATGTTTTTCATTTTCTAAGTCAGCATATGCTGTTTCCCCCAAAGAGAGTCTCCACTTTATGTTGTATTTGCCCTGGCCAGCAATGTTTGTTTGAGAGTGTGTGTGTGTGTGTTGGCCGCGTCGTGTGCCACTGCTAGTGGCGTTTCCAGAGTTCGCCGTTCGCTGCCTTCCATTGCTCACTGTCACCGCCGAAGTCAAGCCGAAATACAGCAAGAACAAGAACAACAAAGTCAGCAGCAGCAGCGGCAGCAGCAACAACAACAAAACGTCTATGCACCATGTGGAACGAAATGAAATGGAATGATGGACTGAAATCGGCGACGCTTCTTTCGCTTCTTCTTCTTTATCGCCCTCGGTGTTTTTTTTTTGCCCATTTTATTTGTTTGCGGTTAAAAGAGGAAGGGGTGTTGAAAAAGAGGAGGGGAGGGGGTGCAATATCGAACTCAGCGGGAGTTATTTAGGGGTGCAATATCAGTTTCCGTCGAAGGAAATATTACACTTTTGATTACATTTTATGTTTCTTGCTTAGTTTTTAATTTCAACTCACCGCTTTTATTTGTTTTAACTGCTTATCGCTGATTGACTTCTCTTCTTTTTCGCTGCCCAATCATTTGTCACCCACTCACACAGACACACTCACACTTTCTTAGCGATTTCTCGAACTTCTTCGCCTTGATATTTCTCCTTACTTTTTTCTTTTTCCTTTTTGCACACCCACACAAATACGATAATTTTCGCCGCAGGCGTTTTTCCTTTCTTATTTATCCGCCTTTTCCTTGGCGATGATTTTCACACGAGTGTCACTGTTCCGCCCGCACACGCGCAAATTTTCAGCGTTTCGCGAGGCTTTGCCAATTTTCTTCAACTTTCTTTGCTATTCGATTTCGATTCCAAAATGATTAATTTAATTTGAGTACTCAAAGTAACACGGCCGCCGCTCAAGAATCAATCATAATTGTTGTTTACTTTGTCTCGCACACGCACACCGCTAAGTGATCTTACACACACACAGGCACATTCGTATACATATGCACTTTTTATTCGCCTTGAGGAAATTTTGGCCTTTGTTGATAATCCAGCAAGAACCGCACGATCCGAGCAACGCGACACGAATTTGGCTGCGAACACGGTCAATTAAGTTTTTTGAAACAGCGATTTATAATTCTTTACCAATATTTGTAAGGACTGCTTGCTTTCCATTCCGTAGACAATTTAAAATGTTTGCAACTAGAGCTGGCAAACCATGAATGGACCTATCGGTGGTGAGGAGCCAACTGCCTCTGTCGATGGTTTGAAAACTATCGCGATAGTATCCTGTTATCGCGCGGTTGGCTGACAGCCGGTGGCTAACAGTCTGGTCAGCAGAGTTATGTTAATTAACAGAGTGAGAGCGCGAAACAGAATGGAACTGAAACTAAGTGACCAAATCTTGCAGTTGTAGTTGTAGGCTGGGCACAAACAAAATAAAAAAACACACACACACTCTTTTATCTATTAATCACTTAATTTATTAATAATTAATTTTAAGCCTTTAAAGCTTAAGCACCTTATAATTGACCTTTTATTGATACATACTAAATGTAACCAACTTGCTTCGCTTTGAAAGTACAGTTCCCTGGTTACTTTACCACCTGTCCACACACCGACACACTCATGACAGTGCACTCACACACACACCCCGCTTTTAGCCGTTTTCCTGCGCCGCTTACCAAATTGTCAATTCTTTATCAATTCGCCCGTTCAGGCCACTTAAACGAAATGCAAATCCCATTTCCAGTGCAGCGGAAAAGGCGGACAGCTGGTAAACTCAGCGGATTAGGCCATTTCACGCTGGTTCCCAAAAATTGTTGTTTGATTGGGTGGGCCTAAACGGATTTAAATGAAATGCATATATGTACATACATATATGTAGGTAATAAAGATTGAAAAATTGTTAGAATATGCAATCCTTTCCTTTAAGTCCTTAAGTTACATATTGTATGCATTCTAATCTTGAATATCCAAAATTAATGTTGAAAAAATATGACTTGTATAAAAGATATAAAAAAGTTTAAATTTTTTTGTAATTCAAATTCAAAGTTTGATCTTCAAACCCAAGCATGTTGTAGTTACGGTGTACATATATGTACCATTTAGTGAACAAAACATATTCTAAATTAAAAAATACGCAGACATTTGATATACGCAAAACAGGTTTCGTAAAATACAATTATTTTTCAAAAAATAATTATTGTTTTAAGCTAAAATCCAACTGTGAATTTAGAAGAACAGTTTATTTACAATCAAAGTTTGCTCAGAATCGAATGAAAAGTTTATTTTTGCAGACAATCCGATTATTAATATGAAAATTGGAAAACGTTTATCACTCAAAAATAAATAATTATTTACTTGGAAACTTTCTATTCTAAACTTTCTTTCTAAATCCGTGGTCAAAGTTCCAAATTTTCGATCTATAGGCACTTTTTGTGGCCCAATAAAAACTAAACCCTTTGTAGTCCAGAGCCACAATTTGGTGGAAATGGTACATTAAACCCTTAACTTTAACCGTGTTTAAACACTTAGTTGGGCGACTTCTACTTCTTGAGATACAATGCATTTAACTAAGGTAAATTTTTTCACATTTTCCTATCTGTAGTAGCCTGATATTTTTAATGTATTGTGTGTGTACGGGTCTAGTTTCAACAAGGAAAATATAAGGCAACTATAGATAGAAAAAAGTGACCAAACTTACCTTAGTAAAATCCAATGTAGCTAAAGAAGTAGAGGTCGCCCAACTTGGTGATTGGACACTGTTGAAGTTTAAGGTTCAAAGCACCATTTCCGCTCAATTTTGGCTTTGGGCTACGAAGGGTTTTCTTGGTATTAAGCCGCAAAAAGTGCCGAAAAATCGAAAATATGGAACTTTGACCACGGATTTATCAAAACTGTGACGTGATGGAAAGTTTCCAAGTATGGGGTAGAAAACTACAGCTAAACTCCTTTCAAGATTGGCAGCGTGTAGTCTTGGGCTATTTTTTTGTCGACCAGTGTAATTGGTAACATAGTTAATTAATGTCAATTAAAATAAAAAAAATTGTTTTAAATAAAGAAATCGAAGATAACCTGTGAAAATAAAATCGATAAAAACGATTCCGATTCAAATTGAAACCCCAGGAAGTTATTAATAACAAGTATTCTCTTTAATGGTAAGGGCAATAATAAACTAAACTACCGGCTGGGCCTAGAAGTTGAACGTCAGCGGATGGACGGGGAAGTAGCCCTTGCTCTTGGTCAGCTGCTTGGAGAGTCGCACCAGGTTGTTGTCGTTGTTGACGAAATTACCGCCAAAGACCTGCGTACAGAGGGTGTGCACGCGGTCCCTGCCCTCCGAGCAAATGGCCGTGGCGGTGAGCAGTTCGTGGTCCGCCAGTGGAAGACCAATGCAGTAGGATCGGGAGGCCCGCGCCACGCTGGCCCACATGGCATAGACGATGGTGCCCACCTCCGCCAGGCGTTGCATTTCGCTCTGGCGCTCCACCACCGCGTTCCCGTGACGGGTGAGCATCAGCTCCACGGCCATCTGGAGACGAGCCACCGAGTGCTCAATGCACTGGGATGCCGCCTCCAGAGAGGGATGCACATGCTCCGATAGCTGCATCTTGGTCTTGGGATTGTCGATGTTGTTGGTGTCCAGGAACTTGCCGAATATGTGTCCAGGATTGAAGAGGGGATTCCTCGACTTTCGCACGCCCGCGTTCATGGCTTGCTGGAAATTTCAGGTGCGTGAGCAAGCTTTTTTGAAATCTATCCAAACACAAAAACATACCCCCGCATGTTGCAATCCGGTGAGGGCGATGAACATGCCCAGCGTGTCCATAGATTCGCCCTGCGTGCACAGCTGCGCTGCATCTCGCAGTCCCAGCTCCGTGGCCTCGCCGCTGAGCAGGCTCTTGGGTCCCACGAGTCCCAGATTCTGGGAGGCAATCTCGTACAGCTGCCGCAGGGTAAAGTACTTGGTAATCGCACTCTCCAACGTCACATCCTGGGCCCGGAACTCGTCCAGCAGGCCGGCGGTCATAAAGAGCATGCTCTCCATCGCATAGACGGAACACATGGCTCGCGACAAGTGGACGCGGGTTAGCTCCAGGTCCCTAAATTAAAAATAAACACAAATTGATTAATAAAGGAAAAATGTATCTGATATTATACGTACGTAGGTGCGAAAAAATGAAAAGAAAATATTTTTATTTTATTTATCAACTATGGGAAATTAATCTCTTGTTTTATTTTCTTTGTTATAATAAACTTTTAAAATACTGATTCCCCTTTTTTCATGGGTAATTTTTTAAAAAATCGTATTATTTTTCTAAAAAGTTCAAGATTAAACTTTACTCATTATACACGTTACTCGTAGAGTAAAAGGGTATATTGTATTCGTGCAAAAGTATGTAACAGGGAGAAGGAAGCGTTTCCGACCCTATAAAGTATATATATTCTTGATCAGGGTCACTAGCCGAGTCGATCTAGCCATGTCCGTATGTCCGTCTGTCCGTCCGGATGAACGCTGAGATCTCAGAAACTACAAAAGCTAGAGAATTGGGATTACCCACACATATTCTTTGGCTTCCTACGCAGCGCAAGTTTGTTTCAGCCGGGGGCCACGCCCCCTCTAACGCCCACAATCGCCTTACGCCCACAATAAACGAGTTTAAAAAATGTCTGGCGCCCACACCTTTAAAGATTTTGGAAAAGTAAAAATGCAGTTTTATAGCATTTATCAATACCTATCGAAATGTAGAAATGTTTCAAATCGGACCATTCGTTAAAAAGTTATGCCAGATTAAAAATTTTCTATATCCATCTCCCTCGCACTCACTTTGGCTGAGTAACGGGTATCTGATAGTCGGGGCACCCGACTATAGCGTTCTCTCTTGTTTTTTGTTATATTTTCTCTATGTCAAAATATTATAAATGTGCTTTAAAAACACATAAATATAATATTTGAAGAAGTTTAAGTTAACTAAATATTAATTGCTTAATTTAATAAATTAGAGTCTTCATTTTTGCACTTAATAAAGGAATTATAGATTTTTTTAATTTTCTATGTATTTTCTTCTACTCTGAGATTTAACATTTAATTATTATTTCCGAGTATCAAATTAAATTCTTCAAAAATAGGAGGACATCTATTATTTGAGATTAGTTTTTAATTTAACTTTAGCTTCCTTTCATGTTTTTCACTATTAAAACATCTCCTTTGATACAAAATCATACTCACTTAAGTTGAACTCCACACTGAGTGGTGGTCACGGTGTACTGGGCCAGTTCGTTGAGCAGCTTCTTGGCCAGCGACACGCCCACTTGGCTGCCCCTTAGGCGGGAGGATCGCACCAGCTGCTCGGAGTACCGGTTGCCATCGTGCGGCAGGCCCACTATCTGATCCGCTCCCAGTTTCACTTGGTCAAAGTGCACCCGTCTGATCTCCGCCTGCCGGCAACCGAAGGTAGCATGCTTTTCACCCAGACGCACACCCTCCTGTTGCGAGTCCACCAGGAAGATGGTGGTGCCACGTCCCAGGGCTCCGGGGACATTCGGCTGTTGCGTTTGGGCAAGGACCAGGAAAAGCTGTCGCTCACCCGGAGTGCAGACCACATAGGCCTTCTCGCCGTGGAGCAGCCACTTGCCGGTTTCCGGCAGAAGCTCCGCCTGGGTGCTGAAGTAGTCCTCCTCGGGTGGCGAGTACTCGTATATGGCCTCGGTGGCTATCAGCTTGCCGGTGGCCAGATCCTGCAGATATCTCTGTTGCTGCAGCGGAGTGCCCACTTCGTTTAGCAGGTCCACAACCACGCGATGAGTCTGCAGACCGAGGGTTACATTGATATCCGTGGAATCGGGTTCACTGGCCATCAGACTGGCGCTCCAGCCGTAGCCCCGGCCCTCGTAGTCCGTGGGCACATTCAGACCATAGAGTCCCAGCTGACGGAGGGTCTCGGGAGAAGTAGGCTTCTCCGCCTCCTCCGCTTCCCGGGGCTCTTCAAAGTAGTTCTTCAACGGGAGCAACGAATTCTGCAGCTGGGCCATCTCGTCGCGGGCTATCACCTCCGGATAGGCCAGCAGCTCCTTGTCCACCACTCCGATGAAGAAGTTCTTCGCCAGCGGCTCCCGGGTGGGCAATTTCGTTTGCTGCTCCGGCGACTCCTCCACGGATTCCGATTTCCCCGCCTCGGTGGTCGCCGCATCCTGGTGCTGCGAGTCCAGGCTGCTCGAGGTGGCCTTGGTGCTCCTTCCACGAGTCAGAAGTTTTCCATTCCGGCCGTATTTCAACAGCCGCGAGGCGCCGGAAAACCAGTTGGATCGCATATTTACCAAAAAATTGAACACAAGTCTTGTATAACAAAAACGGGGGTATTTTATAACGGTTATGCTGCGGTCACACAGCAACCGATAGGTTGAGACAATAATATCGATAACAGTGTATTTGTTATACATATGCCATAAAGCAGTGCAATACAAAACACTGTTCGAATTGCTATAATAAATTCAATATCTTTATTAAAGCAGTGCTTAATGCTTCGTCTCGCTATAAAAATTTAAAATTTACACACTTTAGCGTATTGAAGCAGAACTGTCCGAATTGGTATGAAAATACGATGAAGCAGTGCTCAACTGTTCGAATTGTCATAATAATTAGACTTTGCTAGCAAAAAATAAAAAAAAATTAACTGGAAAATGCGCATTTTAAAAGCACAAATCACAAATTTTTCAAAATAAACGGAAACAATAATTAAGATGACAGAAAATTATTAAAATTGCTCGTCTTGGTATAAAAATTACGTCGTCTACTTTTTACATAATTTAAACGCCAAAATTGATTAAAAATAAGTAAAACGTATTAAATAATTCAAATTGATTAAAAATAATAACAGCGTTAACACTTTTAAATACGAAAAGGAATTTTTCATTTTGAAAATTATGTGCAATAAATAACTGTCCGAATTGCTATAAAATACGATGAAGCAGTGCTATCCGATTCAGGCTTGCCATAAAATAATATAAATTTAATATAACCTACAAGTAGTTATAACTCATCTTCACGGAAGAGGAAGAATAGATGGCGCCAAAATTCAAAAATTGAAAAAAATGTTGACTTCTTTTTAGCTTTATAAAAAGGAAGGAAAAAAATTAATGGGCATTATTCTTATAACTATTAAAAAAGAAAGGGAAATTTTAAAAAGTTGGCGGACAATTTTGTATTTAGTTTAATCTAATTTTGCAGAGCCAAATTAAAATCTTGAAGACTAATCGATATGCAAGTAAGTTTATTGCACATAGTTCTTCTGGACCATAATACCTTTTCTAGCCTTTCATTGCTGTCCGGCTTGTTAATAAATTGATAAAGACATATCAAAAAACCTTCAAAAATTAAGTTTTTGGCAATTAAATTCCAGAACCCACTGCCAACCTCCACCAAACAAATAAAAAACACACGATCCCTTTATTGAATCATTGTATTGTATATTGGTGTTATTGTTACACATATAATTGCTATTGACAGCGCACATTAAGCTCTCTACTTAAAACAAATTGAACAAAGTAAATTGTATGATTCCCGGTCGATGGGATTAATATCCCCATCGACTTTGCTTTATTGTTTCGCTTGGTATTTTTTTTCGAGTTTTCCTCATTTTTTCTTTTCTAAATTTAATGTTTTACTTGTTTTCATACCACCTAGATTGAAAATTTGTTAATAGCTGTGTAGTACGTTGTTATACAATAGTTATAGTCAGGTATCAATTGAAAAATAAGAATTTGGTTAGAATTCAACACATCTAGATCCGTATAGTAGTCGTATTATTGAAGAACACACGTGCTTGAAGTTGCCGAGGGCACTTCTATCTATAGCCCCTCGATTGCATGGCGTGCAAAAAAACTCCAAGCACCTATTGCATATGGAAAACAAAACAGGGAAACTAATCTGTGGTTTGTCAACAGAAAAAAATGGGGAACGACAAATGTGTGTAATCGTCAATTGTATTTAACTAAAAACTCTATTAGAAATACCCCCACATGCAGCTCATATCGTATCACAGGCACGCTTAATAGACACTCTTAGAAACGGAAATACCAAATCAAAATCCAAACTAGAAGGTAAATTCATTTCAAACTTGCACTCAACGAAAGGCTTTGTTTCCTTGTTTTAATTTCTGTGGTTAAAAACACACTACACACTAACAACAACGATCGATATGAGCGCACTTCAACCTAGCTCCTCGTCCCAAAAACCTACTGCAAATCGCTAATTCCTCCACAAATTGCCTTTAAAATTGCTGACGCTACACGACGATTATACATAGGGTACATAAATATATATTTAAATATATATATTGCATGTGATATCTGCATACGCGTATGCATGTCCTATATACGTAGTTTTCTCCCTTGCGTTTTCACACTCACACATTGCATAGTTTTGTTTTTAGTATTGCTAATTGCTCCGCTCGCTCTTCTCCTTCTTCTTCTTAGTGTGGACCCCCAAAGATACAGATAGAGATACAATTGCAGTTACGGATACGGATACAGATAGTTATGCTTGGCTAGTCTGACTGACTGACCGACCGACCGATTCGATTGCTTTCATATTCAACATTTTTTACTTTCGCAATGTTTTCACACACATTTTCCAGTAATTCAAATTCAAACTAAACAAATAGACCCTCCTGCGAGGTGGAATACCAAAAAATAAATTTTAAAGAAACTAAACTTAGGGATAAATTAAACGATAACTAGTAAAGCAGTTGGTTGGTTGTCACACAAACACACACACAGGAGTTTGTTTCGCCTCCTGCCCTCCGTTTTCGCCTCCTCCTGCTCGGCCGCCTACAACTGGTATCTGGGCCACTGCCAGAGATCCCTCGTCTCTCGCCGCTGCCACTTGTCCTGGAGCTGCTTGCACAGGCGGCGCAGCAGCTCAAATGTGCCGCCCAGGGCTCGCAGTAGCTACTAAATCCGGCCGGCGCTCTCCTGTCGCGCACTGTAGCGCGGCTCGGCGGGCATCATGGTGTCCGTGACCAGCTCATTCGGTGCCTCCAATACGCCCTTTGCATGGGCAGCCGCCGTATCGCAATCGGTGCGGCGTGAGATCAGCAGTCGGATGTCCGTATGCAAGCACAGTCGTCCGGAACGAGATGTCTGGAACCTAGTGATGGAAAAAGTTGTGTTAGTTGGGAAGGATAGCTTGAGGAAGTACACGTAGCAGCTAAGCATCTGAATAAATTTTTCAGTCTGCCGCTGCATCGTTTACAGCCACTTGAAAAACTCTTTTACATACCTCAGGTGAATGGAGTAGCGCAGCCGCTTCATTTGCTCGGCGCTGATAAAGTGACCCAGTTTGCTGGTCGTACTAGTGACTGTTGGACTCCGTGGCATCTTTGGTCCAGCATCCTGTTCCTGGTTGAGCTCCTCGGCCAGAATGCGCTGTCGGATGAAGGTGCGGTGCAGCGGTGGCATGTCCCGCATATCGTAGGGTATCACAAACATCCGCACCACCGTGCCCATGGGATTCAGCAGTGTGGCCTGCACTGTGCCCGTCCTGGGAACCGAGTAGCCCTTGCGCGGCAGACGAATTTCGCACTGAAAAAAGATATTTTCCATATTCCTTAATTCCATTTTTCTGCAAAACCTAACTAAACTGAAGGGGAAACAAGGTGTTAGGTATTGACTATGGCTCCTGAACTTTTCATTGACGACTGGGACGGGATTTTGAGTGATAAAATCAAACATTTGAGTGATTAAATGTAATTTTAATAAATTTAAAAAAACATGCATGAGTATTTTGTGCCCCGTAGTCTCCTCAAGTTTCACTTTTGTCAAAAAACTCACCAAATACGGCGTGCTCAGCGTCTCGCCATGCAGTTCGTAGAAGTAGGAAACAGCCGGGATGGTCAGCTGGGTGGGACAGAAGCCTCCGGAGGCTCCCAGCTGCAGCTTGAAGCCCATCACCTCGATCTTGGGCATGAGCCTCCTTTGAAGCAGCGATTCCTCCAGATTTCCCAGAAGAGGACGTCCTGCGAAGTGAGCCGCCAACCTGGCGCGACACTTCAAGGGCGATCCACCCGCTGGACTGCATAAACCAGATTCCAGATCCTCATCCGACAACTGCTCATCGGAACCCAGTGAACTACGATCGCTGCGATCGCTCAAATGGCGCGAACGCCGCTTGTGGGCGGCCAGAGCCTGTTTGGCGAATCTGGGCGAAACGGACAGAGAAGCTGCATGTGGCAATGTGGGAGCAGAGAAGGATTTCTGCACGGGCGGAGTGGCACTGGCATCCGGAGCCAGCAACTGCGAATGGGCGTGACTCAAGGCAGCGGGATCAAAACTGAAGGCGGGACAGCCAATTGCAATGGGGGCCGAGCTGCAGAAGATCGTCGTCAGGTTAACCTTGGGCAAGGCCTTACGCATTTGCGGCGAAACAATGGGCGACGGAGTTTCGCTCTCCAACAAGCCAGAACCACAATTCAACCGAAGCTGACTCGGTTTCGGTGAGGATTTGCTGCCCAGCTGTTGCTGCTGCAGCGGCACCATCGCGTCCGGTTGGTGCTTTGCCGGCACTTGGCTCAGCGGCGTCTTGAACTGCACCACAATGTGCTCGGCCACTCCGGGTGGTGGCGTCTTGCAGCGCTCTGCGGGATTCAGAGAACAGCGTTCGATGTTGGGCGTCAGCTCGGTGGAGGAAATCTGTAAAGGCATCTCCTTTAGTTTAACATATAACAAGAAGGAGGGTCAAAAGCTCACCTGCTTAACTTCCGTTGACTTTTCCGCCTCCCTGTGCATTCGGCCAAAACCATTGCTCGTGTGCTCTCCATTGGTGGGTGGCTGGTGATCCTTTCCATTGGCAAAGGTGTGCTGCGTCTTCTGGCGCTTGCACACCTGGCAGCCACTGCTGGCGGGCGTCACCTTGACCAGATTGTTGTTCTGCCCTCCATTGAGATCTGAGTTGCGACAGGAGGAGCCACCTAGAGGAGGGACCTGATGCGGCTTTCGATTCCGGTTCTTTGGCGTGCGCTGGATGGCCTGGAGTAGAAGCTCCGCCTTGTTGCGGGGTGTGCCCACGATGAGATCGCCGCTACTGAGGCTGCAATGCGAGGTCTCCTCCATTTCGGAGGCTGTTGTATCGCTATCATCGGCGTCCTCGGCTTCTCCAGCTACTCCTCCTCCTCCTGTGCAGCTGAGACAGAGTAAAGTCTTCTCACTGCCGCATTGCTGGCAGCTGCTGAGGGAAGTCTGCGTGCCCGTGGAGATCATGGCGATGCGCCTTGGTTGCTGCAGAGTCAAGGATAGGGATTGGCTATCTGATGGCGAGTGTGACTGCGTCTGCGATTCCTCGCCCTCCTCCATGGGCTCCTCGGTTTGTTGTGGATTACTTTCCCGTTCTGGTGTTGATTTTCTCTCCCTTTTCTTGTCCCTTCGCTGCATTCGCTTCCGATACTTCTGCAACTGCCTCTCCCGGTGGCTCAAACTCGAATCCCCATCGAGTTCGTCCAATCCCTGTCCCATTCCTGGTTTTCCATTATCACAGTTGGAGCCGCTGGCCATTGTCGTTGGGGTGAGCGCACTTATTCTGGCTCCCAGGCCAGTCGGCGTGGCGGCATGGAGTCCACCGCCTCCAGTTGGCGTACTGGCGGGGTCTCCGGCTCCTCCGCCGGATCTCCGGCCTCGCGGAGCCGGACTAGGAGGCAGTGGCTCCACATGTGGCAGGCCACCATTAATCCTGGGCAAGCTGCGCACGCTCACCGAGATGCTGTAGCTCTCCGAAACATTAACGTTGGGAAAATTGTGCACATTGGCCTTGGCACTGAAGCCATCCTCCTGGTGGAGCCCACTATTGCTGCTGCTGCTGGTGGTGTGCTGCTTGATCCTGTAGAAGATGTTGAGACGGGGTCTCTTTTGGCCACCACCGCTCGGTGTATAGGTGGTGGCCAAATCTCCTGCATTGTTTCCGCAGCCAGAGAAGATTACGCGTCCACTGTCGTACACCGATGGATCGCACTTGCGGAGGAGATCACACCAGGCCACGATCTGGGAGAAGTACAACTGACTCCTAATGGCGCTGCAAAGCGACGGCAACGTCATAGTGGGTGGAGGAACTCTGTAAAGGAGGGATTATTAGTTATGAATTTAATGTGCATTTTCATTCGTTCAAGACTTACTTCTCCTTGCCGCTGATGATCCACTGCTCCAGCAAGAGCTTATGGGTCACGGGACCCAGGTAAACCTCGATGCAAACGGGTTCACTTCTAGCCAGGATGGCCTCCATTTTCATGCAGTACGCCCGCCAACGATTGCACTGGAAAAGGGGTAGATTTTAAGGGTTAAATATCGTGTGTTAACCTATAAACTAAGTAATGGTTAAGTTAACAATAGACTGAAACAAAACTATGATGATTAAAACTTTATTTGAAAATAAGAGCCTAGAAAAATATGATAGATTATAGTTTTAGATTCTAAGACAGCTTTAAATAAGTAATGAAAAAATCTATTTGAATCTTTTACTAACTTAACGGTTAAACTAACTAACTCTTGGTTAAAAAATTTAAGTTTTGTTTACTTATACTTCTATCTTTAAAAGTTTTTCACTATTCATTAAAATCTCTAGTAAATTTACTTAATAACCTATAGTAACGTCTATTTGTATCTTAGAATTTGGATATGACGGTTAAACTAACTAACTCATGGTTAAAAAATTTGATCCTAGCAATCTTATACTTTGGCCTTCAAAAAAGTGTTTTACTAATCATTTAAATCTCTAGTAAATTTACTTAGTTTACTATGGTAATATTTATTT
This sequence comes from Drosophila pseudotakahashii, assembly GCA_035046095.1. Lineage (NCBI taxonomy): Eukaryota > Metazoa > Arthropoda > Insecta > Diptera > Drosophilidae > Drosophila > Drosophila pseudotakahashii. Next base: position 350,897 of record JAWNOE010000247.1, on the reverse strand, counting down.
AGATGGCATTTGTACTATTTTAACGGTTAAACTAACTAACTCCTGGTTAAAAAATGTATGTTTCGTTAGATTATAGTTTGGTCTTCACTTGTTTTTTTCTTATCATTAAAATCTCTTATAAATTGCCGACTTACGGTCATATTCACGTAGGACATATCACAGATGTGCTCCTCAGCCTCCGATGGCATCTCGCCCTTGGCCAGACCCATCTTCCTGAGGAACTGATCACAGTGCGGCCCGTGTTTGGGCCGCGATGCGGAGCTACTTGCTCCGCTGCTGGCAGTGGCAGTTGCCGTTGTTGTTGGTGTGTTGCTAATGCTTGCTCCTGCTGCTCCTAAGCCCAATCCTCGGCCACTACATCCACCACCACCCGATCCTGACCTCAGAAAGGCCAGATTCCGGGGTCGTGGCTCAACAGGTGGCGGTGCCAGGGCGGGTCCACCTCTTAGACATGTGGTGGCCAGCGATTGCAGCGAGTGGAGGATGTTATCCGATGAATTGGAGCCCGGTGAACTGGCGGCACTGGAGTTGTTGGTTCCACCACCACCAGCACCTAAGCCACCGGAACTGCTGGCCAGACCACCCATTCCTCCAGCACGGTTGAGCATGACCCGTCGCACAATCTCGTAGTCGCCGCCGTGATCATTGTTGAGATCATTGATGGCCAGGGAAACCAACTCCGGTTCAGCACTCATCGTCTGGGCAGCTGGGGAAATCTGACGCAGCTGGCAGAGCTTCTGCGTCCAGCGCTGGTGGGTTAAGGAACTACTGTTCGACGACCCGGCCGATCCACTTCCATTGCCAGCAGCTCTGTTATCCGATCCTCCCATGGAACCATAGGGATTCGTTGTAATGTTGATGGCTGCCCGAGATGTGGAGGGCCGTGGCGAGAGGCGTCCACCCGCTGCTGCTCCGGATCCCACCTGTTGCTGTTGCTGCTGCTGATACTCATCGTCTGCAATTGGTCTGCCCTCGAGGATTAGCGAGGCCAGGCCCAGCACAACGGAGCTATAGTTGTTCTGAGCCCCCACTCCCACCCCTCCTGCTCCCGATGACATGCCTCCTCCAGAGATCCCCAGGCCGGACAACATCCCTCCTCCGCCCGCCGCCGTTGCCGAGCCCAAGGAGGCAGATGCTCCATTCTGGCCCAATCCCGCTGGCGGCGGCGAGTTGGTGACGCTGGTGGGTATCATGGTCGGTCGGTTGGTTGCCTGTCCGTTGGATCTGAAGCTGTTTCCGGTTCCGATTCCTCTAGCTATTGCTGCTGCTGCTTCTTGCACCAGAAGTACACTGCAAAAAGAGAAAGAGGGAATTGTTAAAAGATGTTGTTATTATTATATATATTACTAAATGGAAAAGAGGTTTTTTTTATTCTAAGTTACCCATACATATTATTTTCTCAAGATATAAGTAGTTTTCCTCACTGAAAAAATCCATAACAAATTTTACCCATTTAAAACCTACTTTTAAAGTAAAGTGCTAATTTCAAAAGTCAATCAAATTAACCATGTTTGGTATATAATTTAGATATTTAAATTTTTGATATTCTTTGTTATCTAAATATACTATTTTCTTAAGATACATTTTCCATACATTTTACCCATTTAAAACCAACTTTTAAATTAAATTTAAGTGTCAATTTAAAAAGTCTATAAAATTCAGCAAGTTTGGTATATAATTATGTATTTAAATATATTTTTTTCCATAGTATCCAAATATATTATTTTCTCAAGATATTATTTTTTTATAATGAGTCGTTTTCTTGTCCGCATGTTAAATTTACAGTAAGGATAAATCCTTGAAAACGTATTGGAATTCAGAGTTTAAAGCACACTTTAAATTTAACATGCGGACGAGAAAACGGCCTAAATATGTTACCCATTTAAAACCTACTTTTAAATGAAATGTAAGTGCCAATTTGAAAAGTCAATAAAATTAACCAAGTTTGGTGTAAGTAATTATTGTTGGACTGCTAACTTTTTAAAACGTGATAGATATAAGAACAGATTTTTATGCAAAAAATATGCAGTAAATAATTTTAGAGTTGTGGTTAGGAAAAGTTAAAGTTATATAACTGATACTGGCCAGTAAAACTAGTTTGACTTCTACAGACTTTGAGTTACTTAAGTTTAACTTATAGAAGCTTAAATTTGGCCCAAATTTAACTGGCAGACTTCTGGTTATGTATCCTTGACTCCATTACGAAATCCACAAGGCTGCTCTATAAATAAGCCTAGCAACAGATGCAGCTGGCGGATGCCCACCCACCGCCGCCCACTGCAATTGCCGAAGGTCGAATGACGAAAGGAGCACCCTCAACTTGAATCGAATCCCCAAGGTCCGTCCATCCACTATATACTTAGACTCTATGTACCGCTGACATGGTTTACTTTAGTTTATCCTTCCGATGCGGAAGCAACAAAAGGCCAGTACAATTCTCTTGGCCAATTGTTTAACAGCGACACACTGACACGGCCCCATTTTGGCCTGAAATAATCATGTGCAGTGCACTAAACTAAGCATATACATACATACTAATGGGCAAGACAAAAAAAAGAGCAGAGTTGGAAACCAGGTCGTTACTTAACCGGAGACCCAGTTAGGAGCAACATGTCAGCCGTTTGGCAATGTACAATGCATCAAACACCCCCTTTTCCAGCACCACCCCCTCCCATCCCCTCAGAAAAAAAAAAACCGCTGCAACAACATGTTGCTAGCGCTGTGACGTCATTGAGCCAAGCTTTGCAAAGGCAAGGCATTGGTATTGGTGTGTATCTGTGTGAAACTTTGAAGGTCGTTCTGTGGCAACTTCTATGGGAAATGCTCTACCAAATACTGGTAAAAATATTAAAAGATTTTAATTCTGGTGAGTTATCAATCAAAAATTCTATAAATTTTAAAACTCTAAAAAAGTATAATTTTAGTAAATATTATTCAAAGTTGACTCTTTAACTAACATTAATTTCTTGTACTTTTAATATGTTTTTAACAATTTTAGTTCATTTATTAACCAAGACTGATTAATATAAAAATTAAGATAAAAACTTAAAAAAAAAATACAAAATAAAGTTTATAAACTTATAGGTAATAATCATTGAAGAATAATTAATTTCTATATTTTTTCTATTATTTGTTGCATTATAATTAGTAAGATTCATTGTAGAATAATCATTGTTGAATAATTAATTTCTATATTTTTTCTATTATTTGTTGTATTATAATTAGTAAGATTCAGATAATTATTATTTGATTTTCAGACAAAGCTAGGGAAGTGTAAACAATCTGTTTCATACACAAACTCATCTTGCGTTTCGCAATTCTATTTCTGCGTTTGTTATTATTTTTTGTATTTTTCTTTTCGTTTGCTAAAACTTTGCTTGGCAACAGCGAAATCGCGAATTGCGAATCGCAGAAAAGCAAAGCCAAATTAAGAGGCAAACATGCAAGTAGTGCACATGTATGCAGCCAGTCGCGTGCAACATGTTGCCAACGACGTCTCAGTCGAGAGAGCGAGAGCGCGCTCTCTTGGGTAAACATGTTTGTCTTTACTTTTGCTTTTGTTTTTGCGTTTCTTCTTGACCTGCATACACAATATATAAGTAGCGCGCGAGACAGACACAGATACATAAGGCGAATTAAAGAGAGCGCGAGAGCGAGAGAGCTTTCTGCTCTCCCAATGTTTGTATTAGAAAACATCTGATTTTTGTATTGCTTTGCAATGTTTGCTGTGCGTGTGTGTGTGTGTGTTGAGTTTTGTTTATGGCACATTCGCGTTTATATACATAAAATACTCTTGGCCCACAATAGACAACACATACAGACGAGAAAACCCGTATGAAAATGGGGACAAGCGAACGGAACGCCAGAGTTTAATAATATTTCGATTACATTATGGCCAATTTTTTTTTTTTATTTCCTCCCTTTCAGCTGTCCATTATCATTTGCCTCTCATCGCAGGCGGAAAACGGCGGAAAATTCGCTATCCATCCGAAAAATGAAAATTTACTCGATGACGCAGTTGGAAGAAGCGGTCTACGATTTTCAAGGAAATGTCAGAATATAAAATAAAAACGTGGAAATAGCGTGGGACACATAGGGAAATATGTAATTTGACATGGATTTTTTTCTGAAAATATATTTGAATGAGTCAAAAGACGTCATTCCTTTTTTTTTTACGAAAATTTAAATTACGTAAACAGTAGTTAATACTAAAAAAATAGTAAAAATTCAACAACCGAAATTAAAATATTTAAAATTAATTTTAAGAAATTATATTATATTTTATTTGTATAAAAAAATGTAAACTCATGTATTAGAAATATTTTAAAATATTTTAGCCTTTTTTTAATTGATCTTATATTTTAAAAAAATTAGTACATTTTTATACAATTTAAAAACGGCATTTCTGTACAATCGAATTATTTTTGTTGGCAAATAATTGCTGTATTCTACGATTTTCTATAGACAGTAGCCTTGTAGTTAATTACTTGCACTAGGAAATCTTTAATTCCCGCTGAAATAATTGCTTTTTAAGGTAAAAACAGATGCCAAAGTAATTGGCAGCGAATTAAAGAAGCAAGCAATTAAGTTGATCGAAAAAAGTTTGTCATATGGTTTTTTTTCACCTTTTCCCTCCTCGATTGGCACACTTTGTTGTTGATTATTTTCTGCACTTCTTGGCAAAGCGATCGAGAGCAGGTTGAAAAGGGGCTGGCGAAGGGGGTGGCCCAAGGGGGTGGGCAGGGGGCGCATTGTTGGACTAATTTCATTTAGCTCGGCCACCGTCCTTGGCATGCTTTTTGATTTTGCAACGCGCACTGCATTTGTGTTCGTAGATTGTCTTGCTTGAATTATTTATTTATTGCACATTTTCGTTTCATTTGATTTTTTCTCATTTATTATTACGTGTTTTTCTCTTTTTTTTTGACGCACATTACAAAATTTGATTACCAAGCGGAAAATGCAGGCGCGGCGAATTGCAAAAGGAAAACGAATGGTGGAACGGGAAATAAAAATGGAAAATGCATTTTTTTATACGCTTTTCTGGTTAAAACCACAAAATAATATAAATATTCAAAAGTTTTTTATAATTTTTTTAGTTTTTAAATTTGTTTTTGTATATCAGCGAAACCATTTAATTTTTATGTTGGTTTTAACTCTTTTATAAGAATAACCCTATTTTATTCGATTTTTAATTTTTAAAATACTACATTTTCAACAAAAAGATATATATCCTAAAAATAATCCATATAGTGCCCTCTCTGTGAGGGTATACAAATCGAATTCCGAATACAAATTTCTAAGGCGCGCCAAGTGGAGTGAAAGGCAGGTAACGAAAACCACCACCAGGGGCGCTGCAGAAAAAAAAACACAAAAAATAACCAGTTCAAAGCAGAAAAGAAAAAGAAAAACGACCGCGAGTGGAAAATTGTTATGTTGCAACTTTTCAAAAGAAAAAAAAAAAACAAGTTCCGTTCGCCTTTCGCTTGTTTCGGGGTTTCCTTTTCTGCGTCCCCCTTTTTCGGCATTATGAAATCAAAAAAGATAAAAAAAAAACAGTTAACACGTGAGTGCAACGAAAGCCACTCAAACAAAGAAAACGTCTTTTATTTGCTTTTAACATCATCTTATACGATTGTGTTTCACTTTAGTCATCTCGCCGAATGCGTCATCGTAAAGTTTAATTATACTTATTCTCGTTAGCTGCAGAAGTTCGTTAAGTGGAGGATGTGTCATCTAAAACGGAAGTCGAGTTGCACCGAGATTGTTGAGATTATGTGGAAAGGTTTTACAGAAAATGGTATATCTATTCCTATCTGACTAAGGATACATTTTTTTAAACTTTATCTAGCAATAAGAACCAAATAGGTTTTAATAAGATTTTTATAAGATTTGAAATTGTGACTTAAATCTGTTTACTTTAAGTTTCCTGATATAATATTACTATTACATTAACTACAATAACATTTTAACTATATCGAAACCAATTGGTATCAAGAGCAACACAGTTATCATACATTATGAATTCGATTTTCTGAGAATCATCTTATTAAATTTTCATTTCCCAGGAAGACAGCAAGACAATCGCTTTTCCAAACACTGATTGACCTCGCTGCCGACCTTACTAAAAGCCCCTTCTGTGCTTGTGTACGTGTTTCAATACTCATGTGGTGGTGACCCTCCCAATCATAAACCTTCACAGCTGAGCGAGCTTTGGTTTTTTTTTGTGTGTTTTCTAGGGGGCCGCACCTTCATCGCATTACATGTAGCCACCCCTTTTATCACCCATCCTCTCTCTCTATTTTTCTCTATTTCACTCCTACGGAACAAAGAACACGTTGTAGGATGACTTGAGTTATCAGCATGGTCATCGGATAGGGAATTGCTTCAATGTATTATTAACCAAACCATTTTTCACACACGAATCCTCACTGTATTTGATATCAAATCAAAAAAGCAGTCAAGGTTTTTTCCTATAAAATCCCCCTTCACTTACCTTTCAAAACTTTGTTAAAATTCCATTATTTTTTGATTTTGCTGAAATGGAAAAATAAAAAAAGTTATTAGAAAAGAAAATTCTTGGAAGAGCATTTAAAAAGAAATTATTTATATCAAAATTAAAAAGTAATATTTATTTTACAGAGAGTGAGGCACCCTGATTCTCTTACACAACAAATAAAGTTGAGGTCTTTTAGCCTCTCTCACCCCCTTCCCTTCTCCTTCTTTGTCTCGCTCACCCACATTCCCCTGCTGATGTTCACATGTGCGCAGTAAATAAAAATAAAAACAGAGGCAAAATCAAAAGCGAGCAAAAACAAAAAGGCAAAGCAAAAATGTAAACAAACGCAGTCCAGTTATGGTGCTCTTCTTCCCCACGTGTGTGTGAGTGGGTGAGCAAGTGTGTGTGTAATGTGAGAGCACGTGAGCACATCTCGCTCGCACTTGTGGGGAGTTGGGGCCAGCAACTGGAGTGGGCGAAAGAGAGAGAGAGAGAGAGAGAGAGAGAGAGCGCGAGGGAGCCAGAACAGGACGAGCACGTTTTTATTTTTAGCCAAAATATTTCTTGCAAATTGAGAGCAAAAAATAAAAAGAACACACGCACTTATTCTCTCGAAAAGCAAATGACCGCAAGACGTACGTGTTAATGCCTTCCTTTAACCCCCATCCTCTTCCGTCTCTTTCGCTCCTCACCGTTTCTTCACTTGATACTTTTCCAACTCCAATTCTTTATTCCGCCTCTCTTTCTGCCGCCCCCCCACACCCATTACTCCCTCCTCTCCCTCTTTCATTTACATTTCCAACTGCGCACGTATAAAATTACTATGACAAATGCATGTGTGTGTGTGTGTGTGTGGGTCCGAGTTCGTTACATTTCATTTATATGCTTTTTTGCGCTATCTGAATTGATATAAATTGGTCGAGTGTACGTGTAAAAACCCCCTGAAAACTTTAACCAAAGTTCAATTTTTCAAGAAGAACAGCTGTTGCTATTTATTTTGCTTTTACTTTGGCCTAGCTATTTTCGTTTTTGTTGTGCTTATCTGCCAAAAATGAAAAAACAATGAAGAAATACTTTCACTTATATAAAAAGCAGGTTCAGAGATAGTGAAAGTAAGTCATTTAATTGTTCTTTCGAAATTCTTAATAAAATTGAGTTGCTTACTCGCTATAAAAAATCAATTATATTTGCTATAATAAGGTTCTTTATAGCAAATATAATTGATATAATAAATTTGTTCAATTATTTTATTTTCTTATAATAAAGAATATCATACATTTTATACACAATGTACGTAACTCTTTGTCTCACAATCCCCCCAACCCCATTTTTCTTATAGATTGGATCTAACAACCCGGACACGTGGGAGGTTTCAACTATTGCGCATTTTATTCTTACAGATCTTACAGTTTTTTATTACACGACTTCTGCCCATTGTCTCTTCCATTTATTTCCCCACAGCTGATCGAGTCAAACAGGTTACAAAAGAGACACGAATAAAGAAGTTCAAAAGCAGACCTGCGGATACATGACAAATGCCCCATGCAAAGCAGCAACAAAAGTGTTGACACACAGCAAATGCAACGCCACAATTAGAAAATGTGTGTCAATTATATTAAAAAAAAAACTCGAGTAGTTTTTCCTGACTTCACAACACACAAAAACAACAATTCAGGGAGTGGAAAGATAGAGATAGCGATAGCTGGGGGAAAGAGAAGCAGGGGAGAAGGGGCAGGAGGGGCCGGAGAGCATGATTTGAATTGCCTTTTCAGTAAATTATGTGTGCAGCTGTGTGTGTGTGTCAAATAACACCGAAGGGGGCGTCGCATAGTCTCCCAAAGTGCTTCACCTACACAAGTGACCAACTACAGTCCACTTTCAATAAGTTCAACTTTACATAACTAGACAAAAAATCGTTGGCAAAGAGGTTTTATAGTTTGACTTTAAACGATTGGTTTTAAAATTTTCCCTTACACCAAAAAAAAAAATCGATATGAAACGTATATCAATTATTTAAAATCAATTTTAATTTGATATGTGGCCAGGTAAATTTGACCTGGTCGAAAAGAGAACATCATGTAAAAACGAAATGGGTTTTGCATAACCTAAAATAAGGAATAAGAAATACAATTTTATTTTTTAAATTTTAGCTGTTCTTTAACCACACACAAAAAAATCATGTTACATGGCCATATCGATTTTACGGTAACATGGTGCATGACCATATCGATTTTACGGTAACATGATTTTTTTTTGTGTAGTTAAAGAACAGCTAAAATTTAAAAAATAAAATTGTATTCCATATTCTTTACGGTAATTTCTACTTTATTCTAGTTTAACTTTAACAAAAAAACCCAATTGAAATCCATAAAATATTTTTTCTACATTTATTTTACATTATTTCACAGTTATTTCGAGGTTTAAGTCGAATCAAAATGTATTATTTTTCAAGTTACACCTGTAAGTTTGCTTTTAGGAAGGCTCCACTGTCTGTGTGAGCGATCTTCAATTATTGGCAACTGTCTGTGTGGGTGGTTGGTGGCGATGGGTTGGGGGGTGGGGGTTATAGAGCTTCGTCAATTGCGCTGTATTGGTGTTAGTGAATGTGCTTGGGGGCATTACGTCACCAACACATGCGCAGCTAACCAGCTGAGTGGCCACCAACACACACACACTCACACTTGCCACTTAAAGCCATACAATTATTTTGGTTTTTGTTCACCAACCTTTTCTTTTTGTTTTGTAATTGCTGTAAAAACTTTTCGAAAACTTCCTAATTTCGCTGTTAATTCATAAATTGAAACACAATCAACTGATTTCTATATATGTATGTTCATATTTTAGGTATTAACGTCGGCGGATTTATGTCGCCTTTGATTTTGTTGGATTAATTGGCTTCTAGTCCTGAGGTTGACAAAATGGCAGTGGCCACATTTTTTTGGGCTTTCGCTTAGCTGCATTTGAATTCGCAACGCTTTTGAACAGCGCGATGTGGGTATAGATTTATTTATACAGTCCGCAGTTTCGCAGGTAAACGCGTTTAATATTAGCCAAACAAACTTGTTTGCTTAGATTTTTTTGGCCTTTGCTTTTTGATTTTTTTTCGTATTTCTTTTGGAGAGTCTCTGCACTTCACACACACGCGGCGCAAACACTGGGAAAAAATATATAGTTTTTTCTTCTCTTTTTGATTTTATGGATTGTGACGCGTGTGCTCGCTTCGACGTCTCGAAATGAAATGAATATGGGAAAAAAATGAGCGGAGGAGCCAAGCGCTGCGAACCGTTCGCTGCTGCTGACGGCAACTTTCTAAAACAGCTGAGCAGCCAGCCAGCAGTAGCGCTTTGTTTATGTATATACTATATATGTATACGCGCGTGTATATACTATATACAGTATAGATTTGTATGTACCCCTCTTGGTGGCGGGGAAAACTACGTCGTACATTTGGCTAGTTTTTGTGGGTCTATTTGTGCTGCAACATGTTGCTGGTCTAGCCCAGTGGCAACATGTTGCTGTTGCGCAGGCCAAAAATGTACACAAAAATCATATGGAGCTCACCAATACCAAGGCGAAGTATTGAAAAAAAATAAATAAACCCATATGATAAGCCAAGTAAATAGGTAAGACCCGAAAACGACAACTATAAACTACAGTGAACACCCCGGTTATGAGAACTAAGAACCATATAAATAATTATTTGATTATTGCTCATTTTATTGTATGGTTATGAAACCTTTTACCTTAATTTAGACCTTACCATAATGGAACCCTTTTCCATTTTAGTGGGGCAAGAGCAAATGTTGTTGCGATAGCGATTCAATAACAAAAGCCACTCACAGATACAGAAAACACCGATACACACACACACACACACGTAGATTAAACAAAACAAAAAAAAAAAAAAAAGAGGAAAAGACAGAGATAGAGAACCCGTTTCCATATGTTCGAGATGCCATGTTGTCGAGTGTTGTTTTGCCTTATGTACGAAAATAGCTGTTGGTTCGTTTATATAGCGATATATAGTATATACGTATGTATATTTATACAACTTGGGTACTTGTTGGCAGATTTCTTGAAGAAGAGGAAGAGGTGGAGCACCAAAAAACAACAACAACGCATGCGCTTTTTGAATGTATGTATGTACGAGCATGTGCGATTATATATCCGTATATAGCAGGCCCCAAAAATCGTCAGCGACCCACAGACAACAGCAACAACATTCAGAATTTATGTTTGCCTGCTCTCTCTCTCTTTCTCATTCCGATTTCGTCTCGTTCTCTCTCTGTCTCTCTCTCTCTCTCTTCCTGCCTATCTTTGTCTTTCATTTCCTCTGTGTTCTCCTACGATGCGAATCTTATCAGCAGAACCCACACACCCGTACTTTCTGATATGTGCTGCTCTTCTCAACTTGCTGATATGATTTGTTCTTGATATTCTTTCACAAAGATTTGCCTCATTCTGCTTGGAAATTAATTAGGAACTGGAAAAACAATGATAAAGCTAACGATAAAACACCTTGAATTCAACATATTTTCACGATACACATATAAATATTACATTTTAAAGAAATATAACCAAAACATACCATTTTTCTTTTTATATTACCTCCCGGATTCTGATTAAAATACCATTTCTTTATGGTTTTGAACATTTTTTAGATATCCATAGTTCCAAAGAGTTTTTTTTTAACTTTAAACTTTAAAACCAACCATATCCGATAGTACTTTGTATTGGTACACGCTTTAAAGAGATATTTTTGGCAGCCGAGTTGCATGTTAAGTTGGCTGCATTTCCAAAGTTTCTCTTAACCGTTAACTACTGTAGGTGCCGCAGACACAATCACAGGCGGCACACATCTATATCCAACAGATACTTGTCAGGCGTCCGTCTGCAGAAAAAGCGAAGAAGTGAACTCGAGTAACCCAACTTGCTGGAACCGAAGGATACTCGGATACTTAAATACTCAGATACACGGCGACAACAAAGAAGCAGGCAGCCAGACAAAGAAATGGCCAGACCCGACCAATGCGAAAGCGAAGACCAGACCAAAGAAGTCTGGGGTCTTCATTCGCCATCCTGGCCAAACAGGAAAACAAGAAACTGCTGTTGACCTCTCCACCAAACATTCAGACAAAGAATTAACTTAAGTAATGTTTACCAATCCCAGCCTTATAGTCCCCCTTCTCAATAATACTGTTTGAATATTATCACCAAATCTTAAGAAATCCCAGCCTTATAGTCCGCCTTCTCAATAATACTGTTCGAATATTATCACCAAATCTTTAGAAAAGTGATTTTTATTATAAACTTTGGTATTTTCAAATTGGGATTTAGAATATTTAATTTATGTGGACGTTTGACATATTCTTACGTCAAATTATTTACAAATGATCTTTGTAGATCATGCTTTAAAAAAATGTAATCCCAAAACTATTTTTTAAAACCTGTGTGTGGCACTTCGTCACGTTTCAGTCAGATCGATTGAAAGGTGACCCCAATAATTGATGGAAAAACCTCGTGGACCGATTAGCAGCTCTATCGATCAATCGATTCACTGGGTTTTTTTCTCGTCTGCAAGCCAGACATTTCCCATTTTTTTCCAAACCCCAGATAACAAGTTTGAAACCAATATTTACTGTTTCCTTTCTCACTTTTCTTTATCTCTTGCAAGTACAAATAAAAGTAAGGGAACTTCAGTTACAGGTAGATGATGTTCCCTTATTTCTTAGGGAAAGTCATGCTCAAAAATTCAAAATTTTCCACGCACAAAATAACGCTAGGGGTCGGCTTTACATAAATGAAGATGAGATCACAAAAGCCCTTGGGCTTAAATGGTTTTTTTTTTTGTGTTTTTTTTTGTTATCCAGTATTTTTTCTTTTTTCCTTCTCTCTGGTTTCAAAGCTTGAAAAGTTCCACTGATTGACGTCTGGCTTTCTTCGCTTAATTTTAATTAAGATGGAATTCGAGAAACGTGCAAGTGTGCGAATAAATATGTGCGGAATAGTTTGAGTTAATTTTTAATTTTTCCACTAATACTTTTGCCGAATTAAAATGTTTTTACAACTCGGTTCGTGGTCTCTCTTTCCCTCTTTAAAAAGGGCTAGCTCTCTCTATCTCTCTCCCGCTTTTTATATGCGCAGTTGTTTTCAACACACAGATACAAACACATACACTTAATTGCGTCGATCAGCTGTTTTGATAATAAAACGGTTAAAAACCTTATGAAAGCAAAGCAGCCCGCAAAAGAGGAAAACAAAACTCAACTAACAATAAAACAGTATGCGCTACTTTAAACGAACCAACAAAATGGTGATTACTTAAAAATATAATACAAAAATCTTAAAATATTAAAAAAGTTCTTTGAACAGCTACCTTTTTATTATGAGTAACATTAGGCACAATATCTATCAAGTGAATTTAAAACAAGACCTATAAGCCTAAATTATTTATCAAATTAATATATTTAAATTAATTTATTTAATACACTCAAAAAATTATTCGCCCTGAATTTTAGAAATTTGCTTTACTGGCGATTTGTTTCTTAAAATAAAATTTTTTTTCTACTGGTAGGAAAAATTTTCTTCAAATTAATCAAAATATTATAATTAAATATAAGAACTTTTTCTGAAATATAAAAAAAAAATCGCCAGTAATGCAAATTTCTAAAATTCAGGGCGAATAATTTTTTGAGTGTATAAATACACATTTCAGTTAAGCGAGTCATTACTGTACTATACGGAGGAGCGTGCCCTGCAATTCTTTATACTTTGTTTCAATCTACAAGAAAAGTCCACATGTGTTTGTTTGTTTACCATAACTTATAAATTATAGAGCGTTTTGCCGCCACAGCAATTGTGAAATCGCAAAGAACGCAGCTGAAAAGTTTCGAGTTTTTGAGACCCTTGGAAAAACCTTGGATTGATTGCGTGCAAATATAGACTCAAGGCAGACGAAGCGCTTACACAAGAACGGCTGAGGGCAGCTCATGTAACGCGTGTGCAGTGTACAGTAAATACTGGCTAGGAATGAATTCAAATATTTCTTAAAAATTAATAATGAAATTTTTACAAATAGCTATCCGTCTTTATTTTTAGTAAAACATTTTTAGGATTTTCGTTTTTAAAATTATTTTGTTGACTAGTTTTTTATATCATTTAACAGTTTGCTAACTTTACTTAAGCTTTTATTGCGTATTTAATTTTAAATTCCTTGAAACTTAAAGCAAAGTGATTCGAGTTTTAGAAAATCGACATTGATGATATAGAACACCTTATCGAATACCCACTGTTCAACCCTTGGCACTGTCTACTTTCCGATTATTTAAGCTCTTTGTGTCTGCCGTGTGTTTTCCGTCGTGTTTTCCGGCACACAAACACAGCTGTTCTTGTAATTTGGCCCACACGTGACTGTGATTGACTCGTCAGGTTGGCCAGAGGAAGACCCGAATAAAGGGAGGGGGGAAGAGGAAAAACTGGCGAACGAGGTGCCACTGTAATGAGCTTTCCACGGAAAAGCAGGAAAGTTTAAGGTTGAGAGCGTAGACAGCTGTGACATCAAAGCCAAGTGTGGCGGCCATTTTGGGAGGTGATTGTGGGTGTGATTGCAAAGGGGTGACGGAGGCTCGAACAATATATAGATGGCCGATGAACCAGCACTTTGATAATCTAAGTCAGATAGCAGGCAGACATTTTTAATAATAAGCCCCGTGAATAATTAAAGGGTATCAATACAAGTTAGTTGAAGTTAATTGCCTTGTCGAGATAGGGATTTACCAGATATAGTTCTGTAGACACCCAAAAACCTAAAAACTGTATATGATAAAATATAAAAATAAAATAAAAAATAAAGATAAAAAAAAAAAAAATAGAAATAGGTACTTAGAAGAAGACTTTTAAGTGGAAATTAATTTTAATGTATTCCGTCTTTCTATTAAAAAAAATTTTAAATTTACTGTACATTTCCATATTTTAATTAAAACACAGCTTAAATAAAATTCTAAAAATTCTCGTACCCTTATTAATTAACAATTCATAGATCTTAAATATGTCCTTAAATAGTTAATAGTCATTTTCAAATCCTGTTAAATCGCATTGAAAATAATCTTTTATTCTAACAAACCCATCAGAACTGATTCGTCTCAACTCTATTTTTTGAAGTCGTGGAGAAATTAGCGTGCCATGACGCAGTTAGGTATCTAAAGGGAATATAGTATTTACAAATATGGGAAAATACTCAAGAACCAACTCTGCCACCAATCCCAAAATCATGTGATGACTACATGCTGTTTATTTTTGTAAATTCGGCAGAGCAAAAAAATCTAAACAAAGAGCTTTTGTTGGCAACTTAGAGAATTCATATGGAAAATTATTTTTGTTTTTTTTTTTTGTTTTGCTTTGCTTTGATTGAAGCGATAAAGTGGCGAATTGAAAGAAATGCAAATTCCATGAAAGCCATTGCACGAATATCAATCAAAACAATGTTTCGTTGTTAGCCCCCTCCGAACCTTCGGCCTCTCTTTTATCTATAGCAACCCTCGGATCACCGAAGTTTTATTCTAAACACAAAGTAAATCAAAAGTTGGGTGGAGAGAGGTGCGATTTCCAGACGAGACATCGTATACCCACCCCCTAAAAACTCTTGATTTGTACCTCCCGAACTCATCAGCTGTTGAAAATTTTGGTGGGTTCGTTGGCTTTTCATCTCTCTCTGTTTTTCTCCAGAGAGAGAGAGAGAGAGTGACGAACTGCCCCCCAAAAAATGTTGTTACTTTTTAATTTTTCTTGTCTTTTTTGCTCACGTTGTTATTGTTGTTGTTGTTGTCCCAAAGTCATTCAACCCGACAAACAAAATAACGTAAAATAAAACGCAAAAGAGGGGAAGGAGCAGTAGCAATAACAAAAACAACGGAACGGGAACGGAAAAAGTCAACGGCTGAAAAGTTGGGGTCACTGAGCGTTAGCCACTCACTCACTCTCTCACTCTTTCTCCCACTCTCACTCGCTGGCATATCGCCCCCTCATCGCGATTCTCTTCATGCGAATTTTAAGAATACCTATAATGCGTAGTAAAGAGTCCGGCACAGAAATCACTCTGAAAGAAGCGTTCTAACATCCAAGAACTGGTTCCATAAGCCTTGAACAAAAGTTTTTTGATTATTGTTTATTTTTTATCCCTACGATTTTTTATGATTTCTTGAACCCTGTAGTTATCAAAGTACAAAAATATATCTTATTGATCTTAATTTTAAATTTAAAATGTACCTGAAAAATATTAATAATATTTTTAATATTTTAATAATAATAATAATATTTTTAATATTTTAATAATAATAATAATAATATTTTTAATATTTTAATAATAATAATATTTTTCAAACCTTATAAATAATACATAATAAATAAATGTATTTGAAATACTGAATACTAAAGTATAAAAGAACAGTTAATATTTTGTTTCCGAAAATCAGTTTATCCACATTATAAGAAGTATTATCAGATTTCTAGCCATTCTTGATACATTATCTTTATTATGGCTTTGAGAATAAATTTTTTGTTGTGTTTTATTGGTGAGAGTTCATGACCGCCCCCAGAAAAATAACCAGGATATGTTCATTGAAACTCATTTAAAGAAGCGGGCACGCTAACAAAGGAGCAGTAAAGTATACGAACCGTTCTTTCTTTATCAGTACAAAAACTAATTTGATATACGACCCTGAATCGTAATGCAATAACCCCAGGGAACTGAGACAGACCTTATCAGGGGTCCCAGTTTCGTATTTCGGAACGGGTTATCTCGGCCCGCCGCATAACCACATACCGTAAATATATAAATAGGTACTATTTAATGAAATATTGGAAGGAGTTACAAAACCGAAAGGCAAACAACGAATTTAGGTTTCGGTGACTTCGAGATAAGCCAGCCGTTTTTCTAGGTTTTTTTCTTCTTATCGGAAAAAAAGAATTGCGTGGAGGTGGTGTATATGTACAATATAACACTTATGGCTTCCATTAACAGCATGGAAAACCATAAAAACGACCAGACACGCAGGAGGCTTTACTTTGTCCTTCCCTTGGGTGAGTGTGCTTATTTGTTTGTCATATTTAATTGGGGAAAAATAAAACCTTCGACTGAGTGGGTGAAATACAATCTTCACTTGGAGTCATGTTCTAGAATAACAGTGTTTTCTTTACCAGATTGTTGTGAAATTAATAAGAATGTCGGTGATTCATTTATTATTTAAAATCTAATTATTTGAACTCCTATTCATTTAAAAATGTTAAGCGCTGACATATTATTTAGTAATAAATAAAAAATAATTGTATTAAAATGCCTTTTTATATTTGGATTAATTTGGAAAATTTTAAAAAAATGTATTTTGATCCATTATCATCACATATGTATGTATGTTAGTTTCATTTTTAATTTCCATTCTTAGATTTTCATGATAAGTTTTAAAATGTATAATATTATCTAACTTTAGAATTAACATGTAAGTACCTATTTATTCCCTTCTTCTTGCATTGCTATTAATCTGTAAGTTAAATATGGCTGCCAACGAATGAGGAGAAAATGAAGGGGCGCCGACCACCGTTAGTCCGCTTACAGGGCAACATCTTTAACCCGTCTGCCAAGATTTTGCGGATGTAATGCGCACTTGGCAGCGAAATCCCAATCCCAGCAGCTAATTGCTTATGTAAGCAGTCTGCTTTTGGCTATCGCTTAGACAAATCAATGCAAATATTAAATCAATATGGATGAGGCGGAAAACTCAAACTGTCAACCGTTTTAAATATGATTTCCTTTGTTGTCTGTTTCTTCTGCGCAAAAAAGGAATAGGAAGCAAAACGAAACGAGACGATACGATACGAATTCAAGGATACAGCAAAGTCGGCGCTAAAAACCGCATCTTTGTCTGCTCTCTCTTTCTCTTTCTGTCTTACACACACACATGGGCACAGCTGATTAAGAGAGAGAGCGGGGGAGAGAGCGGGGGAGTTGGGGAATGTAGGAGGCGAAAGAGACAGCAAATAAATATTGAAGCAAAGTGGAACGTGAATTGGAATTGAAATCATTTACTTTGACCGTAAAGAGAATCGACAAAGAATGTGGACACCCAAATACACTGAGAAAAACTATTTAAAGGTCATGTTATCGGTTTAGCTTTGTAAGAAACATATCAAATGAAACGATAAGATCGAAAAACAGTTGATAACAGTTTGCAGACTATATAGGGTTTAAATTATACAAAATTCCCCAATTTCTCCAGTGTACGCTGAGTATATAAGTAATTGCTTTGCCTGCTTTGTTTACCAAAGTCCCCGCATTTCCAGTTCTAAGCTCCGCTTTGAAAGACCTCATATAACTGATGAAATATTATAGTCCCCGCATAAAGTTCAAGGCAATTAAATATTTATAACAAAAGCGAAGAAGTGATATGACGAGAGTGCAATCAAAATGGCCGACTTACCTTCGTTCGCTGGGCAACAGAAGATCCGTTCGAAGGCACAATTTCCGCTCAGTGCAGCCTTGATATTATGGCCTTGCTAATTTGTTGTCTCAATTTGATATTTCGACATTATTGCAGTGTTTATTCTTCTTTTGGGCTGCAAATATTATTGATTTCACTTGCTCACAACACACACACGAACCCACACTTGCTCGCAAACAGCGCTCACACACACGCACTCAGCTGTGCTGCTTCTTCTTCTCCTTTTTCCTGGATTTTGCGTCTAAATCATTGATTTATTTTCGATTTTTGCAAAAACTGCATTTCGTGGCACTCGATATACATATATATTTTTATATAACCCACCGTTTGCCCCTTTTCATTGCCTTTTCGCACTCTTATTCGCCATTTATGAACTCTTCTTCGACGACTAAAACGGTTCTTTCTCGCTATTTTTCGCCTGCACCCACGTACCGCTCTCCTCGCCTCACACCGCTCTTTATCCTTGATTGCTCTTTCTATTTAGCGGAATTGATCGTTCTCAACTTGGTCGCCATTGCAGCTCCGTTGGCGAAAAAAACGGTGGAAATGCCAATACAGGTGCACGAATGCCGATAAGCTGGAAAATCCGGAAAAGCCGCGCCTACACTTTCATTGCCAGCACCGCGTTGCCCTTTCGCTGTCGAGATTCGCATAATTTCCACTTTTGGTTCGCGCACAACGGCCAGCTAAATTATTGTTTATTTTTCCCAACAAAAACAACTGCGAGGTGAGACTGTGAGACCAGACTAAACGAGACCAGCTGTGTGAGGTGAGACCCGCTGGGATTTTTAGTATTTATATACTGAAAAGTAATATTTATTCGGTATTTATAACTGTAACGGAAAGTATTTAAAGCTTAAGCCGTTGAATGATATGACCATATACTTATTTTCCTATAAGAAGTTTTAAAAAAATGTTTTTATTATTTTTGAATTAGTAATAATAAGCACTAATGCTTAAAAATCAAAACTAACTGCGTAAGATCATTTTAATGGTTTTACTGGTAAAATTTATACAACTTCGAGAGAACCTTCTTACCTCACTCTATTTTAAATTTTTTAGATTAACTAACATTTTGTAATACGATGTATGGTTTTAAGATTACCCCAACAACTTACTGTAAAATAAAACACATTTTCCCTTTGATATTTAAAATATTATTTATGTTAAACGTTTCTCAGTTTAAAATGTCATATTTTTTGTTTTGCCATATTAATTTTTGTTAATTTTCAAGTGTTTTTATTTCTGTTATTATTTCTTGTTTGCAAAACTACACACGTACATAATGTAAATATATTAGTCTGCATTGTAAAGCCTTTATGTAATACATATATATATAGAGGTGTATATAATATTTAATTCTCCTTTTAGATGTAAATTTTATTGAACCAAAAGTTATTTTTTGTGTGGTACGGAACTCGATTGCGCTTAACGGCAATTTTCCATATATGTATATATATTTTCGGTTTTTGTTCAACTCTAACTCTAATTAATACATATCAGTTGTGATTTTTAGTTGATTTCTTGTTAAACAGTTTTAAAACAAAGCTGAAACGCACTACAAGAGACAGACAGAAAGATCCGTTAAAATACGCAACTTACAACTCTTGTTTTATCTTTTTGTGTAAATATGATTTTGACTTCATTTTGGTTTTTTTTGTTTGCTCTAGGAAAATATATGTTAGGTATATGTTTGTATGACACCATTTGCTTAGCTTAACATTTAGCAGAATAAAATGAATCAGGAAAATATCTCATCTGGTATCGTTTTGCGTTTTATTGTGCTTATCTGTGTATGTCGAGGGGTTAAGGTGTGGGGTTATAAAGGGTTAAGGGGGCAGTCGAGGCTCACAACTTGGGCTTGGTTCGATCTCTCGAGGATTGAATATAGTTCTGCTGGAGAGGGGAAACCTTTCAGTTGTGGAAATCCTATATTATCTACTTAGTAGTGTGGTGGCCCAAGCTGCGAGCCTAACGATAACTCTTCTGCCCCGTTTATATATTTCTCGTTGGATAATACATTACAAAATATACTGTATAAATATCTGTGTGAGTCCAGAGGGTGTTGTATATAGATTTATTGAATTATTTATGTGGGTACTGTTTTGTGTCTCAGGGAAGATGATCCAGTGTGTGAGTCGTTTGTTCGTTGTGTAATATACATGGCTATACATAGATAATGCTAATTGCTGAACAGTTTTTAGCTGGCACTAGACTTGAGTGGATTATAAATGAAATAAATCGTACCTCGCATAGTGTGTTTTTTTTTTTGAACGCTTTGTGGTTCTATCGACATGTTTCGGAATTTGGTAAACTCCAGTTTTTTTTTTGGGGGTGGGGGACCAGTGAGAGATAAAATCCGAGCATGCCCCAGATGGATTTATAATTTAGTCATAATTTAGCAAACATTTAATACAGGCATGCGTGTATGAGAGTTAAAACTAATCGCACATAATTGCAGTTTCTAGGCTAGACACAGAACATTCAGCGGAACCACCTGAAGCTGCCGTGAATTGGGTTGCACGTCGACATACATGCATAAATATATATATATATACAGGTCTATATAAGCTAGCAATTCATCGGGCTGCAGTTAATAACAAACATAGAGCGTGGGAAGCTAATACAGATTACACAAATGAGGGTCTAGTTAACGTAGCATATTAAATAAAATAATCACAATTTGATGCTGGTTTCTGCGTGTTTTTGAAACTCGCTTTAAACTAAAACTAGGGATTAGGTTTCGGTTTCGTTCAGGCCGCCGCTGCTGCTTCATTTGCTGCTCCTGCTGCTCCGGATCTGATGGCTAGGCTATGTGGTCATCGCCGCATCGAGCAGGCCCAGCAAGTACATGCAGATCATCGAGACGAGTGTCAGGAGTGTCGTCATGGCGAACATGACGATGCACACGGGCCAGCATCAGTCCGTGGCTGTCTTTCGCATTATCTTCCTGGCGAAGCCGATGGCCGTATCTCAGAGAATCTCACAGCAGCGGCAATAGCGTGGTCGGTGGCCGCTGGTCACAGCAGGCGGCGTTCCGGGCGCAAAGTAGGCGTGCACCTTGATATTTGGTAGATGGTTCTGCAATGGCAAAAGTATTATATTTCCGTTACAACCATAATCTTCTAATGCCTCTCACCTTCAGCTTGCGTATGGCGGTGCGGGTGATAAGCTGACAGTCGAATAACTCAATGCGCTGCAGGTTGTGGCAGGACACCAAATGCTCTAGCGTTCGATCCGTGATCAGGGGGCAGTTGTCGAGCTCTAGCACGGACAGAATTTCAGCAGCACAGCTGCCAGTAGTTAAGTGACGGATACCATCGTCCGTAATCAGCTCACAATGGGAAAGGGTCTATTAAAAAGGCAAGATGTTAGATAAGATTCCGATATCAAGGGGATCAGGGCTACCAATTTCTCCAAGCTGGGACAGCCGGTGGCAAGATGGGCCAGCGTGAGGTCCGTTATCTGGCTGCACTCCTCCAAATCCATTCGCTCCAGATACTTGCAGTTTCGCCCAAGCGCCTGAAAGCCGATGTCCGTAAAGTTGCGACACCCAGACACCTCCAGGGTGTTCAGTAGGTGATTGTGCTGCGAGAGGGACAACAGCGTGAGATCGGTGAGGTCCGCGCACTTGGACACGCACAGTTTCTGCAGCTTGTGGCAATTGGCGGCCAGTTGGCGGATCGATGAATCGCTTATGGTCTGCGAAAAACATAAGGCGATTATAAAACATATACAGCTTAATGGTTTAGTACACTCACCTCACAGCTGTGTAGATTTAGCACCATTAAATCGGGACAGTATTTGGCCAGGCACATTATGGCATTGTCGTTTATCTGTTTACAACCTTTACTGCTGAATTTGCGCAGCTTGACGCAGCCGCGGGCCAGCGCCTCCACGCCGTTCTCGGAGATCAGGTGGCACCAGGACACGTTGATCTCCATGAGGTTCTGCGGGAACAACCCGATAAAGTATGCTTATTTCTTATGGGTTATTCAAGTAAACCTACTGGACAGCCGTCGGATAGATACTTCAAGCTGTTGTCTGTTATGTTGGAGCACGAGTCCAAATTAATGGCCGTTAATTTGGAGCAATACCTGCTGATGGACTGTGTGGATATATCGGTTATCTTCTTGCACTCCGACAGATCCAAGTGTTCGATATTGTGGCAGTGATTCGCTAGAGTTCTGAAATATATAATTCAGGTTTAATTTGTGGCTTGTGTGGAGTGCTGTTGGGGTAGGTACTACTCACCTTACGGACTGATCTCCCACCGATTGGCAGCCACGCAGCGAAAGTGACTTGAGAAAGCCCCGACATCGCTGGGATATATTCTCAATCACCGGACCCTAAAGGACATTTGATATATTTTAAAATATTATAAATATATTATAAAATATTAAAATAAATATATTATAAAATATTATATATTAAATATATAATAAATATTACTAAAGTAAAAACTCTTATCCCATAAATATTACTCAAGATTTATCCTCATATGGGTATTATTAAATTTGACCAAGTATAATTAACTAAAATTAGAAAAAGGATTATTCATACGTTCTTTTGTATCTAATTGTAATTAATCTTTAAGAAAGAATTTGTTATATTATTTAGTACAGGTACAGTACAGGTAAGTCAAAAAAACTTTTTAAGCTGGAAATCAATGAGGATTACGGATCCTCATAGGATACCCCTTAGCCAGAACATAACTCTTATACTGTTAATACATAGAATTAACATTCTAGATGCTGCGCGTGGCTTTCGTTGACCATTAGATGCCCCAAGCTCACCTCGATATCGCGTTGAAAGTCGAATAGATTGATTTTCTGCCAGCTGGAACCATCGAGGGCCAACACGTTCCAATATTTGCATACCTGTGGCATGAAAAATTCATTAGTCGAGGAAAAACAGAGCACCCAAATGGGCGTTTAACTTGGGCCAGTTCATTTACCTGTGCACAGCGGCATAGTGAGACAACATCCAGGTAGGAGAAGACGCGCAGCAGTACCTCCTTTGGCAGTTGTTTGATTAACTCATCGTCCAGTTCGGTGGCGCCTAGGAATGTTTGCTGCAACGAACACAACATGGCGGATGAGCGATGG
Source organism: Drosophila pseudotakahashii (assembly GCA_035046095.1). NCBI lineage: Eukaryota > Metazoa > Arthropoda > Insecta > Diptera > Drosophilidae > Drosophila > Drosophila pseudotakahashii. Next base: position 327,798 of record JAWNOE010000247.1, on the reverse strand, counting down.
AATTTAAAGTGAAAATATTTCTATGGCCGTGAAGTAACCAATTGGAGATGCGATGGCCAAACAAAATCAACTGACTGATTCCTTAAGTGGTCCCAAAAATTATAACATTCATGAAAACCAATAGATTGAATTGAATTCCGGAACAAAACAAATTAATTAATGCAGGAATCATAAGGCGAGAGAGAGAGGGCGAAAGAGAAGGAGGTAGCGAAATATAGAGACAGATCGATTTGGGTGTTGGGTTCTGAGAGGGTTTCTTGAGCTATATGTACAAAATGCTGGAGCAAGATGATATTGTACGACCGCTGAGGTGGGTAAAATGTCTTCGAACGATTGGTAGCGATGGGCAATTTTTTGATGGTACTTGTTCTGGGTTGTATCTTCTTTTTTTATGGTTTTTTCTTACGGACTGATCCTCCTGCTGATCTTGAGTACTGGTCTCCACAGTCCTTTGCTGATCAGCTGGGCAAACCTCTGGCGCTATCGAGGAGCTCAATGAGCAACTATCGCTGCTGCTTTCCATACTTTTGGGCTTAGTGTGTACAGTTGGTAATGGGTTAATCACAGGCGTAGCACTGCCAAATGTGGCCGAACGCCAAATGGTGCTGCAAAAGCCGCTGATGATATTTGTATTGTGATTGTTGTTGTTGTTGTTTTGTTATGGTTGTTAATATGGTTGTTGCCATTGGGAGGGTTCCGTCTGTCGGTTGTGTTGTTGCCGCTGGCATTACCATTTAGCTGTAAGCTCGGATTGTGATTGTTGTTGTTGCTGCTGCTGCTGTGATCTGTGGCGCCACTGACGGCGGTACTGTGCGTTTGGCTGCTGCTACCGCTGTTGCTGCTGAAACTGGCGCTTCCGCTGATGCTACTGCTGCCGCTGGGCGGGCACAGCAGCTCGATGCTGCCGCCTGCGCCACCACTGTTGTTGCCGCTGCCGCCGTTGCTCCTGCTGCCGCTGCCGCTGCTACCGCCGACGTCGACGACGCCCGTCTCGCCGGTGCTGGCAAACATTCCCGGTTCTTATCTGCGACCGCTGCCTCTGCCGATTCAATTAACTCTTCAGCACTCTGGCGCCGTGTGAACGCTCGATTAAATTATTCACAAATTGAGTCTCCAAATACGTTGCTCCCGGCGTCTCTTATTTTTGGACCAGCTTGTTTTCGGCTTTTTTTATTATTATTTTTAAATCACTTACTGCAACAGGAACTGGTTGAAATGCCCAAAAAAAAAACGAAACAAAAACGTAGAAAATAGAACAACAGTGGAATTTATTACGAGACTCAAACAAACAGAGTTTCGGACATCAAGGTTGCGGGGGGCGTGCTTTAATTGAAATGCGCACCCAACTTTAAGCTCTTCGGGGAGAACCCCACCCCACCATTTACCGCCCCCTTGTGGCATTCAACTTAAATGAAAAGTCATCAAAGTCAATTTAAAAAAGGCAATCGATCGAACGTGTGACGAATTTGAGCGAAGCGCGAACAAGAAATAAGTGTGTATAAATAATAATGACAATAACACAAGATTGAACTGATAAATGAAAGAAATACCTATAAATCTGGGGAGGTATATGGAATATTTTACGAGTTTTATCCCTAATATATCAGATACTTTTGGGATATTTCTACTTTGCGCAACATACGATCTATGAAAGTACAAATCCCAGATTATTTTAACATTTTGTGAAATTTTAACAAGAATTTAAGCAATCTTAACTTTTTAACTTTTAATTAAAACACAAAATGTTATATGACCTGGAATCCCCCCCCCCCCCCCCCCGGGAAGGGTATACACATATTTAACTTAACAATACGAATTCCTCTTTCTTTGTCAGAAGTACTGTAAATGGCACAACAATTACAGAAGCACTATGAACACAATACATGTCAGTTATAAAATTGCTGTTTCCACAATTGTAAAAAGGCATTCATATGTATGAGATTCAAATAAAGCGATTGAAGGTCCAATAAATTATTGATTGCAACAGATCTTAGACTAGAATAGGAGTTGAAATAAATATATAGGAATATTCATCTGTTCATATTCAATTAGACCATCAAAAGATGACAAACTGTTATCAATTTATGTGAAAAACACTTAAAGTGGCCTGAGAATTCAATCAGGGCGAACAATGGGATTTGGTATATACAGTGGTATAATATTTATTTTGTAAGCAAAGGCTTCTCAGAAAATTAGCAAATATTATTGAACAGTTTTAAATTGATTTTTTTTTAGTCCCCTGTTGAATTTTTAATTTTTTTTAATTTTATTTTTTTTTCATATTTTTAAATGCTATTATTTCGAGCACAGCTTTTTTAAATCACTGGTTTTATATTTGTAAATTTTTTTTATTATTTAATTTTTTTTTTTCATAATTTATAAATGCTATTATTTTGAGCACAGCTTTATATCTCGCCCAAGGCGCTATATCTTTCGCACGTACTTATGCAAATTCAAGTGCAGCTGAGACCCCAAATAGTTTCAACTCAATTCGCTTTAAGTGATGGAAGCGACAAGTGCAAGGCATTTCGCTTGATTGCAGCGTTTTGCATAGTTTATTATTTATTTGATCATGCAACACATGGCGAATACGTAACAAAACTAAAACAGCTGACGAGAAGAAAGAGGAAAACAGGGTGGAAAAGTGGGCGGTTGGTGCGTGTGGAAAAAAGTAAACAAATTACAAATTCCCAGTCGGCCATTTACTTTCCATGTGACCTCAAGCGAAAAAAAGGGGAATAAAGTGCATATAAAATCTGGATGGTGTTTGTATCGGTATGGTAGTATAGTGATATATACATAGGCAGCCCACATGACAACAAATCTGGGCTGCATTTTATATAAGCCATGGCCGGGTCAGCTGGCCCACAAAAAGTTGAGAGTTGATAGCACTGACAGACAAGCGAACTTCCGTTCTATATATTCAAGGTATATAGTATACCAGCTATATACATGCTTGTAAGCAAGGTCAGCGCATAGGGAAAACTGGGTCAGCATCCAAATTGGGTTGCACTCAATGATAAATATAGAATTCATAAGGGGTAAGCACAAAAAAGCATTTAAGAAACTTGAAAAAAAAAAACTCCTGAAGACGATAAACAATATACACACAGAGCGCAAAAAACAGCTGATGACACACAAGTTGGAAAAAGGCAGGCGGAAAAGCCCAAAAACAACTGGAAAAGTAATTTGCACGGCACAAAAAACACTTTTTAGTTACTTAGGCAGCCAGTTTTTAGATTCAATTCGTCCTACCATTTGTTTATATTTTCAGTTGGACTGGCGTGAAATGGATTTTCATTCGATTTTCCCTCAGCTGCGAGGAAAAAACCATGTAAATGCAGAAACGCGAGACACGAAAAACGAAGGAGAGCTGCAATTGTTCGCGAGACAACATCGATGACAACAGAGCGCAGAATGAGAACTGAACTGAGTGGAGAATCGAGAACGCAACGCTGCCGAGACTCAGAAAACAGCTGTCCCACCGTCACTCTCTCTTGATTTCTCTCGGGAAAATGCAATGAGGAGGCGGGGCAATGCACTCACACAAAGGTCGACAACAAAAATCCCAGCTAAAAAGTCTCAATGAGAGCGGTTCTTCAGGCGAAAGAGAGAGTGACACTTTCCTAACAAAACTAACGAACTTTGGATGCCCTGCCCTTCCACTTGAACCCTTTTAATGTAGGGTTAAGCGAAGTCTACGCTTTTGTTTGAGAAACAAAGACACAAAAATCACATTGAAAATCATTACCACACCGTTGTGCAATATTTCAAAGTAAAGTTTTCTAAAGATTTTCATTTCCGATCTTGAATAATATTGTATATACCATGAAATAAGTTAGTCTTGGCAACTATAAAATGAATACATTTTTGCACATTTTAATCATTTTGAAAAAATTGGTTAGAAGACATATTTAGCAAGTTGAAAAAGTATTTATGAGCTTTAAAATTTTAACGAAAGGTTTTTGAAAATGTTCTGTACAAAGATTAAACCGTATTATAACATGAAAAATTAATAAATTCGTATAATATTATTGTTTTTTTTTGGAGGAAGTGCTGTATTCCTACTTGTAACATGAATATTTTTATTTAAATGTTGTCCGACTTACTTAATAACGGATTAATTATAAAAATTAATATGTTCATAACTGTTTTTTCTTAGGATAATGAACTTGTATAACTTTGAATTATAGGGTATTGGAATTCCCAATGAGTGCTGCAGATACCAAGAGACTATCTCTCAACTTCTTTGTATTTCTCCCCCCTTTCGATTGGTAAATCTGCAAGGGTTGCAATGCTGCCAGACTTTGTTATAAAGCCCGTCAGCTGTTTATCGGGCAATCTGTTTACTTTCGTTTGTTATTGGTTTTCGGGTTGGGTTCTAGATAAGTAAAGTACTCTAAATACCGAATACCAAGAATGGACAGTCAGTAAGCCCCAAAACAAATAAGCAATTCGGTGCGATTAAAGCATGGGAGAACGCAATTAAAATGAGTCTTCGTTTCCATTTCCTCTCTGTTCTTCTCTAGCTATTAAAAGAAGACCACAAAAACGAGGGCACTAATGAATTAAATAGCTTAGCTTAATGGTAATAGATACAAATAGATACAAAAAATTATATTTTATTTATCTTTTTGATTATTTTTCTTTTACTTTTCAACCCAAGGGTCTCAATACTTAACTAAACCCTACAAGAAATATATTTAAATTTAACAAAATTTCTGCCAGTGTCTAACAAATTGGTAAATTCCGCTCATGAGCTTCTTTTCTGTTTGCTTATTTACTTTGCATTGTGTCCACATTGCACTTGGCGAAGAATTTCCAATTTGTCAGAAGTCCTCACTTTGCAACCGGTCATTATCCGCGTTTCGTGGGTTGACGGGGTGTTTGTGGGGGATTTAGGGGGCTAAGGCTTGGGGGTGGGTTGTCAGCGAGTTTATTGCACTTTTGTCGCAAGACAAACATATAATTTTTTGAGGGAGGGTGAGACATTAGCCACTTACACTTTTACAAGCTGGGCAAACTCCCTGTCGCAACGACAAAGGCGATGACTCCTGTGCTTCCTCTCCTTATTCCTTATTCCTGACTTCAAACGAAGGACAAAGAACTCGCTTTGCCATAAAAATGAACGAGATGCAGTCTATTTTAGTGGTGGGGTTTTGCGGGAGCCGGAGAAATTGAAGTGGCTGACTAACTGTCTGGACGGGCAAACAAACAAAAGAGCAACAGCGCGTCTTGAGCTTGAAAAAAATGAGGGAAGGAAGACCCCAGGCTAACGAACAAAATCAAAATATCTTCTTGAAACCAGAATGCTTAAAACTTAAAATAAGGTCTTCTTAGTTAACTAGTTATTTATTAATATAATAATTTAACTGGTTCCTATGTATTTTAAATAGAATTGACCATTTTAAACAATATATAAGACTCAAATAAATATTTAGCTTATATAAAAATATGTATAAAATGGGTACATGTTTCCTATTCTATTTATAACTATAAAATATGTTAAATTTACACTTTTGAAAACCGTTTCAATCAATACCTATAGACATTTGAGAAATAATCATGGAACCATCTATACCAGAAATGCACTGCTTCCTTTCTGATTGCTTATCTATCACTTGAAAACCTCTTGAGGTTTTAAAGCCCTCGGAGAAGAAAATAAACAAAACAATAAGGAAACTGCATTTTAAAGAGGTAATAGAGGGTAATAACACAGGCGATTTTTGGAAGTAACCAAAATATTACAAAAACTGGAACATTTAAAAAGCAACTGCACTTTAAGAACATTATTTTAGAAATAAGTTGACAAGATTGAATTCATCTTTTTCTTTTTAAAGATATTGAAACCATCTCTAAAACGACCTCGAGAAGTAAAGGATCGACAACCAAACCATCTTTTCAAACCTCTTGAGATCTTAGCATCACATCGTAAACCTGCTGGATAACTTACATCGAATCGATGATGGTTGCGTCCCGAATTGGTCATTTTACGCGTGGATATATCCAGAGATCTAGATCCGAATCCAGAAATGCAGTTGCTCCCCCGCAGTTTTTGCTTTCCCTTTCGCTCGCTTCTACGTTCTTCCTCTCCCACGCTCAGCGATATTCTTTGTTGTCCCGCTCTCTTTGTGCCAGCGGACGCGTGCGTGTGTGTGTGTGTGTGTGTGTGAGCAGGAAATTATGCGTCGTCTGCTCCGCAATTGTTGTTCTTCTTCCTCTTACTCTTCGCTGTCCACCGTTTGTTTTTGCTGCTGCTGCTGCTGGTAGTTCTTTGTTCTGATTGCGTTGTAATTGTTGATTGCACTTAGTCGCCGTTGTTTTTGCTGCAGCTGCTGTTGTTATTGCGAAGAGAGTAATGGTATCGGTGTTTTCTGGTATAGGTGTTTTTATTTTTTCTGCCTACATCACAAGAGATCTCCGTTAACTGCATTTGGTGCAGCTACCCCGATATTGGCATTATAAAAACAAAATAAAACGGCAAATCAGCGACTCGCTTCGTAATGCGTAAATACGTTTTTCCCGTTCTTGCATCTTTTTCGCCGTTCCCTTTGTGCAGGTATCCGCTTGCCCGCTCGCCGCGTCTTTCAAGTTTTGCCTGATTTAATTCCGTTTTTATGTAATTTGCATTGCAATATTGCACTACCGATGAAAAGAGAGAGCACAAAAACACAAAAAAGCAGTGTATGACCGTTCAGCGCAAGCGAGAAAATCACTTAGGGTTTTGAGCAATCAGCCGTTAGTGTTACCGCATTTTGGGTTCAGGGATGGATTGCTACAAAAACATTTTTACCCGTTCAATGAGGCTATTTTTACCTTTAATTCAAAAATAACTAACGTTTTACCGCTTTTCAAACATTATTATAGGCTCTCTTAGTTTAGGCAATAACGAATTTCCAATTGGAATTATTGCGTGAACTGGTTCCCCAACTATTTCCAGCGATCTGGCAGCCCAGTCAGCTGTCCGTCTGATTTTGTAATTCAGCACGCCGCATATTTCGTGTTTTCCTTGGTAAATTGCTTTGAATTTAACAAAAGCTAGAACTAAGATGTGGCCCATTGTAATGGCTTTGCTAAGGCGTAACGCCATCTATATAACTTTGCCCATAGCCGGCGTCGTGGGTTTTATTGGCTATAACCTGGAGAGTATGCTTTCCGACAAATACACCCCTTACAGCCGTGAGTTATTGTCAATTCGAAAGTTAAATTCTAGCTAACGTAAATGCATATTTGCCAAAACCTCCACAGCATCCATACAAGAGTTACGCGCCAACCGTTTGACAGACGAAAGTTTGAACACAAATGCCACCAATGTGGAGAAATTACGACTCAGCAGTCCTGTGCTCGAACGCAACCTGTCCCCCTCTCTGCAGCCCAAGGCCTAAGCTACCATGAGTTGTTATCTAAATGTGAAAGTTGTTATCAATAAAAAAAAAAAGATACGCCAAAAAATTTACTTGAACTTGACGTTTCATCCCTTGCGGGGATCGAACCCGCGACCTTTGGATTAGAAGTCCAACGCGCTATCCTCTGCGCCAAAGGGACAGGTGGTGGACGGCTTTCCAATGACTCATACGAGCCAAGTGGAGTTTCTCCTGTTGCAAAATGGATAAAAAAGCTTTCACTCATCTTTAATTATGGAATAAGTACATGAAATAATCCATATTTAATGAATTTAAGAGTTTAGAACAGCTTTGTTCTCGATCTAGAACATTTGAGGGTTCAAGTGCGCGTTAGCCGAACGTCTGGCATAGCCTCGGTGGCGCAGTTGGCAGCGCGTAAGTCTCATAATCTTAAGGTCGTGAGTTCGAGCCTCACCCGGGGCATGTAAATTTTTTTTGTTTTTTTTTTTAAATATTTTTATTTATTATTCTTTTTAAATACATCATAAAGTAATTTCAGGTGGAGAGATTTATTTTCCCATGCGCTGGATGGACCACTCCTGCTGGCACAAGGGGCATCGGTTGTTCTGTTTGACCCACAAAGACATGCAGCAGTGGTGGAAGGAGTGGTTGCACTCGCCCCAAACCACCACACAGTCCTGGCGACCCATTACATCCCGCTTGTTGTCCGCTTGGCAACGAAGGCAGGAATCTGGAAAAATAGGAATATAAAATCGGTTAGAATAAGCCATAATTTACACAAATAAATATATTATTTTAATTATTACAAAAATTGGTCATTTCTATTTGACTGATTTCTATAAAATAATTACCCAACTTTAACACCATTTAACAAAGTTTCTTTCAAAGGACATAAAAGGATTTTATGGTAAATTAAAATTTTCTTAAAAATCTACAAAGGTTTCTAGTTATAAAGGTCTTAAGAGAACAACAACGTCTTAATGTAAATTCTGAATCATTTCTATTTTTCTGATGAATCACCAGGTGAAAACTAATATTTTCCCTCTTGGAAGGTATTCTGGAAATCGACTTAATTGAATCAATGAGATGGGGTAAAAAGGTCAAGTGCCTTGAAAGACACTTTAAAAATAGAACTATACAAAAGTGCAGTAAGTGATCCGCAAGTGCACTTGACAAAACGCGTCACTGACGACTTTGAGCTACAATTAGCTAAAAATGGCAACGGTTTCGAATCTCAGCGGCAGTGACGTAAATGAATCTTTGACACCAGCGCGATTTCCTGTGAATTGATTATGCCCAAAAGCTATTGAAAATGTCCTCCGATTGCAGTTATTCGATATGAATGTTCTTCTTGACCAGCGGAAATGCCTTCATTCAGAAAATATTCACACCAAAATCGGCAAAAATCGTTCATTCAACAAAAGGTGGACACATAAAAAATAAGTGCTAAGTAAATCACAATTCAGCAAGCCTTTCCCCCGCTTTTGATTTCAGTTATTTCGATTGTTGTTCGTGGGAGAGGTCACTGTACTGGGCGGCCCGAATTGGGAACGCATCGGTTTTCACTGGCGATAAAAAATTTTCTCAGAACGACCGCCGAAATTCGACAAGTCAATGCAAAAATGGTTCAATCAGTGGCTCATTATGGGTACAGTGGGAAAATTTTAAATGTTTTATGAATGAACAAACATACAACTTGAGAAAGTTTCCCAAAATAAACTTATATTTCATATTAGATTGAGAAAATAGTTGATATGTTTAGTAAAATATAGGGTATATTATTTGTTTCAAGCATAACTAATGGTTTTGAAGTTTACGATAATAATAATGACTTTTTAAGTAATTAAACCTAAAAATACTATTTTTTTAAAAGGTAAAAATAAAAATGTAAAAATTCAAGTCCAAAATGATTTATTTTCTTGCCGTGTAGCTGGCATCACCTGAGCCGCTTGGGATACCTGGTGCAGGTGTTGGTGTTGACATTTCGAAATACGATCGCGTCGGCAGAAATTTACAATACACCTTCGAAAATGACAATCAACAGAACAAGCAGGTAAGGTAAATGCGTCGTCGCCGGACGGCTTGTGAGGCATCACGTATACGCCGCTTTGGCTGGCGTTGCATCGGAGAATTCTGCTGACCCGTAGAAAAGTCATAAAACAGCGATAAATTTAGCTTCAGAAGAACAAAAAAAAAAAAAAAAGAACAAGCGAATCGTACACCCCGCGTGAGTCAAGGAATTATGTTTTTTTTTTTTTGGTGTGAAAATCGCCTCACAATTTCCCCTGGTTTTAGCACTTTTGGGTAAGCGAAAAACGATCACAACAACAGGAAATTGTTAACATACTTCCAAGAATTTCATGATTTTGTGTAATCGAAGTAGAAGTCAATAGCCATTGGTCACGAACTATGGGCTCTAATCGGCGGCTTAAATGCGTTCTATACACAAAATATGCTGGACTGTTCTTTTCCTGGGTCTTTGAACTAGTGAACTGTAGTCAAAATAATGGCGTTGTTTTGTTTGTAAATGATTTTTTAATTGTTTTTAAATTAGAATAATAATTTTAGTATCTCCAATCGGATTTTCGGTTTAATCGCTTAATGGTAAGTGTTTTTTTTTTTGATAATTAAGCATTGTATTTGGTTCAACCAAAGCCCTTTGTTTCATTCGTTCAAAATGCTTTCAAATGGACTTGTATGGTTTGCCTTGCTGACTGTTTTAGTGCAGGATTCGATGGTAAGGCAATTTGTATGGTTATTATCTCACGAGATTTCATACATTTCTTATAGGGCACTCGTCTTCTGAAGTTCACCAATGTCAAGTGCATTGACTTGCCCACTTCACGAGGATTTACGAAATACGAATACTGCCGTCTGAAAGTCGTAAGCAGGAATCAGGTGGAACTTTCCCTGAAGGTCAGCTTGTTGAAGCTTCCAATCCGCAACTTGACCACCAGATTGCAATGCTTTCAACGGCGGGATGGCTATCGACCCTTTATGTACAACGTACTCTTCGATTTCTGCAAGCTGATGTCCAGCAGTAACAATGAGTTATCCTTCGAAAGGTTTATTTTCAATGCCATTCGGAAGCAGAGTAACTTTAATCACTCATGTCCTTGGAGAGAGGTGAGTTTAATAGCATTTTGAAATATATTTCCCTTACAGATTCTCTATGTATTAAAGGATAGGCTTGTAACCAATAATTTCATAATTCCAAATTTATTAAAATTTGAATCAGTGAATAACCTTTATCTTTATTTATTTTTAATTTATTGCGATTTGAATTATAAATCTGGTTTAATCAGGCTTTTAACTCTAAAATATTCTATAATTCTGGATTCGAGATCCAGATTTTTGTTAGAGTTAGTATTAAATCCAGAGTTTCGGAAGTTTCTTAACTGTTCTTTTTCGTTTACCCTTTGACTTCCTGCCCTATATTAATCCATGTTTTTCCAGAACCACATGACGGTTGAGAAGTTCGCCCTGGATCTCAGCAAGATCAACATGCCCGTGCCCGCCGGAACCTACCGCTTGGATTTCACCTTTTATGCCTACGGCGTCGCTCGCACATTGACACAGGTGTTTTTCGAGAAAATCGAGTGAAACTCGGGCGTCACAAACTTGTTCTTAGTTTTATTTAAAGCGCCCTAGATTGCGTAAGTTAGGAGCCCCCAAATACACTCAATAGAATGGCATCACTGCGTTCAATTTACATATACCAACGATTTGATTTCCTTGCCGCAATAAAAGTCTGTGTGGCAAGTTAAAGTCAATCAAGTCAATAAACAATTACGGGCAGTGGAAAATTTTTTAGAGGGCTCGGCCTAGGCACAGTGGAAGAAATAAAGTGTGCCAGGCGGGAAAAATTAGTTTTTTTTTTCCTCTCAGCTCATACATAATCAATCAAAGCACCGCGTCCGGAGGCAGTTTACATTTAAATAAATACCAGTAAGGCAAATTGATTCATTTAGGTAGAACGATATGAAATACCCACGGTACAGTTAGTGGAAAAATATGCGCACGAAGCTAACTGCGTCATTGCAAATCTGCGAAGTTCTCGCTCTACAACAAGTATTCTTCGAGTTCAATTGCGATCGTTTAGCAGGGCTGCCAAATGGGGAGGGGGTGTGTCTGGGAATCTGTAAATCAAGTCAGGCGGATCGGTATTTGACTTCGTTTTATAGGCCCATATGCATATGCATAAGGCAAATCGACAGTTGAGCCGGCGACGAGTTAATTGCACAATATGCATTTGCTGTCAGATCGCAGGCAAACGAAACGTGACAATGACGCGCCCACCTCGGCCGATTTGAGCCGAGCTCACCTGACTTTGCGAGCCGGAAGCTGACCGTCTGGCTACCTGGAGAGTTCCTAAGTCAAGTGATTTTAGGGCGTTCGACAATGTTTGCCCATGAACGTAACGGCTTGGAGCTTTGAGACAACTGCCTCTAGTTTTACTTATTCTGAAATGAAAATTGCTATTTAACAGAAATTACTAGAGATTTGAATTCTCTCACAAATGTGCCTAAAAGTATGCAATGTCTTGGTCTTAGGAATCAAAATATATTGTTTCATACTTTTAGACACCTTTAAAGTGTTTTTTAAAAAATGATTTCTTTCTTCTTAAGTTCATTCTTGTATTTGTCACACATGTTTATAAAAAATGAAAAATTTTAGAAGTGGAAAGGTGCCTTTAATTATTCTACACCCACAAAATTTATTTTTATTATGTGGTATCCATTTTCACTTGATATGATGCATCTCAGTCTGGTATGGTTGAAATGTAAACAACAGGTCAGTTCGAATTTCGAATGTGTATTTATCCCTCCCACTCATGTATCCTTTAAAGGCTATTACGCTCTATTTCTTTATCTCTTTTTAAAATATATATACATATCAGAAATTTACCATGCGCATATCGATTTGATCCCAGCGTGTTTTTTTGTCTGTTCGGTAATGCATTGGCCTTAAACCTTAACAAACTTCTGTATCTAACCGAGTAACCCATATACCCAATTACTTATAGAGTGTTTCAGTGAAACAGCCGACAAACCTGTCCGACATACCTGACAAAATCGTTACTGCTTCGACTTCAGGTCTGCCGATACAAGTCGACAGCCGACTGATTAAAAATTCCAGTTTGCTGCACCTGACCAGACGCTAGCCGACTGACTATATAGATAGATAGGTGAATCGGACCGGATCGGAATCGGAATTGGAATGGGATCTAATCGAGTGCACGGCAATATGCAAATGCAGAATGTCTGGCCGTTATGCAAGGATAAGTTCAAGGTTGGCGGGTGCATTAGCGAATCTGTCTGGGATCGGGCCTAAATATAGCCATTGAAATCGCGGCACATAGCGAGTGATCGAGAATTTTCGCACTTGCGACCCCCACGTATTCTACACCTCTATGGCTATTTTATCGGGGCCTCAATATCTATATCTACGTCTTATCGTTGCAGTCGATTCACCGACAAATTGGTCACATGCTCGGCATTATTATTAATAATATTTTATTTTTTACTTGTGGTTCGTTTCGCGTGTCACGTTGCAGGTGCTTCCATCTCTTTCGTTCAGCTCACTCGGTCTCTTTCCTGCCCGCTCAACTCGTTTCGCATTTGTTGTAACGGTCTCGCTTACGTGACGTCATGCACGGGGGCTTGTCGCCCAGCAGCCAGCAAACAAAACAACAACAACAACAAAATGCGATAAAAAAAAAATGAAAATCAACCAACGAACGTGCCCCCAAAACCAGCTCTTCGTTCTCTGCTCTTTGGATTTTCCGCTCTTTGCTCTGTGCGAGAAATGCTCTCTTAAGTGCATCCTCATCAAAACAGTCGGTTTATGGGATTTTCAACATGCGCTATCCTAAAGATCAATATTATTGCGCTTGGTATAGGATCAAAATTTATTTCTTAAATATTTATATTTGTTTTTTGTAATTTTTTAGATGACTAATATTATAAATTATACTTCATTTCGTATTTAATATTATAATATCATTTAAACATTTTTGTGATCACCTACATGAAGTTGTTAGAGAAATGCATTTTGTATAACCCATTTTATATTTCTTTGGTTAACATGAATTTTATATCATCAAATTTTTTGTATATCTTCCCCAAAATAAATACAATTTTGAGAACATGTTTTAAAAACCAAATCCCATAAATTCCGATGTTATTCTATAATTATTTTAGAATCGTAAAGTAAAAGTCTAACTACTTTGTAAATTGATATAATCTTAAAATTTGTATAATGTCATTACTCACTAATCATAATCAAATAATGGAAATCTCCACTTTGCCAAGTGGAAACTTCGTGGTGAGGGTGATGTTTTCATTCGTATCTTAAATCACATTGCCATATCGTTTCGTGGAAAGTCGCACATGTGACCGAATTGAAGGTGCGAATGTTAGTAGATAAATGTTAATTTTTGCAGAGCGGTCGGGTGGTGAGTAAAATAATTCAGGCATTTAGAAGAAATTAACAAGCTAAGAGCAAAGGGATAATGCCTTGAAAGCTTACTACAAAAGTGAAGACAAATATTTTGTTATAGTTCTAAGATCAGGCAATTAGTGAGTGATCTTTGATTGGGTAAACCAATATGTACTACGATTTAATCTCAATCACTTGCTTACAAATCATTTATTTATAAACTTAGCAAGTTGCTCATCGCAGGTCACTTCCTCAAAATATTATACTCTCTTATATTAGAGTTCGGTGATGGACTTAGTATGACATATCCTTTCAGATTTAAAAAAGAAGATTTTCTTTGTTGGGTTTCCATGTATCGAGTTTTAAAACTAAAAAGACTTAACCATAGGGAAAAAATCTCGAGAACCTTTATGCATTGCATATAGTCTACGAAATTGCACAGATACCAATTGAAAAGTCACAACGTAGCATTTTCTGGCTCGTTCCACTTACGAGTGGGCAATATCTGTCACATTCAGATACTATATACGTACAGATACACAGATACCATACGTACATGACCGATCACATGTGCAGAGATCGGAGAACGAGGCGAACACGGTGCAAACTTGAAATTTATGGCGATCACCGAAGAACCGAATCGATGGATGGTTAGGGGTTTCTCAGAGGGGCAAAAATAAGAGAAGTATTCCGATGAGAGGCCGAGACACTTTCTCACTCGCTCACACATTCAAACATCACTTGCAGTCGATGAATGGAAAATTTTGATTTTCGTTTTTGTTTCAGAGGAATTTTTTTTCGAATCTCTGTACTCCTGCATTTGGACTTGCCGATGCGAGTGAATGCCCCTGGTAATTTTCCATAAAATTTTCCGCTTGCCCTAAAATTGGTACCTCGCACTGCATCTGTTTTTGAAAATATCTATAGAATTGTCTCCCGGATTGGGTTTGAAGTTTTTATCAGTATTTGTTTTTTATAAGCTAATATAATGCTACCGGATCTTGCTGACCTTGCTTCCAATTTTTTTTTGGCACGCTTTACATAAGACATGCGACTCGGCCAGGTGCAAAAAGGTGTCATATGGAAGGAACAACCAACTGAAGACAGCCGAGGGTTTGAAATCTAATCCTAAATACATATGTAGCTGCAGTTCCTCGAAATTTGGAGCTGCACTGGGAAAATGCTAGAATGTTATAACTTTTTATAGTTTTATTGTTTAAAAAAGGTTTTCCGAAAATTGATCATTTTCTAGTTCAGTAACCATTTTAATTCAAGATTTATTTCCCTCATCAAATAAAATATATATTCATCTATTTATTCCTTAAATAATTTTTTAAAGATTATATTCTTAGGATTATTATTTATTTGTGTTTTTAAAGTACATATACACATGTATACCAGGATTGCTAGAAAAAAAAAAAAAGATTTTTAAACTCCGACCTATGGTAAAAATGTGCTTGAATCAGCCTTAACCCACTGACAGGCGCGTGACATTCAGTCGGCGTGGGTGTGGGTTTTTGGCAAATATTGACATCTCCCATCATCCCGAGTTCGGACCGGGTCTGTTCGCTCTGATCTGATCATTGCACCGCCTGCGGACTATTTTATTTGCTTTGTCTCGATCTCGTTGCTAGCTGGAAGAAGCTAATGTCATCCGTAATGACCGTGTAATTACCCAGTTTACGTTAACTGTAACTGAATTACGGGACCGCCTTTTGTAACCGTAATAATCCCGGCCACACGCCAACGTAATTTTATGACAGATTTTGTTGGTACATTCGCAATTTATGAAGGGACTCTCAAATGCTTAGCACGAAGTCAAAATATTTGAATAAAATATAAAAGTGCAAAGTAAATACAAAATAAATTAGGTTGCACACACCAGATTTGGTGAAAATATTTAAAACAAACAAAAAAAGGTTGTAACAAGTAAGGGAAAATAAAGAGATATTACAAAATAAGAACACTTAAAGTAAATTTATAATAAAAGTAATTACTTACAAAAAAAAAAAAAATTTTTTTTTTTTTTTAAATTGTATTTGTATAAAATGTTAATAAAAAATTAAAATGATTAAACCAGTTTAAATATTTATTTGAACTTTAAAAATATTTAACATAAAAATAAAAAATAAAAAAAAAATAAAAAAATGTACATGCCCCGGGTGAGGCTCGAACTCACGACCTTAAGATTATGAGACTTACGCGCTGCCAACTGCGCCACCGAGGCTATGTTCTTCGCGCCGTCGGAGTGCAAGTTGAAACTGGCCACGTGGCGGGTTCTGAAGCGGGTGCGAAAATATATATGGGATTCGAATTTAGTTCGTCCCCAGACTTTTGTTTTTGTATTCATTTTGAAAACAAAACGATATCGAAATTATTTACACAGCGTTGAACATTTTTGCACGTAAGTCAAGGCTATTATTTATTACTTAGCACATAGTGTGCCCTTTTTGTTGTTTTACTTGTACAATCAAAGGTTCTATTGACATTTTTGTGCTTTAATTATAATAATTATTGACTTTTATGGGCAATAGGATATGCTTTGGAATGTTTGGTGCTTAATAGATGGAAATAAGTAAGCTTCCAGAAACTTTTTCAAAACCTTTTTTGCATCAGCCAGTCAATTAACACGTTGAAAACAGTTTGATTAGTGCCAGTAGACTATCGTACGATAGTTGATCTACCCTCTACCCCTTTTTAGTTCCTCGCCAAACGGAACCTACATATATTATTTTACTACAAAAGAATGTGCATATATTCATGAGATGATTTATAAATAACTGGCATCAATTAATGCCGCCAAAACCAGACTCAGTTAAGTATTTTAATCTTTGCATACTGGCTGGCAGACTAAAACTGTATGACTAACTAGTCAAGCCAGACGCCGCCGTCGATCGTCGTTTTGTGTGTGGGTTTATTCCTATATGTATGTATATATACATAGGTATCTCGTGGATATCGTATGTGTATATATGTAGAGTTGAGGTTTCTATTAACGCTCTGACGCAACTTCGCAACTTTGAACTGGTCACTGGCGGTTGGTGACAGAAATTCAGATAGACAGACGGACAGTACGGCTTTGACCTTGGCTGAAGGGCACTGGTCTTGCCATTTAGCTCGCCTTAATTACCTGGATGTCTGAGTACCTCTCGCTGTATCACTTTTTCTCTGTCAATACACGGAAAAAATATAAGTAATTTTGCACCTGATATACAAGATATTACACTGTTCGAACTGTGAAAAGCGGATGCGAATTCAACCTTTTTATAAACATTTATTCGAACTCTCTAAATGGTAAAAACCAATGTATTAAACATTTTAAATTATAATTCCAGAATGGGTTTCATATAGTAACAATTTATAGATCTTAAAAATAATTTAGGTCAAAAACAAGTCCAAAATGACTTTAAATTGGAAATTAAAAATCCTCAAAATAATGATTGTTATTGACTAGATAGTAATATATAATTTTTTTCCGTATACAACTAAAACAGGTCTCATGTGCACACGTGTTAGCTGTTGTACTAGGTAAGCACTTCCCATTGAAAATTAGCCGGGTATAAATAGAAAACAAAAGTCAAATTCTAATGATTAGCTGGCGAACGAAGCTTTTTTTGGGAGAGCGCGAGAGCTTTTTGCTAGGGGGCAGCGATCGATCGATCGATCGATGGATAGGTTGGGTGCATTAATGACTTGGACTAAGTTTAAAGTACGTTCGAAGGGGATTATAAAAATTTCTGCAGTCGTCACAATCGGATCTAATCAGCAAATCAAATGGGCAAGTCAAAGTCAAAGTCTGATTGGAGAGTCTAGAAGTAGAGCAAAGTCACCATGCGGAGCTTAATTTGGCTTGTATGAGTGTGTGTTTGGGGGGCTCTCTTGGTATTAGTTGGAGGCTCGTCTGGTATGCCAAAAGCAGCAACGTCACCACGCACACACAGCCACTTGAATATTCAGCAATAAATACATATGTAGTTTATATATGCACAGCGAAAAACAGGTCGGAATGCCCACGTAGAATAGATATTTCGATTTTTTTATTTAAATTTCATACATTTACCTGAAATCTCAAATTTTTCCAGTAAAAAGTTTATTTATAGAAAAAAACATAAAAAAAAGAAGTAATTTTTTAGATTAGATCATATGTATAACGAAGCACTTTATAAAGCTTTTATTCTATACCTGATTTATATTTAAATCTTAAATCAGCAAATCAATTTTATTTTCTTTCCGTGAGTATAAAAACAAAATAATTTTATTTGGGTGGGCGCGTGACGAGGGAAAAAAGGGAAAAGAGCGAGGGGGCGTGCATCACATGCTTAACTTAACTTATTGGTCTCTTTTTGCTTTACATATTTTGATATCTTAGCGCTAATTTTAGCTGCCAAAAAAAGGAAAAGAGCAGAAAGAGATCACGTGTGTGTGAGAGGCTCTCTTTTTTAGTACCACTCTCTCTCTCTCTCTTACTCGCTGAAATTGATGTGACTCCAAAGCCAATTAGATAAATAAGCTTTTAATGGTTTTTGCCATTTGTTTCAATTTGACTTTGTCGAAGTTCTTTAATTAGCGCCTGGAAAATTTCCGCTCACGTACAAGAATTTGTTTTATTTTTATTTTCACAGTGGACCCTCGTTGGGAAAGTCTGATGCAATAAATGCGCAATTGCATCAGCTTTAAAGTCGCGCGCCTGCGCCACCTTACAAATTTCATAGGTTGATGCACTCTCTTTGGGTTTCTCTGTTGCCAGGTGCTTCACCTCTCTTTCATTCGCTACCCCTCCTTGTCACACTCTGCAGTCCCCTCTCTTTCTTTATATATACGTATACCCCTCTCCCTCTAGTGAGTACGTGCAGCTGGGGGCTCGTCTCTTTTGGCATTTTCTGCGCTTGTTTCGGCATTTCTGTTGTGGTTTTCGCCTATTTTTTACACTGGTGGAGCTACTAAAAATAGACCGAATAGGAAGTGGGTCTGTGATTTGCGAGTACAGTTCGGTAATTACGTGAAAGCTCCCTGTCAATTACGTCATGTGCTGGGAATCAGAACTGATAGGCCTATCTGCAGAGAGATAAGGTTAGAAGCCTTGAATGCGAAAAACCCGTTAATGCGAACACCCCATTATGCTTTGTATAATGAATCATCTAAATGAGTGGTGTTCTCAAAGATAATACAACCTACAAAAATAAATATCATTCTGATATTTAAAAGGACTTCAATGAGGGATACAAAAATTAATGATATCCCGACTTTGATTGGGAAAATGAACTTTACTTTTTTCCCAGTGCTGTTACAAACTCAAACCTTCAGTAGTTCAGTCATTTGCAATTATTCCAAAGTTCATTGCACTTTCGTTTTTTTTTTCACCACTTTAAATTCCTATTTCGCCAGCTCTTAACTCTCATTCGTACCCCCTTCAAAGATCTTTCTCTCCCTCTCTCGATTCCTGTCAATCAAGTTTTGTATTCAAACATTTTTTGCTTGCCGCCTTTTTGACCTTCCCACAGAGCGAGAAACGACAACATTCATCAAAATTTGAGAGCTTAACTATTGTTTTGTGGGTATTACTTTTCCTCGATTCCGACTGAGCCTTGAGTCATGCCAAAAAATAAACACCAGATCCAATCCGATACGAACCGATCGCAACTTTGAGTCGAGGGCAAATGACGGTCGATGTGGTGGAAATGGAAATGCCGAAATATCTTACGCGTGCTACGAAGAATCGTGATTAAAAACTTTCCGTTAATTGTTCAAAATATTCGATCAGAGGCGCAGATCAGCAGGGGGTCCCAAATTCAAAACAGAGGCTCGTTTATATGTTTAAAATTATATATGAGTGCTTAGAAACCTTTAAACTGATAGTAAAGTTATCGGTTGTTTAAATTTTAATGCTTGGTAATGCTTTTGATTTAAGCTATAATCTGGTTCGTGACTAATAATGGTAAACTGATATTGTTAAGAGGCATAAATAAGATCGATTAAGTAAATTGTTACAAATCATTATTATTTTCTTTTTATTATTTTAATTAATATAAATGTAGTTTTCATTTTTTTGTCGGTGCTCTAATAGAAGCTCATTTGGGATTACTCCATACAATTGTAAACTTTTCAACATTGCAATATCTCAACCGAAATTCAAGTTAATCTAAAGGAACTGACTTAAACTTTGTCTGATTATTAAGTTGATTACTTAATATATCAAATTGTTGAAATACAGTTCTGGGCCCTTCTTTTGACCAGCCAATCCGTATCTGTTGCCATTTAGACGTATCTGTATCTGCAAATAAAATGAAACCGGCTGGCGGGCCTGGTACTTGGAAATTGTGTCGTCTCATTGCGCGCAATGTTTATGCCATGTTATGAAATAGAGAGACGAGCCCCCCGCGTCTTTTTTTTGGGGGCCCGTTTGGCATTTTACACCAAAATCGAAATAAATAAACCAATAAAATAATAATAAATAATCGAGAGTGCCGCAGAAACACGACGCACTTGTGCCGCTTTTAATTATTTGCCTAACGCTTATTTCCCCCATATCATCGCATCATCCATCATCGTTTGTTTTGGTTGCACTTGCGTCAGGCCCCCGAAATCTAAAGTGAGTGAATTGATATTGACATCGACTGGCGGACACAAGGAGTCGCACGCAAAATGTTTTCCAAGGCTTCCAGAAATTTGCACGCGCCTCAAAGTCAATTTAATAACAATCAATTGAAAATATGTGTGTAAATAAAAATCAATTGGCAGGCACTCATACAGAGCCACCGAGTAACCGAGGAACTCTCAGCATCCATGCCGCAGCAATTGGTCATTGAGCATAACATAACCATAACTATAACCACGTAGCGGCCAAAACAAATCAATAAAAATATAAACTAAAAGGCCAAGAACAGCACACCGACTGCGGATTTACCCTAATCCACTTTTTCTTCTAGTTCAGTTGGAAAAATTCTATATCA
This sequence comes from Drosophila pseudotakahashii, assembly GCA_035046095.1. Taxonomy (NCBI): domain Eukaryota; kingdom Metazoa; phylum Arthropoda; class Insecta; order Diptera; family Drosophilidae; genus Drosophila; species Drosophila pseudotakahashii. The sequence goes on along the minus strand of JAWNOE010000247.1, from coordinate 307,043 downwards.
TTGTACTTATTTTTCTACTATTGAATAAATAAAAACCTTGAAAACAGTTTCAGTATAAGAACGAGTGTTTTTTAACTCTTTATCTTGAAAATGTCAGATTCAAAAACGTTGAAGACTGAAAAACTTTATGTTTTGAGTAGATTAGGAATACTGATTCCAGTTCAAGTAAGAAGTATGATTAACCCCATAGGGGCTTACATTTTTAATTTATGACTTGAGTAACAGTATTTTTCAAAATAAACAAGAGAGAACGCTATAGCCCCGACTATCAGATACCCGTTACTCAGCAAAGGGAGTTCGAGGGAGATCGATATATTAAAACTTTGATCGGTCATAACTTTTTAACGAATGGTCCGATTTAAAAAATTTCTTCTACATTTCGATACGTTTTGATAATCACAATAAAACTGCATTTTTACATTTCCAAAATCTTTAACAGTGTGGGCGCCAGACACCTTTCAAAAAATGAGGGGGCGTTTAGAGGAGGCGTGGCACCTTTTTGAAATAAACTTGCGCTGCGTAGGAACTCCAAGAATATGCATGCAAAATTCCAATCCTCTAGCTTTTATAGTTTCCGAGATCTAGGCGTTCATACGGACGGACAAACAGACGGACAGACGGACATGGCTAGTTCGACTCGGCTAGTGGACCTGATCAAGAATATATATACTTTATAGGGTCGGAAAAGCTTCCTTCTCCCTGTTAAATACTTTTGCACGAATACAATATACCCTTTTACTCTACGAGTAACGGGTATAAAAAGTGTTTTAAAAGTTTTTTTTACTGTGACAATACTTCTACATAGACGTCAAACAGTTATTTTTCAATAAACATATAAAAGAAAAAATAATTTTTAAATCCATCTTAATATTTATTGTGACACACAATAAAAAATATTTTTATTCATCGACTTTCATCATTTTTCTAGGTATTTTTGTGATAACATTAATAAGCCAATTTAAGCCCCTTTCCGTTGGTATAAATCATTGCATACCTTCTGGCGTTTAAAAGTAAAGAATTCTTTGGATTTCCACTAAAATCTTTCTTCTGACTTTTATTGAGATCCGATCGTTATGAAATTTGGGATATGGATGGTTATTACCAAGCCAAGAAACCCCTTCGCAAAAAGTGTATTAAAATGGGTTTTGCATGGTGCCACTGGGTCGCGAGTCGCGACTTCTCTTTAAGAACACGCGTCATCCTCTCTCGCAGCCTCCAAATGGCAGGAGCAACAACAGGGGCAACAACCATGGAGACACCTACGACCAGGAGGCGACCCACACACACTCAAACACCCCATTCATTCATGCCTTCTTTTCGACCTTCGTTCTCTCTCACCAGACAACCAAATTCCAACTCTCTCCAACCCAAACTCACCCATACAAACGGCAAATGAGCGAGAGAGGGCGAAGAGAGTGCCTGTTTTACCGTTGGGGAACAACAAAAAGCTCGAGCGAATAACTCTTCTTCTTCCGCGACGAAATCGGTGTGCGCTATATAAACGTTGCGCATTCGAATCTCGAACTTCAGTGCCACAATAGTGGATATCACATTTAGTAGTTTGTTCCAAAGGTAAAAAGACCACAGAAAATCGCCGCAAAAATATATCTAAAACTAAAAGCGAAAAGAAAAAGACCTAAACAAAAAACACAGTGTTACATTCGAATTCCAGTTGGTTATTTTTAGTTTAGTTTCCGAGCAGTTCCGGTCGCCACCTTATCGCGTTTCTCAAGAAATGTTAAAGAAACTACCCAAGTAAATAAAAAATAAAACACAGTCTCTGGGCTGTCTGGGCAAAGGAAAAAAAAAAATAAAGAAACAAAAAACTTGCCAATTTATGCGCATTTTGGCATACTACGTCAACCTAAGAAATATTTATGAACCAAAATTTTAATGAAACCGCTGCGGACTGCAAACTATTTTACGTAATGTGCGAAAAAATGTTGTAAAAGCAAGAGACAAACGAAAAAGAAATGACAAAAACTATTTGCCAAGGGTAAAATGCAATTTTCGAGGAAATAAAGAAAAGTCGAGAAACTTTTGGGAGAGTGGCGACCGTGAAAATTCTTAAATTTAGACAAGAACACTTGGTTTTCATCTCTTACAAAAATATTCGAGTGGTGTAGTGAATTTTGTGAGTGGCGCGCAAAAAGTGAAAACAAAGTTGAAAAAAATTATATTTGTATATATTTAAATTTCAAATTCGAGTGTGGGCGTTGCGTTTTGCGCTGCTAATTGAAGCGAATTTACTTATAATACTCGTCTGGCGGCTGCCTTTTGTTAATTTGAATTTCGATTACGGTTTTGTTAATCTGCCGTCAGCATGAAAAACGTTTTTTAAAAATAAAATGCCCACAAGATCATGACGAATACGAATACAAAATACAAGATACAAAATCGCAACGTTGCACTGTTGACGTAGGCTTCGCACCTGTGTGGGTTTTGGGCTTGTATGTGTTTGTGTCTACCGCCTAAGAGCGGGGTTCATTCGGCACGTGAGTTGGTTTTTATTAAGAGAGAGAGACACGCGACAGCTGGTTAAAGAGCGGTTTTAAGTTAACTCAACCAGGGCTTAAGAGAGCGCCCACACAGAGAGAGAGAGAAGCGAAACGTGCTGCGATCTCTTCGCCTCTCAGGCCCCCAAAAATATGTGTCATTTGCCCAGCCGCCCACTCACACAGGCGGCGGCCTTCAAGGTCAATGGCAACTTTAAGCGCCTTTCGCGAAAGAATTTGCATATAAACACTGGCGCTGCAATTGCGTTTCAGGCTGGCGAAAAGCGCAACACGTTCGTTAGCCAATTAATGGATAACTAAAAGGGCGTCACGCGGAGAAATATTTAAATTAACTATTTTTAGAGGAAGGCACACACACTAAAAATATATAAATATATTTATTTTGAAAATAAATAAAATTAAACAAAATTTCTTAAGCAGATAAATCATTTCTTTCTTGCTAAAATAATATATATTATATTGAAGCAACAAGTTGTTATTAAAAAATGTCGATTTACTATAGATACATTAAAAAAAATTTAAAATTTTTACAAAATTTGCAGTTAGTAAAATCTACATTTACATAAAATCTAAATTCGTGGCAAAATTTAATCATTTTTTTTTTATCATTTTTCTTCAAGTACCTATAAATATTATTAATACATATTATAAAAAATGACGATTTACTATATAAAAATTGTAAAAAATTTAAAATTTTTACAAAATTTTCAGTTAGTAAAATCTACATTTACATAAAATCAAAAATCGTGGCAAAATTTAATAATTTTTTATCATTTTTCTTCAAGTACCTATAAATATTAGAAATATTAATATATATTATAAAAAATGTTTCTATACATATTTCTTATTAATTACAAATATTAAATGTAATTTTAAAACTGTTTTAAAAATTTAAAGAACATTTTCCCCTGTTACAAATTACAAATATTAAATGTAATTTAAAAACTGTTTTAAAAATTTTAAGAACATTTTCCCCTGTGTCTGCAATTAAACTTTTGGGTGGGAGACCGCGCCCCCTCACACATGAGTCTTACTAGCGTTATGTCACGCCTGCTGATATTCGCAGGGAATTCCAAATAAAGAATAGAATCGCAAAATATAAAGACATCCACTTACCCAGTAATAGGATGAAAGAGAAAAGCAGGAGGGCTGGGTGGAAAAGCGGAGGCCAACACAAAAAAAAGCGGAGACAAATCGTCGACGTCATGGCGCCCACACATTTTCCCAGGCATCACATGACGCAAAGTGAAAAGTCAAAATAAATACAAATGGGCAGAACGAAATTTGACAAAACCAAACAAATGAAAATATTTCCCTTTTTTTTCGGCGATGCGGTCATTAATCAGCTAATATATGTACAAAGGAAAGTGGGTGGAAAATTTTTCAAATATACGTATTATATTCATATTTTTTACCCAAATGCCTCATGCCAAATTTAAGAAGTCATAAATAAATTCCACGTTGCCGGGAATAAAAACAGCAGAATACACAAATTTGCGTGAAAAGTAAATAAAAACAACTATGCGTTGAGGAAAACACTATAAAGTTGGTCACATGTGGAAATCAAGGACACCCCACATCAGAAAGTGGGTGTGTTGGGTGCTTAGGGGGCTCGAGCCTTATCTAAAACCCAACCCATAAATTTTTGACGATAGCAGCACCAGACATCAGACGATTTTAAGTCGACAAACCACAGCTGATATAGTGCATTTATCATTAATCTTTTCAAGTACCCAACTATTATTAGGCTTTGAACGATATTTTTTCAGACATCGGACCATTCCAATTAATATGTTATATGTAATAGGTAGAGATAATTGCGGTATATCTATGAATTGTTATCAAATAGTAGGTATTATAAAAGCAACACGATTCGTCCAGACATCAGAGAATTAAAAACTACTGATAAATGCACTTTATAATGAAGTGGAAGACTACTGGTTAACCGGAGTATTATATAATTTCAAACGCTCTATAACTATCTTCTATTTTTACTTTCAGCAAAGACAAAAAAAAAGAACCAATTAATCAAGAGAAGTACCCATTGTTTACTTGGCCAAGTGGAAGACACCAAAACAAGTGAAAATCCGTGACGAAAAACAGACTCACCAAGGAAAACCCACTAGTTCAAGTTCACCTATAAAGCTATCGGGCTGATAAGATGAGTGGACGCGACAACAGAGGTGCCGGCGGCGGCGGAGGCGGCGGTCATCAACCGCTGAGCAGCGCCATGGGCAAGCTCAAGGAAAAACTAACCCGAGTAGGTGTAAGTATCTCGAAAGAAATAATATTGGGGTAGTCCAACGAGCCTGGAATCCAAATCCACATCAATTGAAAGCCAAAAGATAATATGTGTACTTTCTAATCTACGATTAATATAGATTTGAATAGGGTTTTTTTGTTCTAGAATCATTAAATATATTTTTTAATATTTTAAAAGCTATTAGATAATATAGTGTTTTAAAAGGAAGTCTTTAACTAATTAATCATAAATTAAAGAAATTAAAGAAAAATTTCAGAGCCAAGAAATTATATTCCGGAAGTTATAAAATGGTTTTACGATCTGTTAGATTTAACAAATTAAAAAAAAATTTGACATACGTTAGGGTAATAAAAAATTTCTATGAGACCCCAGGAACAACATCAAGTGCGCACATGGCCGATGATAATGCTGGACCTCTTTCAACCTTTGAGATTGGTGTTCAAGAACATATCTCGCGACTTAATCGCAATGATTTCGGTCGGTTTACGGCGGTTTCTTGATGGGATGATGGAGGGGCTTCATATTTATGCCATGCTTATGATTCGATTTAATTAATTCGCGACTGTCTGTCGATTCGAATCGATTCGATTTGCAGGACGAGCTGGGCTATCATCGCGTGGAGAGCAATCTATCCACCTCGAACACAGCCACCAGTTTGGACACAATTCTCCCGGAGGATCCGTTTCTGTTTCCTCAGGTCTCACCCCAGAGACATCCACAGACCGTAAGGACACAGCGATTGCTGGAGGACGAGCCACCGCTATCGTTTCGCCCGCTATTGGAGGACGACGACATCAACGAACCACCCACACAACAGCAACAGAGGACTCCGCTGCGAGCCAGCGGTAGTTTGGAGTTGACCCCGTTGCCACCACCGCCCACATCCTTGGAGATCCGTGAGCATCGCGATCGCCAGCAGAGAGGTGCCCAGGCTGACGAGCTGCAGCGCAGCAAGCAGAGTTTGAAGGGTTCCCGCGTGTCCTTCGAGCGAAGGGATACCGGAAATAGCAATACCAACAACACCAAAGCGGCCGAGAGCAGTGACGAGGACAGTTTCGAGGAGAAGAGAAGTGGCTTCCAGCAGCAGAAGGCAACGAGCGTCGATCACAAGGGCATCTTGAAGGACCTGAAGCACATTTTGGCCAACGACAATCGCCGCCAGTTTCAGGCCAAGAAGCACGTCTCCCTGGACGTCAAGGGCACACGCTTCCTTCAGGATCTACTGAAGGAATCGTCCTCCGAGGAGGAGTTCCACAAGTCACGACGCGAGTTCCAAGGACGCAAGCACCAGAGCTTGGATCCACGCGTTACCTTCAAACTCGACAAGGTTCTCCAGGGCTCGAGCACCGACAGCGACGAGGAAGGCGAAGACGCCGAGCACAAACGCCTCATCCATCGCCCCAAGGACATCACCAAGCCGGTGATCATCGATCTCAAGGATCTGGAGAGCGAGAGCGACGAGGACTTTCTCACTTCGCGTCAGCACTTCCAGCAGCAGCGTTCCATCAGCACAGATTCCCGCAAGAGGTGAGTGTCGTCTATAGGAAATTATTGATAATCATAAATCCCGAATCCCAAGAATCCGAGCTCAAAGTAGGTCGATAGCATTGTGTTGGAATTCCCCGATAGGTTAAAGACAGGGGTTATCTTCCGCATTCTTTGTCTTTTCGCTGGACTTTGTTATATACAGTTAAAAATTAAATGAAATTGCAATAAAGTAGAGTCTACTTGGGCTCATGGCAACCTACAGAAGAAAGTTTTGGAATACAACTGAATTAAATTTGAATATAAACTTATCAGTTAGCGATTTTCACTATCACATATGTATACAAATACATGAGATATAAAAAGCTGTTATTAATCAAATATTTCCAGGAACTGATAAGTTCTATTAAAGGTAGTCATGGAATTCCAAGAAAGATCATCAAAAGCGATTTTCTCAATGCTGATAATACAAATTCTTATAGAAAAGAATTTAAAGCAGTAAGCTACACTTAACTTGAACAAGGTCCAGCATAGTAAATGTGGCTCAAAATAAGAATGATTGAATAGCCCGCTACTCCAAATAAAATCATAGTAAATAGTGCACAATCTGTGCAATTGAATAGTTAGCTCTCTGCATGCCCAAGATTGCTTTAAAGCTATTTGCGCACTTTCGTTGATTAATTTAAACCAAGTGGCATACAAATTGGGATCCCCTGACGCTGCTTTGACTATTTTGAGCGATCTTATAGTATCTCCGGCTCGGGCTAATCCGCCGTACACGCGCCTACGCAATGAGCCAGCCGGACAATAAATGACTGTTGGCAAACGCAACCTTCCAATCCAAAACTGACACGCAATTTTGCAACCTTCTCCACCCCGCAGCCGACGACTGTACGAGATGGACGAGATGGGCAACAAACGTGGCGAGAACATCCGTCATGCGGTGCCCTTCGTGCGCCAGATAACCGAGGATGGAAAGCCCAAGCTGGAGGTCTACCGTCCCACCACGAATCCCATCTTCATATGGACACAGGTGGGTCAAATACAACAAGCACTTGAAAAAAAAACAAATTCATTCATTCATTGGAACCTAAATATTTTACATTAAGCTTGAAAAAAACTGTATTTTTTGAGTATAAGATTCTAAAGCTATAAGCTAAAATTGGTTTTTGAATTTTTAGTTGTTATTTTAAACGATTATTCAAAAAAATTTAATGATATAAAGAATCATCTGAGGGTTTGAACTCGAATCTTTGACTCCCGAAATCTGATAGGTGTGTCAAATACAACGTGCACTTGAAAAAAACAAATTCTTTCATTCATTGGAACCTAAATATTTTACATTCATCTTCAAATTTTTTTTTTTTTTTTAAACAAAGTTGTTTATCTATTGAAACCTAAATATTTTACATTCAGCTTGAAATTTTTTTTTTTTTTTGAGTATAAGATTCTATAGCTTTAGCTTTTTCTAAAAATTAGTTTTCGAATTTGTAGTTTATATTTTTAACGATTATCCAAAAAAATTTGATAAAATAAGGGTTCATCGGAGGGTTTGAACTCGAATCTTCGCCTTCAAAAAACTGATAGGCTTAAAGTTTTTCGAGTGTATCCTCTCGGTTGCTCTAGCGAAATCCAGGGGCGGTGGAGGACATGTATTGTCCGCTCGTTAAGCTCGTTGGCGCCTCCCGGGTCCCGAGATTATGAATGGCACTAATGCGACCATAAAGCACTCGTTGAGCAATTTAAGGGGCCTCCAGATTGAGCTACGAGCGTGTGGGCCATTTGAGCTATTTTCGCACGATGCCTCCGCCGCCGCCGCGTTTGAGTCTGAGTCGCTTTTGCCTTAATTGAAATTAACGCATTTAGTTATGGCCGGACTAAAAATATCGCTAGCTGTCTGATGGATGGATCGTATCGGATCGGAATAGATTGTCTGTGCGCTGAGAGGTAAACTCTGACAGCTGAACCTGCCACTTTGGCCGATGTTTTGCAGTTGCAGTTTGCAATCGAGCTGGCGACGTTCGCAGTAACAGCCTCAAACCGCTTCTCAAAATCAAATTCCGGCGTATCGCCTTTGTCTTTGTCGCAGGGAAACAAACTGATAAGCCTGCTCTTGATCAAACGCTCGGGAACAGAATCTCACTCTCACACAAGCGATATCGATCAGCACTCGGTGGCTTCGTGTACGTGCCTGAGCCTCATAAAATCACGGCAAAAACTGTTCTCGAAAAATTGAAAACTAGCGAAAAGTGCAACTGCCACTGCAGTCGGGCCAAATGACAAGTTTCAGTTGAGTTTTGACAAGCGTTCGCGCCAAAAGCATTCCATTCCAAGGAGCAAAGTGAAAGGCAGCAAGCACCTAGCTAAAATCAGCCATATCCGCAACCTCGTTGCTAGCCAAAAACGGTTTTAGTTCGAGATTCAGACAGAAAACAGCTGCGGGATGAAGATCCTAATGCGAGCGGACACCCATGTGTCCTTCTCCGTGCCCGTGGAGGAGCCCAAGGCGATATGTACCTTCTCCCAGGTGCCTGCTTTACATCATCATCATCATAAAAACCTCATTAAATTTCGCCACGGAGAAAAATATATTCCTTACTAATCAAAATTATTCTGTAATATTTCCAGGTCCTGGCCGCCTTGAGCGTTTCGTTGGGCTCCCTAGTGGTCGGATTCTGCAGCGCCTATACTTCCCCTGCTCTTGTGTCGATGACCGATAGGAATCAGACCTCGTTTGAGGTCACCCCAGATGCTGTAAGTACAACGATAAGAATATATGTCGAGGAAATTGGATGAGGTCTTTGTTTAAGTTTCCCAGGAAAATTCGTATAAGAAGACTTTTAACTGTTGTAAAAATATTGTAAACTGCAAATATTTTTAAAATACTATGTCATTCTTCAACTTAAATAATTTCTGTAGATTTGTATGCTCAAAAAACCGTTTTTCAAAATATCTTAAAGGCCATAATTTTAAAGTAAATGTTGAATTGAAAATCTGAACGATGTGAAAAGTCCATATAAACATTTTTAAACAAATACTATATTAAAATTCAATCCATCCAATTTGAAAATGATGCTTTTCAAGACAAATAGTAGCTAGGTAACCATAAAATCTGCTATTATGAAGAAACCCCATCTAATCACTCAAAATCCCGATCTATTTGCAGGCTTCCTGGGTTGGTGGCATCATGCCGCTGGCTGGATTGGCAGGTGGCATCGCCGGCGGACCCTTAATCGAATACCTGGGCAGGCGCAACACGATCCTGGCCACAGCGGTGCCCTTCATCGTTTCCTCGCTGCTCATTGCCTGTGCCCAGCATGTGGCAATGGTACTGTGTGGACGATTCCTGGCCGGTTTCTGCGTGGGCATTGCCTCGCTATCACTGCCCGTTTATCTGGGCGAAACTGTGCAGCCTGAGGTGCGCGGCACTTTGGGTCTGCTGCCCACGGCGTTTGGTAACATTGGCATCCTGCTCTGCTTCGTGGCGGGCACCTTTATGAACTGGTCAATGCTGGCCTACTTGGGAGCAGCTCTGCCCGTTCCCTTCCTGGTGCTGATGTTCCTGATCCCGGAAACGCCACGCTGGTTTGTGAGCCGCGGACGGGAGGAGCGCGCCAGGAAGGCTTTGACCTGGCTGCGTGGCAAGGAGGCGGATGTAGAGCCCGAGCTGAAGGGTTTGATGCGATCCCAGGCCGATGCCGATCGTCAGGCCACCCAGAACACCATGTTGGAGCTGCTGAAGCGCAACAATCTGAAGCCGCTGTCCATCTCTTTGGGTCTGATGTTCTTCCAGCAGTTGAGCGGCATCAATGCGGTGATCTTCTACACGGTGCAGATCTTCAAGGATGCGGGATCCACCATCGATGGCAATGTCTGCACGATCATTGTTGGTGTGGTTAACTTTTTGGCTACGTTCATAGGCATCGTTTTGATTGATCGAGCGGGCAGAAAGGTGGGTTTACAGTAATTCATTTAAGGTTAAAACCTGTACTAATATTGTTTCCTTTCCTTTTAGATCCTTCTGTATGTTTCCAACATTGCAATGATCTTGACCCTGTTCGTTTTGGGCGGCTTCTTCTACTGCAAGGCCCACGGTCCCGATGTCAGCCACTTGGGATGGCTGCCACTGAGCTGTTTCGTCATCTACATCCTCGGCTTCTCTCTGGGTTTCGGACCCATTCCCTGGCTGATGATGGGCGAGATCCTGCCGGCCAAGATTCGCGGCTCGGCTGCCTCGGTGGCCACGGCTTTCAACTGGTCCTGCACGTTTGTGGTGACCAAGACCTTCCAGGACCTCACTGGTGAGTTCAGCAAGCTCAAAGCTACAAAATAGAGTTGTTTAATAATTGAATTCTATTTTTTCTTCAATGCAGTTGCTTTGGGCGCTCATGGAGCCTTCTGGCTGTTCGGTGCCATCTGCTTTGTCGGCCTGTTCTTTGTGATATTCTATGTGCCCGAAACGCAGGGCAAGACGCTGGAGGACATCGAGCGGAAAATGATGGGCCGTGTGCGCCGCATGTCCTCGGTGGCCAACATCAAGCCATTGTCCTTCAACATGTAAACGGCGTGTTGCCAAGGATCTGAATATGCGATCAAACCAAATACTAGACTAGTGCCTTTAGTGCTTAAGAAACGTGTGTAGGCGCAGTGGGTGATCCTGACAAGAAACATACATACATACATAATAACTACAAGGACCCCATCCAGGCGCTCTGATATTGTTAGTCCTAGCTAACGTGTAATGCTTAGCAAAAGAATTTCCTTTCTACACGCATAATTGTTATTATTATTTATAATCATTAAGTGCATAGTTTTATTATGTAAATTATGATTTTTAGCACTAATTTGTTGACATTTTGATAAATGTTGCGTGAATTTATCGGTGTAAAAAAATGACATGAATCGTAGTTAGTTGTAGTTAAAAATAAAAGCCCGAAAACACCAAAATCTCCCTGAAAAATACACCAATTGGCTATATATCGAATATATATTGTACTATACCTAAGCTCTAAGTGTATCTATATGTAGACTAATTTAAAAAAAAAAATACAAATCAAACCAAACTCAAGTTACGTTTACTTTCGACGAAAAATCGGTTAAAATGAGTGGGAAAATCGCTTTGCATTCGACCTTCAGAATGCGGTTTACAGTTCGAACAATGTCAGCGCCTCTGAAACGTGAGTTTCATTCTGAATATGTCCCCGCTCTCGGTTCTCAATAAATAAATATGTAGGTATTTGAATGTCTAGATGACCAATCGGCTAGATGGCCATTCCAGAGGCACATGAAACGAGAAAATAGAAACGCATTTGCTCGAATTTGCACTGGCAATCATCGCAAAAATCAAGCTGCCGTCACTCGACTGAATCGCCTCGATAAGGGAGAGCATTACATGGTCCTCGCAGCGGATCGGATTGAAACGGTTCAGGTTCGAATCTTATCGGTTGGCAATTAAGCGAGTTCAAAATCGAATCAACAATTGCGAAAGAAGCATCCGTGCAACGGCTGGACGATCAAGTGATAGTCGATCTAGAAATTGTATAGTATTTATGCTTATACATATTTAAATAAATAAATAAATTGGGTCAGTTTCAACTGGTAATGTAATCAGATGCTCAGCAATTTACCTCACTATCTGATTAGGCAGTATTAAAATGAGTTTAAAAATAAATCTAGGGAATATGTCACTTTAAATGACGCAAATGAAGTGCTTTATATGACGAAATAAATGAAAAGCAATCTGAACTTTTAAACACTTTAAACGCCTATACTATAGTTAAACGTTTTCGGGTCCCTACTTCCTTAATTAACTGAGCTAACTGCCTAACACCTTTAAAGATAAATTATTGCCACAGAAGATTTACGATGCATAATAATAATTTAAGGATATTAGATAAACAGTAATTTACTAATAACTACTTGGTAAAATTATCGAATGATTCGATTTATATACCAACTTACCTGCCATAAATCATGATCGCTACTAAAACATTTATAGGTTAGTACTTATTGCGACTTCCCAAGGTATTTTTTTATAACACTTCTCAACTTGAAATTGGATATATACATATATATAATTATATATATTTTTTAATTGTTCCTGGTTTATGCATACATTTTATTGTGGACTTAAATTGCCTTTTCTAAAATTACTAAGACGAGTCCAAAACCTACAATTGCATCTCAGAACTCAATATATGCATGAAACAAAAACAATTAAAAACAAGAGAGAACGCTATAGTCGGGTGCCCCGACTATCAGATACCCGTTACTCAGCTAAGGGAGTGCGAGGGAGATAGATATATAAAATCTTTGATCAGGCATAACTTTTTAACGAATGGTCCGATTTGAAAAATTTCTTCTACATTTCGATAGGTATTGATAGTCACAATAAAACTGCATTTTTAGTTTTCCAAAAACTTTAATGGTGTGGGCGCCAGACACCTTTCAAAAAATGGTGTAGGGCGATTGAGGGCGTTAGAGGGGGCGTGGCACCATTTTGAAATAAACTTGCGCTGCGTAGGAACTCCAAGAATATGCATGCAAAATGCCAATCCTCTAGCTTTTATAGTTTCCGAGATCTCAGCGTTCATACGGACGGACAGACGAACAGACGGACATGGCTAGTTCGACTCGGCTAGTGATCCTGATCAAGAATATATATACTTTATAGGGTCGGAAAAGCTTCCTTCTCCCTGTTACATACTTTTGCACGAATACAATATACCCTTTTACTCTACGAGTAACGGGTATAATGAGTTTCACATAATTAATGACATCGTAATAAAGTTTTAATTACGGACCTCGATTTGTATGTTAATTAGGCATTTGTATTCGTGGAAATAATTTTTAAGAAATGATCGATATTTTGAGTAAAACTCATGGACAATTTTAAAAGAGCTTTAAAAGGAGGGATAGGCCAATCCAGATTAGTTTTGATAGTAAACTAAATATCTTCTAGTATCTGGTCAGATGTCAGTTATTTGAGAGTGTTGACTAATATTTTATCTTGACAGTCAAACATTTAGAGTCTAAATTTTAGAAGTTAACCGAACTTTTAAAATTTGAAATTGTAGTCAAAAGCTTTACTATACATATCTTGAAAAACATAAATGACCAAAAATAACAAATATTTGTAGCTTTTGTTTTGAAAAGAGTACTGTGATTTTTACTTTCTAGCGTTAAAAATATGACTCTTCACTCTTGTCCACTAATTATATACAAATAAGCAAGTTCAGATTATAAATTTAACTTGATTTAACCTACAAAGTGCATACAAATTTTACAACAAATAAAATTTACAAATAACTGTTACTTAAGCTCCCTTTTTGAAATTCCTGATTTTAAAACATCTTTTCATTAACAGTGACAAACTTCGGCAAAGAGTTGTACAACTTTTTGAAAGAGTATAAAACGCTGATTGTTATGGTTTGCCTTTCTCTTTCCCTTTGTCTTTATGGATTTTGCAATGCTCGAATTTTAAGAAGTTTCTGCCTGGGGAGAACTTTTTCTTGTGACATGTTTAGGGGTATATTCAGCATTATTAATAGTGATTAAAGCCTTAAATATGATAATTATTAGAGCTCACCCATAACTTGAACGCGGCAAATGGCACAAATATCACATTCGACGTCCCAACTCCACATCGCAACGACGCTCCACTTCTTCAAGGTGAACATCTTTTCCGGCTTGCTGGCATCGCCCTCCTCCGTGGGCCTGTCCACCGAGTTCTCCGGATCGTCAGCCATGTCGAATAATCTCGGGAATTCGCAAAAATGTGCAAAAAATAAATGTAAACAATTGCGAGCCAAATATCAATGTAGCCACACCAAAACACGGAAAAACAATGCTCAATGTTGCCACACGAGTGCGAAAAGAAAAATTCAAGCATGTCATGCGGTCACACTTAGCGATGACATTGAGTCGATAACTGCCCAGTGTCTATCGATAAGGCGGTTAGTTTGTATTTGATTTGGCTTTTAGATGTTTTTCAACTTCACTTCAATTCATGTTTAGCCTTCGGCGAGCTCGGAACGTTTGCGGCAGCGGTTTTCGGCCACGCTTCTCAAATTTCTGCATTTGGTGAAAATTAAACGGTTAGTTTTTTGTTTAAAGCAAAAAAAATGAAGAATAAAAATTATTTGTGGTTTCCGGTGATTATTGAAAAGAAAACCTTCAACTGACAAAAGCTGACCGTGAATATTCAGCGAACTGAATTCGATTCCATTTCCAACCAGAACGCGCCCCGCATAAATAATTGAGTAATTTCCATGCCGATCAGTCGGAATTTAACAGTTCTCCCTTATTATTCGCTCATCGTAAACTGGAATTGAAAAAAAAGATAATAACAAACGACCCATTATCATTATCAGCTCAAATTGCGCATCCGACAATCAGAGATAAACATCCGTATCAATTCGAACCATTGCCAAATATGTGATAAGCCGATAAAAGGAGCGGTATTACTAAATAAATGCCAAGATAATAGCTCTATTGTGGTTTTTATAAAAATATTAATTATTTTAAAAATAATACTTAGAATTTTTAAAAATATCCAAGTGTAACTGATGGAAAATTATAACCGTTTTTAATAGATTTAAAATAAAATATTCGAAACATTTAACGACATTTAAGGTAATATTTTGTATTTCCTTCAGTAAACAAAAGTAAAACCCTGAAAAGATAACCATAAATGTCATATGGTAATGGCAATTTTGTGTTAAAAGCATTATGGATAAATATCAATAATTGTAAAATAAAAAAACCTACAGTTGAACGCCCTTTTTGAACTGGAATTAAGAAGCAACAGCTGAAGGAGAAACAGGCCAACAGCAATTTTAATTTAATTAAATTTCGTTGTTTTGTGTGCGTGTTCGGTTAATGTGTGTGTGTATGATGTAGTTTTTGTTGTTGCTGGATTTTACTGGATAATCAACGTAATGCTTCCACCCACATCGACGAAAGAGATAGCAATAGCGCAATTGACTTTGCCATAAATGATTTCGGTTTTATTTTTTCTCTTTTCGCTTCGTTTTTCAAGTGTGTTTGTTTGTTTGTTTGTCGAGCGGCGAAAAACGTTTGCAATTAGCGGAACGACAAATGTTTATTGACAAAGGCGTTGGACACTTTGATTTGGTTGGTCTATTCGGTGGAAATTATTTACGATTTTAAGCGAAAATTAATGCCACAACTGCAATCATATGGGGGTGCTGGTATCTCAAAGGTCTGGATGGGAAATATGAGACTTTTTTCTTGGATCGTATTAAATATATATAGTTTTCTAAACTTTGTGTTCTTCATATTTACATTTATAAATAATTTCCAACCTTGAAAACCTCGGATTCGTTTTGCCAATTTTCATAGTTCATTAAAAAAATTGTAGTTACTGTACCAGGGTTATATTATGACATAAATTTTGTAAAAATTTCAAATGAAATAATCGCCATTTCCAAGAATCTATAAACAGAACCACAGAAACAAATGATTACTTTATATTTAATTTTTTACATTATATTTCTTAAATTTAAATAGCTAAATACATATAATTTTGTATAACAAATATTTAAAATGTTTATTTTAATATTGTTTTTTTTTAGTATTCAGTCCATTCCATGTTTTTTTCTAAAATACTAATTTTATGCACTCCTCTTTTTAATTATATGCTTGAATAACCATGCAAAATTTCAAAATCCATTTACGATCCGTCAACACAAGTGTTTTAAGGATGTGGGACAAGATCATATAATACCCTATACCACAATGACCGTAAAAATAATGCAATTAACTGGCGAAAAGCACCTGTAACACCTTGCCGTCCCCCCTTTAACCCGCTAAAACCCCATGTTTTAACGCTGTTCACGTTCGATTTGAATGACGCAAATTGGTGACTGAAAAAGTGCAAAATCAACAGTTAATGATCGGAACAATGTTTGCTACCTGAATCGCCTGAGGGTGGTGTAAATTTCCAATTGCAAGCGATGTCAAACAGAGGCGTTTTAACGTTAACTAATTTCCCATTTTCATTCTCATTTGAGCTGAGTTGGCCACAAAAAAATAAACAGCAAAAACAGTAAAACCGCAAGATTGCGGCTAAAATAAATTGCAGTATTTTCAGGCATTTTATGTGTCGTTTAAGATATAATATTACTCCGAGCTGTCAGGTCTGTCCGGCGATCGAATATGCAATTAAATGTAAAATGGCAATTTAATGAACTCTGATTTGATTAACCAATCACCAATCGAAAGTCAAATTGCTCCAAATCGTTTGTCATGCGCTCCGAATTCGAGGCAAAAGGAGAAATACGAAAAATTAACGAAATTCCAATCTGAGTCTGCGTAACTGTCAAATGTTGTAAAAAATCAATAACACAAATGTTAACATGCTCACAATGCTAAAAGCGCGGCCCACAAAAACGAGTCGAACAACCAATAAAATTGGCAAAACAAAAAAATGAAATGAAATGCCTGGCGACGCTTTAAAGGCAACTCGGTTTGGGCCAATCCAAACCCGAGATAAAACATTTGACACTTTTGGTTAATAAAAGTTGCTAATGAGTGCGAGCAACTCGCTGATTTCGAGATCTTGATTTAGTTATTTTTTCACGGAGTTCGGCCAATGGGAGGGCATTATTAAATGGGTGTTGTGCATATAAATCAATCAGTGATTGTGAAGTTCAATTAAAGTTATGTGTAGAATTGCCGAAAAGAATTTATTAAATAAGTTAACTTTGAAACTGTATTTGTTTAAAAGCCCAAAAAAAAAACTTTTTATATTTATATGGATTTTAATGAAATTACAAAGTCTAAGATTAAAGTGACCGAAATTAAGAGAAAACTAGAAGATAAACCAAAAAAAAAAAAAAATAATATTCATTAATCACTAGAAGGAAATTATTGAATCTTTGGTTTTTCTAAAAACAATTTCACATAAATTCCTACGTATAAAGCCACTACTTTAAAATACTCTATTTTCTACGAATTTATAAATATCGAACATATTAAATGTATACATGGTCCAAGACAATGTTCTAGTCCAATATAGAAATAGAAGCTAGTTTAGGATTTTTTTCGATTATTTTTCGAACCTTCCTTTCGGAAGAAACGGACAACCGGACGGACAGACAGACGGACGGACAGACGGACAGACAGATGGACGGACAGACGGACATAGCTAGTTCGACTTGTCTAGTGATGCTGATCAAGAATATATATACTTTATGGGGTCGCAAATATTTGACTGAAATAATTATACCCTCTTAAGGGTAAAAAAATTGGCTTTGAAGTTAGTCGTATTGCATTTTACTTATTCTATAATTAATTTAGAATTTAATATTGTATTTTATTAAAATCTAGATAGTTACTCAAGGATGAATTACCCATTTCTGCTTCACTTAATTTACATAATTAACTTCTCATCGATCGCGTTAAAGAAACTTAATGTTTTAATTAGGCTTGAGCGCTCCAACTGTTCCCTTTTCGAACCTTTTGAGTTGTGAGACTCCTTTAATGATCGGCGAAATCGCCGATTTCAGTCATGAACATCGATATCCATTCATAGAACTGCGTTTTGCTTGTCCATTGAAAATTGACTAAAATGAAGTGCGCTCATAAATATTTATTAGGCATTGCTAAACCGGGCACTAAGTAGTCGATAATTTAAGCAGACGTCGACATGAAAATTGTTTAGGCCAGGTCCACACTGCCGGTCGGTCCATTCGGCCGATTTGGCTGCTGAATGAAAAGTGTAAATTGCCGCGGCAAGTGTACTTTTTCGCATCGAATGGGGACTAGACTTAACTTTACTTCACTTCATTTTATAGAGCGCAGTACACGGATTGCAGCTAAACCGAACACGAACTTTTAAGCGCCAGTTGGGGACGACATTAATTTATGTTCGGCAAACATTTTGCCTGCCATTTAGGCGACAAAGACAAAGTAGCCTCGCCTGCTGGCCAAGATTTCCCCGATTCTGTTTGTGTTCGAGCCGGAACGTGTCGGGATTATTAATTAGCCAACATCGCCGGTGGAAGCCTGCAAAACATCGGGCCAACATTCTCCAAAGTGGAGATGGGGATGCAAGCTGTTGATGATCTCAGATGTGGGAATGCATTTTGCGCTTGGGTTAGGTTAGGTCAGCGTTAAATGCAAAAAAAAAACACAATGTTTTATGGGAATTTTCGCTGTAAACAGAAAGTAATTTAAAACGATTTAAGAAAAAAAATTGTAATGGGTTTTTTTCGGAAAAAAAATTAAATTTATTTTTTAACACAAAATAAATAAATTAAAATATTAACCTCGAGGTCGTCGTTGGTTTTATAACACAACGGTTTTAGCATTTCATTTGCACTCAATGGGTATTGAACCTGTGACTTCTTAGGTCTAGCCATTTTCGGTAGGTCGTCAACCTACCTTATCAGCTAAGTTTAAGAATGTGAGCTGAAGATCAAACCTTATATATTTATTTAAATTTTATTTTATTAAGTCACCAAAATGTACACAAAAAAATAATTTAGAAGTCACTTTTTTGAACAAATAAAATTTTTTTTTGGAATTATTTTTTTTGTTATTAGTATTTTTATCTAAAAAGTTTATCATGTTTAGATGATTATCGAATAAAAAAAAAACTAAGAAAATATCCCGAAGCGAACACACAAATTCCAAAATATCTACGTATATTTTTAAGCCCCAGAGAGTAATTAAATTGTAACTCTAGACTTTTGACCACCCAATGAGCAAAAGCGGCTAAAATCAACGGCTAATTGGCTGCGATTTTCGTGCCCATTAAGCGTTAACTGTCAGCCACCAGATGGATGGATTATCATATACGAAAACGAAAACCGACAACAAATTGCACCAAATAACAAAGCCAAAAATCGCCTGTGAGCGAGGTTTTATTAGCCGCACTCGAAGCGTGAAAACGTGATAAAATTTCGGTTTCAACTATCTGGCCATAACTAAATCGCAGATCGCAATTTGCGAATTGCGCGCGCAGTTTGGAAATCAGTCAAGTCACTTGGTTTGCCTACTGGCTTTTTGAGCTTTTCTACACACATATATTTTCTCTTTTTTTTTGTGATTTTATTCTCAGGCCCGTTCAATTACAAGCGACATGAACATAAATAAAATTTTATTAAGTGCTAATTTCTGTTTTAGGCTCGAAATGGGCAAACATTGGTTCGTTACTGATTCCACAGGGGCGATAAGTCAATTTGCTTGGCAGACAGATGGATAAGAGACAGGACCAGATTGGCGCCTTAGATATCAACGATATTTTAAAAAAAATGTTTATGGGTGGGTCAGCATCAGAATAAGGGGATAAATGTACGAGTATTTGGCCAAAAAGGGGTTGACTTTGAGGCAAAATAAAGAAAGGAAACGTGGAGAAAATAAATAAAAAAAGGAACTCTTATCCTAAAATTATCAAGATGTTGAAAAAATGTAAATAATTTTTTATGGGTGGGTTTATGGGTGGGTCAACATCAGAATAAGGGGATAAATGTACAATTATTTGGCCAAAAAGGGTTTGACATTGAGGCAAAATAAAGAAAGAAAACGTGGAGAAAATAAGAAAAATAGGAACTCTTATCCTAAAATTATGAAGATGTTATAAAAATGTAAATAATTTTTTTGTTACTTTTTACTACCTATAATCTAAAAAAAACCAATAAAATCAAAATAAAAAATATTACAATTTTAATTTTTTTATAATTATGGAGTTTGTAAAATAATTTGAAACGTAAAAAAACTGAAAGAATAAACAATTTTTCTTTACTGGCGATTTTTTTCTATATTTCAGAAAAAGTACTTATATTTAAAAAATTTGGATTTATTTGAAGAAATTTTTTCCTACCAGTAGGAAAATTTTTTTATTTTAAGAAAAAAATGGCCAGTAAAGCAAATTTCTAAAATTCAGGGCGAATAATTTTTTGAGTGTATGTTAATTATTTTTTATTTATTAGTGTTATTTAATTATGTGTTAAAATTTTCAATGACAAACGGGACTATAAGCTAAACAATATGAAGTTAAGCTTCCTTTAATTTGACTACTTTCCAAATTTATACAAAGCCACAATGGCAACTCCCAGAAGCATTACCACAAATCCCAAGCTGCCGAAGAGAGCTAGTGACTTGGAGACTTCTTTGACGCCCGAGATTCCATTATCCATATCGCTTTCTTTTGGAGATATATCCTCCTCACCCGGCATTATCACCCGGAAGGTTAGATGCGATAGTTCCGAAACTTCTGTACTATTTCCATGTGAAACGTTCCGTCGTCTCCGTTGGCCCACGGATGGCAAACAATCCTGGGCGGTCACCTGGCAATCCTCGCGTTCCAAGCAGCCAGTGATTCGCATGGATATCACCAAAACCTCCCCAGATCGCATGCCAGGAAACATGACCGCCTTGAAGTGAAGCCTCTGACCGAGAGGAGGTTCCAGTATGGGGGCATGGGCACAGATTGCCTGCATGGCGGGATTTAGACAGCCCCGCGCACTGACCAACTGAACCGTGTTGAGTACTTCTCCTCCGCTTGCAATCCTCTGCAATTGCACATCACTCAGCTTGGTGTAGTTCCAGCCTAAGAAATTTCAAGATTGATTTCTTATATTCCTTTTCTATTGAAACATTGATCTCATACATACCATCTCCGGCCAAAACGTGGGCTCTAAGGAGTAGTTCCTCCCCCAACTGGACTGCCCCATTGCTCTCCAAATGGCGGGTATATCCAGTGCTTCCTTTTCTCAACAGTTCCACGTGCGTTCGAAAGGCATTTTGATTCCCACCATGGGCGTAGCTGCCCCCATTGCGAGCTTGCCTGAAAAAAAGGAAAAAATCTTTTAATAAATTACCGAATCTTTAAAAATAATATACCATCCTACACATCATTGGCCACGCCCATTTTTAAGGCATGCGTCTTGACTGCCACTCTCTCCTGAGTTTTGCAATGCAGGGTTAAGATCGAATCGCCACTGGTTCTTAGCCCCCTGATGGCGGGAAAACGTAAGCGTAGACAAAGGTCCTGGCCACAGGCTCTCACGCCACATCTCTCGAAATCCTCGCCAGAAATATCCAAGAGCAGAAAACTTCGCGAGAGTTTCATTTCGCAGCGCTTATCCAGTTGATCGTCATTATCCTGATCCACAGCGGGTGCTGCTCCCAGGAAGCTGTCCAACTTGAGAACAGCTCGAAAATAACCCGCCGAAAGGCAACGCATGTCCTTCAATCGGAGTCTCAGTTGATTTTGCTCCTGGTTTACTTCCCCAGGTGGCAGATAAACTGGAGCCGGTGTGGAGGGCTTTTGTGGGAATACGGGAACAGCCACAGGAGCATGGTAATCGTAGCCAGGCGAATGTATAGTCTCAATATCCTCGCCAGGATCTTGTACAATGATGGGTCTTGAAGTAGTGGTAGTTGTGGGCGCGGAGGTACTTAAAATGCTGCCTCCAGGCGGTTGGGGATAGTAGTAAGCTGGATAAGTCTCCTCACTATTAAAACAGATGAATAGTTAATATATTGGATATAAATTTAGATTTCTTAAATATATTACAAGTTTTAATTAGTATAATGTTAGGAATAACACAGTTTTTTTTTAAACTGTAGTAAACTAATTGGAACCTATATTAAGAGGGTAGGTGAAAGATCTACCCCACTCGGGTGAAAACTGAAAGGAATTTTGGTATTCAAAAAGTATGAAACAAATAAATTGTTTTCATATCCCATACCCCACAACAAAATCGTAGATCCATACATATTAGTAAACCTAAACACACTTTTTCAAGAAGTTATGGTCCTGGTCTTAAAGTAATCCTTTTTTTAAGGGCTTAAGCACCCGTAGTTAAAACCCACCTTGGTTTAGGACTTTCATAGCTCGGTCGCTCTTCCACAGCCGGCGGTAGATAATGCTGACTTAGAGGTATAAAGCTGCCATGTCCAGCTCCTTGAAACTTGACACTGCGATTCTCGATGATCTCCGGCAGACTAAACTCGGTGGTGGCCACGGGAGCCACTGGGGCAGGAGTTACGGGGGCTGCAGGCGGAGGTCCATATAAATTCGGAGGAGATAGTCCCACTTGAAAGGGCACCTGGCCATGCAGATAGTTTCCATATTGTTCCAAAGGGGAGGCAAAAAAGTGCGACACATCCGCATGGGTTTTTTGGATGGTTAACAATCCCAAAAGGGCTACGATCCGCTTGGTTGACATTTTGACCAATAACTGACTGATTGGACTGGAAGTGATAGTGTTTTTATAAGCTCCCGAGTGGTATCGGCTTGGGCGTGACTCCTATGACCTGGATTAATTTGAAACCAAATTATTCTGGGAGCTCGCACTTTCCCAGCTATCACTTTTAATGGTCGAGTCCCCGAAAACCGAAGTGACACACGACTTTGCTGTTCCAACTGACTTTCCTTGATCACGAAATGCGTTGAGTGGGTCAGGTTATGTAAAGCTAATTGCGAAGTGCTCTCCGGGGAATAGGTGACGGTGACCAGTAACTCATTGATCCAAACTCGGTTCCATCTTCGATTCACTTGCCGCGCCAGCTTAGATTGTCCCACAAATCATTTGCCATTTGACATCTCGCTTGTGGACAACTAATGACAACAGCTGCGACACAGCAGCATTTTGGCCATATTGCGGATTTCTGATCGCTGTTAGCCAGAAGCCAATCAAACCTAACGAGCCGACAATCTGTCCGTTAATGTGACCATTTTGGGCAGGCTCAAGCAAACAGTCATCGCGGAGCGTCATAATGGAAACTAAACAGAGAAAAACATGGATCTTGTTTAAATATATTTATATCAGACATTAAACAAATTTGTATATATTTTTTGGTTTAGTAAAAATCTTTTCATTACTTTTCGAGATTTAAATCAAATCCTTACTTTTCGATATTTAATTAAGATTATCTTAATTTTTTATGACCAAAAATAATAGGAATTCTTATCACTTATCAAATATATATTAATTTTCTTCTGTGCACCTACGATCTGAAAGATCTTATGCACGTGGGAAGAGTTCTCTTTACCTGGTAATCTGATTTCAGAGTTCATTCACATGTTTTTGGGCTACATTTATGGTGTTTCAATCAGCTAAACATGACATTTATGTATTGAGCCAATTATTTTTGATGTAACTGGTTTTTCTTGCAGCTGGTTATGATTCCCAGCGGAAGATTTGCCAAATTGAATGCAATTAATTGAATTAACAAGGCACTCTATTCACTCTATAACTGGATCTTCGACTAGCTTTAAGTTGATTTATGAGTTAAGACTTGCCGCCACCTCTTGCCATACTTATAAGCGATTTCCCTTAGGATTTCGAACGATCTCGCCTGCGGAACATGCCCGGCACCTCGTATCCCACGAATAATGATAATTTCAGCAACGGATTTCCGATGGCCACCACACAAAGTGAGCGACTGTTGCAGGCCCAGAATCGAAGAAAATTTAGTTTTCCTGCCACACTCCATTCCGCCTCCCTGCTGGAAGTGGGAGGTGGCCCCAAGGAGACCACTCGGCGGAGGTTGAGCAATGTCAGCGATGCGGTGACCAGGAAACTCTCCTATACGATTGGTTGGAAGGCGGCCCAGATTCCAGCGCAGGACATCATCACACAGGTGGGTTTGAAATGTAAGGTGGAATATTGATATAATCGAAATATTTCCACTCAAGGGTCGATGCCTCTGTGGCCACTACATCAAGCGACGACTGAGAAGATCCGGATTGTTCAATAAAAAGCTAGGACTGCAGCGCATACGTAGCATTATGGGCTCCACCTCCATGGGCATTGTAAGAGATGTTTTTCCAGCTGTTCAAGTGGTAAGATAGTGAAAAGATAGGGAAAATTTAATAAAAATTATAAATATTTCATATTAGTTGGGCGACGAACTTGAGCGCATGCATCCGCGGGTTTACAACGGAGTAGCCCGTCAGATTTGCCGCAATCCTGGCGGTGAGTTCCACACTCCAGATGCTGTGAGTTTGCTTCTCGGAGCCGTGGGTCGTGAGCTCTTCCGGGTGGAGATTACCTGGAGCAAGGTGATCTCGTTGTTTGCCATTGCCGGCGGGCTATCTGTTGATTGTGTGCGCCAAGGACATCCGGAATACCTGCCCAAGTTAATGGAGAGCGTTTCGGAGGTGATTGAAGATGAGCTGGTTCCATGGATCAATGAGAATGGCGGCTGGGTAGAGTTTTCAAATTATTTCCTTTTAAGCAAATTATTAATTTAGTTTTCCTTTTTAGAGCGGCATTAACACTCATGTTTTACCCACTACCAATAGCCTGAATCTGAATCCTTTGGAATGGACCACATTGGTTATAGGCGTAGTTTTCGGGTTAATTTTAGTTTTTATGGTTTTGAGGTTTATAATTAACATGATTATACCGAAAATATACCAACGATTTACGAACTGAATTTATGTCTTTTAAGGATAGAATTCAAATCCTTTTTCCATTGATAAAAAGGAATTGTTTGATAGCCTTAACATATTTGAATAAAATGTCACAAGTCGACGGTAAGCTTTTAGCTTTACTTTTGTTACTGTTTGAACAGCTTTTCAGACTTATTTGTTTAATTAGAAGAGCTTTAAATAAAAGAAAGTAAACATAAGATACGAAATTGATAATGAAACCAAAGAAACTTCTTTTACAGACAAATATAAAAAGGCAGGTACAAGTTTGTAAAATCCTAGTTACATCAACCATCCTTGTATCTCTGACTCAGTTTTGATCTGTCAAGGTTGTAAATTTCACCTCAAACAGTTGCACAATCCCTCTCAACTGATAAGACTGTACAATCTTCACATAGAATAGGTCTTCGGCTTGTTTTATTACAAAATTTGAGAGGAAAATCTTCCACGGACTTATGTAAGAATTCAAATAAATGCAACAGTTATCAATTCAACGGTACATAATCGTATCTTTATACTACAACACGTGACAATCTCGCCTTACAACTTTCCGGTTAGTTCGGGCACAGCCTTGAAAAGATCAGCCACGATGCCAATATCGGCGACCTGGAAGATGGGAGCCTCGGGATCCTTGTTAATGGCCACAATCGTCTTGGAGTCCTTCATGCCAGCCAAGTGCTGGATGGCGCCGGAGATGCCCACGGCGATGTACAGCTCGGGAGCCACAATCTTACCGGTCTGACCGATCTGCAGATCATTGGGCACAAAACCAGCATCCACGGCAGCACGAGAGGCACCAACGGCAGCTCCAAACTTATCAGCCAGATCGTACAGCAGCTTGAAGTTATCTCCGGACTTCAGGCCCCTTCCACCGGAAACGATAACCTTGGCTCCGGCCAGCTCGGGGCGATCGGATTTGGTCAGCTCCTGGGAAACGAATTCCGAGAGGCTAGTGGCGTAGTCTCCAGCTGGGGCCTGCTCGACAGCTCCACTTCCACCGCTGGTGGCTGCCGGCGGGAAGTTGGTACTCCTCACAGTGATCACCTTCACGGCATCCTTGGATTTCAGGGTGAGGATGGCATTTCCGGCGTAGATGGTGCGCACAAAGGTGTCCTCAGACTTGACATCAATGATCTCCGAAATGGGCGACACATCTAGTTTGGCAGCCACGCGGGGCAGCACATTCTTGCCAAAAGCCGAAGCTCCAGCGAGAATGTGGGTGAACTTGAACTGAGATTGGGCGGCCAGAACCAAGGGAGTCAGCGACTCGGCGGTGAAACCCTTGAAGGCGGCGTTCTCGGCCACCAGAACTTTGGTCACGCCTTCTACTTTGGAAAGAGCCTCGGATGCCTGGAAGGAAGGAGAGTGGTTATGTAAGGTATGTAAGGTTTACTATTAAAAGTCAGTGTGATCAGGGTGGTTCAATGGTTTCTTTTTCAATGTCTTATACTTCCTAACAAAATATCAATAAAATTAGCGCAAGACTAAATGCAACTTTAGCAACTCAAAAGCCATCTTTTAACTTTCCTAAGTACATTACAAAATCTAAATAAAGGGGCTACAAAAATGTTTCCAAATTTTTCTTTCTACTAGAATATAGTAGTTTTGAAAAAATCGACTATTTTTTTTTAGAGATTTTCTTGCAGTTTCTTGTATGCCAATATTTAAAAAAACACTGGTATTTATATAACTTTTTGCCGGCATACATATAAATGTTTTCCGTTTGAGCAGATAAAATTTGGGGTCCTGTTCAGAAAGTTAAAGTGCCGAAGCAGATATGAATCCCATAGATCTCTATTGGTTTTTCCGACATCCCGCCATATGGAACCACCCTAATGTGAGACTTTTTGGGACTTACAGGTCCGCATTTTGTGCCTGCCACCAGAACTGTGACGTCACCACCGATCTTCTTGGCCGCGGATATGGTATTCAGGGTGATCGGATTAAGGGCCTCATTGTTGTGCTCGGCCACCACCAGAGTGCTCTTGCATCGCTGCAGCTGCAAATGGAAAAGGTAATAAATTGTTATTTAATTTCAAGACATCAGCGCCTGCGCCTTTTTATCTTCATAACTATTTTACAACTTACGAGGCTGCTGCGCATCAGATTACGCGTGTTGCTGGCGAACATTTTGGCTACTAGATGGAGCTGTCCACGGAATGCAATAATATTGATGTTGATTGATTAATTAAAGCCTATTAATGTTTAATTAAAACTCAAAACTCTTACCTTGGCTACAAAATCACAGAAAAGTCCAAAGGTTTCCTGCAGTGTTGCCAGATGAAAAAATCTCAAGCAGTCGATATTTCTCCCTAAAAAATCCAGTTTTCCCCCTAAATTCAAATAATCAGTTATTTTCGAACATGTACAATAAAATAAGAAATATCTCAATATGACGTTGTAGAAATGTTAAGATTGGGAAAATCTGTGTACTCGAAAGGAAAGTTGTGTGTAGTATATTTTTTTGATATTTTTGAAACGTTCTAGAATTACATATTTTAGTGTTTTCCCAATCATTTGGGTAATAAAATTTCCGAAAAAACCACTAAGCTTTCCCCCTAAAAATTTCTCCCCTAAATTTCCTTAAATCTAGAGGGAAAATATAAAAATATCCATATACCAATAATTATTGAATACAAATAAATATTTATCGGCTTTACAAAATAAACTTTGAACACCGGAGTTTGGTTTTTGTCTTCGCTATTTTGGTCCAGTTAATATTGAGTTAAAGCTCCACTGCAAATTTAACAAAATTTAAAACAAATTTAAATTACCTGATGTTAAGGCGTTTGTTGTTTTTTGGTACCTTTCGTCACACACACAACAGCTGTTAGTTAACAGACGGTGGCTGTTATCTATTGACACTTTTAACAGAAGGAACTGAAGAGAAAAGTGTGACTTTTAAAATAATATTGAATATCCAATAACTTTGGTTACGAAAATGCCCCCCGCTCGTTAAGCTAAATATTGAATAGTTTACGGGGTCGGAAATTTCGACTTCACTGCGTTACAAAAAATATTGGTACGTGTAAAGCACCCCACACAACAACCGAATAGTAAATCCGCCACTGAGACAGATCGAGCCTGGTCCTTGACTTCAATCGCATATGAATGAATGAAAATGGATGATCTTTTGGGTCATCAAAATCTTATCTTGTAACGACGAGGAAATGGAATTACCCACAGTCGTTCGAAAGTAAAAATCACCATGAAGAACCCAAAAATGTACATACATATGTACGTCAATCTATACTAAATATTCTTTATCTCAAAAACGGTTGCTCTATCTAGGATTTCTGTTTTTTGTTGTTGCAAACCTATAGAAAAGTTTGTGTATAAAAATTCAAGGCGCGTCTCTGTTTAAGCTCAGTTTAACTTCGGTGCCAACGATCGCGCTTTTAACATCATGAAGCTCGGTATTTTAGGAATACTCCTGACGATTTCGTTTTTGGAGCGACTATCTCCTGGAGACGCTGTCAATTTGACGCAGGAAAATTTGGAAACAAAGTGTGAAGGATATTGCTTTACGGTCCTTAAGCCATTCCTCGACAATGTTGTGCAACTAAAATCAAATGATGAAGCCAAAAATCAATTAAATGATCAAGTGGCTGGAGGTAATATTAAAGACTTGCAGAGTCAATTGGCGATTGCTGAAAATCAAATTAAATCCAAAGAGACAATTAGCGAATTGCAAAGCCAGTTGGCAAACGCTGAGTGCCAAATCAAAATTAAAGATCTTATAATTGTGAAAGATAAGGAAATAAACGAAAAAACTGAACAAATGATATGCAAAGATAAGGAAATTGTAAATCAAAATGAGAAAATAAAATATTATAATGAACAAATTAACAATATGACAGAAATTATTAAAAACTTAAAAGCTCAGTTAACAAATGCTGAGGCTCTAATCAAAACCAAAGAAGACGCAATAAACCTAAAAGATAAGGAAATAAATGATAAGTCTATACACCTTAAACACAACGAAGATCAACTTAAGAAGACAGGCGAAGAACTAATCATAAAAAGTAACGCTGTTAAGGACCTGAGTGCACAGATCTTAACCAAGGATATCCAGCTCAATAAGCTCAAAAATCAGATTAAATCAGTTTCTGCAGAACTTTTAAATGGAACGAATGAATGTCCCAGAAGCGGTCCAAGTGGCATTTACGTCTTAAAAGTTCCCGGAAATGTTATAATGGAAGTTCCTTGCAATTCTACTGGTTGGATTGTTGTTCTAAGGCGGCAGGACGGATCGGTAAACTTTAAACGCAGTTGGAAGGAATATAAGGATGGCTTTGGTAATTTAACAGGCGAATTTTTTATTGGCCTGGAGAAACTACACCATTTGACTAAAAGCCAACCCCACGAACTCTACATCAAGATTGTGGATGTACATGGAGAAGTTGGGTATGCACGCTACGATAACTTCAAAGTTAGCAACGAGGAAAGTTTATATAGACTTGATTCGGTTGGGACATACTCTGGTAACGCCGGAGATTCCCTAACCTACAGTCAGAACAAAAATTTTACCACAATTGATCGAGATAATGACGGTAGATCTTCGGAAAATTGTGCTCAAATTCGGTCTGGCGGTGGTTGGTGGCACGACAATTGTAGTTACGGGTGAGTATAAAAAAAAACTGTTTAATGCCTACCTAAAAATGTTAATTACAGCCCTCTCACTGGAAAATTTTATAAGGATGGAATTTCACCACGCGAATCAGGAATAAACTGGTATCACTATCGCAACAACTCTACGATCTCATTTATCTATGTTGAAATGATGATTAGGCCAAAATTATTATAATTTAAAGATGTAAATGTATCTGAATCCATATTAAGAAAAAAAAAATTTTTTTTTTAAACTTAATTTTGAATCAAAGAACAATTATTTACAAAAGTAGATATGTGTGTACCTTAATAATTTTCAATATAAATGTACTTTCTTTCCGATTAAAAATTTTTTAATAGATATTTTCCGCAAATTGTAAATTGTACCTTTGGAGACGGTATTTAATTTCGGTCAGAAGTTGGTAACGCAATGAAGAAGTAGTAGCGACTGACTGTGGGAAGGCTATGGAATGGAGATTGGTGGATAGACTAGTCCATATATTATTATTTACGCATGTTATTTTAATTAATAGTCAAATTTGAAAAACATTTTTTTTCTTTGCGATAAATACATTTTACTCGACATAAAATCGGTTAGACATAAAAAAAGGGCTCCTTTATCCTTGTCAACAAACTATAAAATAATCCGAAAATTTTGAAATTTAATACAGCGGTATTTACTCTTGACTACAACAAGTATAAAAGGTTAAATAAACAAATAAAAATAAAATAATTGTGCATTAAACACAGACAGATATTTGTATTTTTTTTATTTATTTTGTAAGGGTAAGTCAATGTAACTTATCCGCTATGTCACAAAATCGGTACAAATTTTTTCAATTAATTTTCAACAGTCTTTGTAAGTTTCATAGAGTTGCGAAAGTTTGACTATTATCACATTCTGGGTATTCCCTAAACTGTTGAATTGTTGAAAATTCAACAGAAAATTTCAGCAATTAAGGGAACGACCCAAAATGATTCTTGTTGAATTTTCCAACAGCTGTTATTTGTTGAAAAGTTTCACGGAACTTAAAATATGTAAAATTCGATTTTTATTGTTTGTAACTGTCTAAAATTGTTACCACGGTAAGAAAAACTACTAATAGACTTTATAATTTGATTTTAAAGTAAATAATGCGATCTGATAATACTAAAATGTAACAGAGTTGCCATGACTTTTAGTAAAATCAGGTGACAACTCTGGTTTTCAACGATTCAACAAAATTTTCAACAGCCACGAGGCTGTTGAATTGCTGAAATTTCTGAAAGTTGACTTTGTATGGAACAGCTGATTAACAGCTGACCAAAATTCAACAATTCAGCAATTTAACAGTTTAGGGAATACCCTGATTATATCTTAACTTCTTTTTAAAAATAACGGTGACAAGTCACGGTTTCCCTAGTAGTGTCATCTCTACAGCATATGATACCTTCGGGACATCTGGCAACTCTCGAAACAAGCATTTTTTTATTACAACACATTTTAGACAATTTTTTAAAGAAATTCTTACATTTCCGTTTCTAAGTGAGGTAATATCTTTTGGAAAACAGACTGTAAAATGGCCAAAGCCATACCAGATCGGTGAGTATAGTTCGGATACAAGACGATAGATATACCAATAAAACCCCATTCTTTTCCGGTTTGTTTATGTTTTGTTTCGGCAATTACAGATGGTTGAATTACAAACCGATCGGGGAGCGTGTTCCGGGTACTCGCTTTATAGCATTCAAGGTGCCGCTGCATCAGGTGAGCTTATAATGTCCCCCAACCATCCAAAACAAATATCAGATCGGAGATGGGAGATGGGAGATCCAAGAAACCGGTTGACAGGAGGGCCAATTGATGGATGTTGAAACCGCAGGACCACCGACTTTGCGTGGCCCTCTAAAAGTATAAATAACAACGGACGACGACGAAATTTGTGCATTGTAATTATGCATAAAAGTGGCAACTGGAACATGGACCCCACATGAATATTAAATTAAATTGTTTTTGCTTAATTAAATAACGCCACGGATCCTCGGCCTTTATTAATTGCCTGCCCTCTGGGCACTTTGCATAAATTGAGCAATTTTCAGCCGCCCATTGTAATGCGCCTTGTGTATTTGCTCTGTTCCCCTTCTTTTTGTGCAGCATGTCAACGCCAGAGTGGAGGAGAATCTCCGCCTGGCGCCCGAATCCCTGCTGGAATCTGTCCCCGATCTGGGCCTCATAATCGATCTGACCAACACGAACCGATACTACCATCCAAGTGCCCTGACCAGCCACGATGTGCGTCACCAGAAGCTGATGATCCCCGGGAAACAGACGCCGCCACGACAGCTCGCCGAAAAGTAATTATAACTATATGTACCTAACCATAGGAACTACAGAAATATTTTATTTGGAAATATCAAAATGCGGCTACGATAGCAATGCGATTTGAAAATATCAAAATTTATGTAAGGATGTTTATCTTAAATCTGTTAAAAAGAAATTCTATCTTAGTTAAAACTTTTAAAACATTTGAACTTTGATATATTTTCAATTAATTGTTTCATTAAACATCTAAGTTTCGAAATGCATATTATTAGATTTATATATTTTACAAAATTGTACACTTGTCAAAACTGCCTCTAATAATAATTTATATGTATATTTATTATTTTCCATGTTAATAATTCAAAAAGTTTGAGTATTAGAGGTTATTTTCTTGCATATTTTGTTAGAAGCAATTTAAGGTGTTACTTAAAAGGAAGAACTACATACTTTAAGCTCACATCGCTAATAGCGAATTTTGCTTTAGATCAGTAAGATTATTATACATATTTCAACTGATCAATATCCCTATCATATCATTACAGATTTTGCGGTTTTGTGGCCGACTTCCTTGAGAGCAATGCGGATAATGGTGAGTGCTGACAAATCATCCCACACATCTTGATCTTTGGGCCATGCTGCCGTGGGAAACGCTTTCCCGTCAACAATGCAGATTCAGATGCATATCTGTTCGCGCACAATTAGAGCCGCAAAATATGCAAACAAATCGTATCAAAGGGGGCACCCGCAATTACCACGTATCCTAATCCCTGGCTGCACTGCCTCCAGAGATTCCTATCAGCCGGCAAGCGCACAGCAAACATGGCTCAAAGCGGTGAAATGTGCGCGCAGCCAAGTGCCAGGCAAGAGAAATACTCTATTTAACCCTTTAACAGCCAACTGGCGCACAGATGTGGGCGCGCACACACTTAATCAGTCAGTCAGCCAGTCAGTTTTTTTGGCCTTTGAGGAGAGCCCGAGGTTGAGGCTGTCTGCCAGTCGGGAGCCGGGCAAACAAATCACTTACTGAGCACGGAGCTTAGTCATGCGCGAGTGGGGAAAAGGCATTTCCAATTATGCACAAAGGCATGCGAAGCCATCCGCAGGCCGCTTTTCTTTTAAATTTTCCAAATTGAAAGACGCTTACATGCAGACAGTACAAAAAAAAAGCGAAAAATTAAAGGTTCTGTTAATCTTCGACTTTCATAAAAATTGAAAGGTTATATTTAAATCTATTTTGGAAGCTGGCAATTTAAAACACATACCTTAAAATTGAATTACAGTACAGAAAACCCTACAATCTTAAAAAACTAACTTTTGAAATCTATTTTACTAGTCTTGGTCTTTTGCTTAAAATTATAAGTCGTATAACGTTAATATTATTTCTTTAGATAGGCATATAAAGGAACATATTTAGGGTATCCCAACTTCAATCTGTTACTCGATTTTGGAAAAAAGTGGGCGCTGGTGCGTCTAATGCATCACAGACCCTTTCATCTGGCGCTAATGTATGTGCGAACAGATTTGGCTTACAATATGCAAAAATGACGGCAAGAATGCAAGATGCAAGATTCTGATGCCGTCTTAGGGCTTAATTAAAACAAGATCTGGCGCCGCGGAAAGTCGCGTAGAGCAAACAATAAATAAATACACGAAGGCTGCCAACATATTTACAACGAAACAAATCAGGAAAATAAGTCAAATCCGAGGTGGTCGCAACTTGTCAACGGCCAATGAGGCAGTAGAGGCTCGAAAACAAGGCACAGCCGTTGACTTAGCACAGTGGTAACTAAAAGATTTTAAAGTCATTCTAATTTGCATATTACATATTGCATTTATAACTAGACATGGGATTTTAGGTGAACTCGTTTTTTTTTAAATTAAATACAATTAATTGGTTAAACATTTGTTACAAAAAACCAAAATTAGGTTGTGCTTAAAACTAATTTTGATTTTATGAAAAAAATATATTATACAATCCAATGTGGTTTCAAAAATGGGATTTAAAAAAATAAACGAAACTTAAAATCCCATGTTAGCTATAACATTTCACACCAATTTAAAAATATTTAAATAAAAAACTTTTTTATAATAAAGTTGTGCCAAAACTGGGGATAAATTAAATTTATAGGTATTGAAGACTTTAATTCTCATCATTTGAAATTTAAATAATTTCACAATTACATTGTTCTTTAATAATAGCTTTCCAAAAAGTGTTTTTCCATTTGAAAGGATGTCTGAATTTATTTGGCGACCAAAGTTGACATTATTTTTAGTTTCCTAGCCATATAATTCTACCAAATTATATTAAACTAAACCCACTGTTCCTGGCATATCGACAAGGATGCGCCGCGCGTTCTCGTAATTTAATTTCGTTATTCGTTTTGCCTGTAAGTTGGCTTAAATGCAAGCCAAACATGACGTACTGACTGACTGGCAGCTTCGCCCGCTGCCAATGACCAGGGAATCCAGCAACCAGGCCAAAGCCAGGCCAAAACCCGAAGCACCCGCATAGTGCACAAAGGCAGGCCACCGCGACCTGGTGGGTTGTCCATGCCTTCCCCCTGGAAGCCCCTCGCGAATCCCTCCTGCTGACATGTTTTTGTGAAATTTATAGCCAATGTTATTATTGGCAGAGCGCGCTGTTTTCTAGATTTAGCTCAGGTCGCTTCTGCTTTTATGCCAAATTGCCAGGCCGGTTTTTTTTTGTGTTGCGGTCTCGCCGCGTGGGTGTTACCAAATGGGCGTGGAGCGGGATTTGGAGGGTTTGGGGCTGGGAAGAGGGACATTCCTGTGGCCGTGTTTGCAATGAAATTTGTAGCAATTTGCAGCAACATGCGGCATAGCAAAAAGGCTGTGGCACCGCTGTTAAACAGGGAAGAAATATCACCAAAATTGGTTAGAAACCTGTACATTTTTCATGCCTCGAAGTATTGAGTAATGTAATTTAAGTATTAGGATGATATTGAAATGAACAAAATTCTATTAAAATTTCAAATTCATATTCCTTTTCCCCTTTGTATAAACAGACAAACTAATTGGAGTCCACTGCACGCACGGAGTAAATCGAACTGGATACCTGATCTGCTACTTTATGATCTCCGTAATGAAGAAGTCCCCCGAGGAGGCGATAAAGAGTGCGTAGGATCCTGGAGTTGATCTTGATCCTACAAATACAGTCTAATCATTCATACCCTATATATGATCCGCAGTCTTTTCTGCTGCCCGAGGACATGAAATCGAGCGACATAATTACTTGAGCTCCTTGAAGACACTTCCGAATCGACGTGCGAGTAGGGAACGCTCTGCATCAAAAGAATCAAGTGAAGGGGTAACGGAAGATTACAAGGACTATGCGTCTAACAGTAGGCACCACTCCACTAAGAAATATGAAGATTACCGTCAGCAAGATAGGCATTACCAAAGAGGTGGAGGCTATTATCAAAAATCTAGCTACAGTACGTATACCAACAGTTTAATTTAATATTTTTACATTTGATTCCATTTTTATTAAAGTAAAAGTTAATTAATTGAAATTTAAAATTTTCCGATATTGTTAGGAATTTTTTTTATTTGTTTATGTTTAGATTCATTTATAACAATTTTTTTTTAATAAATCCAAATTAAGGACTAGCCCTAGCGCAATACAAATGCTCGATATGCTTGAATTTCAGAAGACCAGAACGACGGATATACCTACAAAAGTAAATGGAGGAGAGAAAGTTCGAGATATAAGCCGACGGAGCACTACCATTCAAGAGATAATCGCTGGAACCATCAGAATCATCAGAGGTTCTATAAAAACAGCAGAGATCGCAGCATAGATTATCGGAATTCGGGTAGAACATATCCTAGAGAGGACAATAATCATGAGGATGGCTGGACATATTCCCGCAACTATCGACAGGATCGAGAATACCGCCAAGACCGGTTTCAAAGCAACAGATCAGGAGGCGGCTATCAGCAAAAAACGAGAGGCTATCAACACAACCATTATCAAAATTATCAACGGGACGATTCGAGAAGACACAGCAGCAGACGCAGCTACAACGATGAGGAGTAGTTTCTTAGTTCCATTTAAGAATTTTACTTTGAAGAAAATCCCTGAACTAGATTGTAATAAATTTCCAATGGCACCTTGGGCAAATTGTAAATTATTGCTAATTAACTGCAACACCAAGTACAACAATTAAAATTCATTTGCAAAACGATCAAGTTAAAACCACATAATGGTAGTTAACAAGCAGTCGGCTCAGATCGTGTGAAGATACAATAAAAGTCGGCAAAAATTTGCATCTCGATAAGCGAGGAGAGCGCGTGAAATTCCAGGAAATTAGTGATCATCATGGCAAGCGGTGCCGGCGGGCATGCTCCTGTATCAAAACAAATGTCAGGATTGCCTGGCAAATGCACAATGGGTGTTTTCAATATGAACACGTTCTTTAAAAAAAACTAACAAAATAAGAAATATAAACAAGAGAGAATGCTATAGTCGGGTGCCCCGACTATCAGATACCCGTTACTAAAGGGAGATGGATATATAAAACTTGGATAGGGCATAAGGTTTTAACGAATGTTCCGATTTGAAAAATTTCTGCTACATTTCGATAGGTATTGATAAACACAATAAAACTTCATTTTTACTTTTCCAAAACTTTAAATTTGTTCGCGCCAGACACAGACAACACACACACATAAAATCGTTTAAGGCGATTGTGAGCGTTAGAGGGGGCGTGGCGCTCGTCTAAAATAAACTTGCGCTGCACAGGAAACCCAAGAATTTGTGTTGTTAATCCCAAATTTCTAGCTTTTATAGTTTCCGAGATCTCAGCGTTCATACGGACAGACAGACGGACAGACGGACATGGCTAGATCGACTCGGCTAGTGATCCTGATCAAGAATATATATACTTTATAGGGCCGGAAATGCTTTCTTCTAGCTGTTACATACTTTTGCACGAATACAATATACCCTTTTACTCTACAAGTAACGGGTATAAAAACAAGATTAAAATTTTGAATTGAACCTATTACGGTAGCACATTGACACATTTGTAGATGGTAAAATCAACACAAATATTAGGAAACTATTTAAGTCTAAGTACGGTAAGTAAGTTTCATTCGAGTAATAAAAATATTGAAATGTTTAACTTAAATTAAAATTGTACCTAATTTCTGAATACATCTATTTCATGTAGAACATTTTATGTATATTTATTATTCTCTCTTTTTTCAAAAATTCCCATGGTACTTTTTTTTTTGAAGTACCTGTCACGTTGACGGCTCCTGATCGTTTCATTATTTCGTCATGGTGGTCAAATGTCAACTTATTAGCATAAATGCTGCTGCTGTCGCCTCCGCCCATCGCCTCTTTTTGCCTTTTGGAAACCCTCGGGTTCCGATATCGGCGCTTTATCTTTGTGCAATCTTATCGCTGCCTCACGATCAACGATTGTCATTATGGCCCAGGGTCTGAGGCTCGGACAGCGACAAATCGTTGGCCATTACAATGGCATGGGTGACGGAACCAAGGGGGAGAAGGATCGGGATGTGGCTACGGAACCAGGGATCGAATCGATCGCTTGCGATCTGATCTGACTGCCCGATAAACGCCTGTTGTGTGGCATGTGGCGTAAAGTTGTTTGTTGCGCTTAATTGGACAGCGTTTCATTTCGCGGCTGTTCGGTTGCCTTCCTTGGTTGGTTTGCATCCTTTACTCACTCTGTATTTTTAGCAACTGACTGACCCACAGACACGGCCAAATGGCATCCAGCGAAAGTGCCATCAAAGGCTCCAGGGGATGTGTCCAAAGATCTTTATTTGATTACTGGCAGGAAGCTTTTTCCTGGAAATAAAAAGAGTTGATTGGGGGATAAAAAGAAACAGGATGATGAAGCTTTCGGGCGAGCAAATTAAAATAATTGTAGAAGGCATTTCATTTTGATACATTTACCAATTAATAATCCCTTAAGAGGTTGACATAAAGCAACTATCATATGATATTATGTTAATTTATATTGACTGAATTTAAATAAATAATTATAATGTATTATATCAAACATTTTAGTAATATGGTAGAAATGAAATTTAAATAATTATGATATGATACTCGACTTATTAACTCCTTTTAAACTTATTACCAAATTTTTCAAATATTATCTTAAATAATTTAAATGTTTATTTTTAAGTTTGCCCACCTTATATCAAAAAGATGCATCTAAAAGTCCCTTCTCACCAGTCCCTCTTTCAAGGTTTATGCCCCCTGATTATTATATGGGTCTTTTGGTCATGCCGACGACATGGACACACACCTCCGCCTCCTTTGTTGCCATAAATTGCTGAATCAACCAAAAATTGCCAATTGTCAGTTGCGTGTGCGGTTTATCTCTTTTTCTTTGTTGCACACAAATTTTTTCATATTTTTCTCGTTCGTTTTGTTTAGTTTATGACCGCGAAAGGAAAGACGACTGGAAAGTGTTGCCAATTTCCACCGACTGTGCCGGACTTGGGGCCATTTATCTTAGCATAACTTGGAGCGCGATAATTGCATTCCACGGACTTGGCCAAGATCGAGGAGCGAGGCCACTTTGAAGTTCGGCACGGACAATTAGGCATGGCCCATAAATTGCCATCTCATATGTGGCGATGCGGTGAAAAAAAGGAAGCGCGGCATTGATTTAAATAATAGTGTTTAACTTAGCAACCAACCCCTGAAAATGGAAGAGGCTTAAAAAGCCAGGCTACAATAACTTGGCCATTTCAATTAGCCGGGGAAATAAAAAACAATGGGTGGTGCAGAATCCAGCGAGTCAATCGGATATTGATATCAATGCCCGACCAGTCCAAGCTCTCAATTGTTGTCGAGGGCCTTTTGTCTGCTTCCCCGGTGATTTACGGTGTCGCCCTGTCTGGCTGATAAAAGAGTTGACGGATCAGGAGCAGACGCATTGAAATTGCCGTTCGGAAAAGTGTGGTAACAGGTGAAAGGAGGTGATACTGTGCTACCGGGATTAAAGTGAGTACCAGAAATGGCGAAAAAAGTAGAATACACAAAAAAAACGATATGAAACATAGATCGATTTTACATTATGTAATATCAATTTTAACTTGATATGCACCCTGTAAATTCGATATGCACGAAATGAGTTTAACGATATGCGTATTGCATAACCAGAAATTTACATGCGCATATCGATTTTACACGACATGCTTTTTTTGTGTGTACTGGAGGAAAAAAAAAACAGAAAAAAAGCATTAGGAAATATGTAATTATTTAGTAAACGGATTTCATGACCTAAATAAGAAACTCACAAATTAAATATAAAAAAAAATTTAACAAAATATTAATAAAACAAGTTTGACTTTTGCAGAAATGGCTAAAGATAGATTAGAAAGATTAGAAAGATTATCTCAAAAACAGTAAAAGAAAAATGGTATAACAAAATATCACATTCAGTTGGTCAAATTAATATATTTAATATATAAACCCAACGCTATTTGCGTTTGTTTAAAAAAAAATTTAAAATACAAAATAAACGACGTAAAGTCACGGAAAAAATAAATGCAAAGTAAAAGTTGGCTAAGCCGTGAATTGCCTTTACTTACCCTCAATTGAAAGGGGACTCCTGCAACACTTACCATTTATCGCCGTACGCAATCTTAATTAAAAGCCGCCCCCAGATGAAAACAAATGTTTACTTTAAAGCCGATACGGATCGGGCAATCACGAAATCGATTCAGTTCGATTTGATTCGCAGCGCGTTGAAAACACACGAATTGGGCAATTAAAGCGGCTGAAGGGCGAGACTTTATCGTTGATTTTTGCGATATGGATGCGAGGCACGCACATGACCCTCCCACTCATTAAGAGGAGTCCTACAAACCGGGATAAAAACTGGTTTAAAACTCCATTGTCTGAAAACTGTGCCACACAGAGCACACAATGACGTGAAATTTTACAAATAATTTTTATACAATTTTTCATTAAACTTTTTTACATTCCGCAATGTTTTATATTTAATCGAATTAATTTAATAAAAATAGAATTAAAATTTAAAATTCTGTTCAATACTCATAAATGATTTATTTTTTTTTTTTTTTGCTGCAGAACCTTGAAAAGGAGATGCCGCATATCAAGTCATAATTGATACCACATAATATCAAATTGATCATCGTTTAATATCAAGTGTTTTTTGGAATATAATAAAAAAATTATATTAATAATAATGATAATAAATAAATTTCATAAATTGATTGTAAAAAACGTAAGTTATACTTGTTTTTGGGTTTCTTTTCTTGCAGTGCACAGATAGCCCATCATTTGGATGAGCTGAAAATGGTGTCCCAAAACAGCCGACTTATCTTCAGCAGAAACTCCCACTGAGTGCATTCCAGGCCATCCATACTTATCCTTGGCTATTGCAACTCCTTTCCATTTTTTTTACTTGGCCATGGCGCCGTAGCATAAACTTTATTGTCGCCACATTGCTGCTGCATACTTAATGGCGCCGCAGCGACAAAACACACGAAAAATGTGCCAGGCATTAGTGTCAACGAACTTTAAAATGCCCTGCTCCGAAGAAAATCCACCCACTCAAGGAGGCGGGATTTTATCCACTCTTCTCCGGCCCGAAAATTCCATTTCCATTTTCGGCAATATTTGTGCAAGTCAGCTCCATTTTGGGACAAGTCACCCCTTACTTCTCTTCGCCCGATTCTTATTTTTCTGTTATCATTCGGACTGCATACAATGGGGGCTGGGCAAATTGCTTAGAGACTTGGCTGGCAAATGTTTTGGAAATATCTCAAGTGCTATTTATTTTGAAGGGGTCTCGGCCACAGGGTGGTTTTCCATTTCGTGGTTTTATGGGGTGCCTGTGGGTGGGTTTGGGTTTTTGGATACTGCCCGAAGCGGCGAGGAAAATTGCTCAGATAAGCATTGTCATAAAAATATGATCTTACAGCTTACCTGTTTTTCTATGGTGGAATGATTTTTCCAACTGAAAATCGTATTTTTCTTTTTCAAAATTTAATTGTTGATATAATATATTTCGGTGATCTTTATTTTCCCACAAGCTTGCGTACTATAATTTATAATCTAGAATTAACACAACATCTAGATATTAAAGCCACAATTAAAATAGAAAATACACAACAAATAATTCGGTTTATTAACATTTCAAAGTCCTCTTCCTTATGTTCCAGGTCAAAAGTTCGATACCAAAGCTTATTAAAGCCAAGGAATAGCCCAGAGCCAAAGAAATAGTGGGCATTATAAAATAATTCAGACCCAATGGCCTCGCCTCCAAGTGCTCTGTGATGGGAACGTTTAGATATCCCTGAAAAACAGCTTCCCGATACGCATCCTCGGCCATTTTATCTATTATGCCGCTCACCATGCCTTACTCAGATGGTGTTTGAGGAACCACTTTTTGCTCATGGGAAAACCGGCAAACAGATAACAAAAATCGATTGGTATACGCCGCAACTTTGGATGTCGTAGGTATTGTTGGGCATAAACAAACATATCTTTGCGATCTGGAAACAATACATAGGCGTAATCCTGGTCAAAGCTATTCCGATGTTTGAGTAGGGTCTCTGAGGATACGGTTCTTACAACAAACCAAATGGATTTCGGTATGTGATGCTTCTCAAATAGCAGCCCATCATAGGAATCGATTAGTAGCGGAATATTTCTTTCGGCCAGTTCCTCGAAGGTTTCTATTTGCTTTTCGAAAACCTCAGATATAAGCATGCTTTTGAGCAGTCCCAAATACATGGTGGAGTAAACAAATCCCGATATGAACAAAACTCCAAATAGTATGTATCGCTCCTTTCCGTGAATCGCTTTTAGTTGAAATCCACTATATAAAAGAGAGCTGAAAACCTCGAGCAAAGTGTGACTAAAGTCCCAGCTTCCGCCTTTCATCCAGTGTATCAGACACAAAAATCCGGCAATTAGGATAACGTACATGACCAAGATAAACCATACTTTGGTTTTAAAGGGAGCTGTTAGGTATCGATATGAAAGTAGGGGTTTTGCATGGGGCACAATCACATTGGCAGCTGCAATTCTAAACTCTTTCGAGATGGTAAAAACTTTCGAGTTCCGAACCAGAGCATCTGCGCACAGATCCACCGTATTATTCAAAATAAACTGAGTGCAATTTAGGGGTGAATCATTGGGTGTGTGAACGGCTCGAAAAGTAGCATTCCTAGATTCCAAAAAGGCTCGCATAAATCGCATGTAGTATCCACCATATATTCTCTTTCCACTGGCATCTAAATATATAAAGCTCCTCGGAACATTGTTGTAAGCAGCCACTCGAACTTTGTAGCCATCGACATTATGAAAGGTGTCTCGAAATTTAGCATATTCTTTGATATTAGTTTCCCTAATCCTTAATTTGGGAAATAGTATTTTATCATACGAAACTCCATTATATATGGAGTGAATTAGGATTTTTACATATCCAAGTCGCCAAGCAAAGTTTATAAAGTGTTTCCATTTGTCTTCTTCGAGTTTATTGTCAATCACTAGAAGAAAATCAGCACGTTGAAAGCGTAATTGAAGTTTTTCCAAGATCTTATATGGTGGCTCATTTCCCATTATTATAAAAAGTTTATTATCAGATCCCACATGGTCTTTTAAGGTGGTTATATTGAAAGTTTCCAAAGAGCTGTACAAAAATCTGGAGATGGGGCTTTCGAAGGGTATAAATTTATCCAAGTGCTCGCAGAAAATAATATTCGTGGAGATGATAAGGCGTTCGTTAAGCTCGTTTATGATGTTGGGCAGACTATGTCCCCGGACTAAAACCATTTGGGCGATTAGAAGAGGCATCAATTTTATAAAGTTGGCAAAGATAATCATCTGAAATAAAGAAAATAAATATATAATAAGTTAACGGAATAGTTTACTTATATGATCAGAAAATCAGTTTACAATTTATATTAGTTCCTTTTCAGATAACTTAAATATTCTTTAAAAAAATGATTTTTTTTTATATTTCGTTTAAGATTTATTTTAATTTTGATTTCCATATTTTGTGTACTTTAAGGCCTTATAACATTGACTGAATTTTTGACTAACTGACGGAATTTTATTCTTTTTATTTAAATGTATATTTTAAGTCATGTTACGATTGCCACAACTTTTTAAAGTAAATCCAGTCATTAAATCTCAAGGCATCTTTTTGATCTGAAAATCATATTTTTGAGGATCTCTTTTGCTAACCTTTTTAAATTTCAGAGCAAGCGCACAAGGAGTAGTAATTTAGTTTAAGCGAAGGCTTAACAACATCAAGAATGTAAGAAAATACGCAAAGCAGACGTCACAACATCAATCCGTCACTCAATCAACTTCAACACAACCGCCTCCTGGGCAACCGGTACTCGTTGCCAGCCTAGATCTTGCATCCCAGGAATCCCCTCATACGCCAGGCCGTCATCTCGATGACAAAACTCAAAAGGGCCAGGATGTAGCCGAGGGCCAGAGAAATTGCCGGCATGACGAAATAATCCACATCCAGCGGCTGGGCCTCCACATGCTCCGTGATGAGGAAGTTTAGATAGCCCACGCGAACCGC
Source organism: Drosophila pseudotakahashii (assembly GCA_035046095.1). Taxonomy (NCBI): domain Eukaryota; kingdom Metazoa; phylum Arthropoda; class Insecta; order Diptera; family Drosophilidae; genus Drosophila; species Drosophila pseudotakahashii. The sequence goes on along the minus strand of JAWNOE010000247.1, from coordinate 263,869 downwards.
CTCGAAGTCGGCGTCCAAGGCCAGTTTCCTCGTAAGCCCGCTCTCGAAGGCCCAGTACCAGGCCTGGCCCAAATGGTGCTTCAGGAACCATCTCTTCCGCATCGGTATGCCGGTGTAGAGGAACGAGAAGTCGATGGGAATCCTCAAAAGTTTCGGGTGCTTCAGAAACTGCTGTGCATAGTCGTACAAGGCCATTCGATCCGAGAACAGTATGTACGCATAATCCTGATCAAAGCGATTCCTGTGCTCCAACAGGGTCTCAAAGCTGACTGGCTCCATTATGGATTCCAGTATCTTGGGCATGTTGTACCTGGCGAACAGTGACTGGTCGTACGGATCCACCATCAGGGTTATATTACTCGCCGCCAAGGCCTCAAAGGTGTCAATTTGCTTTTCGAACACCTCCGAGATCAACATACTCTTGAGCAATCCCAGATATTCGGTGGAGTACACAAATCCAGCTATGAACAGCACACCAAAGAGTATGTATCTCTCTCTGCCGTGAATCTCTTTTAAGTAAAATCCACTGAATAAAAGTGAGCTGAAGACCTCGAGGAGATGTTTGCTAAAGTCCCATTTTCCACTCCTCAGCCAGTGGATGAAGCTGAGGAAGTTCACTACCAGCACAACGTAGGCGGCCAAACAGAGCCAGACACTCCATTGAAACGGAGCTGTGAGATAGCGATAGGAGTGCAGGGGCTTCGCATGGCTCACCAAAACATTCGCCGAGGCTATCCTGAATCCATGGGTCAAACTGAAGGCCGCAGGATTCGCTGCCAGGGCATCGGCACACACATCCACCGTTTCATTGCGCAAGTGCAATGTGCAATTTCCGGGGGAATCGCTCGGCGTGAGAATTGGCACAAAGCTGCCGTTCCTTGAGTCAATAAAGGCCCGAATGAATCTCATGTAGAACCCGGCAAATACCTTCTTACCCCAGCGATCCACATAGAGCATGGAGCGCGGTGCGTTATTATAGGCGGCAACGCGAACCGGATAACCATATAGGTTCCTAAACGATCCCCGAATGGATATATATTGCTTTATGGAAGCCTCCTCTATTAGCGTCTCGGGAAATATGATTTTGTGATAGAGTTTCTCATCATACGAGGTATAAAATAGCAAATTCACATATCCCTGCCGCCACAGGTGCCTTACAAAATCCAACCACTTGGTGTTCCTCTTCAAATAGACGGGATCATCTATAACTATAATATATTCAGATTCTTGAAATTCTAAATCCAAAGCGTTAAAGAAATTGTAGGGTGGATCGTTATCGCCCAAGATCATAAAGAGTTTGTTTTCAGCTCCTAAATTATATTTTAGTTGGGTGACGTTAAAGGATTCAATCGAGCTAAAGATCATCAGGTTCATGAGTGGCATATGTCGGAGATACTTGATCTCGTATTCGTGTAGTATGTCGGTTCGGTTACAGTACAAAAAGTTTGTAGAGATCAGAAGACGTTTATTTAGCTCATTGATAATGCTGTTAAGGCCTTGAGTCCTCATAAAAGAGATAGATAGCAGAAGGATGAGAGGTTTTGAAGATTGTTGAAAGATCATCTGAAAGATATATAGAGGAAAGAAACACTTGAAAGTTAAATAGTTTGACAGATAGATAGGTTGAAGGCGAAGATGAACATAAATGAAGAGCTGATTGCATTGAATGATAGGTTATGGATAGGTTTAATTTAATGAATAGTTTGTAATCTGTCTAAAACTTCCATTATCTAATTTTAGCTGGATAATCTATGTTTTTCAAGAGTTCAGTGTATCTTTATATAATATATCTCTAATTTATCTCTCTTTTTGCCGGTATAATGTCTTCTCCAAATAAAGTTACACATCCAAAGATACGTTTACATCTGTTCATACTCAATTTTTCGGATTCAGTCACGATCACTTCCGCCTTTGTCCAGTTCTTTTCGCAGTCTCGAACTCAATTAGCACCGACAATCGATATGAATATACATGGATGGACTTTGTCTAATCGATTGCCCAACCTCATAAATATTCCATTCCACCTGATTGAGTCTGGGGCAATTAACACTCCAACACGATCCCACCCACGCATCCTCGGCGGCAATTGGGGCACTTTACTGGTACACATAATGATTTACTGGTATTTACGAGTGTATTTAGCTTATCCATTCTCATGCGCGTGCAAAATCGGGGCTCGATCGTGTCAATATTTTCGCGCAGAGACAAAGGAGCAGTCATGGGAAGCGGCTGCCATCACGAAACCGGCGAGTGAATGGAAAATCACAAAGTCTGCATCGCCATTTTCTCTCTATCTAAATATAGCAGATCCATTCTGGCGCCCATCCAATCAGAGAACCCAGGGAAATCCCCCTATATGTATGTACATATGCTTGCTCTCTTCTGATTTGTGGCGCCTGATTAACGGTTGTCAGACATTGTAATGGCTAACTACTGTATCTTCTGGGATCCGCATGACCGACGTGGTTATAGCTTTTGAGTAGGGTTGGCAAATTGACGCGCTGAGATGCGTGCTGAATGCCCATGCCCATGGCCATGGCCAACGGACATCTGGTGGGAATCGAATTTGAATGGGCCGGGCTTTTCGCTTTTGATGCCCGTTCAGTGGGTCAATGCTCGGGTGGTCGGTCTTCGCGAAAGTGGTAATTAGCGATGGCTAATTATAACGGAACAAGGTGAAGGATCTCTGAGAACAGCCTGCTGTCAGACGGTTTATTTTTGAGTTGATCTCTGGCGTTCTGGTTCCGTATAAAATACACGTTAAAATTAAATATCGAGAATGAAAAGAACATACAAACCCTACGTAGTGTTAAAATTGATTGTATTTTTAGCTTTTTTATTAAAATGCAGGTACCATAAGTAATCCTTGTTAGTGGTTTTTAGTTTAAAAGGTATTCTATGTAATTTATGTATTCATTTGGATTTTTCCTTTTTGGCTAATTTATACAACCCGTGTGGTAAAGAGTAGATAATTATGAGTAAAAACTATAAAAGTTTAAAGAAAAAAATAAATTAAAAATTAAATGATTATTTTAAGCTTTTTTACTACTTTTGTTTACAATTTCCAAATATTTATTCTTTTTATAATGTCCTTCAGTAACCATTCTATTATAAAGGTTTAATCTTTTCAATTAGTTTTTCCTTTCTCCTTCCACTAAACTTCTTATAATCTTCTTTCTGTTCTCCCACTCCTCGCAGCGGCATTTCTCAGATGACTCATACGCACAGTAGTCCACCGACCCATTCCACTTGCAATAAAGAGCAAATAATTAATAAGATAAGAAAAGCACTTGCACGAGCGCAAATCCAGCCGGGGGCTGAAGGTCAAACTAATAATGATTTAGATAATCAGAGAGTGGCAGAAACCAAGGAGCTGGGGCCCAAAGCAGCAGACCAACTGCAATGCGAAGCACTTGAACCTGTTGCTACCAACGAAGGACCCCAGAGGCATCTGATTCTGCTGCTGAAAACCAAACAAAACGATCGGGGAGCGCCGTCGCGGATGCTTCACTGTGCTCCAGTGCAGACTGTAGAGACGGGGCAAAGTCTGTAAAGTCGGTAGAGTCGGCTCATCCAGCCGGCCAGACCATAAATACCAAAGGGTTACGCCTATTTTTACACGCAGCCGAGTGCATTTCCTCGTACTTGGGCCATGAGCGCACAAATATTAAAACGATGCGACGTGACAGATTACAAAACGTTTGACACCAGCGCCAAAGCCGCCAAGATGATGCCCCAAAAAGGCGAGTGAGATGAAGAAGAGGGTCCAGAAGACGGGGGTCCAGAAGACTGAGGCCCAGAAGAGGGAACTGCAGATGCAGAAGAAGCTGAAGCAGATGAAGCTCGAGCAGAGGCCAAAACTGCAACTGCAGTCAAGCAGCAGCCACTTGCCACACGACGATGACGAAGACGAGCAAGCTGAGGCACAGTGGTTCAAGAACACAAGGAAATTGGAGGAAAATTAATGTTATAATTTATCGTCAATAAAAATTTATCGTCATAAGATATTTATCAATGTTTATCAATTTAATGTATATAATAAATAAGTTTTCTTTTTAGTTTAAAACATATTTATAAATTCATTCTATTAGTTTTTTATCCTCTTTATGAAAATTATTCTCTATCTATTTTTGGAAGCCATTTTTAAAGTCACTTTCGTCGCTTCATTTAAGATTTTAAAGATTGTAATTTAATAAAAGTGTGACCATATGTTTCTTAACTGCTAAGAGTGGCTGTAGTTTTATATAAAGCAATTTAACATTTGTAAGGGGTTATTTTAAACAAATTTGCTGTTTATAAAATCAAATTTAACCAGATCTTCTTAAAGCCAATACACTGTGCATTGTTGCAGTCACGAGTTTGGCTACCACAGCGTGCACCACCGAGCGAAAAGAGTAAATTGCCTCCAGGCCATGGCTCCTCGACTGCAACTGGGAACCTGGAACTGGACTGGGATGGCTGCAGATGAAGATGGGTATGGGGATGGGGTATGGAATCTCTGGGCATTTCGGACCAGAAGGGAATATCGGCGGTGCTCCGTGGAGAGCGCGCGTCACAAATTAATTCGCTGATGGCGAGCCTGTGTTGGGTTGTGCTGGTCTTGTTCAGTTCTGGCCGGATCGGCATGATTCCCACAGTAGTCCCTTTTATTTGTGGAGTGCTCTTGAGGATCTGCTCCTGCTTGTCTAGTTCACCTGCAACGGAGCAGCGGTTAAATGCGGAGGCCGTATCTGTGTTTGTTTGCATCAGTATCTGCGTCTGCCACTCGTGAGTTATGTCAGTCAGTCAGACAGAACAGAACGGACTGGACCAAAACCAGACCAGAGGTCCTCTCTTCCACTTGAGCGTGCAATTTTTCTAATTCACATCCCAGGAATCCCAGTATCCAGAATCCAGTATCCAGAATCCAGTATCCAGATCCAGCCGAGAGTCTCGCAGCGGGCGCAACGCGTAATTGACTTGGAAGTTATGAACCTTTAAATGTGGGATCCCAGGATCCCCAGTCGAAACCATGGTCATGTAATTTTAATTTTCTCACTTGATTGCCCCGCAAAGACGGCCAGCCGATTGCCATTCATATGGCCAATGGCCATTGGCTCCTGAACTTGGTTAACTTGGCTAACTGGATGGCCAGATGCCACATGCAGTTGTACTTCAAGCCGAGTTGATTAGTTTGCCAGGTGGGGGCGGTTTCCGATGCTGAAAGATCATCGTTATCATTGGTTTACGAAGGGTACAAAAAATATACCTAGAATTTCCCTTTCACAAATACTTAATAAAAACTTGAAAAGACATTTCTTTAGAGGGGATTTATAATTTATTTCATAATAAATATACATTGTTAAAACTCTAAAAATATTTAATTTTACTTAGTGTTTAAAATACAGCTAAAATTATAAGAAAATGCAAATTGATCATAACGAATTCTGCGAAACCGGAACTATTTCTCTATAATTTAGTGGGTTTTTTTTTCAAATCCGGATAGATCTCGAATTCCATAGCACTTCGCACCTTACCTTTCATCACTTTTCATTTCTCTTCACATCCTTATAAAAAGTATGCAAAAATCTCGTTTGATTTGGCTATAATCACCAGACCATTGGACACCTGTTCCCTATATTTGCTTTCGATGCTAATTATCTTTACTGCCAATAAGTTTGGAGCGAAGTTCCCATGTCAGTAATCAGAGTTCACTAATTAGAGTTCACTAATTAGAAGAGGAATGCATGTCAGACTGCAAATTTAAGTTAAATATCATAAAGAGTCACAGCGCGACATTCGTCAGCTCGAGATTTATTCGGTTATCGGGCTTTGGGCTTTCGGTTAGTGGGGTATTTATAAGCGAGAAGAGATTTTATAATCCGGTGTCGTTGGCTGTGGCACTTCGCACTTGTGCGAAAATTGCTAAGTCAAAGCCCCGAATATTTCATTCAGCATTTTAGGCATTTTTTTTGGTCATCGTGGCCCAGAGCAGCTGCCAATGGATTTGAAGCTATTGGCTCAATGAATTATGAGCCCGCTTCTTATGAGCATGCAAACAGCATCGAAGTTGTGGGTGTCATGCGTTGTCCGGTTAATGAAAATGTTTGGCTCTAACTTCGCCTTTTGTTATTTTCGTCATACGTTGTATACTCGAAAATGTGTGTATTTTCACCCGCCTCTGTTTCTATTTGTAGGTGGGAAACGTCGATTTATTGCGCATCAAATTACAAGTGCCGATCAAAATATTTGCCTGCGGCATCAGCATTGCCATCAGCATGATCACCACGGTCTGGTGGCATCTTTGCCTTAATGGCCTTGTAATGAAGCGACTAGTAAGCTAATGACCACTGTTGGAGGTGTATATTACCACATATTTAGATGCAAACTAGGAAGTGTTTTATTTTTAGGCCGGCGGAGATATCTCCGAGCTATATTTGGAAATAACTTTCTTATGTCTTGAAGAGGGCGTAAATAGATGGTAATCAAGCAAGAAATCAATGGTCTGGTGGCTAGAATGGTTAGCAATAAAGGCAAACAAAGTTATATCTTTATTTTTTCTTAGAAAATATTCCATAAAAAAGTTTGGAGACATTTTTTTAACTTTGGCTTTTAATTATTTTTTTAAATAATCTTAAAATATTTTTAATCAAATAAGTCAGCTTTATGCTGTTAAATGTAAATATTATAATCTTTTAAGTTTATTCATAAAATTTTAATTTAGTACATTTAACTTTTTGACACTGATGAGCTTATAATATTGTGATTCTACGCAATAGCCAACATTTGAGATCACCGCTCAAAACTGACCTACTTTAGCAAAAAACCAATTTTAATATGTTTCTAATAAAATCATTTTACCTGGTCATTTCGATGGAGGAGAATCCCTTTGTTAGTGCGAAAACCGCACGCCAATTAGCAAGGCATTTAGAAACACATTAACCTTTTCGCCTTGGCCTTAACCTTTCGCCAAAACAGCGTTAATTCGCAGAGAAAATATTAAAAACGCAAATCTCGATTTGATGATGCTGATTCACAGAAGTCGTAAACTGTCATAAATATAACGTATATAGACTGGCGCCAGACCGCCAGTTCCAAATTAAAGTGGCTATATGATTTTACCAATTTTGGGGCACACGCGCCTCATCTCAATTATATTTTGCCGGCATAACCGAGGAATTTATTTAGCAATATTTTTGGGAAATAACAAACATGAGCACATTGTTGTTTATAATTCAAATTTGGCAACTTTTAGCTATTTTTGTCTTGTGATTTTTGTATTGTTTTATTTATCCGTTATTGACACGCATAAATTTGTTCCCATGTAAGTACACTGAAAAAAAAATTCGATATGAAATTGGATCATTGCTACCTTATTTTATATCAATTAAAAATCCGATATGATTTAGGTCAAATTTATGATTCAAACATATCAAACATACAAACATATTTTTTCATATCATATAAAATACCAAATTTAGTATTTTTTTAAACAAATAATCTAAAATAAGATTAGCATAATCTTGATCTTAAAAAAATATAAAATTGACCAGCACATATCAATCTGATATTTTATCAATTTTTTTTCTGTGTACATATATTTATGTAAATCTGTGCAAGTCCCAAATCAGCATTGTTTTCACGTTGTGAATTCTCACTTTGCAGCTGGAGGATTGTTAATTATTTGCCCAAATACACGTGTCTCAGGTGCGGAACTTCAGACTCTGACAAATTCCGAAATTCATCAGCCTGTTTGATTAGAAATTTTTGGGAAAGTGAATTGAACCACCCCTTGCAAATGAGGAATTTTACATATTATAGGGGTAACTCGTTTGTTATCTCAAGGAATCAACAATTGTCTGAGGTCTTCACTGTGTACACTTCATTTGTTAACATTTGCCAAGTAGTTTTGATCGGAATTAAGGATCTAGGCAGCACCGCAGATCTTGGGGTTTCATTCAACCCCCTTGACAAGATCGATCAGAAGTCAGCCACGCGTTAATGTTAACAGAAGTTCCGATCACTTTCACTTCAAATAGAAACTCAATGATGCCCAACGCATAAATTACGGGAAAAAGTGATCACTGGGGTAAGTGAAAATTGTTTGAAAAGGGGGTTGTCTACATTTTCATTAACGAAACTCTTGTTAGTGACCAATTCGAGGCGACAGTTGGCCAGTTCCGAAGAAAACGAAATACGGGTGCCCCTTTTTCGGTAATTAAAAACGGTTTCTCATACCAAAAAAAAGGAGAAAAGAATTCATTGCATATTGCGGGGTTTAATTGAATTTGCTGCACACGAAAGCAAACAAAACTGGAGACAATAAAGGAGATATGCGTACGATATGGGGAGCGGTAAATTGGGGGACCCTCGGGGCCTCGATTGATCATGTGTTATCCTGCGGAGCTGCACTGTCCAGCAACCTTAACCCATCAGCAACACCATCGGCGTTGAAAGGTTAACTCGGCACCACTTCACGTTCAGAGACAATCGCTTACAGTTCCCTGGAACGCGGAGATAGCTACGCTTTTAATACCCTATAATTTTGGGGAATATTGCTTGTGTTGCTGTTAAAAAATCATTTAAAGCTTTAGAAATATTAATTAAATGTTTATTATAATTTTCTTTTAATTATTTATTTATACTCTGGTATGGAAGCCATTACAAATGGCTTTTAACCAATTTTTTTTCTACAACTTCTAGGTTAAAAATTAATATCTTGTAAAAAAACAATCATTTTTCTAGAAAATAATTGAAAAAAAATATTCGGGGCTTATATTAAATAATATTTTATAGTTCATACTCGATATTCGAAATCATACACGCCCAAAAAAAACATCTAAAATTCCTAAACTATTTAAAGTAAATTGTAAGCGGTGTACTTAAAAATGTATTTGAAATTAATTACTTCAATTAAATTTAAAGATTTAAAAATTAGAGACAAAATATTACATTTATCTTTAAAGGCTTACTTTAATGTTATTGAATTTTCTTTTACATTTTTTACTACAAATACTTTGCTAAAGAGCATAAAATCTTGTCATATCTGCATCCTACATATTTCTGCATTTGCCTCCCTTTGTGCTTTACTTATTTTTTTTTTGCAGATCGTTTTTTACCAACGCCCACCGTTGGCTTTATTTTACCTTTGGGCCGCTCTTGTTGTTGGTTTTTTTCGCGTTTATCAGTTGAGATCAGGCGGCGGTGGTTCGGCTTTGGGTTTAGGTTTATCCTGTCTGCCTGTGGTTTTGGTAGTTTCGTTTCTTCTCTTTTTTGGGGCAGTGAATTTTAATTAAAATATTTCTCAGGGTTTTTATTTTCTCTGAGCTTGGAGGGGCCAAAAACCCGCCTGGGCAAACAACGAAAAAAAAAGGGGAATTATCTCTCGGTCGTGAGTGTGACACATTTGCATCAGATATGACAAGCTCGTCTCGGAAGGACACCCACAGACTCATAAATCAGAAGGAGCAGTGGAAAAAAAAACCTAAAATTGACTTGTCAGGACACCTGACATCCTCATAAATATTTGAATTCCTTTTCTTTGTTTTCCGCACTCGTGAAGATTTCACACATTTTTCTCGCTTTGCCATTTTTTCACTGTGACGCGACATGGCGCCACTGCCTCTAGTGACCCGCTGTGTTGGCCAAAAAAATAAAGTGAGGACCGCATTGGCACAATAAGAACCCTATCTATGATTATGCAGTTATGGCTACGTGGAATTCTCTGTGCGGTTGAATTTTTTTTTTATACTATAAATCTGGGTGGGATGAGCTACGGACCTTGACCAGCCAAAAAGGTGACCTTTAAAATAAAAACATTTTATATATTTAATTAGTACATGAATTTACTGCTTATCAATTTTTTGAGCTTCCTAACCACTTGAGACTGACGCCTGGAATTTCGCATCAAACTCATTGATTTAATTAATTTATCATTGTCGTTATCACTTGCTAATTTTCCTTTAGTGTTATTTTCATTGTTTCGCAAATCGCCAACTGTCTCATAAATCTTCATTAAACTTTTGCACCATATTTTTATTGAGTCAAATTGAGTGGTCGGTTTTTACTCAAAGAAAAAATATGAAAAATTAATTGTTTAATTTAACAAATATTAGAAAATATTATTTATATTTTAACTCTTTCCCTTGTTTCTCAGATTTAGATTTAAGATGGGATAGTGATAAACAGGCATAAAAAAGCTAAAAATAAACTTCATTATCCTTTGAATTTGTAAATAGCCGTTTCTGTATTTTGATTTAAAATTAGAAAAGTAGAAAGTCCACATCTTTGGATATTCCTTTCGATACTAGCAATAAATAGTTTATATTTAGAAGCCGAATTTTTAATAGCCTTAATCAAACGACATGCAATAAGATCTTACTTTTCATTTTTCTGAACTACAATTTTTGAAAAAACTTTTATAATTATATCGCACAACATGTTCGATTTCAAACCAAAATGTTAATAACATCTGGCTTAGAAACGCACTGCTTGATTTTGCCAAAAGCCGCACTGCTTGCCGAATAACAGAGATATGTTACTTAGCTAACAGAGCATGCAACATAGGTTCGATCTGTTAAATAGCAGAGGAAATTCGGCAATTCCACGTTAACTGACTTTTCAACGACTTTATCGGATGTAAAAAGCATGGCTAATTCCCTTTATCAATTTCATCAGATTTATGGGGCGCCATTAGACGAACATAATAGGTGATAACCAAATAGAGCGATCCTATTCGATTATTCTGCCATTTCATCATTGTTCTCACATATCATAGGAATTCTAAAGCATTCAAATGACACCCCCAATTATGCGTCATATAACTTGGAAAGTGTAAGTAAAATAACTGACACCATCGAATATTCGTGATCACTTTGGCATTTTTGATAACCGGGAGCAATGCTACTGAATTTTTCGGAGCAGTCTCACTTCATTCATGGCCAGATATTTTCTCAAGAGTCTAGTGCTCTAATTGAACCTATCACAAAACTTGTGCAGTTATCTAGGTAACGAGTTAATTGGAAATTGAAACATGAGCAAAGTCCACATGGGCTGTTGTTCTCGTTTTCGGGGGAAGTTCCCCTTCGATACGATCGTATGTCGGGGGTCTCATGGGTTATTCTGTGTCAGATCATTGGATGCTGACGTATTTATAACAAAACATTTCTGAAATATTTATAAATTTTGCTTATTATAACTAGATAGCATCCTCGCCGCAATGGTTCACTTCTCTAATAAAATATTTTTCAAAAAATGTCTGATTAATTTAGAAAGTGTTAGTTATTTATATGTTAGTTAATGGTCTTCTAGAATCAAATTAAATTATCCATCCCTAAAGATATATTTTTTTGCTTACGACTTTTTAATTTCTCCTCTCGATGACCGAAATAAGCATTGCTTAATTTAATCGCTGTACGATTTGTGCTTTGTTTTTGGGTCGTTGTCGTTGGCAACACACACAATTTGATTTACAGCATGATCAATAAAACTGCCTGATACAACTGGCTGGCTAATCGATCAATATCAAAATGCAGGGGCAACTTTGCTAATGGCTCGCCAACTGGACCTTGCCCAATATCGTCTGGCATTTTCCCGTCGCATTCGGAATTTGGTATTCGAAATTGGGTGGGTGACTAGTACTGTTTTTTTTTTTTTAATAAAGTGGAGCAGGTGGACGCCACCTAGAGATCATTATCTGGCCGGGAGACCTATCTGATAAATGGAGCAAACTTTCAAGGAATGACAAATGCAAACTTGTCGGTCTCCTAATTTATGATCATTGAAGCTAAGTGGGCTAAGCTTGTGTTCAAAACGTATTATTAACTGCAAAAAAACCCAAATATACGATGGTAATTCTGCTCAGATAGAGCAATTCGAATGATAACCTTATTATGAGCATAGAGCAATGTCATATTAGGTATCTTGGTTATTTGAAATCCAAAATGTTTAACAAATAATTTGAGTATTTTATGGTAAAAATGAGACTTGTTTTATAAGATCTTCTTCTTATTTGAGGAACATGGGACAAGTTCGGTAAATCTGTCACTATTTTTTTAATTTACTCACTCAAATTTTCATAATTTTACTGCCTTGTTAGAAGTTTATTATAAGTAATAATTTAATTTATTATAATTTCAAAAATATTACGACAAATTTCGTCTGACTTGTCTTTCAAATCCGTGGATATAAGAATAACACTCTTAGCACTCTTACTGAATTGTCAGGTAGGTATTGTAAAAACTAAACCTACCCAAAAAGCTAGAGAATTCAAAACAATTTGAGTCAAAATAGTTTCAATATATCATATTTTTGAAAAAATAAAATATAATTTAATCCTTTTTAAAAAAGTTAAAGTTAAAAACAAAACATTTTATTCAAAATTAATTCAATTAAAGAAAAACTCATAAATATATCGAAAAAAGGACTCCTCCCTAGGGTTTTGGATCATAGGGATCCCTAAAAAAAAGTCATCAAAAGTCACTTGAGAGATTGTACTGCAATGCGAGATCTGCAAGGAAGTACAAAGCGAGCGAGGAATTCCGATTCCGGGCCAGTTTTTCCACCGAACCATCTATCACCCACATGGACATGTCTGCGGCTCCAAGAATTTATTAACGACGAACTGTAAACGAGAGGGGGTGGGAGGCGGGGGCGGTTCGAAGCGAGCGAAATAAACGAGCGCGGTTGGCCGGCTGGTCGGTCGGTTCGGTTCGAGACGACGACGAACGATGTTCGACGACTTCTCAGATACGAAAACCTCTCAGATACGAAACCTGTTTGAGTTTCATTTCACCTTTCGTCGGCTATAGATCGCTGCCTGCGCAACCACGGATACCCAGCCACAAATGCCTTGGAAAATATTTTTGAAAAATTCCAAGTCTCAAGCCAAACCTACTAATTCAAATGAGCCAGATTGAAGTGAAAAGTGCATTGCGCGGCTACAGATACTGATTTTGTTTTAAAAATCGCACCACCCGAAACCAGTTAAAAAAATCAAATAAACACAGTTGAAATATATTTTCGAGTGCCCCAGTGCCAGTGCAAAAAGTTCCCGCAAAATAAATCAAATTTCGTGCAACGCGAAAATACCCAAGAGATATATTCGAATAAAATACAGCTGAATATCGTGTCGTCGAAGCGTCGCTGTTGACAAAAGTGCAATACAAGTATATACAGCCAATAATAATATATTCATTACAACCAATTACATATTGTTAATCAAGAGTAATAAAATACGCAAATCAAGGCGAAATTTTGCATGCAGATAACAAAAAGTGCGGTTGACGAAATACAAATTGCAAGAATAACAAAACGGGAAAAAAACAAAAACTGAAATAAAATCTACACGACCGGATTTGATTGCATTTTTTTGCGGTGTAGTTGTAAATTTGTTGACGCTGCTTTTCTGCCCGAAGTATCAGATTCAGATACGTCGTACACATCGAGTTTCTACCAAAATTCTGATTTCTGATTTCTGAATTTCCGCTCGGACTCGGACTCCCAACCTCAGCAGAAAATTAAAACTCTTTCGTCAGTCAAATGATAGACTCGCGACGATACTACGCACAAACCCATGTTGGATTATAATTTATACCCTTAAATTTGGGGGCTACAATGCGGCCAGAAGTATACGATGTAAGTTTTGAGTTCAGTTTTAAGAGTGATTCAGTTTTCTGGGTTGCTCATCCTTATGATTAAGTTTCAGTTCCTAAAAACCACAATATTTCGATAATCGCATACTATTTTCGTGGTAGTCTTTTATACGATTTTTATGGAGTATAAATTCCTAAGAAATATTTATGATAATGGTATGATAAATTAATAAAAATACGCAAGCCAAAAGAGAAATCGCTTCATGGAAATAAGGTTTTATTTGGTTTTTATACTTCTGGAAATTTTTAAAAATTCGATCGTTAAGTATTTCCAAGTAATTTAGGGTTGTTTAAAAATATGTAAATTAAATATGAAAATATATTTAAGTTTTAAAATCTTTTTAAGATCAATTCTTCGTGGTTTTAAATCCTTAATTTTCTGTTGAGCTGAAAACGGCAAAATCCTTAAACCACGGGCAAAAGGGAAGAGAGTGGAACACGCCATGCCCAAACCAAAAACCAAAACCCAAAAACCTAAGGCAAACCATACGCAATCAAAGGAATAATCCGCAAATACCATGACCTGTGTTCTTCGCTCCCTTTACTTTTCGCACAATTCCCACACAAACACACACACGCAACTATAAAAATAATATATATAATAAATGGAGGGCTGTTTATCAGGCGCAACGCAATTTCACTTAAAAAACAATTTTCAAACACACATCAAAAGCACAATTATATGTTCGAAACAAGAAATATGTTAAAGTCTGAGTCTCGTTTCGGTTGCATTTTCGGTTTCAGTTTCGATTTCGGTTTCGGTTGTGTTTCTGTTTCAGGTTCAGGTTCAGTTTCAGGTCCATAATTGCCGTTTATAACTTGTTATGGCACCAACACATGCAAACTGTCAGGATAAATCAGCTTGTGTGTACTTTGCTCCTTTTTGCTCCTGTGTGTCTACAACCCCTTTTTCGAAAAACTTTCGAGGGTTTGTGGCGTGTTCTGATCTCAGGACATTTACCTGAGTTATAAATCAATTGCAAACGCGCCAACCCTCGGCCAAAATCGCTCGCAAAACGCGCTACGGGAAAACTAAACGGAGCCAAAACCTTTAATTCCGATTAATACAGAATAATTGCTCCTAATCTCAATCACAGTCCGCACACCTTTTCCTCGATTCATAAACAAGACAAACACTGCCACGCCCCATCGAAAATATATATCTTCAGACGAGAGACGATAAGAAACGCGTTTTCCTGTAAAAATAGACAATATTTGATTTGATAATTCGAATTTGTTCGCTTCTTTTATTAATTAAACGGAAATACGTTGAGATAACACCCCCGAAAACAGAACCCACGGGCTTGGTCTAAAACCGATTGATAAGCACGAACAGCAGCAGCGGTATTTTCCAGGCCCGAAAAGAAGATCCATTGGCAGAAGATCACCGAACGGAGCAACGCGAATTGTACACATTAATCTACACCCTCGAGTGTTTTATTGAGATTTATGATTTTTGGCCAGAGGCACGAGCTCAAATGCCAAAACATCATAAATACATCTGTGACTTGGCACATATTTTTCGTGCAGCTTTGATTAATGCAATCGAGAGGCCCAGAAAACGAATCTCGTCTCATTTGTTACCGTTAATGGAGGCCAGACAACCTTGCACTCTTTTTTAAAACCCAATATATATATATATATTTATGTAGTTCCTAGAAATTTCCCAACCTGATTATGTTAATTACTATTTAAAATATTGAACTATCACTAAACGTGTCAGGTTCTAGGTTCATTCGAAGAGGTTCAGGGTACGTTCATGTAAAATCTACAAAAGTTTGTGGGAATTAACAGAGCCACAAAAGTTTGTTGGCGCCCAAAGCTGCTAAATGAAAAAAATGTCACATCCAGGTTTTTTAATTAGGTTACGCGCGGCTGGGAAAAAAGCTGCTTAACGGAGAGTGGGTTGGCGAAAAAGTGGCTTAAATAATTGGGTCCCCAAACATATGACGCCACAGCGAGAAATCGGAAATCGGTATTAGGAAACGACCCCAAAAGGCACGTCCCCCAGTGCCCTGCATTACATTTTTTTTTCCAGCACAGAGATAACGACAATGATGTATGGCATATAGAGTATATCAAACGATTAGTCACATTGGCGGCTGGGATCAGGGGTTTATAAATAAACAAAAACGCCGTCGGCAAAAAGTCGCCACTGAATTTGTTTATTACTATCACTTTACGAAGATAGAAGAATTCGGTTTATAATACCACCTGCACGAGTTAAATCTGTCTGGTTTACGGCGGGTTTAACCTGAGAGGAGTGGGGCTTTCGACGCGATAAGCGTCCCCCTTGATATCTCGATTGCCTTTTTGGCGATCTTCGATTTGCAATCGATTTTCGGTCTATAGCAGACTTTATGCCTTTATGGCCGGCTCAATGCCAGTGACTAAGTGGCCAAGATCGAGCGGCCAAGTCAACCCCAATAATCCCCCGATCTGAGATCTCAGAGTTGAGCCGAGGGGCAAGTCTCCCCCGTCCCCCGGCGGAAAATAAAAGAAACGAGTTCTCCGCTATCTTATCAGCAAAGAACACGTTCAAAATATACGCCACGGCGTACTACGCGTACTACGTTCATACATACTGGTCTATATCTCCATATACTATGTATGTATACAAAATAATAACAATGAGCCAAAAAAAAAAGAGAACCATGCGGCCGCCAAGTGTTTACTGTTTGTTTTGCTTTTTCGCATAGAGTATGGTACTAAAAACCCTATCGCGAAAGCCCCACCCCCTCCCAAAGTTCGGCCCCTCGAAGGGCTCTATGAAATTTTACTACGCTTTTACAACTCTATGATAGTAAGCTGTTCGCTTTCTTTAAAGGGCACTTCGAAATATTTGCCCAGAGCGACAGAGACGGCTGATTAATGGTTCGATTTATGCCAAATATTTGCATTGGGCGATTGTCGTTGCACCTGACCCACAATGCATTGCATTGCATTGGCTGTTTTATTGGTGTTGTCATTGTGGGCTTAGTGTTTCGTAAGGGCCAAACAAAACCCGAAAAACTAAACCACAAACACACACCCACTTTCGCAGGTCCCACGAAAAATCATCGGAGATAAAACGCATCGATTCGAGATTTTGATGAATTAGAAAGTTTGTTTCTCTTGAAAAAAAACCTAATCAGCTTAGCGATTGATTTATCTTTTTTGGTTTATTGTCTGGTTGATTTATTGGCAACAATCGACGGCTATCAGATATTTACAGTAATGTAAAACGGGCTTTTATAGAACCATATCGCCTGATAAGGGGCTCGCTTTCGATATATGTATGGTATACCCACCGATTCCCCTTTGAAACAGTATCAAATGTATTTGCCTAGCCATTTGAGCCGGCAATTTAGCCGGAATGGAAGGCAAAACACACGTTTTCATTTCGCCCCACAGTTCAGGTGCAAGGCAATTATTATTTACTTCCAGAAAAGGTGTCATATTTGAGTAGCCCGCGCACAAGTCCCTAGACAAATTCAATGGGATGCACTTGCCGTGTTTGCTCTGAACTCGCCATCGTCGTTGTCGCCCCGTCTCTTTCGTCAGCCCTCCAGCCGTCTCTTTCGCACTGTCTGCCAGCGGTGTTGACACTTTGGGAAAGTTGCTGAATGCTAAACAAAATATATATGTATATATATTCGCTGCCACTTAAGTAGCCCGGACTTATCAAAAGGGCTGAGAGAGCAGCGCGCCGAAAGCCGCTTATCACCTCCGACGGTGCAGCTGTCCCGGTGGCGAAAATCGCATTAGATACAACCCCCCTAGGTATATAGCGGTATTATAGTGGTAATGCGACCAAAAGGGGGTGGTCCACAGAGCAAAAAGTGTGCTAAAAACCATTTTACACTATGCGATCTTTAAAAATCTTTTGTTCAACAGCTGTTGGGCTAAGATCTATATCAATAAAAGGTTGTTAAGAAGATTATAATATTTTTGGTATTCCCGAACCGGGCTTCATTTTTGCTCAGTGCATTCAAAGGTGAGAAGGGCGGCTTGCTAATGAGGCCAGATTTGTGTGGCGGCACGTCAACTTTTCAGCATTCCAGCATTTTTCGCTGCCATCTCCCCCGCAGCCTTGACATCAAATGATTCGTTCTCCTATATAATATCTACTGAACAGTCTGAAAACAACATTAGCTTATCGCTGGGGTACACTGAACTCTCACGGATTCCCATTCCCATTCCCATTTCCAGTATTGTGGTGGTGTGGTGCTCCCTACTCTATTATATTTTGGGGCGTTGCTTTGGTGGCTACAAGTTCAAGAGGTTCTTCGCCCGGAGGGAAGTAAAAGAGAGATGGATGGGAAAGAGCCCTCTTGGTGCCAAAAGTATGCAAAGCTGTTTTGGCTTGGAGAAATCTTAGGTCCTAACTTTTAATTAAAGATGTCTGGAAATTAGCCAAGAAAATGTGCATAGCATATTTATAATTTTTAAAGAAAAAGTCAGAAATTTCTTACAGAACTTTAAAACATTTTTGCATTACATTTAAAAGCATAAATTAATTTTCAAGAATTATTGTCTTATTGTAACTATTGTAATCTAGGATATATATATTTTTTAGGCTTGCGACACTTTCTGACTTATTTATTTCTATTATCCCCTCCAACACTTGGCGGCTCTTGATCACATTTGCATATTGTTCTGAATCTCAAGTCGCATTCAAATGCATACTTCACATTCCCAATCTGAATCCGAATCCAAATCCCAACTCCCACTGCCTGTTGCAGTTGCAAATGCAGTCGCACATTATACACATAAATATTTTCGCATAATGCCCACCAGCTCGGCGCCCTGCTGCAAAAACAATGGCAACACAAAACTGGCAACTGTCAAAGTCAGTTGAGTACTTGTGTACACATAGAGTATGTTGTGTATATGAGTATCCATCCCCTTTCAGTTGGAACTTCATTAGGACGGGACAGTTGCAGCCGGAGAATTTCGGGGGGTTTCGAGGCATTTCGAGGGGTTCCGAGGGATGAGGCTTAGGGTTGCTCGGCGAAAAGCGCAAGGTGGATGATGTAAGAGTATTAAGTAACAGTCCCTGCAGTTCCCTGCAAGCCACCCCTTAAAACAAAGCAAAAAATTGCATTAAGTGCAGCCGGGCAGGCCAAAAATAAAATAAAAAAATGCAAAAAAAAGAGGAAATAAAATATGGGGTGCCCATCATCATCATCATTACAATCACATTCGATTACGAACACGTGGCAGTTGACAGGGAAAATCGGTCAGTTACAGGACCTTAATTACACGATGGATTACCCCACAACACGTGCCCGCAATCAGAGTTCAATGCTATCACTTTCCTTTGCCGACTATCTGGCCAAATCTTTCTGCCAATTCATTTTTGTGTCCAAATACTTTAAGGCCTAATCTAATCGGCGTCGCATTCCATAGATGCCATATTTATTTTGTTTAAATACACATTTATATACACGAAGTACGGGGTATATATGTACCTATTCACTGAGTGAGTTGGAAGCAACAAGTGTTAAAGTCCAGATGCCAACACGTGCCCCGTTCTCGAGAGTCGGAGATTCGTGGCCCAAACTAGTTTGCATTCGATTCCAATCGAATGGAATTGAAAAGACCCGGTGCTTAGCATATTATCGATCGATGCGATCGGGGCAAAACACTTGGAGTTTAATTTTAATTTTAATTTCCAGATTTATATGTAGTCGGCCGATGGCCGGTGGCCGAAAGCCCGTACAATCGAGTGGACAAACTAATTAAAGGCCTGAAAATGTCGCCAGCGATTAGATTGCACATTTCAAATGTGGTCGCTGTGACGTAGATGGCATTACGAAAGGAGGTTCCACTGTTTCTCTCGAACTTTGTGAATGAAAGCTGCTTCCCCGTTCGGGTGGTCCGGTCCCAGTCGAAAGAAAATGTGAGCACGTAGCTCGAAAGGAAAACTTCTCAATCCAAAACTATTCGGTATTCGGGGCACATCTGAGGTATCTTTGGGCCCTTCGATATTGCGTAAGAAGGGCCAAGGAAACTGGGGACCCAGCCGAGACCCTTCTGGCTCCGTTCTGAGCTCCTGTCTGCATACCAAATAAGGTAATTATGAGTCGCAGAAGCGAACAAAAGTAAAGCACAGACAGAGGCGACTGGCCATAGAAGCGATATCGAGTTACATACATGGGAACCGCTCGTGCACAGCGAAAAATAATTATCGAAATCGTGGGGATTTCGTTTTCAAAGAAAGTACATTTTTCAAAAATATAAATCTAATTTTAAGCCCAGCTTATCATCATTTACAAGTCGATTTAGAAGACTCATTCTTCTGAAAATATTATCAACAAAAATATTGTGAAAATATATGATACATTTTTTATACCTAAAACTAATAAATTATTATTCTTGCCTAGATATTATTAAAAAATATATAAATAATGGAAGCATTAACTAAAAAAAAAAAATTGGTGAAACATTTATCATACCTAAAACTAATATTACATTGTTCATACCATAATGATATTTTTCTAACTGTAAAACCTTTGGGTCCTTTGTCTGGTCTTAGAGAACAACTCCTGAACTTTGAAAGTTTCGGTTTCAATTTTATTTTTTGTCCGTTTTTTGTGCGGTTGCCAGCCCACAAAAAAGGCTTTTCTTTTCTTTTCCGTCTAACTACCTAAGTTAACTGAAATTTCGTAAGCTCATGCTATTGATCTGTCAGCAGTAGATTCACCATTCGCTGGAAAAGCGCTGCATCAATTTATCGAGAAAGCCAGCTAAGCATAAATTGAAAATTTAATTGCTTGCCAAGCTGGTACCGCAAAAAAAAAAAATAAAATAAGAAAACAAAAACATTTGAAAAAATGTTGTTCCTTCGGCGGGAATTGTGAAATTTCGTTTAGAATGGCCGTGTGTGTTTGCACATTTCAAATGGACTTTATTGTCTGCTGTGAAATTGAAAAATGATAAAAATCGCACGCCACCAGGCATTTGATTTGGCAGAGCTCTTTCTTTACTTCTTTTTCGGGACTGCCCACTGAGAGGGTTAGGGATTCTGATTCGGATTTGGATTCGAGACTAACGGCCTCCTCCTGGGGCTGTTTTAACTTTTGACTCTCGGTCGCCGCATATTGATTTCTCGAGCTTGATTCTTTGCGTTTTCACTTTTCAAGCGCAGAACAGCGAGACCTTCGTCTCAAGAAACCACCCTTCTGGGTCTTGAGTTCTGTTCTCGTACGCTGCTCTTTGCTTTTGTAGTTCAGTTCAGTTCAGTGCTAAGCTGAAATCAATGACCTTTTGGGCCCGGGGATTAGTTGGTCGTGAAACAGAATATGCAGTGCGGAAAGTACAACAAAATATGGCAAGACTTGTTCGGCCTGAATCGATAAAATAAAAAAGGAAAAACAAAAATTGTAAAGCACATTTTTCTCTGGCGTTTTCCGAGTGCCCACTTGTGGTCACTTGTGATGGGGTGACATTGAGCCAGAGGCAACTGGAAGGGCTCTCCATGGAAATCCGATGGATACGTGTCGAATTTTTTATTTAAATACATTTTTAGAGATCTCACGATCGGCCGTAAAATGACTTAATTGTTGTTCAAGACGGAAGTTCGTCTCGGGGAACAGAAAAAAACAAAACGAATAAAGTTAAAAACAAATCAATAAAACCAATAATAATCATTAATAATAATCTGTAAGATTTATGCAAATGTTTCTCCTTTGAATCACACTCAACTCTTTATTTATAGTGGCTAGCGTAATTTTGTTGTTAATACTATTGAATACTGAATACTGAATATTGAATACTGAACACTCATTTCGTTTATTTTTCGCCTACTTGCAGGTTATCACAGTTCACGCTGCCCAATGTCAGGACTTTGATTTTTACACTGATGGTGAGTTTTTGTCCCACTGTGACTACTGGGTGCTTATGCTAAGAGACGTTTTGCATTTTAACGACCTATCTTGTAAGACTTGGCGAATTTATGGGTTATGAATAATTTTCATAGGGGATTCCATCGAACTATCATCAATTACTATTTCCCAAGAATACTTGGGCCGAAGCCTTGTTCCAATTTCGGCTTTTTTGGCCGGGCAAAAAGCATCTGGAAATCTTCAGTCTCAATCGAAAGCTGACTTGCTTT
This sequence comes from Drosophila pseudotakahashii, assembly GCA_035046095.1. NCBI lineage: Eukaryota > Metazoa > Arthropoda > Insecta > Diptera > Drosophilidae > Drosophila > Drosophila pseudotakahashii. The sequence continues at coordinate 242,140 of JAWNOE010000247.1, read as the reverse complement.
CAACACACTCCGAATAATTATCTTGAGAAATGTCAAAATATTTTTATACGTTCGAGAGATTGAGTGTGTGTAATCGAAATCGGAGTGGGGGGGCGAAGCAATTCGGAGTTTTGATATGGGAAGCAGCGTGTGTACATTGGAGTGGCTCTCGGTTTTGTGGGGTCTCTCCACTTGAGGCGGCCCATAAAAAATAATAATAATTATTATTATGATTATGATTGTAACACATACACGCTGGGGAGCGTCATTGAACTATGGAAAAGGTCGCACGGCATTCTCTATTTTTTGTTTTTTTTTTTGGGCAAGTGCAAACAGAAGGCCCCACACACTATTTCCCTCCTCATCCATCTTTCTGGAAAACTGACATTGTGTCAACGTCAACTCGAACTTGGAAAATATGAAGAATGTAAACACTACTTGGGAAACTCGAATCGATGGGTTATAAGCCCCGATAAATCGATCGGCACGCGTCGATCTGCGTGCTTAGGTCAATTTGTTTTGGCTTGCGGATAGAAACCCATCGCTTACCCACCCGAAAGCCCCATTAAGCCCACTGCTAAAGTCCAGCGTTATTTTTGGCCATTCCCCCATAAATAGCTAATAATGCTTACTGGCCGTCTGTGGTGCCGTGTGGTGAATAGCACTACATGATGTATGAGACTGGTTCGATCTAATCCTCGATAAATACTCGATTTGCACTCGCCACGCCCATAGATGTCATATGTCTTGTTTTGCTGATTTGCATATTTTCTTTATCATCAAATAATTGTGATATCATTCGAAATTGGATTGTTCAAAGGTCTAAAACGTGCCAATGATGGTGGACATGAGACATACACGTGTCACAGGTGGTGAAATATAATTCTGGCAGCTTGATTTCTGATTCCTAGATCATTTACTTAAATTGTTACAATTAAAGAAGGAAATCCTAGCTACAGAATCATTCTTGCTATTCCCAAGCAATTAAATTTCGTAATAGGACATTTGCTCTTCCAATTTAAATGCATGGGAACCCGCTGCCCATCGCTGTTATCCCCACTATCCGCAGAATGTCAAGGCTTAGGACAACATATCCCATTGAGAAACCAATTACCTGGACTACCATAACACGCCTAATGGCCAGTTGGCCAGTGGGCTCAACTTTGACCATAAAAATTTTCGTGTCGCATGTGCGGGGCGGTGTAATAAAAAGCTCATCGTATTAATGGAAATTTATGGGGCAAAAAAGGGTTTTGCGTTTGCGTTTGGGGGGCAGGATTAGTCGCCAGATGTGGCCGTAATGCAGATGAATCGACCATTAATCGAGGTTCTCGTTCTCCTTTCCTCTCTGTTTTCCAGATTGTTGTGGCTGCTTTTGCGAGGCCAGCATGCGCCGCGAAAAATGTTTTAACACTGAGCAAACACAGCGAACTTGCGCTGCACATCAATTCGCACGGCAAAGTGACCGCCGAGAACATATTGCGGACATATCGTAAGTACCCCATATTACTATATATATATCATCAGGAAAATAAAACAAAGATCTGGAAACGAACTGAGACAGCTCTTACTCATGCAACTCGCGTTCATCAATTACCATTGGCATTTAAATTAAATTGGCATTTATACAAGTACTTCCAAAGATCTGCAGATAAAGGGGAACCTCCTTAAAGTGAACAAGAATAAATAAGATTTAAATATTTAAATTTAATAATTATTTAAGGGTTTTTATTGCAATATAATTAAAGTACCCACAAAAAGGAATGTCACCGTAAAATCTATATGCGCATTTAAATTTTTTGTTATGCAATACGCATATCGTTTTTACATGAAATACTCTTTTCGAGCATATCAAATTTACCTAGCCAAGTTAAAATTGATATTACATAATGTAAAATCGATCTACATTTTATTTCGTTTTTTTTTGGGTGTAGCTATTTTAACAAAAATTATATATTTTTTAAATTGAAATATTTTCTACAAGTCGAGGCTAGCCAATTTCGCCTGTACCCCCATTTTTGAACTCTGTCTGGGCCTGGGTCTTCGTCTTCGTCTGTGGCTGTGCATATTGTGTGCTTAATTAAATTATTGGTAATTTAATATTTGATTGATGTTATGAACCGCTTCGAACGGCGCCCATTGCGGTTTCGTTTGGTTTTGTTTGTCCGGCCGCTCTTAATTTATTCGGAATTCATTTGCTGCGGTTTGCCAGCCTCGGGTGCTCTGAAGCTCTGAAGTTCAGGAGCAGCCCTCGTTCCATTGTGGGTTGATGGCTGAGCGAAAGTGACAAGATCAGGCGCCGCCTTGCGTCACTGATAAGTCGGTATAAGGGACTTTTACCGATCAGCCAGCCGCCTTTATGCGTAAATTAAAGCCCAATCCAATGGAAACGGAAACAAAATTGTCAGCCTGGCATTTTATCTTATCGGCAGGCAGGTGCTACTGCGGCCATTTGATCGATTTGCTGGCTCTTCGAAGGTCTTCCCCCAAAGACCCAAATCCAAAAAAAAAACGGTGTAACCCCAGCCAAATCGATCGGAAGCTATCGGGCTTAGGCGTATTTCAGGGTTAAACCCTTTCGCCAAGAAAGCGAGAGTTCAACGACTCAGCGCCATCAAATGGTTTCCACTGAAAAGGCTCATAGTTTCTCGGTTCTAATCAAAAGCCCCTTCATAACTTTATCAAAAACCTTTCAATTAATTGGGTTATCTGAACGCGCTTCGAGTGGCTCCAGTTTGAGTTCCAGTTCCATTAAATATTTACACAATAGCCGTCGCTTGTTTGTTTGCCAATAATTAATTAAATTTTCGATTTTGCCATGTCTCTTTTATTTTACAGAATACTTCACAATGGAAGCTGTCAACGATGTGTTCAGCCTGGACTTCAAAATCACCATCTATTCGGCGGATGTAGACTACTATCTGTGCTTCCATCAAGGCAGACTGGTTGGAAAGGTGAGTTTTCTTATAAATGTAATTGGGGGAACTATTATAAGTTGATTATTATTGAAAAAAATAAATTCTTTATAGATTTAATTAGTTTTTTTCTTTAAAAATATTAAAATCCAAATAATAAATGCATAAATAGAAGGGAAAATGTTTTCAATTCCCAATGTAAAGGCTTAAAAATACAATTTATCAGATTTCTTATGATTGCCTCTTTTAAAAATTACCATATAACATTTTTACTAAGTTCCTTCTTCCCTCCTCTTTTTTTTTGTAATTTTTTAGAGAAACGCCACAAAGGACTGTCACTTTAAAGAGGGGATATTTATGGGCAATCAGCACTTTACCAGCGCCTACAATCCAGTGCTACGAGTGGGTTTCAAGGGAAACTTTAAGCCGATGGGCCTGAATGATTTTTCCAAGCCGAAAGTGATGAAGAAGGCCATTCTATATTTCTTTCCTGTGAGTGAGGAGAAATTCAACTCACATTTGGCTGAAGTTTTGAAAAGCACTACCACTACCACAACGACAACAACAACAACTACATCAACCACAACCACAACAACAACAACACCACCCAGTACTACCAAAATCGGCTCCACAACAACAACAACAAAACAACAACAGCAAGCCCAGTGGCGGTCACAAAACGTACGCGTTCAAAGACGCGTCGCCCAACAAGTATTAATAGCGATAGTAGCAACAGCAATAACCCCGAAAAGATCAGCAACAGCAACAGTAACAGTAATAGCCTTAAGACCCACAACCAAGCCAATAGCAACAACAATCAACAACAATAATGAGCTGGACCTGCAGCAACAACAGGTGATTCTGCATAGGAATCGCCAGAAACATCGCCGCCAGCGATTGGAGCGCAGGAAGCAGCAGCAACATCGCCGTCACCATCGGCAATACGGCACAGTGGGCGTGATGGCCCAACCGCAGCCCAAAAATCTGGTGGTCCGTCATCATCACAACAATGCCACCATAATGGAGCGACGTCGACGTCGCCGCTTGGAGCGGCAGCAGCACAAGTTGCAGCGGGAATTGTGGGAGCAGGAGCAGCGGGAGGCGGGCGAAAGGGAGCGGGAGCGCGAGCGGGTGGAGCACCTGCCCAAGGCCACCTCCTCGGCCTCGTCCTCATCCTCCTCCTCGTCGACGGCCACCTCGACGGCCCTGACCGCCACGGCCGCCTCGTTGGCACCCAGCGCCTTCAATCTGGTGGCCATAATGGCCGCCAGTCGTCGCAAGCGGGACAGGCGAAAACGGTCGACGACAGGTGGCGCCACAAGTGCGGCTGCGGGTGCAACAGGTGGTGGTGCTACAAGGGGCAACAAGGATGCTCATATGCAACTGGTGGAGCTACCCTCGCAGCGATTGCAGCAGCAGGAGCAGGATGGGCAGGATGACCGCCACCCACAAAACGAATACTCAAAACCCTATGTTAATAGTAACTTAAACTTAAACCTACCATTAAACGTAAACGTAAAAGTAAACCAACTAATTGATAGTAATAGCGATAATGTTAATCTTGCAATACCTGCCTTGCCAAAAAACTACAACTACTTGTACAGTAACGAGCATTATAATTTGAATACTAAAAGTAGCACGACTGATTCTAGTAGTTTAGACGATAGCACTAAGTTCGATAGTCCAAATAGCCATAGCCATAGCCCTAGCCATAGCCACAGCGCGTTCAATCAGAATATTGACAATAATCTTAAGCAATTAAACGATCGAATTGACCTTGTTTCAACCGAAAATCAAGTTGAGACAACAGTGACCGAGGAAGGTGAGACAGAGACAGAGACAGTTTCAACCGAAACTGTTGTGCAGAATCGCAATCATATTGATGCTAATAATATAATCGACGATAGCTATCCGAACGACGAGGAGCACGAAGGGCTGATTCTAAAGAAACTTCTTCGTGGCCTTCAAAAGCTGCAACAGCAACACGAGCAGCAGCAGCAGCAACAACAACAACCTAATATTGATAACCCTAATGAGAATATTAATGTTGTTAACGATAATCAGAATCATAATGATAATGGGCTGCTGACAAATAATAACCATAATAGTAATTACAATGAGCAATTTGCGAATGACGATGAAACGATACGAATTCAAAATAATAAATATGAATCACATATAGTACAATACAAACATGCGGTATTTATTTGGAAAATAGTGGGGGTCTTTTGGTATTTTGTTTTCCAGCAATTAAAAAAAATATTTAGAAAACTTTTTCAGCTCCTAAAATTAAAAGATGAGATGCAAAGTAATTTTAATATTAAGAACCTAAAACATTGGAGATCCTTATAATATGGAATCTTATGTAACTGAAAAAATACCAGAAATAAATACCATAAATACATTTCAATACTGTTTTTTACAAGTTATTCATCTCAAGACATGATTTACGATTCTCCCCTTCAAAAAATACACATCCGTTGCCTGTGAAAATATTTTTCCCAAGATCATCTCGCAATCCGGAAACATGTATGGCAACATTTATACATTTTTGTGATCACCCAATTTGACTATTCAAAATGCGCATTCCAGCAAATCGTAAAAAATATCAAAGCATAATTTGAAAATCGTGTAACAATTGATAAGAATCTACAACAATGTGACAATGTGTAAATCTCCTGACTGCCTGACCTCAATCTGTTCGGATAACAATAAATTATCTGGCGGCCAAAGTCGCCACAAAGTCGCGTGCAAAACGCGTGGGCGATTCTCGAATATTTCCATCACATCTTCTTTTGTGCTGTGATCTCCAGCGATCGGTGGAAACTATTTGATAGATGTTCGGGCCATGTTGACACCGCATAAATCATAAATAAAGATTTCATATTAATTTATGCAAAGTACCCGAGATGTATGGCGTGTCTGAAATTAATTAACCAGCGTTTTCTGTGTCGCAGCGACACATGCAAATTCGGCCAGCTTTTCGGGCACCGCAGATTGGATTTATCAGCAACCTGCGCTTGAAGTGTCCAGCTAGCCAATCTCCGTCCCCTGCGACAGCTCTGGCCAAAACAAAGATCTCTCTTGGCCAACTGGCGCCGCGTGTCTGTGATCGCGCCCCTAAGCGAAAAATTAAGAAAAAAAAATGAAAAAAAATTAAAAAAGCTCGAAACGAAACGCGCCACGCCAACGCCTTAGACCGATATTCACATATTTGGAGTCGGCAAATGCCGCTAATGAAATTTTATTATACTCTCGCAGCAATAATTTATAAATTTGTTTAACAAAAAATAAATTTGTTAAGCAATAAATTTAAATACGCAAAGCACTTGCCACTTTTGTAAAGCGCTCTGCGATCAGACTACGAGGCTATCGAGATGCTCTCACGGTTTGCTTTGGTTTTATGTGTAGAATCGATGATAGAATCTTTGGTTTATTACCGAGGAATTTGTCATTGGTTATATGGGTTTTTGATCCAAGGGCGGAGGTCAGAATCGAGAATCTTCCATTTTTGACGTTTTATTTAAATTTATAACATTTTACCTACATAAAATCAGAATATCTTGATCTATTGTAAAATTTAAGCGACATTTGTATATTTGTAGCTTAATATAGAACTAAAATATCTTGATTAAATTTTTTGAATTTATGTATGTACTAATTTAATTGGATTTAATTCAAAATAGAAATAATATTAATATATATATTTTTTTTTTAGATAATTCCATTAGTTTTAGTTCACTTATCATGGAACTTTTTCGTGAGTTATTATTCACGCAACACGTTTTTCCAAAGTTTTTTGTAGAAACCTTATAAAAAGTGACTTGTCCCACCCATCGCATAAGTTTAACGCTTTGTCCGGCACTTAAATGTTACACCTTCCCCGGGCCGATGAGCAGGTTTATTTTGGCTGGCGGGGAAGGAAGAGGGAAATATCAAAAACCCAAACAAATAAAATTCGAAATTTGCATTAGAATACATCTCGGTTTGGCGTCAAAATAACTCAACGGGCGAAAGCTCACTGGTTTTGAGTTAAATTTATTACCCAAACCCAAGTGCAAGAACAGCCTGAACAAAGTCGGTTAGGAATGTCGGTCTATATGTATATATTTCTATGCATTGTATATCATTTTATTGCTTTCTTGTATAAACATTTTTTTTTTGTGTTGATTTTCGGCTTGGCGCCTTCGAAATTTCATTTGAATTTTGTGGTTACACTTTTTTCTCAGCTCAACTTTTTGTTGTCGAATGTTTATTAGCCAAATTAGCGTGTCAGGTGAAATTTAAGCAGATTTTAGTTGAGCATCGCCGGCTGTTTATGGGAAAATGATTAGATCCGCTTATGGCCGGGCATCGGAGAGATGTTTTTATGCGTTTATTTTTATGGCACTTATTCTAATGAAGAAACATTTTAAGCCGTGGCTTAAGTGACGGAAATGCCAGCGCAGTCTGGCCGGCTTCTATACCCTTACCCGCATTTGGAGGCATTCATATTCATGTTGATTTTTTAACCATTTTTCAAGTGCAGCTTAAGCGGGGATTAAGCCAACTTTGACGACAGGCGGCAATTACGCGGGATTAGTTGGCATCTTAATTTAATTGTTGCAAATTAAATAAATTTGCATAAAGGAAAAGTTGCAATTGCGGTGGAAAATAATTTGTTGTTGATTTACAAGATGATGGGGGTTATGATATTAGTTATGATATTACCGAAGATATTAGGGATGATAAGATTATAGCCTCTCTTATCTTATTATTTATATGTTTAAAGTTTATATTTATTTTGTAAAATTTCTGCTCATTTGCAATCCATTGTGAAAGGTCTTTGACAAAACACCCCCTTTGTTTCGGATGACACAAACCGATATATTTGCCAAAAACGTAAACACTTGGATCATAAAATCATTTTCGATTTATGGCCATTATAATGATATTTATAGCAAAGCACTAAAGTCACAAATACCGCGTTAATGATGACCAAAAGAAATACGCGACGCTTATTAACAATTTGGCGCCATTTAAACGGCGACGAAATCTTAACACGATTTTTTATAAAAGCAATAACTAAATCCCAAAAAACGAATCTGTCTTTTATATATCGACAACAATGTCGGAGATTTTAATGGCATCGTTAAAGCGAGTATCGAAAGGGAACCATGACGGCATCAAAAACGCTTTACGACTTCGCGCCTTAAAACCAGCCCGTTCTTTTTAGACATTTTTTGTGCATTCTATATACGATCCGATCCGATCCGATGGGTGGGAATTCCGATGATTGCGATTGAGGGGCGAAGGCGAACCGGTTTCGGTTCGGGGGTACGGGTTAAAATTAAAATCTGACGCGCACTCAATTAAGTTTATTGCATTGCAAATCATGTCCGTAACCCATTTTTATGACAGTCTGAAGGTGTCAAGATGATTTGTCAATGTTTGGCCACGCCCTCGTGCATCTCCGCCCCGATCTTTTCGTCCCCTCCCTAACGCCTCCTCATCAACAGCACTTGACCATCGTAAAAACGCCGGTAAACAGTTAGCCCAGACACTTGGCCATCTGTTGCTGTGCCACTTGCACTGACGGAATGCTAACTGTTGCTCCCACCTCGACATTAACTTTAACTTCGACGTCGCCTTCAACTTCGACTTGGGCTTAGAATCAGTGGGTGCACCGAAAGAAACGGGACTTTGTTATAATTTCGAATTTTTAGGAACTTTAAAATGGAAAACTATTTCAGGATATAAAGGTTACTCTAAGAAAATGTAATTAAGGTAAATTCATTTTATTACTTTATATGACGGGTTATTTGGGAGAAAAGAAAAAGGAAAGTGGTATTCAAAAAGTATGCAACAAAAAATTTGTTCTGAAAACCCCTTTACAACTTAATTCTGTATCCTTCCCTAATTTAACTTAAACTAATTGATTTTATTAAACCAATTGATTATAAGAATGAAACAATTAAATATGTTTTAACGTCTTTCTTTTTATCATAGTAATTTTCGAAATAGTTTGTAAAGAAAAATACTTCTTTATTTCAGGGTTTGAATATTAAAGAATTCAAATCTTAAGCAGATATAATGATCATTTTGGTTTTATACTAGACTTTTTAGCATGTTCAATGATAGATAGCGGGTGTTTCTCGTCGCCATTCGTTTTGGGTTCAGGCTCAGTTCGGTTCGGTAATTAACCGCACACTGACCTTCCTCATTGCAGTTGGTAGTTGGCATTGGCAGTTGGCAGTACTTGGGTTTTGGCACCTTTTGCCAAGCCAGTTTCCGCCGGGAGTCCACTTAGTATGTGCCTTGTGCAAACAATCATAACTGTTCAGCTTGTCAGTGGCTCATTGTGTTATAAGATAAGTTTTCGGTTTTTTTCTCTATTTTCTATTACTTTTCTTTTTGTTCTTTTTCGTTCAGGTATTTAACGCCCCGTTAAAAGTAGGTTAAAGTCTTTAAATATTTTAATGGCCCAGTTTTTTTGTAATTTTAAATGGGTTTTACTTTAACAGATGAAGTTAAGTGGGGTTTATGTAAATGGAACAATGAAAACGAAGAGTATTTCATGGCTTTAAAGGAAATTAGGTCAAAATATCCTTCAAGAAAATTTGTAAAATTCTTTATGAAAAGTGTAACTAAGTTCTATGATTAATGAATAGGACAACCCAGCTTACCTTCCAGTTTGCAAACGCTTTGACTTATCTTGTGAATTATCCTGCCATAAATCATATATTTTACTTTGCCTGTACTGATCGTATTTTATATTTAAGTTCGCGAATTTGCAATTTGCCTGTACTTAGCCAAAATATTTCAAATATTTGCCAGCACCTGGAAAAAGGTGGCCGCAATTGCAGAAACTGCTAAACTAAGCGGCTTGTTTACGTGGCAGCCACGTCAGAGACATAAAATATTCCCGCAATATCATAGAGTCTCGGCCTGAGTCTGGGTCTTGCTTTTGGTTTTGCAGCCAAGGCAAGGTGGAAGCCAAATTGAAACGGAGGCTAGCCTACCAGATAGTTAGCCCGCCTGTCAATCCCTCATGGACTAAAGACTTAACTACTTGACAAATAGCCCAGGTGGCAGCGAAAAAATCTACATAAATTCTCACCTATTGCGGCAGACCGATCGAAGGCGATGGGAAAAGCCTGGGCGAGCATAGATATTTGTGTTTGATTTTATTTATATTTTTTTGAAAGTGCCAACTACTTGACATTTGCTTTCCAACTCCCAGACTTTCAAATGTCCAAAACTCCCGGACCCCGGCCGTTTGGGCCATCTTTTGTTGGCCGAAAAGCTTGGGCTTTTAATGATTCCTCGCGGGGCCCCTTTCTTTTGTCGAACACCCTTTTGTGTCCAACTTTTTATTTTCAATCAGGCCTGTCAAATTTGTCAAGCTCGACGAGTTTTCAAGTGGTGGGAAATGAGGCGGGGAAAAGCCGCAGAGAAAAATTACAAAAATGCATTCGAAGATGCGCATTCCCTTCGGCTCTAATCAATGGCATCTAATTAAATGGCGTTGATTGTTGTTGCCACTTTGACAAATTGTTGTTGTTTATTTGTCGGCCCTTTGGCTTTAATGCGTTTTTGATTGGGTCGAGTCGGCTTAGAGGTTTCGGCCATAGCCCCTTGGTAGGTGGTAGGTGTGAGGCATTTTGATTTATTCGCCCCCTAATCAGATAAAGTAAAAAGCTTTCAGTTTGAGTTATATGCTGCCTGGTTAACCGTTAGGGAGTGTGGCTGCCTTTTTTTATTTTTTTGGTTAAGAGTGTTACGAACAATATTTTGTTTGGCTTGCCAAAACGGAAATCCAGTTTAATCTCTGTGGAGGCTTCGGAAACAATAAGCCAAACCATATTGTGCGCAGAGTGGAGCAAAGTGAGATAATCTTGAGTTGGCTTGGAAAATTGGAATTGGAGTAGAAAGCGCTGAGAAATAAAATAGCTTATGCTTGATTTATGTTGGATAGATAGTAGTTTTGGTATAAAATACATAACTTTAATTATATCTTTATGCGGGATTTAGTTCGGTTTGAGTATATATAATATATTCATATATAAGTATATACATATATAAGAAACATACATTTTCTTAAAGATTTCTTTAAAGATTTTGGAAAAGTGTAAATGCAATTTTGTTGTGATTTGTAATACCCATCGAAATGTAGAATAAATTTTTCAAATCAGAGCATTCATAAAAAAGTTATGGAATTAAAGCTGTCTCCATATCTCCATCTCCCTCATACTTCCTTTATTTGAGTTACGGATATCTGATAATTCCCATTTACATAATTAAATTACTTAACTCTTACTAAATGTTAATGTTTGTAGTTCGAGTTCATCAGTAGTATGCAAAAGTAGACTATTTTTGGAAATTATAACTCTTAAAAAGAATTTACCCATTTAAACATACCAGTTTAACTGAACTAAGCCATTGCTAATGCATTCCGGCATCATTTGTAGTATAATAAAGCCGTTTCGAATATGAATTGGTAATTACATCAGCAAATATACCATAAAATCTCGTCTTTCCCTGATCAGCCAGTGAACTGAAAGCATCTCAAATGTGATATTCTCGGCCCCCTCCCCCTGCTCTTCCCCCTCCCACTGAGGTGTCAATATTCCGTTCTATTGACGCCCTCGAACAATAACCCGAAACAAACTTCAAAAACTTGTCCCCGGCACTCGACTGTGTGTCACAGGTTCGAGATCCAATCGATCGAGGTTTTGTTGTTCGCCGCCCCGCCTGAGAACTTGATTGGGCCGATCAATTTGATGATCGTGATCACGATGCCGCCGAAGCTGATGACTTCATGGCAGTCAATCAGGGGACCGGCGCATTTGAATAAGCAAAGAATATTTTTAAATAATTTCTCGCGCCAATATTATTTAAAATTTTTATGACTTTTCCAATAAAAATGAGCTCATATGACTCAACGGGACGCGGACTTTGGGGAGGAGCCAGTCTGGGAAAATGTCAAAATGTTTTGTCGCCTCCTGTCAGCCTGTCGCCTATCGCCCAGCCTCTCGGAATTCGCCGACTAATTTCCCCCACATAAAGTATCTAAATTATGTAGCCGTAAATTATGGTTGGGAAATGCACGAAATTAGCATAAACCTTGACTCACCCACGACCAACTGCTGAGCGGACTTTGTTTTCCCGCGATCCAGTTAGAAAGTAGTAAAAGTTCGTTAGCCAGAATTTTTTTTGGGTGGCTACACACTTGAAAATGTAAATTTTCCAAATGCATTTCTGTTGTTGTCATGGGCTTTACGTGTTGGACATGATTTCGATGATTTGTAAGCTGTGATTCGTTGATCTGTGATCTAATGAGACCTAATGGGCCACTTTGTAAGGGGAGGAGAATTAAGAAGAGTTGGCTTTTTTTAAGGGGAAATTATTTTAAAATATTTAACATTTTGTTTAATAAATAATTCGCTGAGTTAATAGTTTTAGAATATATTTTTAAACCATAATATCCTTTCAGTGTACTATTTTTTCACTAGCCGAGTTGATCTAGTCATGTCCGTTTGTCTGTATGTCCGTCCGTCCGTATGAATGCTGAGATCTCGGAAGCTATAAAAGCTATAAAAGCTAGAAAATTGGGATTAACAAAGCAGACTCTTGGGGTTGAGTTATCTTTACAGATTTGGTAAAAGTGTATTTTAATTTTTTTAGGTGTAGTAATACCTACCGAAATGTAGAATCGAACCACTCAGTAGAAAGTTAGGAGGAAACAATGCACTTTCCGCTAGATGGCGCTATTTAAGCAACTGTCTCCTTTACTGGTTGCATAACTCCATCTCTTTCACACTCTTTAAGCTGAGGAAAGCATTCTGCCTTGCTTTTATTTATAAGGAGGGACCTTTTTTACATAAATATTTTTAGCAAATTCAAAGAACTAAACTAAACTGTAACGTTTTTGGTCGCATGCCACCCAAGATTTAACCGAGCCCAATCCCGTATCCCTTATCAGCGTGGCCAATTACAAGTAAAAAAGTAAAGTGCCAGATAAAACACTTCTGCCCCCAGATAGAACACACCCACGGGTGCTAGGTAGTTAGTCCGGAAAACTGTTGCGAAAAGTCGTGAGGCGAAGAAAAGAGCCGAACAAAGGGAGCGACAGGGGTCGACGTGGGTTGAGGCGATAACGGGAACAAACCAGGTAGAAGCCAGCGACCAACTTGGCCCAAATGTCCAACGAATTGACAATTTATGTGACGGGCCGTGCATAATTGAAGCCTTTGGCAGTTTGCAACTGCTCTTGGCCAGGTAAATTACCCGCCGGGTAATAGGTATGTAATTTTTCCTGCTAAAAACTTAATTTCATTGATGTCCTTGCACCAGGATCATCGTGTGCCCTTTTTGTTCGGTTGAATATCAAAGGAACGTTGCCATATAATTCGAGTGATTTATATGACCATTGATAGACTGATTTTTATAGACTACAGCCAATTAACAGCTGCCTCCGACTTCCGTTTTTTCGTTTTTCGTTCTTCGTTGACTGGCCTGATCTATTGGCTCTAATTGCGGATAATTGTGGCTAGCGCCAAGGTCGGACGATTGATTTGTCTGGGCCGTAAAGTTCTTGGGAGAGGGATGTGCCACCATAAAGACATAATCCCCGGCAAACGGAACAGACCTCTCCACGTGAACCCAGCTCGAGTGTTATTGCCGCCGGGCACTAAACCAACTTAGTGGACAATTTTGTATTGTTAAGCTCTTAGTGCAGCGATAAGACAGCAATTAGCCAAAGTTACCGGTTCTAACTGGTTCCCTACTATCTAAACCGTTCACTTGCCATACCCGTTAGACCCCCTGACTTATAGAAAATAATAAAAGAATTTACACGGACGCACCTCTGATCTTTTGTGCTTCCTGACTCACCTCCAGTGATAACTCTATTTTTAGTGTGCTAATTCTCGGAATCGAATTGCTATGGTCAGAGCTAAATGGAATTTCATAGATTAGAAAAGAACTTAACACGCAATTGCGGAAGCCCTCCAATGGAACTTTTATATTTAAACTGGAACTTGGACCTAGTGAAGTACATTCAAATATAACCGTAAAAAGGTATTCCCCACTTCTTTAGTTTATAATTGATAATTATCATATTTATATGAATTTTTAATTCCTAATTCTAGGGATATTTTAAACCAGCTAATTGGAGTTCTGTTAGTTTGTTCTGAATGAGGGGATTTCCAATTTGGAATAAAATGGCTTTGATAAGAATTTTTTGTGCGCTGTTTTGGGTAAAAAGCATTTAGGGTCTATCGAAATTGCCGAGTAACGTTGACAAACGCATTTGGCACATACAAACATACATATCTGGATATGCGATAACTTTGCCTTGACCTAGCACCACAAAATCCAATCTAGAATCTAGGGGATTGACCACGGCAACAGGAGAGCCTTTCGATTTGATTGGACTCCTCTATAAACAAACAACAGCTAACGGTAAAAGTATTTACGATTCACCGACGATAAACCAAAACAGAAAGAACAACAAAAGAGCCAAGCTGGCCAAGAGGAGGCCTGAAGGCCAATAAAGTGGACAAGTTCGGTTTGCGTAACGAGCCCCCCCCTTAATGGTAATAAAGTCGCATTTCCAATCGATAAGTGATAGTCAGACGAAGGTATTTATTTTGGCCAAATTGCGACTTAATGACCGCCCGAGAGGTTCTAGAAAGTGATGTCACCCGTATCCGCTGATAAAACCAATTAGCCACTCTAGTTTCGGCTAGCGCCACTCAATGGAAAAATTACCCAGATCCTTTCCCCAAATCTTGTTGCCAATAGGTAAGCTCTCTAGAAATTCTTAGTGGAAATATTACCACATTCCTCTTGGCCAATCCGATAGCCCAAGGTCATTCGGGTGACGGAATCGAGTCTTATTTGGCCGACCACTTGAGTACAAAGAAAGTACATGACGACATTCGGCGATTACCTTTGAGAGATCCATAAACCATGGGATTTTCGATTTTTTGACTGCAAAAATATGATATGCTCAAAATATCGCGTGACTTCTTCGGGTCTCATTCGATTGAAACGTGACTGATCAATACCGCAATAAACTCAATTAGTGATATAAAGACTGTAATAAAATGGAACCAAGACACCCATAAACTGTCTTGGGTACAATTGTAGGCGAAAGCAAAGGAAACGTGAGCATTTTAGGGTTTATTTTCATGAAGAATGTACGATTATTAACGTATTAAAGTTAAAAATAATATAAGAAGAGAAGTTATTACACAGAAAACAAACTTGATTTGAAGTATGGGTCATTTCTACCTTATTTCATATCAATAAGAAGACAATATGATTTATGTCAAATTTATAATTCAAACATATCAACATGATATTTTATCATATCATATAAAATACCAAATTTAGTATTTTTTAAACAAATAATGTGAAATATGATTGACGTAATCTTTATTCATATCAAAATGATATGAATAACTTGATCTTTAGAAAATATTAAATTGAACTGATTTTTTATCAATTTTTTTTTCTGTGTAGTACTTTAAATTCTGGAAAATGATTTCTGAAATATTTGAAATAAGTTCCAATACATTATTTTCATATTACACAAGTACAAGTATCATGCGCGTGATAAATACATTTTTTTTTAATTGCCCGGGAAACAAAACGAGCCGAACTTTTATCTTACTTAGGGTTTATTTTGTTTTGGAGAACTCCTAAGACCCGGCTGTAATACCCAGTTGACAACCTCGAGTCCGCCGGCATGCCTTGAGATCGTGCTGGCTTTCCCTCTCACTCGATATATGGCGCACTATAGTATGGTATGGTATAGCATGGCTCCCTGCACTTCGATATGTAAACCTGAGCGGAGGCTTACAGGTTGTTTACGCCCGGCGAAGGGGCTTAAATGGGACCTCCAGCGATTGTTGGCTCTTAATGCCCCTGGCAAATGCCACAAACGGACCGCCTTTGACCAATTGCACCATACGCCTCCGATTGCCGGGGCTTTTGTAGTAGGTCACGGTTCTCTAGTGGCTACCGACTTCTGGTTATCGCCGCCGATAATTGGTTGTGCCAAGTGCGAAATATCGGTGCCGTATGGGCCGTAAGTTCTTCTCGCGGCGATAACCGAAACAAAGTGTAAACATCCGCACTCGACGCGTGATCACTGATCACAGATCACCCGCACTTGTTGGTGGGTAATTTCCTTTCCACATTCCCCGTAATCTCCCATCGCCGAATGCCGATTCGAAATACCTCCCCCGATAAGCTGTGGCCCAAAAATAAAACACAAAGTGGTCAAATATGTTGCCGTTGAAAGGAAATTCCAAAAAGGTTACAGGCCTTCTGACTGATTAGCTTTGGCTTTCGCAAGTGTCCCGCATATTTGTAATATGATTTTATTACCTTAGTCTCCTTTTCCGAGAATGTCCCTATCAGATGGAATTTATTGAGGAATGCTTGATAGCACCAGGAAATAGATTCGATTTATTGGAAATTCCAGATGCGTAAGAACGGATGTGACTTGACATTGATCGAAGTGCGAATTGGGGGAAGTTTTATGTTGAAATTAAGCTTAAATTCCTGACTAAAATGTGAATCATGGTAGTTAAATATAAATAGATTTCGGAATGTGATAATTACTTTGCGTTCTTGATAAGTGCAATGGCCTTTTTTATTACATTAATTTGTAGCCAATTACTTTTTGCTTTTGACGAAATGATAAGACTCGTTTCCTTCCTAAATTTTTAAATTTTTATTCTTGGCCAATTTCCGAATCTTTATGGTCGTTTCTCTTCCGATTTTGTCGCTGTGGGGCAGTAAATAATTGGCAAAGCCTTTTTATAAAATATGATTCAAACGCAATCGCTTCTTGAAATGCCAATTTCCTTCCGATTCGTTTTGTAGAAATTCTTGGTTTATATGCGTTTTCCTGTCGCTCCATTTCCTTTGAGTTTAGCCCCTAATGAGGCAGAAATCTTCGTGCAAAATGCCACAAAGGGGCAGGAAAGGAAAAACGCCGAGTCATGGGGACGAATGCTGTCCCAGAATTTCGCCGGCGGCCAAAAAAAGGTGAAAGGTGATGCGGAGGGGTGACTCGGTGGCAGACGTCGACAGGACATTTGTGGCCTTTCTCTCGTCCATTCTGTTGCGTCATGTTAAATAAAAGCCCGCCGACGGAGAACAGGACATTGGACATGGACTTGGCTTCCGGTTAACGGCAACAAAGGATCGCCCTGCAGCAGTTGCGGTTTTTCAATTGAAATCAGCCAGGACGAGGCAGGACAGGAACTCAACCCTGACCGCAACGTGCTTCGAAATGAATACACGGCCAAAGAAAATAAACCCAAACGCGGGGAGTTGCCCCGGGGCCAGTTGCAATCCTCGAAATGCGGCTATATGCCCGTTTCGCTGACAATCCGGCTGTGAGGAAGTCTTGTGGCCTTCCTGTCCACCCGAGTGACACCGATATTTAGAAGAAGTCAACGACTAACTGGCCTGGCCGCTGAGTATATTACAGTCGGACCTTTTTATAAGCGAACTTTAATATACCTTTAAAACTTTTTAAAGTGATATACTAGCATTATTACAATTTAATACTTTTCCAGTATATTTTGAAATAAATTATTTATATAAGAAATATAAATATTTTTTTAAAAATAAATAAATTACAAATATTTAAAATTTAATATGTAAAAAAACCACCAAACAGAATAAAAGCTTTTAAAAAATGTACTGAAACATCTCTTTTAATGCGCTTTTTAAAGGTTAACCATTTGTTTTAACTTCCAAATTTTATATTTAAACATTTTATTTATTTAGATAACATTTTTTATTTTTTTGTTCTTAAAAATAATGTGTTCTTTTTTTAAATATTGTAAAACATTATTAGGAATTAGAATTTTTACTCGTTTAAAATTTTCTTGAGGTTATCCAGGTTAGAATGTTTGTTCATAGCTCGAGTTTAGTATGTGGCAGATGGCCATTCGAGTTAGGGAAGTTGTCCCGTATTCATGACGATCGGCGTTCGCATTCCGAGCGACCAGCGCACACCCAAGAGGGGCCAAAGTTTGGACTGTCCTAAATTAACATCTGCGTGCTAATTGACTGCTCAAATAGTTGACTCGATTCATTAGCTCTTGGCTTCGAGTACGACTTGGGGTTTTGGGTAGAGGTAGAGTCGGTTCTGTCAAGGGCTCCCACATGGCATGGATCTGAGTTTTAATTGCCGCACCTGCATCGCGTGTCCATAAACAGAAACAAAAGGCCACAAAAGCAAATAAGTGTCAGGCCCATTGTCAGATGTGTGTCAATGATATATGTCGTGTACATTCGTTTATGGCAAATGGACAGCCTTGGGCACATTTATCCTTAAATTCAAATTGCCGCTGATTCAGATAGTGAATATGGGACATGCCATGTGATCTGTTTATTCCTGAAAAAAATTAAATCCTGCCGAGGTCCTCGAATATCAAAAAAGAATTAAGTTTTTTGCAAAATTGATGCCCATACTTCCATCCTTAGTTTTTGACAGTATTTAAAGAATATATTATGTTTCTTAGTGATAGTATGGTAAATTGTTTGATAAAATATTATTAGGTATAGGTATTCACACAGTACTTGCCATTTCTATATCGATACCCAATCCCCACTTAACCTCTAGTCAATGACAATTATCAACCGATTTCAGTGATCAGTCTCATCCTATCCCTCCCTGAACCCCTGACCCTTTGTCATCCCCCACTCACCCCCTTCTCCACGACGCAACTAATTTGAAACGTTTTAGAAAAATCTGCATAAATTAGTTGGGTAAATAATTTTGCAGTTGATGACGCGCCGCAACAATTTGAAATAAATTAAGTCGAGTTTGGGCGGCGGGAGAGGAGCATTCCGGGTGGACCTGTAGCCCCGATCAAGTGACGCTAATGGCCACAACAAACAAACCAAACGATGCAATGCAACTTGATGGTCGCTGATGATAGTCGTAGTTGCAGGGCCAAACAGCAGCGGCAGCAACAAATTGATCAATTCATAAATAATGAAAACGTTTAGCCAAAGAAAGTGTTGACTTGTGGTGGCGGGGGCCACTGGGGGGTTCGGGGTGTTTCGGGGGGTGATGTGTAAGCAGCGACGCGTTCACAACTCCACTAACGTCAATTTTAATCGTCTATGATAGGCAGGCCAAGTGCACTGGGAAAAGAGTATATACTTTATACTATTTCGATATTGTGTTGAATAAAGTACGAAATAAGTTTGAATTTCATTACAATTTTTTAGTAAGGTTTTTTCTAGCATTTTAATCCGAAACTATGAAAAAAAATTATAGTTTCAATGATGTTGGACATATAACCTCCTACGCTTGGGAATATAATGTTTTTAATATTTCTGAATTTCGAATTTTCTAAAAACCTACTCGAAAAATTATTTGGAAAATAATAGGAAACAAATTATAACTACATTGGTTTTTATTGCGTTCTCTTCTACTTTGGGATACGCAATTGTTTGAATATTTCAGAATTTCGAATTAAAATTAAAAATAAAAACAAGAGAGAACGCTATAGTCGGGTGCCCCGACTATCAGATACCCGTTACTCAGCTAAGGGAGTGCGAGGGAGATAGATATATAAAATCTTTGATCGGGCATAACTTTTTAACGAATGGTCCGATTTGAAAAATTTCTTCTACATTTCGATAGGTATTGATAGTCACAATAAAACTGCATTTTTAGTTTTCCAAAATCTTTAATGGTGTAGGCGCCAGACACCTTTCAAAAAATGGTGTAGGGCGATTGAGGGCGTTAGAGGGGGCGTGGCGCCATTTTGAAATAAACTTGCGCTGCGTAGGAACTCCAAGAATATGCATGCAAAATGCCAATCCTCTAGCTTTTATAGTTTCCGAGATCTCAGCGTTCATACGGACGGACAGACGGACAGACGGACAGACGGACAGACGGACATGGCTAGTTCGACTCGGCTAGTGATCCTGATCAAGAATATATATACTTTATAGGGTCGGAAAAGCTTCCTTCTCCCTGTTACATACTTTTGCACGAATACAATATACCCTTTTACTCTACGAGTAACGGGTATAATAACAAAAATTAATGCCAAAATAATACAATTCAATTTAGTTTTTCGTTATTTTCTTCAAAATTTTCTCCCTAATTAGGAAAATATTTAAGAATTTTGAATAAAAATAAAAATAATAATATAAAAATGAATGTCAAAATTATACAATTCAATTTAGTTTTTCGTCATTTTCTTCAAAGTTCTCACCCAACTTAGGAAAAGGCTCTAAGTTTTTTAAATTAATTTCTGCGAGTGCAAGAGGCGATTGGCTAACTGTTGCGGACCATACATTTCTCGATCAAGACCCCCCCGATGTAGATCGACACATGAAGTGAAGAGTTTTGCACTTGCGTTGGCGATTGTCACGATCGATGGCGACGCCAAAGACAACGTCCCTGCCGCCAGAAATAAATATTCAAATAAGAAATCAAGTTCGCTTCGGCTTCAGCTTCAGGTTCCCCCGACTGCCGACTCTTCAAAAACCAATACCAATAGCCCAGCAACGATGGCCACTTGCATCCGCAATCGGTTGATGTTGCTGTTGCTGTTGCGCCGATGATGTTGCTGTTGTGCCCCTGATGTTGCTGCTGGGACATTGTCGCCGCTGTCAGCGTTTGTCAAATGAATGCACCGCAGAAGCCAATGGACAGCGGCAACATGGGTGGGCACCGCAGCTTGGACTTGGACTTGGACTCGGACTCTTGGCGTTGACAGTTCCCGTTCCCGTTCCCGATCCCGTGCCCGCTCCCGCTCCCGATCCCCTGACCAACAGACTCCCCCTCTTCGATAACGAAAAAAAACGACCGGATAAGGCGTTTTCTGCATTACTTTGTTCATTGGAATTTTTTCTGATGCCTCAATGGCGTCGGCTGCTGGTAGAAATTAGAAAAACGCCCATGAAATGGAATTCTTTTGCGGCCACGGGCACACACAGCATGTGGCATTTTAGCCACACAGCCATCGGGCCAACAGGCCAACAGGCAGGCCGGTGGTTTGGCTACCAATTTGAACATTTTAACCGATTTGGCGCCTAATTTGGTGCAAAATTTGATTTCCAAGGCGGCATCGTTTCGGCATTTAGAAAGTAATTGTCGCGTGGGTGGTTCTTTCTCCACTGCAACCGAATGTGGCTTGAATAAATGGTCATTTGATTGCCAAACCAGTTTGGAGCCACTGGGAAAAAATATTATCCAAAGATATTATTTGGGAAATATTGATCACATTTAAGGATAATAATGATACATTACCATTAATTGACATAAAAATAATTATACATAACATTGTGTATAAAAAGGTAACAATTTTCCTACACCCAGAAAAAACTTGATATGAAACGATGATCAATTTGATATTATGTGGTATTAATGATAACAGCATGTTCTAGGTAGGTCATTTCGAATGTGACGCCATATTGCTTCTTCCTCTCTTTTTCGATGTCAGAGAATCTTCGAGAGAGAAAAATCGGAAATATGATATTATTTAATATCAATTTTGCAATTTATTAGTAGTATTAGTATTTCATGGTAAAAACAACATTCGTAAAAATACCATAAATTTACCATGCGCATATCGATTTGACCCGACGTGTTTTCTTTGTCTACATTGAACTTCATTTTAATAATTTAACTCAATCTATTTAAAATACAACTGTTCCTCAGTGGAGGACTTACACATCTGGCGGTCAAGTGTGCATACTTTTTGAATATTTCCCAAATAGTTTGCTCCGAATTTGATCGAGTCTTTCGAGTCTCTCTTCAAGGCGGCTTCCCTAAGTGGGTCATGATTGCGGAGTTAGTTCGCCGCACTAACGATCCTTTGGGCTGGTAAATCAAGTGCGTGCCTGCCATAAATCAAAATCTGAGTAAAGGATCTGCCAGAGGGCCCGTCCCCGGCATGTCCGACTACTAATAAGTAAAATGAAAAATGCACCACGCCCCCGGGCCACTTAATTGTTGGCAAACAAAATGAATGCATAATTAGTTTGCTCCCCAAGATGGCCACGATGGCATGAGGTTAGTTATTTATGTCGGCCAGACCCGTTCGCCCGACCCTATATGCATATTATGAATATTTCTGGCCGGGGCTCCGAGTTAAATGCATTTTTAATAATTTCATTAGGGCCACGTCGGGAATTGGTCGTCGGTCAACCGATATGCCATAATTTTAATGATCGCTTTATAGAGACATTGGCCATCAGACGAGTTGAGAGAGAACCCTAGATACTTTCCCATCCGATAAGAGTGTGGAAAATTTATACGTTCGTTTGGCATTGTCAGTGCCGTTTACCGTTGGATCTATCTCACTAGGTCTATTCTCCCTCTTTTTGATAGCTTAATTGGAATTTATTCTATCATCGCTTTGATCAATGTCTGGTGGATTCTTCTGCGAGTTGACCGATAGAAATCTTGGGTAACCAAAACTTGAACGGCATAAATTTTCCCCTAATTTATGCAGTTTGGCCAAGGTGAGCTTTTTAAATCTAGTTTAAAATTCCAGTTCTGAAGAGTTCTTCAACTTATTTATTGTGAGAGGTATTCACTTACAACTTATTAATAGTTGCATTTAGCACAGTCTAATAATCCTAATGACTTGGCAACTTCTTGGATCGCCTTGGGCCTGCAGCCGAACACTAAATAAGACCATCTTTAAACGATTATACACATATCATACCATCTATATTAAGTTGGGCAGGGGTGGGGAGAGACCTTATCGCTGGCATCGCATCTCTTAGAGATCCTTCCTTTGCGATAAGCAAACTCTGGAAATCAATTTTGCTGCGTTGTTGTACTTAATTAAAAAAAGAAGAGGCCTCGGAGGAGGGGAAGAGTGGAAGACAGGGGACTCCTTTGGAATTCCTTTGCATACAGTTTGTTACCTTTACCTTTGTGGTTGAAAACTTAATTTGCCAGATGTGCCAGTGTGTGTTAGCCGATAAAGGAGCTCAATTAGCAGCCGAGGGCACCTGTTGGATCCTCCTCACCCATCCCCACATTTCTACCTGTGTGGTGCCGGGAATTCCTTAACTAATTTCCCTCTATTTCTCTATTCGACTGGCGGCCGCCGCCTCTGATAAATCAAAATTCCTTTCAACAATTTGTGCGGTCCGGCCAATCAATGAAATTCGTTTCTCTCCTTTTGTTTCACTTTTTATTTGGTTTGCTTTTATTCATTGTTAAGGACTCCTTTGGCCGGCTATTAATCAAATCGTTCTATATATATTATTTATTTCGTGACTTGTTTGGTGGCCGTATATCAAAACACTTACCTAAATCATAATTTCAATTGTTGCCATGGGCGATGGGAAAACCCGATGGGGAAAACCAAAGAAATTATTGTTTCGGTTAAACTAATGAGTCGACCAACTTGTATTTTTTCTGGGAAAAGTGTGGTTAACTTAAATACAACAGCATTTAATAATTTATTATGATTGTATGTGGTACCAACAGAAATCAATTTGTGATTTATTATGGGCACTCTTGAAAGGCCTTAAATGGAATGTCAAAAAAGTACAAAGAAAATAATTAATTTATTTGAATTTTGAAATAAAATTTAGGTTATATATATTTTTTATTTCAAATATAAAATCAAAGAAGTTCTGGAATATTACCCAAATATTATGGACATATATTTTGCAAACCCTGACCATAATTTAATATTGACCTCACCTTCACCTCAATGTAAACTAGAATTCTAATGGTACCCATTTGGCGTATTTGCAGATCCTTATTTCCAAGGTTGACACGGGGAAATTGCCACTAAATCACAACTGTACATGCAAAGTGCCCCGTAAGTATGCAACTCTTGTTGGCTGCAGCTTGGAAAATTCCGGCTAAAATGTGCAGAAAGTAAAGGTGGAAAAGGTGAAAGAGATTTATGGCCCGGGCCCCATTAGCAAATAATTTCCCCATTCAGAGCCTAAGGCCAAGGCGAATTTAAATCAATTTTAAATAGCAACCGAAATCGGGGGCGTAACGAAACGGCTTTTCCGCCTCCAAATGGTCGGTAATAATTTGGCATGAAATGTTCGCCCATAATTTATTGTCAACCGCAGCTTGTGTGTGCGTTGGTCCTTTGGGCCAACTTTTACCTGAAAGGCACACGCACTCTGGCACACTTTCACCTTTCCCCGAGTTTCCCTGCATTTCCCTCTTCGGTCACCGCAATTTGCCGCCTTAATGCAGTTTTCCTCCTCCATTGTCTCTGGCTCTAATTTGTGCGGCATTGTTGCAGGAAAACCAGCTGGTGCTATATGTTATACTTTACGTATCCTTGGCACGGGTCCAAAACAGCACGCTCTGCCAATTGATCTGCACTTTTAAGGAGGCGTGGGCGGTGCTTTTAATTGCAACGCAGCTGCTCTTTATTTTTCTCGTTAATTCCAGTGATTCAACATTGGTGACTCACCCAAATCGATAGACCAATCTCATCGAAGACCCGCATTTCCAGCTAAAATCATCAATGAACTATATTTACATATCTTAAGCAACCCAGAGAGATGGAAAGAGAGGGATCGAATGAAAGGGGAAAATGTTCCTTATCTCAAGGCGCCGTTTGAAGTTCATTTTAGACGCATTACCTGGCAATCGACTGAGAAAATGTGCCTCGCTACAGAGAGAAAATATTTTCCTGATCTAAAATGAGAAATTATTGAGAAATGTTGAAGAAAGGAAAACTAGTTATACCTATTTATATAACTTTTATTCGCTGATATATTTCGCTTTAAGCATAAAAAGAAAAAAAATTGATAAAAGATCAGACTGATATGTACTGGTCAATTTGATATTATTCATATTATTTTAATATGAATAAAGATTATGTTAATCTTATTTTACATTATTTGTTCAAAAAATACGTAAGTTGGTAATTTATATGACATAATTAAATATCATGTTGATATGTTTGAATCATAAATTTGACATTTATGTTATTATTTTATGTTATTTATAAATCATATCGGCTTTTTATTGATATGTAATAATGTAGAAATGACCAAATTTCATATCGAACTTTTTTTCTGTGTAGAATTTACTTTAAAATCTCGTATAATTTATAGTTTAATTTTAACTAATTCCTATAACATTTTTTTCCTTCAGTGTTGTCCTCTCTATATTCAATATCTTCTTCTTCCACATCTTGCACTAACGGACGCCAAAAACATTTAGTCAGCAACTGGCTCTGGTTTTGTTTTTGGACCTGGATCCCCGGCCTTATCGCTGGCACTGTGAACCACTTGAAGCCCATGGGTATTTAAGATGTGGGACTAGAAAAAACTAGGGGAGAGATGTCTCGGTTGCCATATTCCTGGCACGGGCTACATTTTCCTAATATTCATGGTGATTTTCATTCAGATAAATGATTCGATATGCCATTTATACAATTGGTTGTTCGAATTTGAATTTATAAGATCATCATGCTACTAGCGTCATTCACATTTATTTTTGGAGGGTTGGAAAACCTTATTAAAAGGCACATTTTTATATTAAGATAAAAGGCTAACATGAAAGGTTAAAAATAATCAAATTTTATAATAATAAATAATATAAATCCTAATAAATAAGCTAGTAAAAGTAAGTACCAATACAGCAAATAATTGTAAGTAAAAGATTATCGTTAAAACCCAATAATAACGGATATCTATTTTTATGTTTAACAATACTTATAACGATATAAGTATATCTTTAATTTTTAAAAATATCTCCCCAGTTTTCTAAACTTAACTTTTGCCTCACTTGTTGAAATCATTCACATCAAGCCGGGATATTTACAGACTGAAGCACGCCCTCGGGAGAAGTATCTCGCGTTGCTGGCAAAACGCTTATTGATTTCCTGGCCCATTCAACTAATTGGATCCTTAGCGCTGACACGTTTTGGCCATTGACAAGTGCGCGCCTCAATTTGGCACGAAAATAAATGACTGGCAATTAGACAATTGGCGACTGCCGAATGCAATGGCACTTTCAATTTGTCTGTCAATCGCACGTGACTTTTGCCTGGCAGCATATTTCATATTTCATATTTATGGAGCTGTCATGCTGCTCAAACGGAATTGGGAATTCGGAAATCACAATCACGTGCTGCAGTTGCCGGTGTTTGGGTTTCGGTTTCATTTGTCACAAAGGGATATATCCGTTTTTTGTGTTGCTGTGTGGCATTGGCATTATAGTTCCAAGTGTCATAATTCATATGAAATTTATGTCAGCTTTGTTTTTTTTGCTTTCTTCTTTTCGTAAAAAGGTGTCCTGGCTTATTGACTGCGCCAGGATTAAGTGACATTTGTGATTTTGACATGGACCCAAAATAGAGGTGAAAAGAAAACCAAGTTTGAGGCACATATAATATTGAAGGATAGTTATGTGGTACACCCAAAAAAAGTGATACAGAACGATGATCGATTTGATGTTATAAATTTTGCCTTGATATGCGGGCATCTCAATTTGATGTGCTTAAAACGTTGACACAACAGGCCAGTTTGAATTTCAAATGTGTCTTTCTCTTTCTCACTCATGTAACTTTAAGCGCCATCTTTTAAAGAGTTTGTACTTCTGCCATACCAGAAAGGTACCATGCGCATATCGATTTGACAGCGACGTGTGCTGTGTATTTATCCTTACTACTCAATCTCCTATCAAAAAACTTTCCTCTATTCAAGCTTTATGTTATCAAAACTTCGTGTCCCAACTTTCACTATCTATCTTTCTATATCAAATAACAATGAGGTGAATACAATCCCACGGGACCTCAAACTCCTTGAAAACTTTGCTTTTATGCCAAGGGTACCTGATAAATGATTTATCTACTTGCATGCCACAAACTTTCACAAATTGGCTGGAATCTATATTCAAAGACAATCTTAAACAGCAATCTAAAATCCTCTTACCAGCATTTGAGGCGATAAAGATACCGGGGGAAAAGTTGAGTTTATCAAATCACACACATGACTGTCGAGTGCAGAAAAGTCCCCCATTTTAATGGCAGCTTCAAATTGAATCGTATGGCCTGTGCTGAGTGAAATTTATTCACCCTTGTTAAATTTTCACACACAATGATTTTCCTTCCGCGGCCATTACCATTTTCACTTTAAGAAGGGAAAAGCTCCTAAGCTGGAAAATGTCTCTACTGGTGGTGGCGAATGAATTGCAATTTCCCTTTCTTTCGGGCGAGAGTGAGCTGCTCCTCTGACTTTTGCCAGCTCCTCCGGGTGCGATAATTCAATGAAGTTTCAACAACTTTTTGCACCACATGCACCTCGGGTTTTTCGCCCGTTGTTGCATACTAAAATGTTTTCCCTTCACATTTACAGATACTTTGCAGCGTCTTTGGCTTTCCTTCGTTTTTCCCGAGGCAAATGCGTCGCCATGAAATTTTAATCAACTTTTTGCTTCCGTTTTTGACTATTTTGTCTTTTTTTTTGCGCATACAAAATAGCAGACATGTCTGCCGCGTCGCATTTCCGCTTTTTTGAGGCGAGAATGGGATGAGGAATGTGGGTGGTGTTGAGCTGGAATAAGGTGCGAAGAACACACAGAGCTTTGTGGTTTTTTTTTGGGAAAGTTCACTGAACTTTTTATTACATTTTAAAGGACTTGAGAATGTTGATGTTTCAGGAATGTTAAGAGAAACTTTTGTGGAAAGATTTACATTTTTCAGAGGTTTTCTTTGTTTATTGCGGGCTGTAGAAAATTGTAAATTAAAATAGAAATTTTATTATTTAATTAAAGCCTTTGCTTTATCTTCAGTTCACAGGTTTATTGATCGAAAATAATATCTATTTAATCAAAATGGCCGGCCATAAAGTTGTAATATCAATAAGCGATTAATTGCCCTTGCCTAATAAGTGAGTTCCATATGCGCTAACAACTAATCGCATTGTTTTGCCTCGCTCCTCAAAACAAACGGCAAATATCAGTTAATGTAACGTAATTCCCAACTAATCTATTGAGTAATTCCTAGTGCTAACAAAGTTGTGCCATAACTACTCCAGAGCCGTTAAAGGGAAACACTCTGCAAACACTCGTGCGCACTCTTTACTTTCGATGATATAAGACCATTACCAAATAAATCATCGCACTTTCTGGCCGCCAATAAAACCAGTCATTCGCCAATCAATGGTCTAGGGCATTCCAAGAAGTACAATGCCCAGGAATCGCTGGGCATAAGTATAATCCCAATCCTCTGGCTGTTTAGTCTTCGGACTAACGTCAAAAGAAATGTCCTTCCTCTTGAAATCATTCAATTAGGGTCCCAAATCCCGACAAGGGCTGATGTGCAAACTTTCGGCAGCAAGTTGGCTGCGGGTACCAGTAATTGAAAGCGAATCCAGGACCCAAATCACGGACTCATAAATAATACAATGCCAAAGGGATAAGCGACAAATTCGAGGCCCCCGCCGATGCCAGCGGCCAAATAATTGCCGGCAATCAAAGTTTATTGAAACGTGACACAGGGCCCTCAGGCTCCCGTTTAGTCCACATCCACAACAGCTGCATCATCTGGCATGCGGGAGGAGGGGTCGGCAATCCTCCCAATCCTTATCGCCATCCGCCCACCCAAACGACCTCAATTCCTTCGCTTGCCAGACACCAAGTCGCCTACGCAAAAACTTTTCACAATCGTGAGTACGAAGGAAAAAAGTTGCCGAAATTCTCTGAATGAATGTGGCAGAACAGAAATAAGTTTGTCCTGGCCCAAAGTTGTATTTTTAGTAGCCAGACTTTTGGTCGGGGGCTGGTCAGAGAAATAAATCTGTCAAGTGAAGCCAAAGTTTGCTCATGATTATACTCTTTATAAGGAGTATAACTAATTTTGAATGACGATTATTAGAAGTTACGTTAAGTAGATTTAATGTTTAAATATATCTAAAAAAAGTTAAAACATAAGTGAGTTTATTAAAAATAAATACATAAATATATTCTTTAAAAGGATCTCTAAACTAATTTTGGATCACGATTTTTAGAAGTTAGGTTAAGTAGAACACAAAAAATATTTAACGTATAAGTGAAATTCTTAAAAATAAATACATAATTATTTTAAGCTGATTTACTCGTTTTACATTTTTTTAATCTTCATTAAAATTTAATTTCTATTTACAATCATGATCTTAAAGTTCTACAAACTGACGACACATCTATACATATTTTAAAGAGGGCAACCGTCAAGTCCTTCGTTTCCAAGTTTCAGGTGCCTCCTTAACCTTCTGTTGTTTAACAAACTAAAAGCCTTTTCAAGTTCAGCTGGCCCACGCAAATTGGTAGGCCCAATTATGGATGGCTTGC
The DNA here is from genome assembly GCA_035046095.1 of Drosophila pseudotakahashii. Lineage (NCBI taxonomy): Eukaryota > Metazoa > Arthropoda > Insecta > Diptera > Drosophilidae > Drosophila > Drosophila pseudotakahashii. The sequence continues at coordinate 212,932 of JAWNOE010000247.1, read as the reverse complement.
GTTTAGGCCTTGACTAAGAATAGACTGAAAAGCCATCGAGGGTGCTGCCAGCAGCTAAAACTAATAAAACGATGCGAGCAATATTGAATATTTTATGGCGGAAAAAAGGAGGTGGTTGCGTCGCCTTAAGTTGACCTCAAACATTTTGAATACATAATGCATAAATGGGCAAAGTGACGCCAGCTTTTGGCTCCGTCAGGACTTTTGAATATGACATCGCGACTATGAGTATATCTATGACGTCGTTCTGGGTTGTTGGCGTCAATGAGATTGCCGCCCGTTGTTTGCTAAGTTATTTGCTGGCAAGTGCATTGCGTAAGAGTTCTCCTCACGGAACCGCTGACGCCAAAGCAAATGCCAGGCAATCCTGAACCCACCTACCAAAAATGCCTGAACAATCGAATTGTTGGTGAGTCCTTGCGGTGGTTTTCTTGATGGACAGGGGCAGACCAACTGGCGCTGGTTGGACCGAAGCCAATTGGTGTGCTGCTAAGTGGGTCAATGGGTTGGAGCTGGGTTAAATATTTTACGATTATGGCTGAACGTAAATTATAAAATTTAATTAAATGTTTTTTGGAGCGAAAAAAAATGTCACATAAAATATTTATATTTCATTTTACAAGTTATTAAAATAAAAATTTTACGAATTCATTTTCCTTCCAACTTTTCGACAAGTAAAAAACAGAATATTTTTAAAAGCCAGAATCTTTAATATTTATTAAAATTTAGAAACTTCATAAAGATTTATTACAAAGAGGCAGCTTTCTGATTACTTTGCTTATTCAAATTCCCCCAAGAATTTTCGGTTAATTGGTTTCAACTAGGCCATCTAGCGGCTCATTTGGACCATAATTGAGGGTTGCCAGCGCGGGCCGGAAAAACCCTTTTGATCCATGATCAGGGCCCCGAAATTCCCATTCATTCCCCGATCCGAACCAAACTCGAAGTGCAGCCAACTAACTACCAGTGCAATTAGAGTCTAATAAGACGCAAAACACTAACGCCATGCGATGCATAAAATACAAGTAGTAATAGCACGAAAAGAGCCAGAGATTCCGGAGGGAAGTCCAGTAGAGCCAAGTCGCGCCGAGAACAACTACCACAAACTGGGCAGAGATAGCCATCTAGTTAGCCAACAAATTGCATAGACAGTAAAGTGGAAATCTAACACACCCCCCACCGCCTCACCCCCCAGAATTGGCTATGAAAATGGTGAGAAATTTTCACAAATTGCGCCGGGCGATTCATTTCGCATTGCTGGAGGATGGGGATGGGTTTCTGGTTGGGTTCGGGCCTCGAACGGCCGGCTAATCCAGACGCAGGCGGCGGCCGCTTTGCTGGATATGATTAGGAATTTAAATGCTTTTGAATTATTAAATTAGTAAATATGCAACGCCCGGCGAGAGGCGAGATCCGAGATCCGAGATCCCAGATCTCGAACCAGCCCGCAGTTGTTGCAGGTGCAGCTGGATCCAAAGCCCAAGTCAGGCTTCTGACTCAGGCAGGCTCCAAAACCAGTTAAAAGTCCATTAAAACGCCAGGGAGAAAAAGAGCTTGCCCGCAGCCAAATCTGACACAGTGGCTTAGAATGTGTGGTAATAAAATAAAAATGTAATATACATATTAAATTATTCAAAGAAATAGTTTATGAAGTAAATGAACAGCTTTAGATAGGAAAAGATAATATTGCCTAACATTTTTAATTTTAAACAACTTAAACAACCAAGTTTTCGATAAGTCTTGTGTTCTTGTGATTTAAGTTTCTGTACATCATTAATTGTTCGTTTATTTTTGTTATGATGATCAGCTCATAAAACTAGGAGAATCATAAAATCAGGTCTTATAATTTTCCAAGTAATAAACAGCCGCTATTGGATCATTAAATTGAATATTATTATTTTTATTTAAAGGATTTGAGGATGAACATGTGTTTATTAAATGTTGATTACATTTATTGGCACTCAAAAATTAAAATAAAATGTGAGTTAAAATCGGGAATTCTGTAGATTTTTTCTAAGCATTCTAAGCCATGCGCGAATCCACACCACTCGGATGAACAATGAAAGGGAATGTGGTATTTATAAGGTATGCATCAAAAATGTTCTGAAAACCCCCCTACAATCAAATCTTTGATCCGCCATTGTCTTAAACAATAAAATAATAAAACTTTGAATTACATGCATTCTATCCAAGTAGTTTATGGATAAACAAATTTACTAATGATTTTTGTGAAACTTTTTTTGTATTATTTCGAGGAGAACCTCGTTCCACTGTGCGACGATCGTGGCCTGTGTCTTACAGCCTCAGCTCGTTTTGTTCTTGCCTGCTCTGCTCGCTGTTCGACTGTTGCTTTTGTTGTAATTACACGCCCGCCCCAGTCGCCGCTGAAGTCGCCGCTACGCTGCGTGTAATCGAATCTATCAATCTATGAGATAAATCTTATTTTCTAATCTTGTTATCGTGCGCGCGCCGCGATCGACGGATCGCTCTGGACTCGGGGAACTTGCACTGGGACTGGGTCTTGCCTCACTTTTAAGCCATTGCTGGGGGATTTCTTCTCTTGTGTTTCTTTTTTTTTCGGCTGGTCAGTAAATTTTGCACAGCATTTCCGCCCAGGCACAAAGCACTTGTGCATAAATTGACCAAAGTGGACAGCACTTGTTGGCTGGGGAACTAGACGCTTTTTGGTTTTGGCTCCAGCTAACTGTTAATCTGTTCTAGAGTCCAGGCTCGGCAAATCAAACACTCGTTGCCCTCAATTTTGAACCATCTTAGTGCTCATTTCTCACATTTGAAGCCGCCCTAAATAAGCAATCAAAAGTCAGTTGCTAACCACTTTAAAGGCCCTCGGGCGGCTATCTAAACAATGACAGTTTAAACTAACTGCAACTAAAAATAGTCCAATGTTATTTATAACCACTGAAGGGAAGCGACTAGGGCGGCATGCAAAGCGAAAACAAAATATGAAAAGCAATTAACTTCGAGATTAATTTAAGCGCGCTTGAAACATTCAACAAAAATATTGAGCAACTAAAATAAACGGTAGGCAGGGAAGCCAAGCAAAACACACACGGCTTAAATGAGAAATAATGCGTACACTGAGAGAAACAGGAAAACGGGGAAACGAAGAAATAAAAGATTGAGTTTTGTGCGGTTGGAAACCTCTTGAAATAATGCATAAAGTATGCTGTAAAAAGGAACTTAAAAAAAATATATATAAATATATGGTAACATTGGAACACCCAAAAAAAAGAACAATCTGATATTATGTTGTATCAATTTTAACTTGATATGCGACACATCAATTAAAAACGATATTCGTTTACATACCAGAAATTTACCATGCTCATGTCTATTTGATCCCAGCGTGTTTTTATTTTGTGTGAAGATAAAATCTTAATAAAAACTTGAAAATATTGTACAGATATTTATTTCTCAGTGCGGCAAAGTCCAGGAGCAGGGGTAAGCCCCAACTAGCGCCCTCAAAAGGCGAAATACTCTGTTTATCGCAAGGAAGCCGGCTCCTTCGGTGGCTGAGTCCGCTGTCCAGTTTGGGCCAACTCCCTAGCCAAGATCTCGATGCAGAAGTGGCAGTGGAGTGGAGTGCACACGGGCACATTGATTGAAAAAGATGAAAAGTGCATGAAATGCTATGCACTATTGGCAGCTGGGACTCGACTTGCCTCAACTCGACTCGACTCGAATCGCCTCTCCTTCGACGGACGGACAAACAGACCGGTGGATGTGGATGTGGATGTGAATGGTGAAGGGGGAAGGGGAAGTGGGACCGTGTGGAGGTAGGCAATATTTAAACTAAAATGAACAAAAGATGCAAAGCGAAGCCGACACAATCTGTCGATGCTGATGACCAACAACGATGGCGATGATGAAGATCGTAATGAGCCGAGAGAGCCAGAGACGAGGCCCAAGGAATGGGAATGGAAATGGGTCCACCGATCGGCCAGGTTTTTAGGAACGCGTCGTAGCGTGGCATGTTTACTTAACGAAACCAACCCATTCCATTCTTCGATTCCGAGTTCCCAGTTCCCAGTCCCCAGTCCAGTTCCCATCTCCCAGTCTCAGTCCAATGTAAAAAGCCACTTGAGCATTGGTCAGCCTCCGCAGTGGAAGTGACGGACCAACGGACAAGCGGACCAACGGACCAACGGACAGATTCGACTGCTGAGGTCAAGTGTAGTTTTTAATTTTTTGTTTCAATATGCACATTCCCCCAGCGATTGTTCGCGCTGCTGTTCTTGTCCGCTGATGAATTATGTGAGGAAGTCCCCGCCGATTCCCCGATTCCTTGACTCTTCGATTCTGTTGTCTTTAGCTTGAGGGGGCGAAGCGATCGTGGAGCCTAAGTGGAGCTTAGGCCCTAGATTCACTTGATTCAAGGACAACAACAAAGGATATTTTCCAATGACTTATAAATATTTATTTTATACAATTTATGGGGGGACCGACAGGGAGGTTTATAAATTAGGTAGGTCTGTTGATCAATAAATTCAAAAAATCCAATTGTAAATTGAAAGCTTAGTATGGGAATATTATGTGCACAAATCCAAAATTTCCAACACTTTAGTTTTCTTTTCAAAACCTATTTGAATGGTCTATAAATTCGTCGCAGCTCAAAAGGGCTTCGCTTTCACGCCACTCCCAAAACCTCTTCGCATACCTTATCTGCCAAGAAAATTTCTAACCAAAAACCAAACAAATCCACCTCTAAGACATGCACTAAAATATGGAAAACTCAGACAAAATGCGTCGGTCAAACTGTAACATAAATCAAATTTCGCCCGTTTGCAAAGGGCTAGAGCGCCGTGTGCTGTCAGTCATTTTGGAGGAGTCAAGGAGTCGAGGAGTCGGGGAGTCAAGGAGTCGTCGGGCGATAAAAATCGCTTCCTCATAAAAATTCCGCTAAAATATTTGCTGGCTGGCGGAGGAGAGAACCTAAAACCGACACCTTCCAACGGCTGCAAAATGTTGTTAAACAATGAAAATGCCCCGACTGCAGTGGAGCAAAGAGTTACGAGAGTTCCGAGAGCTCCGATAGGAGTGGACCTTAAAAGGGGGCCCAGAACTCCGGTGAAGGCGGACTGGCAATGCCAATAAACTGTTGTTTATTTTCACTAGCGTCGACGTCGCCGCAGCAGCGCATAAGTACAAAAAAAAATAAAGAGAAAAAAATCAAAATACATCCATCACGATGGCTCCAAGTCCAAGTGCAAGTCCCCCAGTCATCGTCGTTGTCGTCGGCAATTTATCTTTGAAATCAGCGCCTGACTTCGCTTATATCTCTGTTTCCATCCTGTTTTTTGTGGCATTTTTCCTTTGCTTGTAATTAGATACGCGCTAAAGCAACCCACACAGGCTCGAACAGGTGAGCGAAATCTACACGGAGGTGAAAATATAGGAATATCAGTGGTGTAAAATGCATGTAACAAGCAATTGAACTACATAAATTGTTCGTACATATTTAAGGAAGTTCAAAAAGAGATGAGTAAACTTTTACACACTCTGAAAGAAAAACTATTTTTAGTTGGAAAAAAAGTTATATTAATATTTTGGTTTTATTATAAAAAATTAATAGTTCAAACTTTTACACACAAAAAAGCATGTCGACGTAAAATCGATATGCGCATGTAAATTTCTGCAATATGCAATACGCATATCGTTTTAACATGAAATACTCATTTCGAGAATATCGAATTTACGGGGTGGCAAATCAAGTTAAAATTGATATTACATAATGTAAAATCGATGTACGTTACATATAGATTTTTTTTGGGTGTATAAAACACATGATAAGTTCATCATTTCACTTAATAACTTAATATTTTTAATAATTTTAATTTATTTTATTTTTTATTAATATTTTTTAATGACTGATCCCCTTGTGGGTGATATTTTTTCCCCTCTGTAGGCAATCGCGTTTGTTCTGCTGTGGGCGTGGTCGAGAATTAAGCTATATGGAAAGCCCAGCGACTTTGAGTCGATTGTCGGCTCAGCCAGGTAAGGTCCCAGTCCCACTTTCCCGCTTTCCCGCTTTCCGGCAGACAAAGTCTAAGTCCGAATCTGTGACTTTGCATGTGCAATCAGTGCAAACAGCCACCACTTGCCCCCAACTACCGCCTCCTTTGGGTCGGACCTTGTTGAAGTGCTAAAATGCAAATGCAAATAGTTGGCCCCACCAATGTGTCTGCATTTGCATCTCTTCATCTCCGTTTCCATCTGCATCTGCATCTGGCAGTCAAATGATTTGACTTGTGGTTCTCGACTGGCTGTTGCACTTGTTGTTATGACTTTGTTATGTGGTGTTTGGGTTTGGTGTTACCTGGGGTTAGGTGTGTTCGGTTTGGTTTTGTTTCGTTTCGGCCAGGTCTTGTGTGCTGCTCCCATTGTTCAGTAGGTCAGTCCTTGAGCTTTAAAGTTGCAGCGACTTTATTCGAATCATTTGTGGTATTTAAATTAAACTCTTCATTCAAACATAATTCAACCGCTTGAATAAATTAAATAAACTGTGAATGTTAATAAATTTATATTCTTTATTTGATAATAATTAGCCATAATTTGTGTAGGTTAGTCTACATATTTATAATTTAAAAAAACTCGGTTGGAAGAGATTTATGTATTTTTTAATTTTTAGTACTGCTTAGGATTTCCTTTCTTTTGACCTTACAACATTTTGAAAAGCTTGCTTTTGAGCGCTTTAAACGATTTTTTTAAAGTTTTTTGTTCAGATATCAGATTATGATTTTTTTATACAAATGATCGGAGCTGAGATGCCAAAAAATATTTTAAACTATTTTCCAATAATAACTTCCTTATTTGTTCAACCACTTCTTTAAGTTGTACTTTTTCTTGATCATGTTTTACACACTCGCATTACAATTACATGCCAATTGGCGAATGGAGTAAGATTTGTTCAGTTATCGAATCGACTGGGCAAATGCTATTAAAAATGTGAGAAAGCCTAACTATCGTTGTTTAGTTACTGTCTAGTTCCCACCAAATTTACGGAATTTTTTCGCATGGCCATGTGGAATTTTCTAACGACTCTCTTTGGGTTTTGTAACGCATTTTAAAGCATTCGATTTTTATGGAATCACAGACGCATCCCAGACGCTTCTCCTATCCTTAAGTGGATGACTTTTCCCCGCCAGCAAGGCAAGTGTAACCTCCATTGACCCCGAGGCACAAAGTTTACACATAAAAGTAAAAGCTTTGCCAGCGGCCAACGAAACCATGTTGGGTCAAGAAAACCCAATACACGGCACTCTGAAATCTATGCAAATGAAGAGACCCCCGGTAGGAAAATATTTACCTAATTACCAGGCAAAACGGATGGAAACATATTTGCTCGCCGGGCAAAAACGTTGACATCCAGCCAAGCTGAGCGCTACGAAACTCCGGCACTCAGACGGTAGACATATGCGAAAATTGACAGCTAACAGCGGAAAAACAACAAAAGACAACGACGACGACGAGTGTTAAAAACAAAAAGTTTCCACTAAAAAGACGCAACAGTAGTGAATGCCAATTGAAGGTGTAATGGAAATGGAACTCTGGTTATTGGTTATTGGTGATTCGTGGTTGGTACTGCCCTCCCCATAGCCCCTCGTAATACTCCTATCGGTTCGGTATCTGAGGACTGTCAAGTCATGCGACGCGATGTTTACGCGGCATAATGAGTTATTAGAAAACGTTTAATAATTTGCATAAATCAACAGGCAACGCGATAAACTTGTACAGAAAATATGAAAATACAGATAGAGTTGGAAAAAAAATGAAAAAACGTAGATTAAATACGCACGGAATTTGACAAAAACAAGCGTCTATGGGGATACTCAAATAGAAGGGAAAATACCCTTACAAATATTGAACAAAAAATTAACCTTTAAATAATTATATTAAAGAAAAATTAAGAATAAACAATTCATACTTTTTTCATACCAAAAATCAAGGATTACTACTACAAAAATCAAAACAACTTTTAAGATCTTACAAAATACCAAAAATCTTGGGAGCCAAAAATAAGAGCTTTAGGATTTATACAATGTATATAGATACTTGCAGGGAAATTCCCTCCTAAATTGCACTTTTTCCCAACTTTATCTGATATTTAAGGAACTGGTTTTCGATTAGAGTATATTAGGTTACCCCACTAGTTCGTGATCTTGCTCCCAGTTTGGTCAAATTTTGTTGGCTTTTTTACCCTCCTATTAAACAACGTTGACATTTTTGGTACGCGCAATTGCAAAAAAAACGCAAAAAATGATTGGAGTAGCCCGAGGAATTTGTTGGGTAAATAAATAGCAAAGCGTTTTGTATGCTGTCCATGATAAGTATCATTGCATTGCGCCTTTTTTATTAATAATCGCATTTTACTTTATTTTTGTGCCGGATTTGGGTACAAAGTCCAACTTGCAACTATGAATAATAGAATTCAACTTTAATTACTGGCAATTTAATAGATAAGATACGCTCAAGACAGTATTGCCTTGGTATTTTCCCCAGAAATATAGAGAAGATCAGGAATTTCTGGGTAGTGTTAAAAAAGTAAAGAAGAAAAGGGAAGAAACCAAATTCCATTGTTATCGCGGGATTTTATCTATGGTCATAAAACCAAACCCGAACGACTATTTAAATATGATTTATTTTATGTCAACCCCAGTTTTGATTATAAATATTATCTATTTTTAGCTTCCGCAGTAAATAAACAACAACAATTATTTTTGGGAAGTAAAATCATTTAATTACAGAATTCGGTATGTTTGCTTATTATTATTTTTAATGTTCTTTGTCGCTTTTTCATGGTTATAGATTGTATAGATCGAGTATTTTCAGGAAATGGCTTGTTTGTTTTACTAAAAATAAAATGTTATTTGCTAAATTTATTTTTATAATATTGTTTGAGTTCTTGTTCTTATATCTTAGTTTTTTTTGACAAAGGAATCTATGGAATTCCTTGGATATCTCATCTGCATTGCCATCTCATCTTTCCGCTTTGCCAGATAGGTTTTTAACAAGGTGCGATAAACAAGAAATTAATGCCCTGGCACGATGACAGCGCCGCACAGTGAGCGCCAGAATTAAATTCCACACAGTGCCCGACGGGCGCCGATGGAAATGCGAAAGGAGCTGGGAAAAGGGTTTTGGGCTTAGTCCGGGGAACAATTCATAATTGTCACTTATTTATTGCTCAGATATTGCGCGCCTGATTTTACGGGCGCTTATTAAAATGAATTTTTCAACACACAAGGGATCGTCGGCGAGGTCTGGAGACCCCGGCCATCTGATAGGCCATTTGATCGAAAGCTTCGATATGTGAGTGGGCTATCTTCGCTTTCCCTCTTCCTCTCGCCCTGTCCTCCGCAACCTCCCTCTCTTTCGCTCCCGCGCCGGCGTGTTTTTATTACAAGCGAGCGCCACCCGCTGCGCAGGCGTGTAACTTTTTTTTGTTTTTACGATGCTGTTTTCGCCGTTCGCCCTCTGCTGTTTTGTCCTTCGGATCGCTTTGTCTTTTGTCTAGAGCGGGTGGCTATCGCTCGCCCTTTCTGCAGGGTTCACCATGGTCTTCTCCCTCACTCTTGTCACTGCGAGAAAACCCTTGGCGGTTCGGTAATTCAATTTAAAAATTAAAAACATTTCTTAAAAATATCATTTTTAAACTTTAAAAACTGGTCTGGGTGGAAAAAGTAATATAAAATTGATTGTGGTTTTTATAATAATCTATTTACTTTATATAAATTCTTTATAATAAAAATAAAATGTACTAATTTTAAGGGATCTTTGTATCAAGTTATCAAGAATGTTCCTGTTCTTTTATACTGTTCTATAAAGAATGTTTACAAGTTTTATAAAATGTTTTTTTTTGTAGACCAAAGTTAAGAATAAACAAAATAAATATACAAATGTTTTCTTTCAGTAAATTAAAATTGTCAATTTGTATTTTTGTAACTTTTTTAATTTTTGGTTTAAGAACACGTTTATAATTTTTCCCCAGTGTAAGCTATTTCGCAATTTGTTACTCCTGGCGTGTTCACACCATTAAAGATGGCCCAAAGAGAAGCTGTTTTGTTCCGTGGCGTTCAAATTAATAGGTCTCAGCCCGTAAGGATCTATGATTAATGAAGCGCGACTATCGCTGCCTTAATGCTGTCAATATATCACACTATGCACAAAACACTCGGCTAACCGATTACCGATCCCGGATCATATAAGAGGTGTCCATAATCCCGATTCCGATGGTATTGCGTGAGCTGGACATCGCGTGAGTAATCAGCCGCATGTGGGTAATGATGATCTCTACTCCCTCCAAGAGATCCTGCCCCAAAAAGTAAAACAAAAACGCATCCAATGCCAACCGCTTGACTCATTGCCACTTTGCAACATGTTGCTCGGTTCATGCAACATTCATTGCGTTGGCCAACTCAAACCTGTTGTTGTTTCTTAAATGGGGTTTTCAGTGTGTTTGTGAGGCAATTATCGCATGCGAGAGTGAAAACCGTTTCCAACTGACAACTGGGCGCCCAATCAACCCCCAGAGAACCAATTGGGGTGACCAGTTTTAACTAGTTCAAAATTAATTCAAACATATAAATCAATTTTACTTTCTACTAACTTACTAATTTACAATTTTACTTGGAGACCAATTCTTCTAAATTTCAAATATAGATAGGGATTTAAGGGTAAACAGGCGTCAGCTTTATGTTGTTTTAAGTAGCGAGTATTACAGTTTTAACCAGTTTAAGGATAAATAGCGAGTATCTATTTTTTTTAGGTAGGCATTTCCTACATTTTTTAAATTACATTCAAATATTTCAAGCACTAAATTGTAAATACTTAAACATTTCAAGAAAAATCGTAAGTTCCAATAAAATTTCAGTGAATCCTTTCAGAGCTTTCAGGAGCTTTTTCAATCCAGAAATGGTCACTCGAGAACTTTAAAACAAGCAAAAAATGTTTACTGGTCAGTCGAAAATCCACCCCCAAAAGTGGTCTCTCCTCTCGATTTTGCAATTAAAGAGTATTCCCAGGAAAGCAGAAAATCGCATGCAATTTTGTGGCATAGACCGTTATGCAGTCGCTGGTATCTCCTTTTCTCTTTTTCTCTGTTTGGCTTCCGCAAACTTGAAAGAGCGAAAAGTTTTCTCTTTTTTATGGCGAAAAAGTGGCCCCAGCAGCGCAGTCGACGTCGCTGCCCAAAGCTCCTGTTGCAATCCACTCGCTCTCATTGCGGTTGTTGTTGTTGTTGTTGTTTTTCTTCCTCATTCCCTGATTCTTCCTCCTCTTCTGCTTCTTATTAGCCTCAAGTGGTGAGCATACACCCCACCCCCGCCACGCCCCCTTTCCCTGGAACTATTAAAAAACTGGCCGGTCTCAAAGTCTCCCGAGTATTTGTTCCAAAAAGAAAAGCCAATGCTCTGCTTCGGTCGACGCAGGCAGAAACAGCGACGGTGGCAGCGGCAGCGACTGCAGCAGAGGCATCGCATATCGTTGGCCAGTTTCGCATCGCATTTAGTTGGGTTCGCAACAACAAAACTTAACAAACCGCAGTCGCGAATCGAGTAGAATCGGTTCGAAATCGGAATCCGAATCGAAAATAACGAGCATAAATCGAGATTAATTCATTAAACATTAACAATTCAAATTAATGAAAATATTGTGAATTAAAAATAACTCCTTAAAATGAATCGAAAATAACGAACCTAACTCGAGTTCAATTAACTAAACAATAACATTGAATGAAACAAAATATTTTGAATTTAAAAAAACCCTAATAAGAGTTATTATAAAGGAAAACATCTTTAAGTGTTTCTGAATCCAAATGCCTTGAAGTTTTTCATTTCGTTGGTTTTCCTGCGGTCGAAAAGTGGCAGAAAAACGCTTTTGCCTGCCGTTCATTTGAGCCTTTTAAGCCGTTTAGGCAGGATCCAAAGGAATAGACGAAAAACGAACCCCTTTTTGGCTTAGCTGCCAGGATTTAAAGTATGGGTTTCCGCTTGAAACTTTCTGGGGATGGTCAAGTGATTCATAAATAGGCGGAAAAGTTATGGGTACAGTGAGCACTAATGGAAGTGAACTCGACCGTAAGCTTATAAAGTCAATAATTTGGTTTAGAAATAAGTTTTTTTTTAATTTTTACTGTAATTTATTTGTTATTTTAAAGACTTTTTATTTTTGCGTTTAATTTTTTAGCTAATATCGTAACACTCATTCAAATCGCCAAGGATAATAAAAAGATATTTAAATCAAACATAGATTCGAGATAATCCAAATTTTGAAGAGCTATCTGATCTTTGATGATCCTTCGACATAATACCAAGCTTTTTATTCTTAGCTCAAATAGGGCCTTAAGTTGAGTCTCTTCTTCGCAGGACACACACGTGTTGGTGGCTTTCTCTTATGCCCTCTCTTTGCGCAGCGGCGCAGCTGGAGTTCTCCCGTTGACCGGCTCTTAGCCTCTCCGATTCTCTCGACTTCTCCATTTCTCTCAGTGTCGCTCTCCACTGTAAAACTGCTTGTTCTTCCACGCAGTTTTGACACTTGTGACATTTTTGACACACAAATCAATTGTTACGTGAATTTTCAGCGCTGCAGCAGCAGAGGCAGCAGCGCCCAGCGACATCGGGTAAACGCTCATAAAATCGGGTAAAAAATTTCAATAAAAATTCAATAATTTTTTTGCGACATTTGGCAAGAGCATTATCGAAATGCTGACGACCGGAAAAGTATGATTTTCGCGAAGCAATCGAGCCCAAATCGTTGCCTACTTTCGTGCGCTGCGTGTGTGTGACATAATTTGCTGTTCACCGAGAACTTTAACTTAAGGATTCCCCCCACAGAAGAGCCTCGCTATCGTGACCTCAGAGTGCATAACACACCACTGGCCCGAACCTTCCCCTTTTTGGGGCCTTCTTTCTGCTGCAAATCGATTTCTGTTTCCGGCATTTTTCACGTGGCTGCTGCTGTCCCTGTCCCCCTTCACTCAGCGAAAAAGTTTCTTGAAAGTGGGGAATCGGTTTTTGAATTTAAGATATAATTATCTATAATCAAGCATTGAAAAGTGAAGACTATTAGGCAATAGGAAACTAAGTTAGGTCCTACATTTCAATTACTAAACTGTAATTCTTTTAGTATTTGAATTAATTACAGTTTTCTCCTTGAATTGAAATTACTCGTACAATTTCAAAAGAAGTTAAAAATTATAAATAGGAAAAGCGCTTTACTTTCTTCTAATAATTTTTTTATTAGATTCTTATAAAATTTTTTTTTTATTTTATAACTCAATTTTAGATTACTTTAAAATACCATGTATTTTTAAAAGTCAGTCGTAATTTTTATTGTTTTACCAATGACTTTAGAAAACTGAATTTTTATCTTGCCAGATTTAATATGAATTTTTTCGCAGTGCTCTCATCGTCTGTTTCGTGCAGTTTTGGCATTTTGCTGCCGTTCTGGCTTTCCCGCTGTTGTTGTTGCCTCCTTAACGATTTTTCCCGCAAACAACACGGCGAACTGAAACGTGTCAGGCCAGAGGAAAAGCCAAAATGAAAAGCCCAAAGGGCGGCGAGAGAAGCGAGAGAACATTAACAGCAAGGTGGCCGTAAATCGCGAATCGTAAACAGTTTTTGGGCTCAGCGGGGAACCAGCTGAAAGTAACAGTCAGCCTGGTTTATCGGAATCGTTTTTGATTTCCTGCCTCTGGCCTGTTTTCAGCTTTCTGCTTTCCTGCTTTCCGTATTCCGTATTCGGCAGTCCGTAGTCCATTTTCCGTGCTCTGCTTCTTGCCACTTCCATTCGCTTTTGGGGGTTTTCCTGTTCGCTTAGTTTCGGTTTCGGTTTCAGTTTCAGTCAGTCAGCTGCTGCTTTTCACGTGGCACGTGTCGTATGAGTAATATTTCTTCGGCTTCCCCTAATTCCTTATCCCTTGCAGTCGCCACTCCGAAAAACACTCAGAATATAACAATAATCAAAGACTGTTTAATTGATATATCAACTGACACACAAATTAATAAAGTGCTTAAGTCAATCGCAATTGCAAAGTGTTCAAAAATTCTTAAGCCTAATACCAAAATACCCAGATAATCGCAAAAGACATTGTACAATTGGCCCTTAAAATCGATTCACCAAAATCGCATTCTAAATGTTCGACTGGATTGAATTTAACAAAGAAGCGTAGACGAAATACGAATGCAAATTAGATGCAAAATAAATGGGTAAAATGAGGTCAAGTAAATACGATGTAAGTATACCATTATAAACTATATTATAAACTAGTAGCTAAAAGTGTCATAAGATAGATTACGCTTTAAGAGTTAATTACATAATATTGCGAGAATTTTTAAATAATATCGAGGGTTAAGTACAAGTAATTATTAAATTCGCCAGAACTGACTTTCACTAACTCCCCCGAAATTGGCCATCAATCCTGGCCTTTTGGTTCGCAATTATCTGCCCAAAGCCAATTGAAGGTTATGCCATCGCATCCAGACTCCAGGTGGCGAACTCAGCTGGTCAGCGAACCAAAAATTTACATAATCACTTAACTCATGGCCCACATTTTAGGTGATTATCATCGGGTCGGCGGAGAAACAATGCCCTCGCCAAAGATCTGAACATAAATTAAGTTCAGGAACGGAAAACGGACGAGCTGTCTGCCCTTAATCTTGAATTACAAATCGAGTGCAATTATCCGACGGGACGGCTGCAATGAGTCTCTCTCCCTCTGCGATGGGTTCGGTTCTTACCGATCCCATTCCCCTCGAGGCCTCTTAGCAATTTGTTTTCACACTTTACGATTTGCATGGCCGGATCAGTGTTTTCGATAAGCGTCGACAAGGTTTCATTGCGAGTCAGAACCTGGTTTTGGCCTGGATCTGAATCTGAATCTGGATTTGAGTCTGGACGGAGAGACCCATTCTCTAGCACATTCGCGTGCAGACTTTGCCTCTCGGCGCTACTGTGTGCGCCTTTAAATTTCGCATTTAATTGATTTGTCAACACAAATGTCCGTCGCGGCTTCCTGGGCAACTAAGCCGCTTACTTATTCCACAGCGACTTGGCCTAAACACACGAGTTATGCCGGCATAAATCGCCGACTTTAGTCTTTGGCTGGAAATCGAAAGTCGAGTGCTGCTGGCCGAGGGCCAAGAGATATGTTACTCCAAAGACATCAAAGGCGCATCGGCGCATCGCTAACTGCAATCATCAATCAAGTAATAGAGAGCGGGGAAATGTGTATCTTTGGTCATTCAATCGGCTAAAAGTTGCAAACTCATTCGGACGGGGGATTCGAGGCAGAGCTTCAGGGTGCTTCTGTGTGGGCGATTCTTACGTGCTTGGACTCTTGATTCTCGATGGGATGCACTCTTATGGGGAGTAAGTAAGGACTGGCACAGTGGCAGGGGGTTTCATAATATTAGGACGCTTTTAGAACATGATTTATGTGCAAGATGTGCAAGAGAAACAAATTATAATCAATAATTATCGAAATAACATGAATATTTCAAGTGTGAGACTAAAGTGAATTGTTAGTAAGCTCCCAGATTTTAGAGGCTCCATTAATTATTAATAATACATTAATAAATTTATAACGTTACCTACATAAAGCTTAACAAAGAGAAATACAATTTCGCGTATACACTCATAAAAATATCTTTCTAAAATTTGGAAATATCGCCTTTTAATTGCCAACCTTTGGAAATGGACATAGAAATTTCTTGTTATTTCTTAGAATTATTCTATAGTTATAGGTGATTTTACTAAAATCAAGAAATTTTTTGTGCATTTTCAAGGTCTGACAATTCAATGGCGATACTTCTAAATTTTATAAAGATTGTTTTCATTAGCTACCTACAATTTTTGTCAATAATTTATGATTATGTAAATATATTTGTGTAAATTTTGGTGTAAGATGTGTTCATATTTACTGATGAGAACTTAATAGACAGAGAAGGGCATTCAGGATCAAATATGCTAGGAAAACTCCCCAAAATATAAAAAAAACAAACAACATTAACAATTAATAATTTTTTGAAATTTTTAAGCTGGTTATCGGATTTGTAAGTTTAGTAAGACTCGACTCTGAATTTTAAATTAAATGGTGGGGCTAAAAATGCTTTTCTATGGGGACTGAAGTAACAGAATTTGCCCCTAAACAGCACCCAGAAAAAAGAGGAGCGAACAAATTCAAGAACCGTGTCCAAGGTTCAGAAACAATCCGTTCGCACTTTTTGGCCCTAAGTATTGAGTTTATTTTCTGGATTTAATAGTCATCCGAAATAATATAAATTTATTTTATATTTTAGCCAAAGCTTGTGCCACTGTATTTGCGCCATTGTCCCCTGACACTTGGCGACATTCCTGATTTCTCTTTTATTTTTAGGTAGCGCCAGTGCGCCCTCCCTGAATCTGAATTATGTTGTCATGTCGCCCGGCTCTTTGTTTTGCTTTTGCTCCGTTTGGCTTTGTCTTTTGGCTTTGTCAGTTGGCTTTTGGTTTGCTGGCTTTCTGCCTTTCTGCAAAATGCGAACACGCGCCCCAGCACGTGGGTGGAAAATATCTGCCGCTGTTTGTGTCTGTTTTCTGGCCATTTTTTGGGGGGGGGGAGCTCCATCTGTTCGGCGCTTATTAATTGTGTGCGAATGTTTGCACAATTTGTCAATATTATCGCACAAAACATGACCATTGGCAGCCGCCCCCGCAGTTCCCCGTCCCCTTGACATCTTGTTCAGCTACCAAAAAGAGTTTGCCTAAGTGATTTGTGATTTATGAGTTCACTCGATTTTCGCTTGAATATTTAATGGGATGTGGCGGGAGTGGTTGTCACCTATTTTTCTACACAACAAGAAAATGTATAAAAAATAAAAATAATTTAAATACAAAATAAATCTCAACCTAATATTATTAAAATCTAAATAAAACTATTACTAAAATGATTACCATATTTTAAATATTTTAATTGATAATAATAATTGATAATAATTTTTCTACACAACAAATAAATTAATTAAAACTAAAAATAATTTAATAAACAAAATGATTACCATAATTTTAAATTGATAATAATAATAATTGATCATATTTTTACTCACCCCACAATGATCATATTTCTTTTCTGTGTACCTATCTCGCTCTCTCTATCTGCCCGCCTATTTAGATATGTATATCTATCTCTATCTGTGGCTCGGTCTTTGGCCTGGGGGCCTGACTATTTGCTAATTTCCCAACCCACCCCGCACACGTCTGGCAATATGCTTTACGACTTTATAATGCCCGGTTAATTGGGTCAGCCATTTCGATGGGGAGGGGTTGGGGTTGGGTTGGGGTGGTGTGGAGAATAGGGGCGGGGCAGGCGGAGGGGGTGGAGTCAACGCATGTTTCAAATGTTTGATAAACGCGTTGTGGCATTGCCTCCTGACACCACTCATACATATTAATGCCAAACGCCGACTTGGCCGTCTATTTGCTGCATGGTAGCCAACTGGGTGTTGTTCCCAAGTTGGCTGAAATCGGGGATCTGGCATCCGAAGTTTGGTTCCCTACCCGAGATGAGTGGGAGTTTCGGTGCAGGATGGAGCGTTGATTGGTGGCTACCGTCCTGGGCGGCCAAATTGGTAATTTAACATAAGTTCCCACAAGCAGGAAATGGAATTGGCAGAGCTAAAGAAAACAATTCTGAGTTAGTACTGAATAATATTAAAAAAAAAAAGATTTTTTATACCCGTTACTCGTAGAGTAAAAGGGTATATTGTATTCGTGCAAAAGTATGTAACAGGGAGAAGGAAGCTTTTCCGACCCTATAAAGTATATATATTCTTGATCAGGATCACTAGCCGAGTCGAACTAGCCATGTCCATCTGTCCGTCTGTCCGTCTGTCCGTCTGTCCGTCCGTATGAACGCTGAGATCTCGGAAACTATAAAAGCTAGAGGATTGGCATTTTGCATGCATATTCTTGGAGTTCCTACGCAGCGCAAGTTTATTTCAAAATGGTGCCACGCCCCCTCTAACGCCCTCAATCGCCCTACACCATTTTTTGAAAGGTGTCTGGCGCCCACACCATTAAAGATTTTGGAAAACTAAAAATTCAGTTTTATTGTGACTATCAATACCTATCGAAATGTAGAAGAAATTTTTCAAATCGGACCATTCGTTAAAAAGTTATGCCTGATCAAAGATTTTATATATCTATCTCCCTCGCACTCCCTTAGCTGAGTAACGGGTATCTGATAGTCGGGGCACCCGACTATAGCGTTCTCTCTTGTTTCAATTTGTAATTATTTATTTTTAAGGGATAGATTGTGAAACATTTATTTTAATATATTAATTCTAACAAGCTAAAATAAATGGATTTTTAAATACTCACAAAATGTTCAAGTATTTTTTTTTCGATTTTCACAGACAATTTTCATTTACCCAACATAATTCGACAACATTTGTAAACGACTTTTCTTGCCTCGAATCGGGTACCTCCAAAATTAAGTACCTCATGTAAGGGGCGTCTCCGTTGGGTCGACTTAATAGAAAGCGAAAACTCGACAATTTTCCACGAGCTTCACAACTCGCTGGCTGCTAAGCCGCGAAAGTAAATAATCCAATTATCGCACACATGCGCGCCCATAGCATAAATAAAATCATTTGATAAGACAAGCCGTAGACCAAGTAGACGGGAGACTAAAGACCGAAGACCGAAGACGGCAGACTGGAGAGTGAAGACCGTAGACCGTAGACCAGGCGGGGAAATTGCATAAACATGTTTGGGAGCCGCTCACTGAGGAAGTAAGTCAGTCAGATGAGAGTCGACTTTGCATTTGAAATATGCTGCATTAATATGCCGATAAATATTTGCCAGCCATCGTGCGACTCTCTTCGGATCTTCGGCCATATATGTAGCTATATAGCTGGCCAACAACTCAATTAGATGGCCGTCTGGGCTGCGGATGGCGGAGGAGGGAGGTCTGAAATTAAATGGCATAAAATATTTCCGCGAATGATCATCAGGCGATCCTGATTACGATCGTGATCATCATGGGCAGACTTTGTGCAACTTTGTCGCCTCTCGAGTGGAGTTTCCCTTGAAATTGCTGCTTTTCAGCGGGGAGTATTGGACAAGGTGATCTATTAAAATTTCATAAACTTTGGTTTGTATAACCGATTTATAATATATTTTTAAAGAAACAGAATTTATATTTTCCATACTTATATGCATAAAAATAAATACTTAATAAGACATCGTAATATTTAGAAAATTTGATATAATTTACCACACGCAAAAAAGCATTTCGCAGTCAAATCGATATGCGCATGGTAAATTCCTGCTATTGCATACGCATCGTTCTTACCGAAATCTCTCTCTCGGACATTCTCAGACTTTGAAAAAGAAAGAAAGAAGCAATGTGACAACTTAAAATAAGTGAGTGGGAGGAAGAAAGACATATTCGAAGTTTGAACTAACCTGTTGCTTACATTTCAAGCATATCGAATTGCGTTGACCGCATATCAATTAAAAATTAATACCGCATAACGTAAAATCGATCATCGTTTCATATAATGTTCTTTTTGGTTGTAGAAGTGTCTGAATTTGTATTTATGAATTCCAGATTTACTGGGTATTCTAAGTTCTATTCCGCAAAACCGTAACTCCACTGCCCCCCCTCCGATTTCCCCCCATTCCGTGTGCATTGTGTCAATGTCAGCAATGTCTCTCCATCTTTCCATCTGCGTCTGCGTGGCGTGTCAACAATTTGACAGACATTCATCAGCGTTCGCCACTTTGGAGCTGCCTGTGTCGCATACTCAATCAGCAAGGGGAAGTCGGACTGGGACTGGGACTGGGAGTTGGAGTTATGGTCGGGACCCCAGTTGGATCCCGGTCTTCATTCCGAGTCCCAGTTGTCATTTGTGCGGTGTGGCTTTTGCCTTTGTGCCGCGTGCGCATAATTGATTTTTTCGCGGCGATTCGCTGGTTGTTCGCTGGTCAGCTGCCTGTGTTCTCCTGCTGCCGTTGTCATATTAATGTCAAAAAGATTGCACTTGATCATGAGTTGCGTGTTTGCCAATTTGTGCACACTGAGCTGAGAGGAATGAGCTACGTGGGCCGTTCTTCAGCAGAAGAGTCCAAGAATCCGGTGGAGAATCATGGAAAAGCCGAGTGAAAGGAGTGCGGAGTGGTGCACTTGTTCGTGGGCGTTATTTCAACACCATGGGAAAATATTTTCACAACTCTCGCCGCTCGACTGGCATTTGTAAAGGCTGGCTAGCTGGCCGGCGAGAAATAAAAAATACAACAATGATATTGCTAAATATAAACACACAGTTGGCAATATTTATCGATTAAATACCAAAATACCAGGTGGGTCTAGACATCCACTAAAAATAAAATGTGCGTCAAGTATTTTATCGTTGGCGATCACATGTCTTGCCTCGCTTTGTTTTGCATTCCGCGGCGCATTACTGACCTAAGCTACCCAAATAATAAATGGGTGTGAATCAGTGTCACCTGGCAGGGGCCATATAGTTTTAGAACCATAAATAGTGAGCCTTCTAATGGCACAGGTGAAGTTATAAAGCCGTAGCGAGGATCGCAGGCTTACGTAAAATATTAATTTAATTTAAAATATGTTTAAAGATTAAGTAGAAAGCGTTTCTACGAAGGCGCTTAGTTAATTTGTTTACCTTTTATTATCGCAAGCCATCAGACCCTGTAATTTCCACTGGGCTTTCAATTAAACCCCTCTAAACGCTTGTTCCACCCTTTCAACAACTTCCTCCGAGCACTTGATGATATGTTCTGCCAGAGCTCAATTGCCATTTAATTACTTCATTTAACAAAACCAATAGCAACAGCACTTCCACTGAGGGCGCCTCGCACTGCAATTGCACATGTTGAATGCAATTACAGGCGAATCGCTTAGACGCCAATAATTATTAGATATTTATATGCAGTCGAGAGCCAACAACAAGTTTGCCAGACGCTAAAAGCCAAAGTTGTGGGACTTTCGAGGGGGGGGGGAGGTTCTATGGAGAGAGACAGCCCGCTCATTGCACTGACATTGAATTGCATCTGTTCGAATCCCTAACTGTAAAGTGCCATCAGACGTTAAGATGAGATTGTTTCCCCACTTTTCCCCCCCTATCTACGGTATACTCCCCCTTATCGTTCATTGTCGTCGGAACTTACATATATATATAGCTTAAGTTGTTTTCGCTTTGTGGCTCTTGGCACTCAGTTTATTAAATGACAATTTGAGAGGCGATGATGTTAATGATGCTTATGGGTTTGGAACTCAATGAAAATTTGATTTCGTTGTTAAGAGGGTGAGGAGTGTAGGAAGTAGGAATATGTTCGAGTTCTTCACTTCCTAGGGTTGCGGAATTAGGGGAAATACTTAAATGTTAAGTAGACGAAGGAGCTTAAAATATATGGGGAATGTAAATAAGAGCTGTTTGATTATTGATTATTGTTTCATTAACAAATTAATTCCAGTTACTTGTGCTATTTATTATTTTCTAGTTTCCATTTAGTTTTATTTTTTATCCTATTATATTGGAAAATTCTTCTTAAATTTTTAAATTTGCTTCATTTCATTTTAAATTCTATTTAAATAATAAATTAGTTTCAAAGGAATTTTCATATGATAAATGGTACCTTTAATTTTGACATATAGCTCTTGAAAAGATATTTAATTTGATTACTCTAACCGTTCTTACCTAAAGTTCTCATTCAGCTCCTTAAAATATCCAGTAGTGCGAACCCCACAGCTCCATATTCTCAAAGCCCCTTAGATCAACACTTGTCAAACTGGTTTTCACCGCTCAAGCCATTAACCCGTCGATGTAATCTATCCGAGGTGCAACATATTATTCAATTGAATCGAACTATTGCATAAATCTTGACCAGCAGTCACACCGTTAGGTTCCACACCCCAGAGCGGGTAATTCATCAAGAACTGGCTGCGGTTGTCATTATGTCAAGTTCGTTGAGCAATCCACTAAACTAGAGTTGTAATCAGAAACGGCACTAAAGTCTCCATCCCCCATCCGGAATCCCAAATCCCCAATGCCACTACTAAGTTGTCGGTGGCTCATAAAAATGGCAATCACATTTGCATTGCATGCTCGACCAATGTAAATCGGACATCATACTGCGCATTTTCAATTCGATCCGATCGTTGCCCGATCGTCAGTGTTTATTGTTGGGGGTGTGTGTGCTGAAAAGGGCTAAGCTAGCGCTAACCCAACAGATCCGATAGATAGCACGCAGTTTCCCCGGAAATCTGTGTGCGAATGACATGGTCGACTATTTATAGGGCCCTGAAGTTCCCGAGGTTGTTTGCTTAGATTTTTGAACTCCTTAGATCGTCAACCAGGCCGAACGGTTCAGAATTCAATTGGAACTAATTCTACATGAGAGGCGGACGTTCCCGGGTTAGGTAAAGGGTTTATGGCTAATCTGAATTTCCCAGATTTAAAGTTGGTTGGGAGAATGCACCTTGTTACATTACCACTTTTTCGTAATACCTTTTCCTAGAATTAATAGACTGCGATTTTAAAACGTACTAATGGTTTCTTTTTGCTATCGACTAACCTAAAAATCATGTTAAAAGCCAACATATCATTTTCAACCTATTCTTCCTTTGCCCTCTATTTTGATTCTGGGCTAAACCAGTTCGCGATTATCTTTCACTGGAAAACCACACCCTGACATAAAGTTAATTAAAAGCTTTCAGCGCTTTTGACATTCGCCGCTAATGTCGCGCCTCTTAAACGTTGCTCCCGTTGATAATGTTTCTGCTTTTTACTTTTGCTGCCCGGTGTCCTTGTGCGTAGAGTTTTCCACAATTACAATTAATTCAGCCACCAGCAGGCCGTTCTGACAATTAAGAAATTCCTGCCTGCGTTCGCCGGTCGCTCAGTAATTTTTATCACATACACTTTTTATCGCAAATATCACAACTTCATCAGCAATCAATTCGGCCAACAGCAGCAACAGCGGCAACTGCAACCCGAGAGGCGGGCAGGCAGACAATTAGCCATAAAATTAGCTGCAAGTTGGCCAAAGGAATGCGTTGTCGATGGCCAAGGCGCTTGGCGGTGGCAAATTGAAAACAATTTTAGCTATTTGCATATAAATGCAACCTGAGACGCTGGTAAACAGCAGCAGCAACCAGCAGCAACAACAGCAGCAACCTGCAGCTGCAATGTTGCCCACCGATGTTGCTTGCGAATGTTGCTGGCCCACTGTGGAATAAAGCTCGAAACCCTATTACCAATAAATCGCTAAAAATAAATATTTTAACATCCCAAATAAAATGAATGATATGTTGCCAATTTCACACAACTCATTTTTTACACTCTTTAATTTAGAAGTCTACACGACCTTTCAACAATTTTACAGACATTTTTTTCAGAATGGAATTTCTAGTATATCTTGAATCTTAACATTAGATTATTTATTTTCTAGCATTAAAGCAATTTTACAGACTTTTTTTTGAATGGAATTTCTTGTTAATCTTGAATCTTAACATAAGATTTTACCCTATAAGTACTAAGATACATTTGTTCCCCTAAGGACAAGTTCAAAAGGCTTATTACTAGCTAGGGGTTTTTCAACAGTTTTGTTCTTGTGAGATTTTTACTAATGAGTTTTTAAACACCTTATCAGAAACCTTTTTTTTCTTATTTCCTGTACCCAATTTATCTCACTGAGCTACGCCTTAAAGTTGATCAGAATTGCATATTAAAACAAAATTAATTAGTTCCCTAATGATTTTTAATACCTTATTAATTAGGACATAAGTAGATACAAAATGGGTTTTTAAAACAAGTACAAAGACTTATTACTGTTTAAGGCATATTAAATATTATCTTCAGACATTATGTCCCCGAGTTTTGTTCTTGTGGGGCACTCCCTAATGGGTTTTTGATCACCTTATCGGAAACCTTTTTTTTACCATTTCCTGTACCTAATTTTTCCCACTGTGCTAGGCCGTAAAGTTTATCGAAATTGCATTTGCCTTATAGTTCGTAATAGCATGTTCTCCGACTGTGGTCAGTACTAAACAGATAAAGATTGCCGAGGGCGATCGGCAAATGCTTTTATCAGCTGTGGAATATAAATATTGATATTGATATAGTCGGAGTGGACCTGGCAACAATTAAGGTAGCAACATATGGGAGCAGCACCTCCAAAGGCGACCCACGTGGTCGAAATATATACACATAAAAGATCGAACACTTGTGAATGTTGTTAAAAAATATTTCCACAAAGGTTCAAACTACATTTCACGCCTAATTTCATCTGACAACAACAGCAGCGAAAAGTTGGGGAATATTTTTACACATTTTCTTGGTGTTATTTCTTTTTTGGCGGCAGCTGCGGGATCGGCGGGGCGCTCTGTGGTGGCTGCTGTGTTAATTTGAGACATAATTGCAAGCTCGCCAGGATGAGTGGGGTGGTTGGGTGGTGGGGTGGTTGGGTGGTGGGGTGGCCAGGGGGTGGTACAGTGGGGCGGAGGGGACAGCTGCGCCGACTGGTTATGACAGCAATGACAGCTGCGGCAGCGTCGGCATTTGAATAATTTGCAATTAAACGCTCCACGCGGCTCAGCAATTAGGCGAGGAGTCAGGGGGGAGGGGCAGGGGAAGAGGTGGTGCAGAGAGAAAAATTCATTCTTAAGTTTTTCTCTATCTAAACACCAAAAAAAAAATCTATATGAAACTAAGATCGATTTTACATTATGTAATATCAATTTTAACTTGAGTCCAGGTAAATTTGATATGGTCGAAATGAGCATTTCATGTAAAAACGATATGGGTTTTGCATAACCAGAAATGTACATGCACATATCGATTTTACGGTGACATGCTCTTTTTGTGTGAAGGATCAAATAAAAATGTTCTATAAATTTAAATTTTGAATTATTTTTTAAAATCCGAAATCCATTTCTACAATTTAATAACTATTTCTCTCAGTGTAGTCGGGGGAGTGAGACAAATGGCAAACATTTCCCCGTGGCCAAAAAACGCCACACGGACCTCACGGCGTATGCGTAATATTTGCCTCTGATTCGCCGAGCCTGGTCGACTTTTGAACGGGTTTATCTGGTAGTCGCAGGAGTCGGCCTGAGAACGAATCCAAATGTCCACGTCCATCAGCTGTCCGCAGCTGCTGAAAGTTGATGGCCCGCGATGAAGACAGCGGACCGGTCAAAACCAACACCCAACTGTGTTTCCAATTAAACGCCGCTTAGCCAAACAACGCGGCCGAACAACCAAACAACCGAACAACGCAAAACAACCCAAACAGCCAAACGTCAGCGCGACTTTCAGTTTGCTTTACGGTTAGTTCGTGAGTCGGTCGCACTGAACTTGAATCTTTATGTGGCAGACAGCTCGGGCCTGGAGCCCCGTATCCCCAAGATTAGATCCAGATCTAGATTCAGATCCACATCCACATCCAGATCAGAGCTCTGCGATTCGGACAAAGTGCGATACGGACGGACAGACTGACTAATTGATGGCCCGCTGATTGATTGATTGATGGACTGCCGATTGATTTATGGGCCATCGTGGGGGGCTGAATTAGATTTTCCACCGATCTGGAGTGTTGGGGCTTTAATCAGCGTTAAGCGGTGTCTGATAACTGTTTGGAGATTATATTAATGTGGTGATTGATTTTTTGGTTAAAAAATGCTTTGGGAATGACTATAATACTTTTATAATAATAATATAATAATTCTTTAATAATTTTGAATTAGTTTAATATTTTATATTTTTTCCATATTGGGTTATTAAATATTTTTTTAACAAACCTTAATACTTTTATTAAATAATTTGTTGAACCAAACATTGTAAAAATAAATATTTTCATGCTTTAATAATTTAAAAATATTCGTAATATGCTTGTTTGGTACATTAATTTCTGCTGTTCTAGATTTTTTTTAAGCGAATTGATTGTTGATATTTACTCATTAGTCAGTCGGTCAAGCCTGACTAACGACAGCCCTAAATATTTAAAATATGAATCAATGTAAATTAGTTATTGGGGAGATCTATACTAGACACTACTTGGAAATGTTGTTATGGCTCATGTTGATATTGTTTTCTTGTGAATCCTTCGGTGAGTAATGCAATTTTACGTTCTTAATGCGTAATGGATACTTTTTCTAATCTACAAAAAAAGCTCTGCGAAGCAAGTTTACCAACATCAGTGCGGAGTGCAGCCATGAATTCTGTTCTAGCATTAGGGGATGGCTGACCGCCAAAGGTGAGCTGAACCTGGATATCCACCTGAATCGCACCCTGAGGAACGGATGGAGGACTACAATTACCCTGCTGCAGCTGATGGATGGCCATAGTCGATACCAGACCCTGTTCAGCTACGACATGGACACCTGCAAGACGCTGCGGGAACTTCTGCAGGCCAGTTTGATGAAGGTCTGGCTGAGGAACGTGTTCAAGTACGGGAACCTGGCCGACCGCTGTCCCATTAAGCCAGTGCGTACTGCCATCTCGATTTGTTCGAATGTCTGGGTCAAAGTTTCTCCCCCGCAGGCCTTCTACGACGTTCGCAACTTTCAGCTGGAGAACCACAGCATTCCGGGCTATTTGCCAGCGGGACTCTACCGCCTCCACGACACAAACTACTATGGAAAGCCCAAGGGCAGGCCGCGCCGTACGGTGGCCACTTTCGTATTGGATATAAAGTTCTATTAAATGGAAATGGAAAATGCGAATTGCGAATTCAAGATGCTCAAGTGGGTCACGGGTGGGGCTAACGAGTTACAACTATTCAAGGCTGAGCTCGGCCTCTTGCGAGCGGTGGATGGCCAAGTTCAAGCTGATAAGAGTCTGAGAAAACTACAGGAATTGCTCAGCGAAATTTATGTGAAAAAGTCGTACTCAAGGTTTTTCCTCGGCTGAAAATCCCTGGCAGCCTACTCCCCCCTCCCCAACAGGCCTCATTTCGCTTTTGCTCCACTTTCAGCCGGGACATTTGCCATCTGACAATGCAGGTCTTTAACTAATTGCATAATAAATTCAAGTGAATTTATGGTGCTGCTCCTGCAACTGTCCTTGCTCATTTGCGATGTCAAAAAGTCGCTCAATCTAAATGATTTATGCATTTATACCTTATGCATTTACCTGCAGCCTCACGTGTTCGCAGTGCTCTACATAATATTGTTTTGTCATAATTGAGTGTGCTGTGCGTGTTCTGGTTTGTGGTTTCAATTATAAGGCGAGACAGCATACAAAACATTCGGGGGAAGCACATTTAGGTTTTACCCAGAGTATTATTTAAAAAATAATAACTAAGCTTAGAAGTTGTAAATAAATCTTAATGCATCTGCATTCCCATATTTGAGCTGTAGGTTTATAAATCCTTTAATTTATTTTGCACACAGTAGAAAGACAAGTTCGAGTTCAAGTGCTGTATAAATCTTAAAAAAGATTTATCTTGCTTAATTTAAGCTGGGGAATTTTGAAAACCGTAGTAAAAAGTTTTAGTAGTTCATAAATCATACAATGTGATTCACAAGCTATATTAAGACTAGCTTAACTGAGAAGTAGTGATTCAAAATGTTGATTATATTTTTTAAGCTACCAAATAATGCCAACTCTAAGTTTAAAAAATATTTACTATATTGAATCGTACTTGTTTCTAAGCACAAATATTTACTTTCAGGTTACCACAGCTTACGGTCTATGCCAAGATTATTTACCTCCTGATGGTAAGTAGAATGCCGACTTGAATACTTTAAAGGTGATGCATTTCCGTAGCATAGTCACCTGGAATCCCTGAAAGGCTGCCCAGTTCATCACACTCTCCAGCCGTTTCAATGCAACAGTTTTGATAAACATATTTAGACATCTACACCGCGAGCGGAACTCAAATATTGGCATGAAGTGCCCTTCAGGTCGACTATTGACGCGTGTGCAAATATTCGATAATACTATCAAATGTTGTATCAAGTTATATCATCATCCTCGTCACGCCAGAGAGCAACAAACTTGGCCAAAGCCAGGCCAAGCCCATTTTCAAAGGGGGAGGGTGTAGACATCGATTCCGAAACTATGCCAATTATTTTATCAAAAGGGAATTTCCCTGCAAATCACGACCCAACATCGATCGACTGCCGTTATCAGCGGCGATTGGGCAAATATTTGCCAAAAACAAAATAATAATAACAATATACGAGCAACTACAATGGAAATATCGAGGGAATACTTATAGAAATGCCAGCAAACGAGCGCTAATTAAATTATACTGTTCTCCGTTTCGTACACGTTTTCTCCAGCTGTTTGTGGTTGTTGTCTTCTTTACACTTTTAATTTATTTGGCAATCAATTTGAAGTATGGCCCGGGGGCCGAGAAGTCGGCGGGATGTCGGATGTCCCCGGGTCTGGCTGGTTGTTAATGTGCCGAAATAAATAACTGGAATACCTGGCATTCCAGGGGCGTGAAGCAAACTGGGCGACGTCTTCGCCAAGTTCCGTTTGTCGCGATTTTTCATGAACCCACCAGTATTTACAGCAAGTATTTGCTTATTTGTTCTAAATGAACAACAAAATTATTTTGGCATGAGTGGGCTCGAGGCTGTGGACTCTGAGACACTCCGACACTCCGAGACATCGAGTTGATTGAATTGTTGAACGCTTCGAGTATTTTTTATTGTACCGCTCAGGTATTCCTCATGCCCTAGGCATTCCGAAAAAAAACCTCCGCCACTGTCTGAACCTCTTCATGAAATCGAGTATGCAAATTATGACCCGGTGTAATTATTTTTGGCAATACTCAACATGCGAAAAATTCCACCAGCAATTAAGGCGGATGTAAAGATGGTCGAAAGAGAGCTGATTAAAATTGTGCTAACTGCCATTTAAATATTTAACATTGAGTTTTGATTTAAGATTTAACACAAGGCGGGGTAAAAAGAGAGCCCTATAAAGGGAGTCCTTCTCACATTTATTTTCTTCACTTGCAGACAATATAAAACTTTTCTACTCACTGCAAGCCGATATTAAATCTAAAATTCGCAAAACTTTAGTAGTTCTTCGTAAATCACACTTTTATGGCTTAATATAATATCAAGCCTTGGCTTTTCTCACTCAGTGCACTCGAAATACTCCGATGTGCCGAGGACTAGAAGCCTCCTTTATAGGTTATGGATGGCCCGAATTTAATATATCTAATGCAAGCGGATTGCCCAGGGGTTAATATATATTTACTGCGGAATCGTCGGTGATGGCAATGAACGTGTGCCGAGCAAATAAATGAGCAATCAAGGGCCAAATTAGCGGCACTTTTTATGGTAGCTTAACCTGGGGCTTTCGATAGCGTCGATTTTGATTGGCGCCAGGTAAGGCAATTGTAGTTCGAATAGGTGACCCGCACTACCATTAAGACAAGACTAGTAGGAATCCAAGAAAACTCGACTATAGGTGATGAAATTAAGTGTTGAATTTAAATTAAATTTTAATGTTTATACTTTTGTAAATTTAAATTAAATTAAAACTTAATATGTATTATTTATGCATAGAGCAAAATCTTTATAACTGTTAAAACTAAAATCAAGATATATTGAATATTTGTTTGCGATCAATAATCTGAAAAAATAATTTTTTATTTTGATCATTGAATTCTTATAGATGATTTGTATTGGAAAAACTTAAAGCAAGATATTTTTCAAAATATATTGATTAGTTTCCGGATATACCTAGAACATTCTACAATCTTATCACTATAAATTTGGTGTCTTTCCCAGACTTATAATATGTTTTCTAAACATTGAAGTTCATCAATGAATAGCAGATAACACGGGGATTTCACTTGCCGGTGTTTTTTGTAAAAGTTTCCATTAAGAGAAATATATGATCATATCAAATGGCTTACATTTTCGTAATTTCCGCCATGATTTTGGCCGTTTACTGACTTACTACTAAAAAATAAGATTATAAAACGTATTATCTACCTAAACTTAGTTGTAAATTTAACAAAGACCAAAATGTCCTTGGTAATATATGCAAAAGTTAACGTTTACAATTCCTTTACTTCAGTTGCATATGCTTATAGACTCATTTCTTCAATGGTTTATTAGGAAATTGAGAGCCACGTTTATGGATCAATTAGTGATAGCAAGGCTCCACCACCATTCCCATTCTTTTCCAGTTCTGGTTCTTGTTTTATTAGTAAGTTTAACCGTTGTTGGGGTATTATTGGGCGCTGTTTATTTTCTTCTTTCTTGTTGCGTAGCCCCAAAACAGCGACGCTTATCAGGAAATTATTTCAAAACGTTAATTGAATTGTCAATAGATGGGGAGGCAGAACCGTTTTGGGTGTCTGGGGCCTCTAACAACGGGTGATAGCGGAGAGGGAAAGGTGTTCGAATGATATACTTCTTGGTATTGCCTCTATAAATACCAAGCAAGAGCTAAGTGTATGTAAGTCGGTCTCTAATTGCATTGGCCAGATAAGAGTTTCATGGCGGGTCGAATTTGGCCGGCTTTCTCGATTTGGAAATCCATCCAGGGCACCCGCCACCTCAAGGCCGCCATAATATCCAAACCCCCAAACTTGTTATTGTTATTCTCGATATCGGCGATCGGTATCGGTTCTGGCCAAATCGGTGATTATCTTGATCGGCATTGTTTTGGTCAACAGCGGAAAGTTTCGCGTCGCGTTTTAAAAACGTGATTTGCGATAGGGTGTGCGAATAAAACGTGTTTCCCGCAATCACACTGACTGGCATTGATAAATCGGGCTACCTCAAGAATGTCGCAAACTTTGCAGGTATCGGGGTGAATGATAGTTGTCATAGGGAGATGGGAATCCCCAGCGTTTGGAGGTTGCCTAGAGGTCACGTTGAGTGTTCTATAATTGTAATTCTAAAATGAACAGCTCGGCGACCTTGACTTTTAAATAGTTCTAATAGTTCTAGCTATTATGTTTGGAGTAGTACCTAATATATACTTATACAGAAGATGCCAAAACAGAGCTACATACCAAAATCAAGCAGCCAATCTTGAAATATTATGCTGACCCAGACGAATGCCGAGACAACTTTGAGATACGAAAAGTGGACAAGAGGTCTGAGCTATCTGGACATAATTTGATATGATATGAACATGATATGATCCCGCAGCCAAGTCGTAAATTAAGTTTTCTTTCTTCGGAAAAAGGCGGAGTTAAGACCTCTTGACATTGTCAATGATTTTGATTTATGCTCCCTGGCAAAACATTCGATTGTGGTATCGATTTGGTCTTCAGCCTTAAAAGGCTTTTGCTGTAAAATGCTTTTCCGACTTTCACGCCACCATTTCCGCTTTCGGAGTGGAGTCCTCCTTTTATTCCTCCAATCTGCCGCTGTTTACTTTGCTAATGTGTGGGTAAATATTGCAGTTTTCCTGGGATAAGCCGTTCCATTGGATTCACTTTGATATCGATGACGTTTGGCTGGACAGCTTACTAATTGATATCCTACTGATAAACATCCCCCGATTTGATTGTCCAGAAATCGGTGTTCTTGCCTTGAGGGTGTAAAAACAATCGCTGCCGGCCTATCCTGTGCTATCATATCTTTAAAATGTTATAAATACCGCCAGTAATTTGCCAATCGCGCACCTTATATAAATTTAACTCCGTCGCACTTGGCCAGACATGTGCTTCGGGTTCTTATCGATGTTCTGGAAAATATCATCTAAAGCGGTGCAGAAAACAACAAACTAAGACTAGGACAACTAAGGGACATGATGGTCAAACCCTTATATAAGCATATATTTTTTTTTACCAATTAGTCTCGCGACCAATTAAAATAATTGGCAACTTAAGATAGCCTTTTTACTGCGCAGATGTTTTGCAGGTCATTCGCTTGTTATTACTTTGAATAACAAATTGGTCTGGCGAATGTTTTGCTTTTTTTATGTAAATATTATTGTCGCACACAAAATTGATGGGGCACAGTGGGCCAAGATAGTTGGGAGCTGGCTGGCCAAGAAGTACCCCCTACTCGGCGAAACAATATAATTTATACATTAATAAATGCTGGACAAACATTGGATTTATCAATTGGCAAATGTCAGTCAGGAATGTTATCGAATCCACTGCGAGAATTCAACTGTAGAATGTTTTTAATATATAACTTTAATTTTAAATTATAAATGCAATTCTTAAATATTAAAAAAGTATAAGTCGATTTATATAAGTGTATTTAAAACAGATTCAAAATTCTTAGATTTTCTTATTATGTTTTTATAAACTTAACCATTAGGTAAATAATATAATCTTTGTAAAAAAAACCTACACCCAAAAAAAATCGATACGAAACTTAGATCGATTTTACATTATGTAATACCAATTTTAACTTGATATGCGGCCAGGTAAATTTGATATGCACGAAAAGAGTATTTTAATGCAGAAATTAAAATAATTGATTTTGACAACTATTTTGGACCCTATGTTAAGTGGCCAAAATGCTGTGTTTGGAGGATAGCCACCCACCCACTTGCCGCCACAGTTCCCCCGGCCACCTGACACCCACCACCCACCACCTACCACCCACTTTGGCCCACCTGATAGCAGCAGCAGCAGACGAAGCTCCGCAATCTTATCGTAACTGCTCTTATTGATTAATATAAAGATACTGACAGCCCAATCGTCGCAGTGCCGGTGGGTTTGGGTATGGGTATGGGTATGGGTATGGGTATCTGTATCTGAATCTAAATGGGGAAGGCTAAGCACAGACCCTTTCTCACCTGGCCGGCGCTTCGAACTGACATCTAGAGCAAACAGAAAGACACAATTATTTTTTCATATTATTGTTATTTGTTATAATGGCAGATACGGAGCTCCTTTCGGACTGTCCTATCTGACACGCATTTCTCTGCCTTTGGCGCCCTCGCGGTGTCGAT
Organism: Drosophila pseudotakahashii; assembly: GCA_035046095.1. Classification (NCBI taxonomy): domain Eukaryota; kingdom Metazoa; phylum Arthropoda; class Insecta; order Diptera; family Drosophilidae; genus Drosophila; species Drosophila pseudotakahashii. The sequence goes on along the minus strand of JAWNOE010000247.1, from coordinate 180,014 downwards.
AAAGGCGGCATTGAATGACTGACAGTGCACTGAGCGAAATTCCACGGCTTGGGCTTGGTGCTTAGCCCCCGCTATTTGCGCACTTAGATAAGCGCATTTTTGGCAGCCCATCAAAAGTGATAATCGATTGCTTTTCAGGTGCTTTTTGTTTGCTGCTGTAGTAGCGTTTCAGAAGCTTTGTTTTTGGGGAACCGTTTTTATGGGGCGGAATTATCGCGAAACGGAAATACAATAGCTGCTGGTCAATAAAGGGGATACAGGTAATTATTCACAATAAATGGGGTGATAAAGGCTTTATTAATAAACATTTTTTTGAAAACATGATGTAAGGTTGTCATATTATAATTTTGTATGTTATTAAATATCTGATAAGGTTAAATTTAAAATATCTGTTTTTTTTTTAATCTATTTTTATTATTTTCGGGCTACCAATAAATGAGTTTTAAAGTGGTAACGACTGCTATTACAGCTTTATAAAATGGGACTCCCCCACCTGTCATTGCAATAGCTTATGTCAACTGCAAGTGACCCACTTGTAGATCCCCTGACTCCGCCTAGTCCAACTTCGAACAAAAGCCCCACAGGAACCAGAGCTTTATTTTTGGGTTATATGCACAGACAACTCTCCCTTTTCTGACTGCCCTTTATCGCAATCCAAACTTCCGCTCAGTGTATCCCCTCCCCCATTTTTATGGGGCGTTCTGAGGGCAGTTGAGCGCCAGGCGGCCTTTTTTTGATTGCGATTGTGCTGACAACAGAACCAGGGAAAGAAAGACAGCCGACGAGCTGTTTATGATGATGATTTCTGCCATATGCCATACGCCACATGCCATATCCATGCGATACAAGTTACCATGATTTGGATGTTTTGGCTACGTCTGGGCGGGAGAACTGTTATAAACACGACTATTTGAGCTGCATAATTACCGCCTGTTGTTTATTTCCTGTAACATGCAAGGCGAAGCCCACCGAGAACCCTCCTCATCGTCTGAAGACAAACAGAAAATAGGCCTATTCATGGGGGCTTATAAAGCTGTTCCGTTATTGCAAAACGCATTATGTCTTATCAGTGAAGCAACTGTCGGCTGAAGAACCCAAAAGGCTCTCGGAATATTCCACATTGCGAAGCATTCTATTTGTCTATCAACAGATACAAAAGACTGGAAATCGTTTATGGAACTAGTGAATCAGAATCAGTCTCTTGGGTTTTCCATACCAAAACTCTGGGTTTCCAAGGGCTAATTTTTGGCAATTTTCTAGGTGTTCTTTTTGTGTCCGTGGGTCGAAAATGTTTAACATTCCATTGTACAAAAACAAAACTTAGTAATAGGGAATTTCCATTACTTTTCGCTAGGCTTAAGGTCTAAGTTTGAAGAAGGAAAGGGCTTAGAATAGGTAATGAGGTCTTTATTGGGGTCTGAAATGTAAATATTTATGCCACTGGAATTTCAAATATTTACCATGCACCTAAAATATTCCACGGTGATTATGGATAGATTTATTATTTGTATCATATAAACCAAAGAGGAAAATAATTATGATATTCGACTTTGGAGTATACTAATTCGATTATATTAGTTTAAAAATAATATTTTATTTAAATATTAAAAAATACCTTAACATTCCCACAGGGTACACTGACTTCGATCATCGTTTGTGGCAGCACCGGCACGAGAATCAAATCAATTAGTACGCTTGTCAAATACTGTGTTGTATTTTGGATTAACAACTGAGGCAACATTTTTGGCGATATCGATAAAACGATAACAAGCGACGCGTGGCTGGCTCAACTGTACTTAAGAGCACTTTAACCTTGTGCTTCTATATTTTACCCCAGATAAAAGAGTCCTAATTTGGGGAAAGGAACGGAAATAGGTAATGCCCCGGCTTGACCACATTTTACATATGGCAACTGATGCTATTTTCGTTTACTTCCCCTGGAGGGGCATTAAAAACCGATCGGTTTGGCCTAACCCTAATCCAGTTGACCGTCGCGTCGTTCTATTTTAGTGGCTTGGTTCCAAAAAAGAACAAGAAAAACCGCCTGCGAAAGTTTTTGTTATCGGCGTGACTTAGGTCAGTCACAATTGGTAACTATTGCTGGAGTACAGTCGCGTACAATTAGCTAATACTAATACAGTGCGGTCTCGATGAGCTGAACTTTAGGCTGTGATTACAGAGCTCAATTAAAATACCTGCCCGATAATTGGCCTGAAGTACTGGTACTCGAATCCACCACTCGATCGCACATTTTGCAGTGCCGAATTCCCTTATCATCGATCCAGGCGAACGACCTTAACGCAGGGTCTTGACTCTGCAGCCCCGTTATGCAAGTCCCTGACAGGCTTTGGCCAAATATTTCAGCCATGACTAGGCGAGAGGGCCTGGAATGTTAACTGCTATCTGTTATCGGCTATCTGCGTCGCTTCCGCGTCACTTGATTGATCAAAGAATGTTCAGGCAAGGCAGCAAACCCTTTTTCGCTTCTTTTTGCTTTTGCGTTGTAAACCGAAACGAAACTTGGGGATCTGAGGGCCCGACACTCGAGAGCCCCGCGGACTGATGTTACGTCTGATTCGGAGCTGATAAAATGCCAAGGCGTTTATTGTATTTGACTTGATTTGTTTGGCATTGTCTTTGTCTATCTAATTGCCGTCTACAGAACTAGATTTCTCGGAACTGTCCGATGGCCAAATACTAGAGACGAGTGTGTAGGATTACGGGCTACCACTAACTGTAATTTCAGTTAGCCGGACACTTGTCCGCAGACAGGTGATTCAGTGTCGGATGGACTCTTGGACTGCGATCTCCATGAGTCCAATTTGTGTTAGCTTTAGAGTAGATATGATACACATTGCCCAATAAAAATCCTTAAGTTTGATACCTTTGAAATACCCTAAATCAAGAGCTCTGGCGTTATCTCTCAGTCTTCATCATTTAAAACTAGCATGCATTTGCGCAAATTTTTGTGTTGTATGCCCCTGAAATATGGAGTTATTACTGCGGGCGCCTCCTTCGGAATGCTGGACTTCATCATAGGTTGCTACGGGTGGAATATGCTTATTAAAAACGAATACCCCAAATATCTGGTCGAGTTCTTTAGGACCATGGACACCCGAATCTGTGTGGCGGGCTTTGCTACTGTCCTTTGGTTGTTAATGATCAATAATCTTCTTCTGGTCTATGCCGTGATTTACGTGAGTAAATTACCAGTTTCGTAACACAATCAGTCTTAAGGATCCATCTGAATCTAGAAAAAGCTTCTGCTCATCGGAACATGGCTGTTGATAAACTACATGGTGTTTTTGTTCACTCTCGTCACCGTGTTGCTAGATTCCTGGGCGTTTATCAGAATTGGTAAGATGGTATGCGGGCATCTAGCACTCTCATATCCATTTATTCATATCTAAGGTTGTCTCGGATATTGTTTGATCGTGGTGAAATCCTACTATACTGAACTGAGCGTGGTTGAGGTTGAAGAATCTGTGTCCAGCAGAGGAGCATCGGAAAGTGAGGATGAATCAAACGCATAAATTGTAATACCTCCCTGATTTTTGAAACGAAAATATACAATCGTTTTAAATATAAACTCTTGTAAAATATTTTGATAGGGAATAGATTGTGAACAATTTTTATTGCGTTATTTAGCTAATTATATTTTGAATATGTATATTACTTGGGAAACTATAATATTGTTGATTTTTCCGAACTTAAAATACCTTATTGAAATCAAATTAAACCAATTTAAACGCTGAAGAAGAGATAACTTTATTAATAAAAATTTTGAATTATTTTTATCACCGACCCGATCTCCGTAGTCTTTACAATCCCTTCCAATAACAGACGCTTACTGTGTCTTTATCTTCCTCCTTCCTGAAAGGCAAACAGGATTAAGCGATAATGAAACTGCACTTTCCGAAAATGCCGTCAAAAGCCCCGCTTCAGACTCATTAAAAATCCATTAAACTCGATAAAAAGAGAGGGATGGGGGCTCCCCCAGAAAGAAAGGGACAGAAGGCGGAATAAGCATTTCTTAATAAGCTTTACACACAAATGTGGAGCACTTGGTGACAGTTCCCGGCAACTTTTTGGGTTTTTTTATTGTATCCAAAAGGGTGAAGTCAACGCAGTCCTCAAAAAAAAAAAGAAATACAAAAAAGTCAAAAGTCGAGGGCCGGCCACTTAAAAGCTCATTTTGTGAGTGCATTTCGGTGTTGCATATGCAAATAAATCATTCCGTTTCCAATTCGGATTTCGTGCTGCCCATGAGATATGCAAAAAATCAACGAGTAAATGAGCTCCGAAATCGTTTTAACTACAAATGAGGCAAATCAGCGTTGATCACGAGCAGTTTATGGTTGCACACTCTTTATAAATTAAACCGTATATTAACGGATTAACCGATTTAGTATTGATACCTAAAAATAGCTCCAAGGGATTTATAAAATGCGACATTCCTAATTAATGAATCACTAAAACAAACATAAACATAAAATTAAAGCAAGCTAAACTCGAATAGATACCAGGCAACTTAAGTTAATGATCTTTAAATACTTATTTATTGGTTCGATGGAAAAGTATAACAAAATTCCTAAAGAAATCTATAAAATAAAATGGTTTAGAAAAATACTAAAAAACTAGAATCTAGTGACTAGGTGCTTAATAATTCAGTGAACTCATTTGGAGCGATTCATAAACTTTATATTGGAAATAGACTATTCACAAGTGACAAATATATTTAAAAGAAATTCCTTTCATAATATTTTTCATCACTAAGCTTATATTGACGTCAATAAGAGTGACTAATAGCTTGAATGTTTATAAAAAATGTATTTCCTTTGATAGATCATTCCGTCTTGAAAAGTGACAACTATATTTCAAACACCCGTTTCCGTTCACAATATTTTTAAACATTCAATTGAGCAGTGATTCATACAGATATTTGCTGTAGCTTATGATTGCACTTAAATCCAGTTACAACAAGAGAGAACGCTATAGTCGGGTGCCCCGACTATCAGATACCCGTTACTCAGCTAAGGGACTGCGAGGGAGATAGATATATAAAATCTTCGATCAGGCATAACTTTTTAACGAATGGTCCGATTTGAAAAAGGATTTCTTCTACATTTCGATAGGTATTGATAGTCACAATAAAACTGCATTTTTTAGTTTTCCAAAATCTCTAACGGTGTGGGCGCCAGACACCTTTTAAAAAATGGTGTAGGGCGATTGAGGGCATTAGAAGGGGCGTGGCACCATTTTGAAATAAACTTGCGCTGCGTTGGAACTCCAAGAATATGCATGCAAAATGCCAATCCTCTAGCTTTTGTAGTTTCCGAGATCTCAGCGTTCATACGTACGGACGACGGACAGACGGACATGGCTAGTTCGACTCGGCTAGTGATCCTGATCAAGAATATATATACTTTATAGGGTCGGAAAAGCTTCCTTCTCTCCTGTTACATACTTTTGCACGATTATACAATATTTCCTTTTACTCTACGAGCCTTAAATCGGGTATAATGAGTAGGGATTCAGGGAGTTGTAAAACCTATTTACCAGATACAGTACCAGTGGAATTAATTTTTTTATCATTTTGAAATAGTGCAACTCTAGGTTCATAAGTGACGTCAAGAAGGGTGACAAATGTTGAAAACACCCATTACCGTATTTACTTTTTCATTTCATTTAAATACAAATTAAATTACTGTTCATCTAGGGGTGTGACAAATATTACAACATGTTTATAACATTTTTCTTATAATAGTGACTCATGGCAATAATGTTTGTCAGAACATCCAGTTATAATGAGCATGGCTTTAGAGGGCCATAAAAGCTATTTACCAGATACAGATACAAATACCAGATACAGTTGCAGTTGGGTTGAATGACACCCTCGAGTGCGGCCCACCACACACTGTGTCAAACATTTATCAGGCAATCGATAAGGCCAGGAGCTCCGCCGATCCGATCCGATTCGCTCCGCTTCGCTACAAAGTTGGGGATAAAGTTATCAACGACATAACTCCCGATACAAAGCGGTTCGGTTTCACAACTTTGTTCAATGATTGGCATAAAATTCACTTTCCGACTGCCTGCCGTGCGTTTTATGCCCTGGATCCGGAATCGGAGTCCTAAAGCCACCGATCCAAGCTGCCGACTTCTCTGCTAGAATTTATGCGGTGCCATTAAAGAAGTGTCCATAAAACGTTGCGCTTAATTAAAATGCCACGTAACGCCTTTACCCCCAGGATGGCGTTCAAAGTTGAGTTGCAAATCGCAGGCGGGCAACCTATATTTATGGCCACAAAAATCGGCATCCTTTTTCAGCGCCTAATGAGATTTTCACAAAAGCAAAAATCATAATTTCCACGCGCAACGAAGCGCAACAAATTGCCCTTTTGCCAAGGGGGCGTGGCATTTGCCACAGTTTCAGCTGCGGCTAGTCGCACCCATTTCTGGGAAAATGGGAAAAAAAAAGGAAAGTGGGGGTCTAACTAAGTGGAATGAATTAGTTGGGTTTAAAAACAATAATTAGATGCTTTGGAAATTCGCATTATTCTGACCTTGACCGCGTCTTTAAGTGTTGATTACCTCACTATCTGACTCGAAGGGATTTTCATATTCGTCTGGAACTTAATTTCAGGCAGCTGACAAGAAAATCGTTCACTCTCACTTTTAACTTCACTTCGCAACCGGGAGAGTGACAACTTTGATTCGTAGATTAGGCGGCCTTAAACAAAACAAATTTATGGATGCTCCTCAAATGTGGAATTTAAAAGTGACGTGTTTAGCCGTAAAAATAAGTGATATTTCTTTCAAGGAATTCCCGTGTTCATCCGCTAAATATAAAGTATACACTATTTGTTTGCCATTGGAATTTGATTTATCATCGTTGAATAGCAAGTATCTGATCGAATGCAGAAGGAATTTCATTATTCTATATCAGAGTTCCAAATGTGTTCGAATAAATCTTATCGTTGTGGACAGGGAAAGAAGTTACTGCTATTTTGATTTGTGTTTTATTCAATCTGTTTTATGGCGGGAAGCGAATGCAGATTAGGAAATCAATCCACAACACAGCTTTTGGCCTCGTTCACAATAATTTGCCGCCACGATTATCTATTGAATTTCCAGAGGCAAGCTGGCAAAAATTCCAAATATTAATAATCCGCCGCGTTGCACCGCTTATGCAATGGGCCGCGGCAATTACAGATTTCTTTGCGATTGCCCGCCCATTCGGGCGTAAGTAATGGGAGGGGCAGGGGCGCTGAAAAATTCGATACCCGAATGGATCATTAAAATCTGAAATTTTCTGCACATTAAACAAGCCACGAGATACTGCAGTATCTGTGGCTTTCGGCGTCCCATCCGTCTGTGTCCGCATATCAATTTCACCCCAGGACACTCTGCACCCCAGGAGCTTGATATCTCGGCGGACGGAGCTTGTGTCTTGAACCCTTTTTCCTTGCATAAGGCAACATAATTCGCTTCCGTTTGCCAGGCCAAACTGAAAAAAAGGGACAAGTAAAACGCGCATAAGGATAAGTGCACTGCAAAGAATTGGGGAACTTGGATATTTTAATTTTAATTAAATTATTACATTTTCATCACTAAGTATAGTAACATAAACATTAAATTATTTAAATAAACTGTATAACTTATTGAATTTTTATTTTTCAAAACTGAATTTCTAAAAACAAGATTCAATTCTTAATAATAACTTCTATATTATTTAATTGCAATGTAGTAATCGGATTTATTTTTATATTTATTTTCATATTTTTGAATACTTTATTCATGTTGAAATTAAACTCATTCCTTCCGGTTTTTGTTTCAGTGCAGCAGAAGTAGCAGGGAGGATTGCCAGTCCTTCGACAGCTTCCTTTTGCGGTTCCCCTGCTGTCCAAGCCTGCATTTCTGTGTCATTTGTGTGTCAGTTGCCAGTTTCGCGTCTTTCCGCTTCCGTTTTACATGCCACTGACGACGGCGACTCGACCCAAAGCGACCCCATAAATCCGTTCACTGTTTGTCTTAGATCGTACCACCCCCACCCCCCTTTCGTTTCCCTCCCCCTCCCCACCCATTTCGACCTCCTCGTAACTTTTCCTCGTCGCCAGCTATCCTACACATATTTATTTTCCTTTTAAATGTGTTTTTTGTTGATTTTATTGCATCGCTCTGGCAGTTCAATGAACGCATTTGCCGGCGCCATTTGCCAAGTCATCCCCATCCCCACCCTTACCAAAAATGTAAAAAAAAACCCCTGCTTGGCACGTTGTTTTTCTTAAATTTCAAATATTCCAACATATTACATTCTCATACTCGTCGGAGGCACGCAAACATTTTGGCGCACATTTCCGCAGGAAAATGGCAGCCGAAATGCCAAAAGGCCAGCGGACCAGGTGGCCAAGGTGGGTGGGTGGCGAAAGTGGGCGCCTTCTGGGGGTGGAGCGACCTTTTGCAGCATGTTCATGCCGTTTGACATGCAACTTGGGGCGCAGTAGGGTCGCTGGCAAGGGAGAGCAATGGCTAGACTCATTACGCAAAAGGGGGCGATTTTTTGAGGCAACCCACAGTGGCACAAATTTGTAAGGAAAAGTACAAAAATATAAAATAAATAAATAAAATATAAAATAATTATTGCGATTTCAAAACAGTCACCCATTATGGTTCCCGAGTTTATCTTTAAATATTTCAGAATGCATTAGACTTTCTCTGAATTTTTACTCTTTGTCAGTTACACCCATAAGAAAACTTGATATGAAACGATGATCGATTTGATGTTAAGTGGTATCATGCGCGGATCCACTTGAGTGAAAAATGAAAGGAAATTTGGTATTCAAAAAGTATGCAACAAAAGAATTGTTCTGATATCACCCCTCACAACCAAATCCTAGATCCTAGATTAGTATTAATTTTGATATGCTTGAAATTTAAACAACATGTTCTAAGTAGCCCAGCTCGAATTTCTAATGTGTCTTTCTCCCTCACACTCGTGTAACCATAAGTGCTTTACCGCTCTATTTTGAAATGAGAGAATTAGTTATTCGAATTATTCGCCATATTGCTTATTGCTCTCTTTTTCGAAGTCAAAGAATGGGTATTACAAGGTAAAAACGATATGCGTATAAATACCACCAATGTACAATGCGCATATCGATTTGATACCGGCGTGTTTTTTTTTGTGTGTGTATAAAACCACCAACTGACCCACTGTGCGAACTTCAAACACCCCATTTTCCCCTTTCACCGGGGCTGTCCATTATGTTATTACATTTACTACAATAACCAAATTACAGGTCTGCCGAGGGGCAGGCACTTCCGTTCTATTGATTACATTTGCATTTTGATTAACAAATGATTCGACCCCTGCCCGATTCGACATTTGGATGTTATATCCCCCCTTTGGCAAGTGTTTAGATTTGCTTTAATCACCTTTATTACTTGTCAAACACGATTCGCCCGCAGGCCACATTTTCCGCACTGGCGGAGTGTGTGGGCTGGATATTTTGTTGGCTTTGCGGTTTTCTGTTTACATGTCTGAAAACAACGAATGTGTGTAAAATTCAATAGCTTTTTGGCTCTTGCGGTCGGCCCGAAAAAACTCAATATAAGCGGACGACACGTGCCCGAAAGCGAAACAAACCGAAAACCGAAACCGAAAACAAGGAAACCGCAAGATCCTGTCCAGATACAAAGGCACGGTCGTAAACCAGTCTCGAAGGGAATCAATTAAAGCTCATTAGCCTGGCCCACAGACCGAAAATAGCCAGGAAACTCGAGCGATAAGGCAGCTGTCCGCCCGTCGAATGCACGGTTAATATACGATCCGATAGCAAAGTCCGCCGTGGAAAGGCGGATGCCACTGGAGACGATCCGATAGAGCCGGTGTCATGGAATCTTTCTTTGGCGAGGAATTTCGCTGCGATTTATTTACGATTTATTTTGATTTTGCTATTCGGGGCAATCTTTATGGGGCCGCCACTATGCGGACCATAAATCTCCGCCAGCTGTGGCGCTTTAAAGCCAGATTCGCACGTCATCCCATTCGAACGGGGTGTGAATTGTACAGGTGTAGGTGTGTGTGCCCCAGTCGTCCCCGATTGACTGATAAGACCTGGTACTCCGAAATAGTGCCCGGTCATCCGGCAGTAATTGAAAGGGAATCACTTAATTCGATTTACTTTCAAAGAACTTTTAGAGGTTAGATAAATGGGGCAGTATTGCAGAAAGTCTACTTATAAGGTGGGTTATGATCCTTTCTCAAGGGAACTTACTATCCTTTGATATCCTACCTGTTTATTGTGTTCCCCAGTAATATTTGTAAAATCTACTAGCTTCGTTGAATAAATCACAGGAATTCCGTTTTCCTAGAAAGCTCAAGTACTCAGGCAAGTAAGTAAGGTCAAATAATTACCTGTAGTTGCTAGAAATAATTGTTTAGTTGAAGGTTCTCCAGCCCATCAATCGTACTGAGCCTTCCGAAAACAACTTTCACCTGTGCCAACTGTCAAAGATTTCCTTATAACTTTTGGCCACACGATATCCCCCGCGGCTGACTCATTTCCCAGGCATTTTCGCATTTTCACCTGGCCAAGTGGAGGCTCGCCAAAAAGCCAAATGGCCAACTAGCGCGTGGACACGGTGTTTAATCGTAATCAGTCATTGATATTGATTGAGCGATACCATACCCCGCCGCTCGCCACCCACCGCCTGGCACCACCCACCCATTTGCCTCAAAAAGGCCGCGATGATTGGCAGCAAATAGCGGCGCTTAGTGTGCGAACGAGAGGGATGATGGCTGTGCGAGGGAGAGGGGCGATTAGGGAGCTGGTCAGCAGTTGGCCACAAAGTTCAAGTGGGGCCAACGCGGAGTTGCCAACTCGTTCCACAGCCACATGGGGCTGTCAACGCGATAATCAACTGCAAATATTTATTTTGTATTGCACAGTTTAAGCCAAAATTAATCGACTTGCAACGTTGAGGAAAAAGCATTTCCTCTTCATATTTAAAATTTGAAAGGAATTAACTTTGCACTAAAAATTAATTCATTGTTTTATTAATCCAATTTAATCCAAAAGTTTTCACAAGCTAGGCTTGTATAATATTAAACCTCAATAAAACGATAGAACTCTTTCAAGCTTGGATTAACAATAATATTTTATATGTTCTGTTGATAAGCAAAGAAAACCATTTAAGTAAATTTATATAAGGAAACCTTCTTATAGATTTACCATTTGGTATAGCCTATAACCACGGTATTTATGTCTTCACTGAATTAATCAAATCTCTCTCAAAGCAGAGAAACCGAACGAAACGTAACAAAACAATTTGTTTGTCAAAATGGCAAATTAAATTGTTGAGTTTATTAAACGGCATAGTCGGTTGTCACGCCGATGTCAAAAAGGCCAAACGGTAAACGGCGAAGAAACCGAAAAAAAAGCGCCAAAAACGCTTTTGGCCGGGCCTTGAGTTGGCTGGGTGTTTTGGCCAAAACAGCAGTTTGGCCATTAAGCAGACAATAAGCTGCGTCTTTTTAAATGCCTGTCGTTGGCAGGTTCTCGGCGACCGGCGCATGCAATTAAAGCCAAGCCGAGTAGTTGGCCAAGAGGTTAAAATGACCACCCACGCCGCTGGCCGGCCAATTAGTTTGATGAGCCTTTTCGGCTGCCGTTGACGGCAAATGGGCAGGGAAAAAAATTAATTAGCTTTTTGCGGTATCCGCTTGATTGGCTGAAACACTGCCGGCTAGCCCTGCGAAAAAGTTGCCAAAATAAAGATTGATTTGAGTTTGGTATTTGTTTTGGCATTAACGTGACCTCAACTGTTTTCACTTGAAGGCCTTCAAGGGACAAACGTCTCCAGCAAATAAAAAAGACACATTTACAAAGCTTTGTGCCAGTCTCAACCCTTAAAAAAAAAAGATTACGAAATAAATTTTACATTATATCAGCTCTTAGTACAACCAAAACAAATCACGTTTTTGCCCTCAATAAAGAGATAACGCAATATATAAATTCCAATCCCCTATCTAGCCCTCTTTAATGGGTTCAGTCCAAGTGTAATCTAGAAAAAAAAATCCCCTATTTTCCAAAGAATTTAACTAGAAAACATCCCGTTGATCTGAAGAGTCCAACGGCTCAAACATCACATAATATCGATTAATTGGCTCTATTGAGTAGGTGCAAAACACATCCCGGCAATCTCGATGACAGCCACGTCTAGAAACTTTTATTTCGCTAATGAACAGCCCTCGGCTATCACTTGACAACTTAACATATTTCGAGTTGTTTGTAAGCGAATCTAATCGGTGGCAATCTGCGTGGCACATTCCTTGTGACGTCACAGCGATAGCCATTCGGCAATCTGTTCTAGCCCGTGACTTTGGCCAATATTTTCACGAATCTTCAGTCGACTTTCTACCCGTAATATAGGAGCTGCTGTACGGGTTTCAGTCAGTTGGCAACAGCCCTGATAACCGGTAGCGTGGTAAAAGTGAAAATTAATTGTTTACGATTTAATATGGGGGGATGGGTTCCATGGGTTCCATCCAACAACTGAGTCACGAGAATGATGAAATCGCCAGCACAAAATTATTCAGGCAACAACCTTTGGACCGAACAGAAGATATCGGTTGATTGAAGGGGCGGTCAACACAACCTAATCCCACTTAAGGTTTCTGTTATTTTCGTTTCACATTTGAAAAGTGTAATTATCTCTTGAGTACTGAACGTGACTCTCAACTGTTCTGGGTGAATTGAAATGTCATTTAAGCAGTTTCAACCCCCCCAAATACCGAATTAATCCTAGAGGACTGACCACATGCTTGATTTTGGTACAATGCCTGCTATTTATAATGGCAAGTCTATTTAAAAACCAATTTATTTAGTTCACATTATTAGGGAGGCCACAAAACAAAGTCCCTCAGTTAATAGAAAACTAGTAACTGCACAAATTTAATTCCTTTCTTCTATTGAAATGAAATTCTTAAGCTATCCCGAAATAATCCCTTTAAACCAGCTAATTATTCGCCATTTCACACCCCTCTAATCAATGCCCAATCTATCTTACTGTCATACACCTAATTTCGCCAGACTTTAATGAGCTTAGAGTGCCCCCAGTGGGGCAATCCAATCCAATCCAATTCAAGCCAATCCAATCCAATCCGTGTCTGTGCCAAAGTGCGTCAGCAATCAACCGGCGAGCCAAGTGCCTGCCATTGGTCGTCATCGGCAGGCGTCAGAAATCAGAAATCAGAAGTCCACATCGAACATCGATACTGACAATGGCCCATTATCATCGGCGGATTACAAGGACGCAGGAGGAGGACAAAAGAGCGAGGAGCGGACTGCTCACGGTGCACAAATCGCCATTGTCTTGCCACACAAAGGGAATCCCAAAGAGCAGTGGCACCTCCCCATCCACATTCACATCCACATCCACATTCATGTCCACGTCCATGAATCGATTGTCAGTGGACCGCGCCCCCTTCTTGTGTTCCGCATCCTGGCCGGGAGCCATTGTCAATCACTGTTCAATCAACTGCTGCATTTTTGGCAACTTCCGCCGGGAGAAGTGGAGTAATGCCACCCATTTGACATACTTCTTATGCACTGTAAAAAAACGGTAGTATGATAATACGATACATGTAGCTTGAACCTCTATATTATTTTTAAAAACGAATAATAAATACCTTTAAAATAAAAAATAAATATTAAAAAAAAAAAATAAAAATGGTTTCCAGCTAAAACTAGTTTATTAATCCCTTTAAAATACTGCTTTTAATTTTCTCCGAGTGTCCTGGCAACGGATGTCGCATGCGGGTCCTCATTCTGTTGCCTTATTGTGACCCTAATCGCTTTAAATTGTGATACACTTAGGGGTGGTTCCGCTTTATTGCGTGGGTGTTGACCGTTTTTATGGCCAGCCGGAACTATTGCCATTCCCGTGATTGTGATTGAGATGGAGAGTGAGCCCATTAGGCCAGCAGCTCGCCCAGGAAGCAGATTCCGGCGAGGGCGTGTCCGCCGCCCAAGACCATGGCGGCCATCACAATGTCCTCGAGTCGCAGGGGATCGATAGTTTGCGTTTGGGTGGGAAGGAAGTGCAGGAAGCCGGCTCTAACGGCCAACTCGTGCACATCGTCCACCAGCTTATTCTGCAGGCCAGTCTCAAACAATCGCTGGACATGATCGTTGTAGTCCTCCTCCAGCACCCAGTTTTGTTTGATAACCTGAACGGCCCAGGTGTGGCCCACGGGATTAGGCAACTTCTTCATGCGGCGCCTTCGCAGGAACTTCTGTTGATACAGGTAGAAGTCCATCCTGTCCTCCGAGTCCACATACGCGTATCTTGTGTCCAGACCATCCCTCTTTTTCTTGTGCACGGACTCCTCCACCAGAAGGAATCTCTCCCTCAGCTCCTCTGAACCACCGTAAACCGAATTCGGACCGATATTGTGCGTTTGCAGCAGTATACTCACATTGGCCGCCTTCAAGTCAGCCAAGTTCTCGATGGGCCGCTGGTACAGTTTGGTGGTCAGCATCATGGAGAGCAGGGCCACATAGAAGTTGGACAAAACGAATCCAATGGCAAAGAGCAGGAGCAGCAACAGCAATTTGGAGACCCTAGCAGACGGCGGCAGAGATAGTTCGCGGTTTAGGAGGGTCTCAATGGCCAGCAGGAGGTACTGACCCACATCCCATTCCCCGAAGTGCCAGCGATGGAGCAAAGAACCCATCGCCGATATATAGACCACCATCAGCCCGGTTCCGATCCAAACGTACGAGTCGAAGGGTCTGAAGAAGTAGTAGAACTTGTCGATGGGATTGCCAAATGGCGCCATTATGGCCACTCGATTCAGGCGAACGGGCTGGCTGGTGGCATACTTGTAGGTCCTTACGAAGATACTGCCACAGGCGTCGGCCTCGTTGTCTCTGACCATCTGCACACATTCCGAGGTGGAATAGCGACGAAGTCCTGGAAAGGGCACCGCCTCGAAGGACGCATTCAGTAGATCGGCGAACAGTTTCAAAATGGTAATTATACTTCCTTTGTAGCGATTCGGGGAATTCGGTAGTTCATCTTGGTCCACAAAGCAATGAGGTGGGTCATTAGTCACCAGAACTCGCAGGGGATAGCCCAATAAATTTCGGTCGTTTCTTTTTCTCACATAATCCTTTAAACTGGTAGACTTTATCTCCAGATAGGGATACGGTTTTATTGACCAAAGTTCATCTTGCAAATTATAAAATAGCACATGTGGAAAGCCTGCATCCCAGAAAGCTTTTCCAAGTTCCGTATAACTTTTCACATATTCCGTTTTTCTATCTATGAGTAATATATCGTTGTACTGTCTATCTATCAGATGGGATCTCAGCACCTCCACCGTTTCCAGAATAAAGCCGAAATCTTTTTCGATTTGTATTATAACCAGAACAGGTTCGTCGTGATGGGTTTTTAGCAATTCACTAATGTTTTTATAAATCAACAATTTAGGCTGATTAGTAACTAAATTCAGTTCTTCAAGGGTTTCTATTGTAGAGCTGAAGTAAATGTGGGTTTTAATCTTTAGTTTTTCAGTCAACTGTGTTATGATGGTTTCCGGGTTAGAAAACACCAATCTCGAAAAGATGATAATGAAAATGATTTTAAGCAGCGACATCTTGAACGGTTTGTAAGCTAATAAAAGTTCCTTGTAAAGAAGTCAGCAAGATATACTTGGTTACTTAATTCAATTAGGCCAACTAATTAGTTGATTAAACTCATTATGGGCAATTAATTACAAATTTCGGAAGGTGTTACAAACATGTAATTAAAATTAATTTAGGTGGAATAGGCTTTTGTTGTTTAGATTAAAGAGTTGGTTAGTTGTTAAAAAAAGATAAAAGATAAAACATACGAAAATAAAATATAAAACTTAAATACTTGTTAGTCAAAACTTTTTGCCTTGAATTATTACATTATAATTTAGGTATTTATAAAAATTTGCATAAATTCTTTACTTTTTACAACAATTTTGATATTTTGTAGATATATAGTTATAAGATAAAATATAAATCTTTTTTTGAAAGCGATTTTATACAATTATCTTATTACTAATTACTATAGGTAAATTTTTAACAGAGTTACCGTAACTGCCCTTTAACAGCGCCCACTGCTTTAACAGCTCGAACCTCGGCCAACAGGTTCGAACGGCAACAACATGGCGTGTTGCACGCTGCTCGCAGGCGAATATCGCATGCAATAAATGTGACATTGCAGCAGCAATGGCCGCGCTCACACACACACACACAAAAACTTTCACAGGGGAGCAGCAACAAATGCGCAAGTTTTCAAACTGCTTTTCATCTTTGGCTGTTGTTGTTGTTGCTGCTGCCGATGTTGCTGCTGCGCCAACTAATGTTGCTGGTTGCGCTAATGTTGCCGTTGCTGCTGCTGGCGTCGCTGCTGCTGCTGCTGCTGCTTGTGTGGAAAGGAAGAAAAACACAAAGCCAAAAATGTCGCACGTTTCGCTTCGGTTTAGTCTCGATAATTCAATCGCCCTGCCAAGACGTTCAACGTCTCGCTGCCGAACCGCCCGACTTTTTAGCCAACGTCCCGTGCATTACGCGATTCTCACACCCCCCAATATAAGGGAAAAAGGAAACGTGCCCCCATAAAATTTTGAATAACAAATATATGGTTTATTTCATTATTATTATTATTGCAATCGCAAACGGAAGTACATCGCGTGTGTGTGAATTCGCGAGTGTGCACGTGTGTGTGTTCGCTGGCCAGAAATGAGTTTCGATTTCATTTCGCTCTGAACGCACAAGTATCGCAGAATCAGAATATTGCCAAAATTACATATCAGCCGGGGGATAGCTATCGGTCAAGCGATTACACGGGGATTACGACGCCGAAACTGCCCAATGTCAGCCACATCAATTAGCCAGCACGTTATCACCCAGCGACTGCGACACCTCTGAATTTTAGTTTACTGCTCTGTGCCGGCAGTAAATGGGTTAAAATTATGTACATTAATCGCCGAATGAATGTCGAATCAGTTAGAGAGACTGCTGTTTTTTATTGTAAGTACTGCCAATGATCGATGGCCCGGCGAAGTGAAGGTGAAGTGGTGTTATTAGATTATGCTTGTAATGGGTTCCGTTCCGAAGCGGTTTGACAGCACTTGGGGCACTTCAGAACGGAGGATATATCGAGATTTTCATAGCCAGATTTATTCAGAATTTTAGGAATTCCAGGTTGGCAGATATACATTAAATATTCTTAAAATATTATTGTATTTTAGAGGTGTCCTTAAAAGAAAAGATTTCTTAATTTCTTTCTAATAAACTTCCTCGACTAACCACAACATTGTCTTTGGCCCACCAACTCTTCAAAATCGAACTGTGATATGGGTAACTACCCCTAACTTTACAGCGCCACCGGTCCTTGTGTTCGCCACTCGAATGGCAAAGCCCTCGAAATCTATAAAACAATAACTATCAAGGCCTCTCGAGAAAAACCGCAGCCTCAATCACGACTATCGGGCGACAAATTAGCCAAGTTACAAAGAACTAGCGGGCCAAACACCTCCTCAGTACGAAACCTAAGCCCACCAAACACCCCCTCCACCTCTGAAAACTCCAGTTGGTAGCTTTGAAATCTTATCAAGGCGCACGCTTTGTAATGCTATCGAGCACTTCCTCGCCTCGAATTTATGCCCCGGGTAACCTCGTTTCGATCCCCCGTAACCAATGTGCACGCTTTATTTTCCCAAGCATTGCTGCACAGAGAAAAAAATCAACTAAAATTAGTTAATAATGTTGTGTATAATAAAATCTTATGATTTAAGCTTTAGTATTACATTTAAAACTTTAATGAAGTCAGTAGGAAATCAGTAATATTTTTCTTTTAATTTTTTTCTCAGTGTAACTGAAGATACTCAAGGTGGGTGGCATCGGGGAGAAGGGGGCGTAGGAGGTTGGGCACCAAAGTAAAATGAAGTGGTAGAAAAAGCCAAGGGTGGCGGGGTTTTCGGCGGGTTAGGGGCAACCAAACGCATTATTTTGTAATTATCGACAGAGTTCTAATAAATAAACCGTAGCAAGGCCCCGCACAAAAGAGTTTGGTTATTTTTTCTGGGTTGATGAAATTATGAATGGAGATAAGGTGTGGCATGTGTGAGAGAAGGAGGGAGGTACTCGAGAAAAAGTTGTAACCAACATTCATTCAGATTTCACCAGCACAAAATAAAATCTAAGGAATATTTACTATAAGTATAAAAGGAGACAGGTTCCCTGGAGCGTAAACAAAACTTAACCAGCTATAAAGATACAATAAAGATAGTTGCTCCCATAAATCTGCAAAAACAAGTATGCAGTGCTATAAAAACAACGCAGAAATGATCGAAATTACATGGTCAAAGTCCTCCTAACATTACCGTAAGCCCTGAAGCACCTGACTTCCATATATCGCAGGTAAATCTGGGTCCGATTTGATTTACAACCTGACCTGGCACAATAACCGAGCATTCGGAGGGGGGAACGGGGTGGAGGGGGAAAACACAAGCGCCGCCCGCTTGGCGAAACAATAAATTCATTAAATCAAAGGCGCGATTATTAATGAATGTAATAAAATACCAAAGAGACAACTAATCAAACATGATAAATTACCCAGCAAAGGGGGCTTTCCGGCGGAAGGGTGAGGAAGGGTAAAGGCTACCGACATACGCCCCGTTCAGGGGCGCCGAAAAGGGGGGCACTCTAGGATGGCCATAGAGGAACAGGCAAGCAAACAACATGAAATACTTTTGTGCCTTGTTTGCACTGTGCCGAGGGTATCAAAGTATTTGTCGTGACAACGTGTAAACATTGGTATGCAATTTAGGTTTGATATTTTGTAGTTATTGCTGTTGGTCGCTTTCTGCCTTTGGTATCTGATAGATACAATTATTGATGGCCCGGTTGGCAGATAGCACACCGATAAGGTGGCCACAAATGGGAGAGAAAAGGTAGAGAACTCATAAACTGGAAAAATACGCTTAAAGTTATTATTGAACAGGGAACATTGTTTTATTTTTAGTAGAGAAGTCCTTAATACTCGTAGAGTAAAAGCGTATATTGTATTTGTAAAATATGAATATAAATGAAAGAGAAATTTTTAAAATCGGACCATTCATTAACAAGTTATGAGCAAAGCAAATAATGGAATGCAAGCAGTGCAAGCAGTCGCTACGACTTTCTTTATGATATTTAAATATCTCCCTCTCTCTCACTCTTGTTTAGCTGAGTAACGAGTATTAGATAGTCGACTATAGCATTCTCTCTTGTTATTTTTATTAATTCACCCGAATCCTTTTGCTAATAATTATTACCTTTACAACTTGATTTTAAATACCATCCTTCCCTCTCTTCCAGGTGGTGATTTCAGGTGCATTATGTACAGTAGAAGATTACGTAATAATGTCACAGTGTGCACACAACAAAGCCATACACCTAGCTGCGGAAGGAACAGTCTCAGTGAAAGACACTTCACAGATACGTAAGTATTCCAATAAATTTACTACTTATGCGGCCCCCGCGTGCCCCTAACACCTCAAGTGCCCCCGACTGCAGGTTCTCTAGCTCGGATGGTTCGGATGTGTTCTTTTGTTTATTGACACGTCTGCAGGAAATGCCTTCACATTGCCATCTAATTTACAATTTTCGACTCTTTCTCCTCGGCCGTGCCCTCGAAACCTTTCACAAAACTATATATCCCGAAAACAAAAAGAAACGAAAATATTTCAACAATTTACAGTAGTTTGTAGCTGCTGTTTGTTTGCTTTCGATTTCCATGACAATGGTTTGGCTGCGGGGTGGGGGGCATTCCACTTGACTTGTCCAAAAGTCGGTAACAACAATAACAGAAAGTGCTACAATTGTTGAATATTTTTCTGCTCGAGTTATTAATAATGTTGCCAACCGTCATTCAAACATTCAAACGCGCGACGAAAGCTACTTGAGATGCGGTAACAGAGGTTGGATTGCAAATGAGGCTGGGAGGAAATAACTTTGGGGATCCCTTGAGTTTTATTAAAGAGAGATTAGGATTGGTAAAAGGTTATTTGAATACCATGAATTTCCATGTGCAACCTTCTTCTTGGGGCATGCATAAAATGCGTAATTTATTGCAAAAACAGGCAACAAAGCAGCTCACACCGGGGAAACAAGAGGAAAATCATAAAATTTGCTACGCTTTGGGTCAACTTTCACTGGACGCAACGGCAAGACCAACCTTTATATTTATTTCGGGTCTGACCATGGCCAATTAGAGCCGCTGCAGCTGCTGCCTGGAAAGCCGAAAAAAGAGAGAGAGGTACAAGGACCAGCACGAGCTACACAGGCTCACACAGCAGGATAATAGGAGAGGAAGGGCAGAAGGGACAATGGAGGTTCTGGAGAAGCGGGCAAAATGCTGGAAAATGCAGTGACAACAGGTGCAAAATTATTATTGTTTGTTGCGAGTGCGCGTGAAAATATCCAGCTGGCCCGAAGGACAGGCACCTAACCACTTACGGCCTAATGTGCGAAAAGTTCCTTTGTCAATTTGCACGCCCTCTCACCTTCGCAGCCCGAAAACTTCATTCATTTGCATGGCTAAGCCCAGGTAGTCGGGGATTATCCCTAGTCCTAGTCGGGTTTATCCCACTTGTTTGGCCGGGAATTTCCCCGGCGGATTTACGGCGGTCAGCCGAACAGCCGGTTAGCCGGAAAAATGTCGCCGAAATAAGGGAAGGGATGGCTGCTAATGAATCCTGACATCTCAATCAATTCTGGGGGAAGCGAAACGAAAGGGAGGTGGAACTTTCACCACCCAAAATAAAGACACACAATAAAACACACAGGAGAAACCACAAGGTTTTTCCATTTCCCAAAACAGAAGCGGGCCACACGTCAATAAATCACACGATTTAATTTCAGACCAACAGAAGGCGAAAATTGTTGAGGTGGCTTGCGGCTGGGATTGTCGATTGGTCTGGGGTATTGGGATGTGTGCCGTGATGGCTGCTCGTAGTTTTTCTAGGACCGCAACTGCAACTGGGGACCGGGCCATAAAACATTTTATAGCTCATCATGTGCGGTCATAAATTTGAGAACGCAATCTGGCTCTGGATCCCCTATCCCTATCCGTATTCCTATCCCTATAGACGGGGCATATTTTCAGGGCGTTGCCCAATCAACACCTAACCCTTACCCTGTGGCCCACGGGCTGCATGTAACAAGTAACGAAACCGTTAATTTCTTGATCAAATGAGTCCCAGTCCCAGAACTTGGCGGCCCTTATTGGAACTGCCTCTATCTCTATCTTTATCCATATTCCATATGATCATATATTCCATTGTTTGCCTGGCAGTTCATTAAAAATGTTTAGCATTGTTAAGCATCGTTGAAGGCGGCAGCGCCACTGATCAATCAGATTCTTTTGAGATCGTATAAAGCTACGATTGCCCATATGTCTTTATAATGAGTGCGAGATATGGTTTACTTGGTATCAAAAAAATATTCTTTAGATTTTCTCTTATAAATGAACTAGACATGACTATTGGTATTATATAAAACTCACATTATTACGAACTTAGATTTAAATCTTATGATATTTTTAAGGAATTTTATAAAAACCCCAATATCTGGACTTTTCCACTTCTTTCTCTCTATTGAAGACCCATTCATTCATCTTCTTTAGTGTTCGACTTACCTTTACCAAAACCCCTCTTAAACAAATTTGTTAATCCTTTTCCACCTATCTCTCCGTACACACAAACTTTAACCCCTTATACCTGGGCTTACTCTCTGTGACAAGATCACACACAACTTGTTCCCAAAGAAAATCCCTCAATGACTTTGCCGCCTGGCCCTGAGCCCTGAGCCCCGAGCTCTCAGCCCTCGGCCCGAAAACCCAGAGCCGCGACGAGACCCAGACGAAGAGGTGCTAATAATGTGGGAAATATTTAGCACCATCATTACAAACATCATTAAAATATAAATAGATGTGTTTAACATGAACACCCAAAAGGGAAAACCAGGGAAAAAGAGCGGCCGAAAAACGTGGAACAGAAAGTTCGACTTGGCCGAAAAGGAAATCATGGCCCGAAAGAGATTCCGAGAAATAGCACATGGTGTGTCTTTTTGGGGGGTATAGTCATTGAACCTACTACAGACTATGGCCAGACTCTTTCTTCGATCGCGCAGATTCATCAATTAACGCCCCTGTGAAAGAGACGGCTGACCGGGGACAGAAAGAGACGGAGAGCCCCTTCATTTCGGTCCAAGACGTCAGCAAATAAATGCATTTCCGTTGGCCAGCACAAACAGATTTCCAAGAGACGCCGACGAAGCTAAAGAAAATGTTGAAAAATTCCCAAACAGATTCGACTCGATATTCTTTCTTACCTACCGCGCGACCAGAAAGAAGGAGAGGATGGAGAAAAGGGGCTCAAACGGTTAAGAGAACATGGTCAACAACAAAGCCGAACAAGTGTACCGCTTGCCGATCGTCAGTTCGACAGTTTTTGGTCAATTGCTTCGCTCGATCGTTCGCCAGGTTGGTCGGGAGTCTTTCGAACAGAGAGATATAGCAGGGGTCTGCATTGATTTCCACTTAACGCTTCAAAACTCAAGTGGCCAGTGCAGGCCCAGCACCATCTACCATTTATACCTTATACCTATATTTCCATTTCGAGCCAAGTTGAACTGTTGAAGTAAATGCGCTTTCGTTCCTGGCTCTCTCTGTTCCAATATTATTGTTTCCCACAGTTGGTCAGAAAATATTTAAGCGCCAATTTGATGTAGTTTTCCATGTCCCAGTAGTTTTTTCCCTTCATTTCTACCATTTCTTTCTGGGCCCGGTCAAGTGTCGCCCCTTGAATTTGAATAACAATGCCGTTCGGCGCGTCTTCAAAGCTGGCTTTCTTTCCCGAATTCTCCCCTCAGACCCTTCCCGGCTTCGACTTCGATTTTGGTAATGAGCGATTGGATCGTTTGATCTGAAGAGCTGGCAGCAAGGAGCCGGGCTGTCAGCAATTACGCACTTGACGGGAAAAATCGGGGCTGACAATGAAGCTCCAAGGAGCGCTGTTCAATAGGGCTCGAAAGGGGGCTAGTCAGTCGATCCCTTTGGAAATCGAAAATCGAAAAGTTCTTGGAATCTGTTATTGTCTAGCGTGGGAATAGCGACACTGTTTTGGAGATCAGAGAGATGGGTAAATCAGAAGTGAATGGATCCGCTGTGGGAGAAAAGAGCATTTAGGAATATCATTTTATACCCTTGCAGAGGGTATTATGATTATAAGTATATTTTTCTACTTTAAACTTTATTTGTTAAGGATACTTTTATTTACTTATTTGTTTTAAGGCCTGTTCAAAATAAACTCCCAAACTCACTGTTTCTCGGTAAACATGCATCCGAATCATGTTCTAATCAATAAAACCCACCACTATCTGTGAGATAATCGAGTCCAGACCCATCTCAGACTCATAACTATAGCACACTCCACGCCGCACACCGTTAAACTGTGCATTTTACGATCCTAAACCAAATCCAAAGCCAGAACCGAAAAGCCATTAAAGCGGATAAAACAAAACGCCGCCGATTACCGATCACCGATCGCTGTTCCCTGATCAGTGGGCCAATAAATTCATCAAACAAATATCGCTAGGCCTGCTGATCGACATGAATATTAAAAACCACAAAACTATAATCAGGGCATTATGATCAGCGCCGATCGTCTGTGGGTCCAGGAAACATATCAATCTCTCTGAGCCACCGTCGTGGCCCTTTTTTGTGTTCTTGTTTTTTCTTTCGTTTTGTGGTGCAGCTATTAACTGCCTGCAGACGACCTAATGGACAAGATCTTTCGTCACTCCCAGAAGAGAGTTTACCTTTTTGTGTTCCGATCGATCGATAGATCGTCCAAACTGATCTCCTGTCGCCGATGTGTGGTTGATCCCTAAATACCCTTTAAATTGAACTTAATTCCTGCGTACCGCATTTATCATCGTTCATATCGGCGGGCCATTCCGCTTTTTTCGGAGGAGTTAACCCGGTCGCTGAGTGGTGTGATATGCTATCTCTCGGGATGTGTAATGGAAGTGGAGGATCGGGCATCTGTTGTTGGGAAAATGAGTCCGAAGGATGCTGGTTCTGAAACGAAGATGATAGCTTTCACAGTATAAATGATACATACCGGGGTGCTACATTAATCTTTTCTAATCAAATTGCAACCCAACTTTTAAAGTACTTTCGATTGAAATCTCGATGTACCATGAGTATTTGAAATAAAAATATTTTCAGTACATTTAAAGAATGTTCTAGTGTCCAAAAATATATATATGTATGTTTTAAAATTTAAATATAAAGGTCTAATCTCAATATTTTATATACACGAAGTCTTTCCACTTTTTTACACTAATTTTTACTGCAAAACAGAAACAAACTGAAGTTGAAATAATAGATTGGTAGCTCCAAAGGGGTTTTTAGTCTCAATAGTTTATTTTTGGACACCCCCTTTGGGTCGCCTGATTCATATCCATCCCTCCAATCGATAATCTCGAGTGTCTGTTCAATTGATTTAGCCCAATTTATTTTGGGCATTTCCCCGTCGAACGAATCGCTTCCCAGAACAAAACGTTCCGTGTCATTGGGCAGGAAATGTCGCAAGCTCTCGAGGCTCCGGGGCAAATAAATAAATTGTGGTCAAAGCCAAGACATCTGTCAGTTGATCATTGCGGCAGAACGGAAATGCATTCATTTGTCAGTTGGCTTGTGCCGGCCGAATAAATCAATTCACTTGGCTTGGACTTTTGACTCAGGCGGCTCCTTCTTCGAAATACTTTTTTGCCCCCTTACCCAACCGGCACTTTCCAATTACGTAAAGTCTTTAGGTTTAAAGGAAAGTCGGGGTGGGGGGATGAAGGTTTTCTGGATCGCGTGCAGCTATGCAAATTCAACTGGGTCCTGCAGTCGGAATCGAATCGAGTCTCCATACTCACTACCGTTTAATGAGCTTGCGATGGTAATGGCAGCGGCTCACTTCGCATGACTCAAACCCAAAGCCAAACTCAAACTCGAACTTCAAACGGCGTGTTCCTCGGCTTTTTCGGGCATGCAAATGGGTCTTTTAGTCATAAAACAAAAAAGAACCTGTGTATTTTGGGCAGTTGTTAATGGCAGGAGGAGTTGGCTTGCGTGTCTCCGGTCCGTTCCCATCGGCACGCAATCCCCCAGAAAGCCCCCACTATCCACTATCCATTTAGTTCAAGTATCTGTTAGATGACAATGCGTGCCCGCCGACACCTTGCCAACTACATTTGTAGTGCTGGTAATTGTCGATTGCGGGGGCAAATTGCCTTTCGATTGGCACATAATTTACCCGCTGACGCAACCATGAACTTGGCCCCGAGTCTAGACCACACTCAGACATTTTAGCCGGAATGGCGATTTAGGACGGGCCTTTAATAGAGTTATCCTGGTGCCGATCAGGCGGCACATAAAAATGTTCGCTTATCGGCTTATTAAAGGGTCGCCGTGCCGCAGAACAGGATTCGACCAGCATTTTGGCCACATAAAGCAAAATTAAGACTAAAACCGAAAGGGTTTCCGGCCATTGACCCAAAGTTTTGGGGCGAAGATTAGCGCAAATTATGAGAAGAGTAGGAAGCGCCATTAAGACGGAGAATCCCGAAAAGAATGGGGAGCCTGAAGAAGATCTAAAAGGAGAGATGGGAGGAGCCGAAAGATTGAAGAAATTGGACAGCTAAAAGATACTTAGATACTTTGCAGAAGGGTGTTTCATGACTTAAGTTTAAAATATATTACCTTGCTTAATGAATAAGAGAATAAAACAATAGTTTTTCATATCAATTCATAGGGCGAACATAAATAAAATCAATAACAAATATTTACAATATACTTTCAACAAAATTTAATTAATGAAACTACTTCTTCAAGCCAATTCATATCTTAGCATAAATAAACATAAGTTCAAGTACAGAATTCCCAGAATTGAGCTACAATGTGAATACTAATATTCATGGCTCCAAACATATATGGAATCATGTGCGAAAGCCAAATATTTACAATAGCCAATGGAACAGGATTCCTTAATACTCCAATTTCTCATAAAATTTTCCCATAGCTAACATTACATGCTTTTCGCCATAAAACATGAAAACGGAGCCCCGGTATCAACAGCTTTGTTAGTGCCACATTACAGGTTTATTTTTCCAGCGAATCAATTTGCAAGTATTCCCAGGAAGGTGAAGAAGAAGCACATGATTTTCAAAGAGTTGCGATCCCACGACTTTTACGAGTCCCCTGGACCTGAGGCCTTAATTATGTCCTGGCCAAAAGTACTGAAAGGGCAGACGGCCCAGGCCAGGATCTCTGGAAGACAAACAAACAAAACGTTAAAGTCGAAATAATGACGCGCGAAAAACAATAAAACAATGAGGCAGCGAGGACTGCGAGGACTGCGAACTGAAAACAGAAATAATGTTGGCTGGCAAAAATGACAGACAATAAAAGTGGGCTACGAGCCGGGCCAAAATCCAGCTGGCCGCACTTGGCACCTTTCTGGCCCGATCCTGTTGGCCACACAGCGTCAAATGGCCAGCCGGGCGGACAAGGACATGACGTTTTTATTATGCCCAGCGTCTGACTTTTGCCCCAGGCCAAAAAAAAAACACAGAAAACACCATGTAAAAAGGGAAAAAGAAAGACGAACCCAAAGACAGACGGCGCCCTGCCGAGTAACCCGTGACCATGTGCTGCATAGATCTCCTCGGCTCTGGGCCTAAACTTTTGTTTTACGGCCCACGGGCCAAGGGAGCGTAAATCAAAAGGTGTTATCCTTGGCGCTGGGTGCTAGAATTGCACAAACAATTCCTGTTCCACGCTCCCCTGCGCCCCCCTGGTAATTTCAGCTAATTAATGGCATCATTACAGGGCTCCGTATCCCTCGGACATGTTAATAGAGCTCTCTGTTTACCTTCGAGCCGTTCGAAAGGATAATTATGCTGTAAGTGGTCCAGACACGCCCGCCCAATTGGATCCTGCGCCAGGGTAAACAGTTTTGCATGATCCGAGAAAATTTGGGTGGTCCCACTTGAGTCTCGGGTCTTAAGTGATTGGAGAAGTGAGCTGGGCAAACTTGAAAAATAATTTCAGGTTGGAAAACTCCTTTTTATTTTATTTTCATGAAAAATCCATTTTTAGTCTTAGATAATAACATCTTTGAAAGTATATTTATCTTAAGCCCAAAATAGGTAATTTATAGTTTTGGAACCCAAAATGTATATCAATATAGACTACCCACCTTATGAATTCCTCAACCTCTAATATACCTTTCTATAAAATCCAAAAAACACCTCTTATTTCTCATTTCAACTCCTATAAATTGCACCAATCGATTGGTAATGTCTTTCCATTTTGTTAAGCAATTAGAATAGCATTTCGGGTACTCGAAGATAAAGAACCTTCGGTTCGGACCACTTAATTAAAACCGCATAAATTTGCCACTCTAATTTCGAACAATAAATTTTGCACCACCCCGAAGTGAGCGGAAATTCAATTACAAGTCCATTGCGAGACAAATTTGAGGGAAATTAATTCGGGATATTTATGGAGCTGTGCCGAAAATCACCCCATACATAACCATAAAGCCGGCTTTATCTGTTGTTAGACCATTAGTTGACAAATTTTTCGCGGGACCCGCGAAGTGGGCGCCCACGCAACTTCCTCGAGAATTACGATCATTGGCCAATCGATGGATATTAGCACCTGTCGGCATAAATCCCGCGACAACTATATCTTAATTTATGGTGACGTAATCAATGCTTCTGCATCTATCTTGGCCATAACTCAGATCGTTCGCGTGCGTGGATCAATGGATGTTAATGGCCTCCGGGCCAGCGAAATAATTCGGCAAAATAGGAAAATAATAAAAAATGGCAAAGAAGTGATAAAAAATGAAACAATTCAGATTGTCACAATAACTCAGCGAGTTATGATCAAAAGGAAGCCAGCTAAATTTTACTGCTTACTGGCGACTGTTGCAACTGCAAAACTGCAAACGGCAAACTGCAAACTCCAAACTGCAACTGCGAAAGCCGAGTGTTAACGTAAACCCATTAAATGGGATACCGAAAAGCGTAAACAAGTGACGGAGACTGCAGCCGTCGG
Organism: Drosophila pseudotakahashii; assembly: GCA_035046095.1. Taxonomy (NCBI): domain Eukaryota; kingdom Metazoa; phylum Arthropoda; class Insecta; order Diptera; family Drosophilidae; genus Drosophila; species Drosophila pseudotakahashii. Next base: position 151,805 of record JAWNOE010000247.1, on the reverse strand, counting down.
CAAAATTTATGTGGCCCGAGTTGACAATTTTTCCAGGCCCAACCAAACGAGTGTATTTTGTTTTTTGGGTGGTGAATATGTTTTTTAAGGCTTTTTTCTCCTCTTTTATTTTTTGTGAACCTGCTGTTGGCGCATTAGCGGGGCCATTTCAAGTTGGCTAACACGCAGTTTAAACGGCTTGTAAGTGACCACGTTTGCACTTAATTAATAAAGTCCGCCAATCCATGCCACACTGTTTGTTGACTTTGTTGCCGTGTTGCAACTCCGATTCGCTGGCGATTCGAATTTGAGTTGATTTGAGTTTTCGGGTTTGCCCGCGTCCTTGCCTAGATAACATTGCAATTAGTGTTGCCCGACGCAATATATTCTTGTGTTTATTTTAATAAATTGCCATCGAGCCGGGTCGGTTTAACTTAATTAAATGCCAGTTTCAATTTATTTTCCATTTACTCTCCCCGACTGGCTGACTGCCTGCTGGCCACAATGAAAGCGAAACCGCAGAAACAACAATATCGCCGGCGAGTCAATAAACAAAAGCGGGCTGTGGAAAAAAGTACAACAACAAAAAACTGACTCTGTGGCTGATGGAACTATCAATGTAATTTAACATTCATTCGCCGCCAGCAGCAATTAACTGTAAATAACATGCGGAGCGGCCGCGTGTGTGGTCCGCAAAAAAAAAAAAATGGGAAAAAAGCAAATAAATAAAATACCACTTTCAATATCGGCTGCAAAATGTGGCCTTTCCTCATTGCCCTTGTCATCAACATTGTCCGCAGGCCATTCGATTGATAAATGTTTTTGCATACACTGGTAAACCCGGGAATATCGATAACGGCAGCAGGAGGCCCCTGAATTAACAGTGTTTCCACATCCATGATGAGTATTTTATAGTTTGTAAAGTTCAGTGATGTGAGTCATTGATTGATTCTCCATTAATAAACAGAATTAATTATTGGATTAAAGTGACGTGTTCCCCGAGGAAATGACAAATCCATTACGATCACGTAAACACCTCTAACCGTTTCAACGAAAAATTATGAACTCTTAACACACTTTACTCAGAAAACTATAGGTTTGCACTTTAAAGAAAAAACTGGAGCAACATCGAATGCTTTTTAAGCTTTTACATTTTATGGCTATTTTAATCAAATTCAACGAAAAATTCTCGAAATGGTTTCGCTTATAAATTTTATCTCGAATTTTTCTATAATTTTAATTGTTTTTTCTTGATTTGGTGGACCACAAAATTCAATCAGAGCAACATAAATTATAAGCAAATAAAATCCCGTGTGGAGTCCACAGTATGTGACCCAGAAATGGGCTGCGTTGACTCCAATAAAAGAGATTTTCCTTCACGATAGTTTAAAGGGGGAGCCACCCACATAAAGAGCAAAGAGAGTGCTTATTTCTGTGATCTTACAGTGCACTCTAAGAAAAGCTTCATCACACACAAAAAATTAAATTAAATTCTAAATTTGTAGAATGTTGAAGTTTATGGGAAATTAAAACATTAAAAAAAAATTACCTTCATCCAAAAAAAATTTTTTTTTTAATAAATAATTTGAGATTATCTCCAATGGATTATTTTTAAAACATTGTATTATTAAAATTATTTTAAATAATTTATTTTTTCCTTTAAATAATTTATGAATTATTTAAAAGTTCTAAAAGTTTTCCAGTTACAAATTGATTTAATTTAAACATCATTTGAAAATGGGGGTACCATAGCCTTCTCCCAGTGTATTTTCTGGAATTGTGGGGGCGACAAATCGTGAGCTAATTAACTCATTGACACTGTGGCCCCTCCGCCCGTCGCCCCCGCTGCACTGCAACCAATTCCCGCGGGCACCGATTCGAGTGGCGTCTGTGGAAGAATCGTGCGTAAAACTTGAGTACGCTCCACATTAAATGGCGCTAATTTCGTGGCATTCGAGTTGGCTTTGGCTTTGGCTTTGGAGCTGGAAATGGAACTGGAACTGGAGGCGAAGCTTCGGCTGGGAGTCGAGGTCTGGTCTGCAGGGCGTGCCAATGCAATTAGCATTAGTGCAGTTGTCGGGTGATTCGGGAGGGGAAAAGGGGAAAAGCGGAGGTCGAAACTGATAAATGGCTGCAAGTTGAGGTTTGTTTTCCTTTTGCCCAGGCCCAGGGCAGTTTGTTTGCCGCTCTCCGCTTACAAAACAAACCGAAATGCCAGCCGCGGCACCAGGCGAGCAAATAAAACGGTTTCTTCCAGGAAACGTGACAAAAACGTCAATAACTGCGGGCCTCCATACGTATACTACGCCATATGCTAGTATATGGCATACCCTATACCTATACCCATATAGTGGCTCCAACTACGGCGATTCCGATGACGATGCCAATGCCGAAACCATAAGCAAAACCCATACCGATGATGGCCAGGGCCACTAGTTGCAGCATGTGACAAATCGCAGTTGTTTGTTGACTTTGCCGCATATGCAAAATGCAATTACTTAGGGCCCAGTGTAATCTAAGACGCTTCACCCAGACCCAACTCAAGACCCCAGAGTGCAGAACCCAGACTCCTGAGCCCAGGGAGCAGGGAACCCAGCTGCAATCGTCAGCGTTGAAGTTCCGGGAATGCAGCCATCGAAGTGAATGCCTCAGACGACATTCCAGGAACTATCGGATCTCCTAGGGGCAATGCTCTTGGGGAAGTTACGCTCAAAAGCCAAGGATAACACTAGGTTTTATGTTGGGAAAAAGTATGGTCGTGAAGTTCCTTGCAAAAGATTTTGTAGTTCTTAAATGTAATTCTTTTCTTCCACAGAAAAAAAGTCGATAAAAGATCAGATTAATATGTTGTAGTCAATTTTATATTTTTAAACGATCAAGTTATTCATATCATTTTGATCTTATTTTACATGATTTGTTCAAAAAATACTACATTTGGTATTTTATACGATATGATTAAATATCATGCTGATATGTTTGAATCATAAATTTGACATAAAATCATATCGGCTTTTTATTAATATGAAATAAGGTAGAAATGACCCTATGTCGTATCGAATTTTTTTTCTGTGTGTGTACAATTTTGTTTAGAAAAAACTACATTCTAATTTTAACTTTTTTTTATAAAATGATAAAAAGAATGTATTATCCATGGATTTTTCCAATAAATTTAAGTGGAAGTTGCATTTCCTGTCATTTGTTTGCATTTACTTAAAGTCCAAGTCTTAACCTCGCCTCGTTAAATCATAAGCCTGCATGGAATTCTTTTCCGCATAAATAACCCATATGAGAGTGAAAGTAGAATCTGGAAAGTAAAATCAAATATGGTTAGACTTGATAAATATGCCAGGGAAATGGCTCTTGATTATCATAGAGATCGATAAGCTGCGATTTATGCTTATCAAGCCGCCGAGATGAGAGTTGGCAACGCCCACCGATCCACCGATCTCTCGTTCACTATCCACACAGATCCCATAACTCAAACCGAAGACGGAGGCGAAGATCGCGCTGATGGAATGACAAAGTGATCGGAGCGATGGAACAACCGTGTTGACCAAAGCCATACCCATATGTACACGGATGGATCGTAAAATCTTTTTCTGATTTTCTGATCGTCCCCGTTGTTTTTCGTACATGTGCCGCAATTACGAGGCTTTTTGACGCCCCAGCTCGTTGTCGAGATATTTGATTTTTGTTTTTGTTTTTGTTTTGATTTTTATTTTGATTCGCCTTTTGATTTTGGATTTTGTTCATGCTGTGCAGTTTAGCATTTTATGATTTTTTAATTTTATGTTGATGAAGCTCATTGCTTGCATATTTGATTAACGTTTTGGCTGTTGTCTCTGGCTGTGTTTTTTATGGTTTGTTTGCTGGCCGTGTTCTTTGTTTTCCTGATTATTCCAGCATAATGCCCGATTCGCTTGTTTTTAGGCTTCCCTCTGAGTGTGTCATTTGTTACATTTTCGGGTTTTGACATTATATATCAAGAGCTGTGTTTTTACGGCCCACAAAATAAAGCTGTGCCCAGCTGGTGGGCCAGCCCATATAAACGGAGGTATTTATAAATCGGACAAAAGTATAAAAAATCAGGAAATTACTAACGAAAATTATGAAATATAAGGCTCAAAAAAGCTAATTATAAAAGCCAAATTCGCAATTCACCCTTCTGGTATGAAATTCTTATCGCTTGTTTACGGAATTTTGCCAGTTGGTGACGCAAATACTATGACGTCGCAGCCTTCAGTTAGTGACAATTAAATTATGGCCAGCCAGTCGCTATCATTCAAAGCCATAAATGGCCATAAATTAGAACAACCAGCCCGCTCGAAACTCTATATCCATCGCTTCGATTCCAAAACAAATCACGCCCCCATATCGAGCACTATCGATAGCATCTCAGAACGCCCTTTCGTTGGCTTCATTTTGCCATATTTATGCTGATGCATTTCCCAGTTCGAACGCCCTTTCGAAACTAAACTAAACGAAACGAAACGAGACGCGACGAGCATTCCACTCACCATGACTAATAACTTAATTAGAAACTCGGAGGAAGACGAAGATTTGGTTGTTAAAATCTTAATAACTTGCGGCAAAAATGCGACCCGATCGAAGCTTTTTATTGAGTGAAAAACAAACCCGTGGCGAAGATCTCTAAAATATCCAAAAAGATCGAAGCCCATAAAAATTCCAAGGCCTAAAATGCATTTGATGGCTTTTTGGGAAGTGTGAGTGTGCCGTGAAAATAGAAATAAACATTTGGCTTTTCTGGTTTGGGTTTTGTTTTCTTCAGGGGGCAATCTTACATAGAAGCTAGGAACTGTGGCACTTTCAATGTCAAAGTCATTGGGAGTTCAACGATATCCAACCATGGGTCATTTAATGGATTAACCAAGCCGCAAAGACCGCAACAATGTTACCGTTCTTCATCTGGATGGACTTGCACTTCCTGCTCGGCTGGGAAATCAAGTAGGCAAATATGGTACAATGGCGGTGGATCGAAGATAGCATCGTTTCAGAGGGGCAAATAAAAGGGGAACTGTAACCGATACTAAGTGTTAGATATCACTGAAGAAAAAAGTGATCCTTAATTATGTTTGGCACATAGATATTATGTTCTGTAATCTTAATTTTTAAAGAAGCTTAATATAATTTATATTTACTCTTGGAAAAATGTATTGATAGTTTAAAAGTTTAACAAAGTTTATAGAACACAAAAAATAAGTCATACTAAATCTAATTATTTCAAAAAAATTCAATTAATTTTAAAAATACCAAAACTGACCCTAAGTTTTCAAAAGTATGTCCTTTCATATCATAAGAATACCTTTTGATTTTATAGTAATTGTAACTGAATTGTAAGAAATAGTTCCTATAATATTTATAAATTTTTCAAGGATAAAATAACTTGATTTAAGGCAACTTTTTTTCTCCCAGTTCAGCACCAAGTGCGCACTCACAAGTGCAGGCTGCCGGAGGGTGCTCCACTCGGGGTTTGTGTCACCAAACTAATGAAATCAATAAGCTAGTCGAGCGGCCGGGTCGTGAATCACAATAATAACAACAAAGGCAGCTCCCTGGGGCACAAGGCACAAGTGGCTGCCACCGGCGTTCAAAGGTGTGAAGCACAGAGTCACTCAAGCCCTCAGCTCGCCTCGGCTTATGAAATATGAGAGCTAAGAGCTAAGAGCTGAGATCCGAGAGTCGAGAACTCAGAACTCAGAACCCATACCGAGACCGAGACCGAGAACAAGACCAAGAACGGCGACTCTTGCCAAGAATTTGTGTGCATAAATTTAATTACTGGCAGAACGGCAGAATGGCAGACGACTGGGACCGGGGCTGAACCCAGTCACCTATCAATCTAACTCGAGTGGCTTTTCTCCTCGTGTTGCCTTTTTCTTTGGCTTTTCAAGTGCTTTACTTATTAGTGACTTTTGTGGCCGCATCCCTGTCCCTCCTCCTGGTCCACCCCGCTGAAGTTCAATAGCCTGTCGAGGCCAGCTAAAGATACGGATACAGTATCTGAAATACTGAACCCAGGGGCAGATGCCCCGCCAGCTACTCCAGATACAGCTGTCGGTTTATAATTAGCGGAGAGAGCATGCGCACCTTGGCTACTTGACTCCGAGTTTTCGAGGTTTAATGCATTGGCCGACTATTTTGGGAAATTGTTTTGGTATTGGATTGAAATTATAGCAAACAAATAAGGAGGATTTAACCTGAGGCAAAATATCAAGAATTATTATTGGGATTTTATGCATTTCTTAAAACTGAATAGTTGACATTAGTAATAGGATATCTTTTGAATGAGAAGTAAGTCAAGATAAATGCAGAGTTTTCTTTGGTTTAACCTTTTTTTAAACCGTTTCACACTTATAATATTCTGTTCTGTTATAAGATCTGCTTATTTTGGGTAAATACTTTAAGAGTGCTTAAATATAACTAACAAAGTCTAAACATAGCCCTAATAAACAATATTTTATTTCGGCAGCTCCTCACATCCATTTCAATGTAACATAAATATTTGACAACAACTCATCACCATCGTCATTCATTAAGTAATATCCGCCAAGACACGTGTTTCGCCTAAGGTCAAAGTTCTAGTCCTCCACACACTTTTATCTCGATGTTAATGATAAACCCCTGCCCCCACCCATCGTTACCTTCCGTTTTGGCACGCTTAATCACTTCGACGAAAAGATCCATGTTTGCCTTTAATTAAAAATGTTTTTGCCCGCCAAATATTTACATCAATTAAAAACACACTCGCCAGGCTGATTAACTAATGGAACTAACTTGTTGTTTTCGCCTTTGTATTTTTCAGAAAATATAACGATAGTCGGCTTCCCGGATTATCTGAACAACGAATTCAAAATAGCACTGTACGCAAAAGAAACTCAAAGATATTTGTGTTTCAACGACAACTGGAGATTAGTTGGCATGGTGAGTAGTGACCCTTAAGTCGCAATGAGTTTGATTCACCTCTGAATAGATAAAAGACGACGCCAAGATGAAAGGGAATTTCCATTTCCACACAATTTGTTTATGGATAGATAAAGTTTATGGCATCTTGTGCAAGCAAAATGCCGGCAATAGCCATAATCGTATGCTTGACAATATTTGTTCTGCCGGCATATAGATGCTGATATAGTATAGCCAAGGCCCGGTGCAGCGATTTTGATTGCATTGCATTCGTACTTCCACTTCGCATACTCGACCAAGTACAAAGCGCCCAGTGTAGACGAATTGTTTTTATGCAAACTAACTGTGCAAACACTGTAATTTATGACATGTTCCACATAATGGTTTTATGCAAACGATCGCTTATACGACAATAACCGTATTATTGCGATCCGGCCAAATTGTCAGCCACAATGGGTGAAAACCTGTTGGGGCTGTACCAAATCTGTCAGCGGGCCGAACAAAATATTTATTACAATATTTTTGTAATTTGTAATTCGAAAATGCGAACAATTTCATATGCAATTACGGCCGAATGTGGCACAGATATTTAGATAGGCTTACGCGGCGTATGCGTGATATCGCACGGAGCAATGAATTGCAACTGTTCGGTTATTCGGAGGAAATGGAAAATCAAATTTTCGAGACATTGTAACAGTTTTACTTACCCAGTCCCGTTTCAATGTCACTCGCTGAAGTGCCCGGCACTCGAGGACCGAGATTTGCCATCATAAAAGGCAAACAACTCGCAACTGCCAGTTAGATATGTCTAATCGATCAGTCGGATGACGAGGCACTTAATTGCCGCTGTTATGTGGTAATGGCGAAAACATTTCAATGTCCTTTTCGCCACTCGCAATACAGTTAGTTAGCTAAACCGCACTCGAGCTCTAAGCAAACAATAGAACCCCTAAGGTCAGACACAACCCGCACTTGTAATTCTAGCTCTATTGCTTTCGGTTATGACCGCAAAATCCATGTTGAATTATTGTGCAAATACTCGCCGTGATTAACACTCCATTCGATATCTTGGTCGGCTTTTCCCGCTAAGGTTAGTGCGGTGAGTGTGGGCCGAGGTCGCAGAGTTTCGCCGTGAGTCATTGATTAATATTGATTACTCGATCCGATCCCTGCTCGAAATAGAACGAATGTGTTTACCCCAAACACTCTGCGCCACTTGACCGGCGGTGAGAAGCTGCTCAAAAATAGCAATTACGAGCTATAAATATGCGAAGAGCCAACAAGTAGTCCGTCGCTAAATATGGCACAAGCCTTAATTGCTTGGAAAATGTTTCATCTGCGTCGTTTGCAACACTTTGGGCCGCAATCCGAGAGATCTGAGCGATCAGATCATTCCGCTGATAGCAGAAATGGCCAACACGGCAGCAACACGCGCTCAGCGACTCGAAAAGAAAGGTTAAGGTTTATGGTGTAGGATTCCTGTATACCCTGTATTTTAATGAGCTCACTCTAAAGAGCAGCAGGCTTTGGACTTAAACCCGCATTTTTTGACTACTCTTCTTGGAAAATCTAAAAATCATTCCAGTCACTGGTTTGTAATAAAAACAATTACCCTATAATCGCGAAACACCAACTAAATTTATCTTATCAAAAGAGAGAAAAAATAAAAAAAAAAGTTACAAATTACATTTACTATTTTATACAATTCTTTGTCTTTAGGTTTCAATCCATTTCCAAACTTAAATACAAACAATAGCTAACCAATATCCCCTGCATAAAGGTGTCCAGGGTATTCCAACATCCAAGTCATAAGCCGCGTTTCATTTGGTTGTCGTTTTGAGATTTCAAGTGTTTTATAAATAAACAGAAGGCAGTCTAAACGTTCGCTCCTCGCGCGATGATGTCGCTGTCATCGTTGTCGATACGCATAGCAGAGTAGCAGACTATCAGACAATCAGTATATCCACCGCATATAATACCTTACAGACCCTACAGACCTTATGAACGGAAATGCCGCTCATAAATTGCATGCACGGAAGCCGATCGCTATACCTATATCTATATCCTCATATCTCTTTCTGGTTGCAGAGGGAACTGCGAGATACCTGCTATTTCAACGAGACCATCGTGCACGGTTATTTCGTGTTCCGTTCCGTTGTCGATCTGCAGCGACGAGTCGGGTTCACGCACCGAGGTAAGCCTGTGGGGCCCAAGAAGAGCGTCAACGATGCCTGCTACATGTTCAACAAGATCGAGGCCGAGCAGTTTTTCCGCCATCACCATGGCAATGGCAATGGCAATGGCAACAGCAATGGCAGCAGCAACAACAGTCGGAAGCCCCCGCGCAACAACAAAAACAATCGCCACAAATCGAATAACCAAAATCAAAAGTTGCAACAGCAACAGGAGCATCATGGCCATAATAATAATAACGTTATTCTTAATAATAGTAGTACTAGTTTAAGTAGCACTAACAAAAAGCAATTAGCGATAAACCGGCAGAAGCAGCAAAAGCAGCAGCAACAGCAGCAACATCAGGTGCGACATCATCACAATGATCCATCGCTGTTGCTGCGACGACAGCAACACGAGAAGAAGCAGAAGCGGCGCAAGCAACAGAAGCAACAGCCACACCAACAACGAGTATCAGCTAGTCCAACGAATCAAATGCCTGCAACACGAACACCAACAGCAACAGCAACACCCCAACAGCAACAGCAACACCAACATCTCCGGAAAGGTAAATAGTTTCTTGAACATGACTCAAATAAAAACACGTTTTTCAACAAATAACATTAACCTCGTCAACATTTTCGAAATTTAATTTAGTTCACATTAAGCTTGTGAATCAGGTCGAGTGAGTCATTATAATTATTTAAACTGTACATGTACTTTTACATTTTTTTTTTACAAAATTAACTTGAAAGTATTCATAATTGATTTATAATCTAATTGACTTGAAACATTTATCATTTTAAAAATGTACATAGATTAAAACAATGAGATCCAATTTGTTATCAAAAAATAAAATTATTTTGTTGATTTCAGAAACATTTAAATGTTAAATGTACTAATTCACTGATTTAAAACTATATTATTTATATTATAAAAAATTTGCCGACGGAAGCCTGCAATGATAAGACAAAATAACAGGGGTTAGCAAGGTTTAAGTGATCACAGAGTGGAAGATAATATATTAAAGAACTTAGAAGCTATAATTTATTTTCTATTTTTTAATACCATTAATTTTCCGATCGCTCCTATGGCAGCTATATGATATAGTCGTCCAATTTTTTAACAATTTTATCCGAAATTCAGAAATATTTAAATAATAATATTCCCAAAAGTACAAGGTAATATTTTAAAAAACACCGAATATAGAATTTTTTACGTTTTTTTTTCGATTCTTCCTATGGGAGCTATAGGATATAGTTAACCGATCCGGCTGGTGTCGACTTATATATTACCTGCAATAGAAATAAGACTTGCCTTACGGAAAAGTAATGCTATTTGCAAAATTTAACTTTCGTGGGAAGATTTTTGCACGTAGAAAGCTCGCCGGAAGTTTCTTAATGCGTTTAAAAATGGCTCTGGTTCCGCGTTTGTTAACTTTGAAGTACATTGATCGACGTATAGTAAAATTATTGGATTGCCTAGCCTCTTCGAATGATTTGCCGAAAAGGTTACTACAAACATGTCTACCATTTCGTACAAAGCAATTAGGACATGAAGTAAATGGGATGTTTTTACAAAATGCTTCATGTGTATGTATAAACGAAGGTTGCGTTACCCCGCAATGTATGCATTGTTTATTGGTAATAGGATGGCAGTAGATAAATTGATTATCATTTTTATACCCTTGCAGAGGGTATTATGATTTCAGTCAGAAGTTTGCAAAGCAGTGAAGGAGACGTTTCCGACCCCATAAAGTATATATATTCTTGATCAGGATGACTAGACGAGTCGATCTAGCCATGTCCGTCTGTCCGTCCGTCTGTCCGTCCGTCTGTCCGTCTGTCCGTCTGTCTTCAGTCTTTTCTACGCAAACTAGTCTCTCAGTTTTTGAGCTATCGGAATGAAACTTTCCCAAAAGTCTTCTTTTTATTGCAGGTAGTATATAAGTCGGAACCGGCCGGATCGGATAGCTATATCTTATAGCTCCCATAGGAAGGATCGAAAAAAAAATTGTGCAAAAAATTCTAGATTTGATGTTTTTTGAAATATTACTTTCTACTCTTGGGAATATTATTTATTAAATATTTTGGAATTTCGGATTAAATTTTTATAAAATCGGATCACTAAATCATATAGCTGCCATAGGAAAAATCTAGGACAAAAATGTAAAAAAATTATTTCTTGGGTGTTTTTCAACTTATAACGTCCTACGTTTGGAAATACCATTTTCTAATTGATTCTGAATTTCGAATTGAATTTTATAAAAATCGGATGACTATATAATATAGCTGCCGTAGGAACGATCGGAAAATTAATGGGAAAAGAATAGGAAACAAATTATAGCATCGGTGTTTTTGACATATTATCTTATACTATTGGGAATGTTATTATATGTATTTTTATACCCTTGCAGAGGGTATTATGATTTCAGTCAGAAGTTTGCAACGCAGTGAAGGAGACGTTTCCGACCCCATAAAGTATATATATTCTTGATCAGGATGACTAGACGAGTCGATCTAGCCATGTCCGTCTGTCCGTCCGTCTGTCCGTCCGTCTGTCCGTCCGTCTGTCCGTCTGTCCGTCTGTCCGTCTGTTTCTACGCAAACTAGTCTCTCAGTTTTTGAGCTATCGGAATGAAACTTTCCCAAAAGTCTTCTTTTTATTGCAGGTAGTATATAAGTCGGAACCGGCCGGATCGGATAGCTATATCTTATAGCTCCCATAGGAAGGATCGAACAAAAAATCGTGCAAAAAATTCTAGATTTGATGTTTTTTGAAATATTACTTTCTACTCTTAGGAATATTATTTATTAAATATTTTGGAATTTCGGATTAAATTTTTATAAAATCGGATCACTATATCATATAGCTGCCATAGGAAAAATCTAGGACAAAAATGTAAAAAAATTATTTCTTGGGTGTTTTTCAACTTATAACGTCCTACGTTTGGAAATACCATTTTCTAATTGATTCTGAATTTCGAATTGAATTTTATAAAAATCGGATGACTATATAATATAGCTGCCGTAGGAACGATCGGAAAATTAATGGGAAAAGAATAGGAAACAAATTATAGCATCGGTGTTTTTGACATATTATCTTATACTATTGGGAATGTTATTATATGTATTTTTATACCCTTGCAGAGGGTATTATGATTTCAGTCAGACGTTTGCAACGCAGTGAAGGAGACATTTCCGACCCCATAAAGTATATATATTCTTGATCAGCATGACAAGACGAGTCGATCTAGCCATGTCCGTCTGTCCGTCTGTCCGTCCGTCTGTCCGTCTGTCCGTCCGTCTGTCCGTCTGTCCGTCTGTTTCTACGCAAACTAGTCTCCCAGTTTAAAAGCTATCGGGCTCAAACTTTCCCAAAAGTCTTCTTTCTATTGCAGGTAGTATATATGTCGGAACCGACCGGATCGGACAACTATATCTTATAGCTCCCATATGAAGGAAATCGTAAAAAACGTAAAAAAAATTCTAGCTTTGGTGTTTTTTGAAATATTATCTTCTACTTTTGGGAATAATATTTTTTAAATAATTCTGAATTTCGAATAAAATTTTTAAAAAGTCGGAGGACTATATCATATAGCTGCCATAGGAACGGTCGGAAAATTATATGGAAATTAATAGGAAAAAAATTATACCTTTGTTGACTTTTATTACACTCTCTTCATCTCTGGGATATGGCTTTTCTTCATTATTTCAAAATTTCGTATAAATTTTAACAAAATTCAGACGGCTATATTATATAGCTGTCATAGGAAGGATCAAAAAATTAATGCCAAAGTTATACGAAAGCAGCTAAAATTTGGATTGTTGTAACATATACGAAAGTTAATTTAAATGTAATGTATTTTAAATGAATAGGAATGATCTGCAAGGGTATATAAGCTTCGGCTGGCCGAAGCTAGCTTCCTTTCTTGTCAATTATTGTTTCGCCGAACTCCTCGACATCACTATCAATATCCATATATTCGTCTTCCTCATCATCGTCTTCCTCATCAGATTCTATTATAATTATTTCTGGGTTTGCAACTGCTTGAATGTCCGGGTTTGCAACTGCATGAATGTCTGGGTTTGCAACTGCTTGAATGTCCGGGTTTGCAACTGCATGAATGTCCGGGTTTGCAACTGCATGAATGTGACCATTGACGACTCCTTGAATGTGACCATTGACGACTCCTTGAATGTCTGGGTTTGCAACTGCTTGAATGTCCGGGTTTGCAACTGCATGAATGTCCGGGTTTGCAACTGCATGAATGTGACCATTGACGACTCCTTGAATGTGACCATTGACGACTCCTTGAATGTCTGGGTTTGCAACTGCTTGAATGTCCGGGTTTGCAACTGCATGAATGTCCGGGTTTGCAACTGCATGAATGTGACCATTGACGACTCCTTGAATGTGACCATTGACGACTCCTTGAATGTCTGGGTTTGCAACTGCTTGAATGTCTGGGTTTGCAACTGCTTGAATGTCTGGGTTTGCAACTGCATGAATGTCCGGGTTTACAACTCCTTGAATGTCTGGGTTTGCAACTCCTTGAATGTGACCATTGACGACTCCTTGAATGTCTGGGTTTGCAACTGCATGAATGTCCGGGTTTGCAACTGCATGAATGTCTGGGTTTGCAACTGCTTGAATGTCTGGGTTTGCAACTGCATGAATGTCCGGGTTTACAACTCCTTGAATGTCTGGGTTTGCAACTCCTTGAATGTGACCATTGACGACTCCTTGAATGTCTGGGTTTGCAACTGCTTGAATGTCTGGGTTTGCAACTGCTTGAATGTCTGGGTTTGCAACTGCATGAATGTCCGGGTTTACAACTCCTTGAATGTCTGGGTTTGCAACTCCTTGAATGTGACCATTGACGACTCCTTGAATGTCTGGGTTTGCAACTGCTTGAATGTCTGGGTTTGCAACTGCTTGAATGTCTGGGTTTGCAACTGCATGAATGTCCGGGTTTACAACTCCTTGAATGTCTGGGTTTGCAACTCCTTGAATGTGACCATTGACGACTCCTTGAATGTCTGGGTTTGCAACTGCATGAATGTCCGGGTTTGCAACTGCATGAATGTCTGGGTTTGCAACTGCTTGAATGTCTGGGTTTGCAACTGCATGAATGTCCGGGTTTGCAACTGCTCGTTGAATCGGAACTTGAACAATAATAATTAAATTAAAAAAATAATTAATTAATAAAATGACATAAATAATAAAATAATTTAATGAAATAAAATAGTGCCAGTGCTTCTTTCTGGTTACTCCTTCAAATATTAATTTTTAAATGCTTACAGGCCAAGGTGGCAATAGTTGTGGGCCAGGCCAAAAGCACAAATGCGTTGTGCAGGCAGCTCGCATGGCAAATTGAAATGGGGAAAAGGCGCTTAATGCACTACAACCTGTATTAAATAACAAAATTGTATTTCGTTTAGTGACCAATATAAAATATTCATATAAATAATAAAAAATAACAAGAAAGGAAGCTAGCTTCGGCCAGCCGAAGCTTATATACCCTTGCAGATCATTCCTATTCATTTAAATACATTACATTTAAATTAACTTTCGTATATGTTACAACAATCCAAATTTTAGCTGCTTTCGTATAACTTTGGCATTAATTTTTTGATCCTTCCTATGACAGCTATATAATATAGCCGTCTGAATTTTGTTAAAATTTATACGAAATTTTGAAATAATGAAGAAAAGCCATATCCCAGAGATGAAGAGAGTGTAATAAAAGTCAACAAAGGTATAATTTTTTTCCTATTAATTTCCATATAATTTTCCGACCGTTCCTATGGCAGCTATATGATATAGTCCTCCGACTTTTTAAAAATTTTATTCGAAATTCAGAATTATTTAAAAAATATTATTCCCAAAAGTAGAAGATAATATTTCAAAAAACACCAAAGCTAGAATTTTTTTTTACGTTTTTTACGATTTCCTTCATATGGGAGCTATAAGATATAGTTGTCCGATCCGGTCGGTTCCGACATATATACTACCTGCAATAGAAAGAAGACTTTTGGGAAAGTTTGAGCCCGATAGCTTTTAAACTGGGAGACTAGTTTGCGTAGAAACAGACGGACAGACGGACAGACGGACGGACAGACGGACAGACGGACGGACAGACGGACAGACGGACGGACAGACGGACAGACGGACATGGCTAGATCGACTCGTCTTGTCATGCTGATCAAGAATATATATACTTTATGGGGTCGGAAATGTCTCCTTCAATGCGTTGCAAACGTCTGACTGAAATCATAATACCCTCTGCAAGGGTATAAAAATACATATAATAACATTCCCAATAGTATAAGATAATATGTCAAAAACACCGATGCTATAATTTGTTTCCTATTCTTTTCCCATTAATTTTCCGATCGTTCCTACGGCAGCTATATTATATAGTCATCCGATTTTTATAAAATTCAATTCGAAATTCAGAATCAATTAGAAAATGGTATTTCCAAACGTAGGACGTTATAAGTTGAAAAACACCCAAGAAATAATTTTTTTACATTTTTGTCCTAGATTTTTCCTATGGCAGCTATATGATATAGTGATCCGATTTTATAAAAATTTAATCCGAAATTCCAAAATATTTAATAAATAATATTCCTAAGAGTAGAAAGTAATATTTCAAAAAACATCAAATCTAGAATTTTTTGCACGATTTTTTGTTCGATCCTTCCTATGGGAGCTATAAGATATAGCTATCCGATCCGGCCGGTTCCGACTTATATACTACCTGCAATAAAAAGAAGACTTTTGGGAAAGTTTCATTCCGATAGCTCAAAAACTGAGAGACTAGTTTGCGTAGAAACAGACGGACAGACGGACAGACGGACAGACGGACGGACAGACGGACGGACAGACGGACGGACAGACGGACATGGCTAGATCGACTCGTCTAGTCATCCTGATCAAGAATATATATACTTTATGGGGTCGGAAACGTCTCCTTCACTGCGTTGCAAACTTCTGACTGAAATCATAATACCCTCTGCAAGGGTATAAAAATACATATAATAACATTCCCAATAGTATAAGATAATATGTCAAAAACACCGATGCTATAATTTGTTTCCTATTCTTTTCCCATTAATTTTCCGATCGTTCCTACGGCAGCTATATTATATAGTCATCCGATTTTTATAAAATTCAATTCGAAATTCAGAATCAATTAGAAAATGGTATTTCCAAACGTAGGACGTTATAAGTTGAAAAACACCCAAGAAATAATTTTTTTACATTTTTGTCCTAGATTTTTCCTATGGCAGCTATATGATTTAGTGATCCGATTTTATAAAAATTTAATCCGAAATTCCAAAATATTTAATAAATAATATTCCCAAGAGTAGAAAGTAATATTTCAAAAAACATCAAATCTAGAATTTTTTGCACGATTTTTTTTTCGATCCTTCCTATGGGAGCTATAAGATATAGCTATCCGATCCGGCCGGTTCCGACTTATATACTACCTGCAATAAAAAGAAGACTTTTGGGAAAGTTTCATTCCGATAGCTCAAAAACTGAGAGACTAGTTTGCGTAGAAACAGACGGACAGACGGACAGACGGACGGACAGACGGACGGACAGACGGACATGGCTAGATCGACTCGTCTAGTCATCCTGATCAAGAATATATATACTTTATGGGGTCGGAAACGTCTCCTTCACTGCGTTGCAAACTTCTGACTGAAATCATAATACCC